>OW679199.1:41034369-41216899 GCA_940337035.1 Agriotes lineatus | reverse complement strand
GTGTGCCCAGTGGGAGTTTTACTTTGTACTGAGCTTTCGCAACAGGTAGATACGTCAAATGCAAGCCAGAGTATTTCGAAGTGATTTTACGGAGGTCCAGTCAGTTTTGTAGTGCGTGTACAAGGTACATAGGCGAACAGTGCACGTGTGGTGCACCGCAACCCTATAGTAAGGCTTTCAGCTATCTAAAACGTCATCCAAGTGCAGCCGATATCGAGGTGGAAAACGAGAGCAGATTCGTGCCGTGCTAACAGCAGGCCGGTAGCGATCCTGTCCAGAGCATCGTGGGACCTCCAGTGAAGCTATATGTACACCTAAATCATCTTAGAAGCCATCTAAAGGTCAGATTTTGTTAGCTAAAAAGTGTCTTTTTGTGATTGTGTTCGGTTGACGTGAGTTTCGAGATTTACTTCCGGTTGTGGCGTCCCTAGAGGTGTTTTGTTTCGTGACGCGGTGAACTTACATTCGCAACAGCGTTCACTGCGTGGACAACAACAATTTAAATAGAATACAGAGCTTGTTTACGTATTTTCGACACGAGGGAACCAACTTGGAATAGTCAAGGTCCCGTCAGGTAGAAATATCACGTATTAAATTCCCATCAGTTAAATCACAGCATACAGAGTGCGTACAAATAAATGTGTAATTAGCATTTTAGATATTTATGAATAGCAAGTTAGTAATAGAATTTTGCATGTAGCGACCTAACCCTGTAGATAGAGTCATTTTATTAATTATAAAAGGTAGAAAGCAAATATTAGCCGAGCACTTTACATAACTTGATGTCATTAGAGCCGAACCAGAGTCAATTAATTATTAAACCCTCAGTCAGGGCATCACAATATATATAAATTCAACAGGATGGGCTTTGAACACTATACCTTACAAGATAAGTACTACTTGAGTCAAAAAATTTCAGGAAGAAGGATAAGTTAAAGAGAACCAGTTCGGTGACCAGCTGGATCTCCAGGTCTAATCCGTAAATTTCTTTATCTCCGGCTATTTTAAATGTGTCGTAATGGTAAACCTGAGACTAGAGATGATAAAAAAGGCATTTATAGAGCTAAGACAGATCCGACCCGTAGGAAAAATTCGCTGAACTGGCATTTAGCTGCTTGTATTAATGTACACGTTGCTTATTTTCAGAAGCTCTTTATTAATTTTTGTAATGGTAGTAAAGTCTGAGTTAATACCATAGTAAATGTTCAGTTCAGCACCACTACTTTCTTTTTTATGAACCATTAAATATTGACTATCTCACTACCCGTTGAAAATTGGATCTCTGTGCATATTTTTTACTTAGGATTAGTCATACTATCCGGTCCTAAGAAATTGAAATTAGCTCCCTGTATACAGAGAAGCAATATTTGACGAGACAGAATAGAACTGAACACTTTATCATCAATGGTAAAAGAATATGAAATCTGCGTTCGGCCGACGATACAGTGTTCACAACTTAAAAACTGGGAAGACTTGAAAAACTACAAAAGTGAATCAGTACATATTATTGGCAAGCAATGGTTGTCGAACTCGTCTGCTATTCGAAAGAGTTGAAGCTCAGAAAATAATTTCTGAAACCTTTTGTGGCGTGATATAATTCATGTTATTTTATGAGCATTTCGCCTCTCTGCAAAATTAAACATATTAAAAATCAGTGATAACGAGGGAAGATTGTTCCTCAAAACGTTGAATTTTTTATTTTGCAGGGCGGCGAAGTACCCATAAACTAACGTGAGCTCGCAGTTAATTCAACAAACAATAGGCAAACAAAGATCTCAAGTTTTTCTATCAATCCACATGAAATCAGAATCGCAAACAATTAAAATAATAAACTAATTTCTAAGTCAAGGTCCATCATTCTCACAGTGTATTTCAGATCTGCGAGTCCGCTTGCCACGAATAGATCGGCTATAACAAGGGAGTGCAAATATCTGACTTTATACATTCAGAAGAAGGCCGAAGCAGAGATGATTGTCCAGCTAGGAAATGCTGCAAAACTGCAAGAATAAGAATGGTAGCACGGGCTTTTCTCGTGGAGTGCAGCCACACGAGGGAAAAACATTGCGAAACTGTTCCGGATGCTGGGTGAAGGTAAGAGTAGCGTAACGATCACTCGAAATTCTCTTACACAACTGGTAACTTGCAGATCTTCTAACGATGACTCCAAAATACTTGTGTCACCTTCTCAAAATTATATACTGAAGATGTCATGTGGCACCAGGTAATTTTGCTTCTAAATACAGTTTAATCCTGGTTTAACCAGTCCAATTTCAGCAATTACACGCCTAAGGTACAGGGGAATTGAATTTTCGAAGATTTCGAATGATGGAATCCACCGTTAATAGCAGTAACCATATCGGAATGAACCTATCAAGATGTTTACAGAAAATCGCTTCTACCTATATATTGGCAACTTTAATTAAGCTTCCAAGGAAAACTACAGATACACAAAATCAGGAAGACGGCGCACATAACGACTAAACATCTAAAGAACCTTCGACCTTACGAGGTCTTTGCTCCGGGCGGCGCCTGCAGAGTAGGATTAGCAATAATGGTAACCAACCTTCATTACAAGTACAACTCCAAGAACATATCTTTCAAATAAAATCATTTTTATTGAGCGGTTTCCCTGCATAAACATTTTGGATACGGATCTGATATAGGCCTGATGTAGCAAATTCTAAAAGCGAGCCAAGAAGCAGTCGACAACAAGTAGCGACTACAGCTATTTTCTAATTGAACTTTTTGTGAGCCGTAAATATAGCAGTCCGTCGCTGTATTTTAATGCTGCGATAAAGGCGCCTTAAATCTGGTTGGCAGACGCAAATTTGCAAAATCGATTAAATTCCACAGCGTAATCGCATTATATCGGATCTGTTTACACTCTAAAATGTAATCTGATATATTAACCTGCCCCTATTAGGAGGATAAGGGAATGCCCGAAATAACCGCAACGCACTTTCATTTACTCGCAAAACCAACCTAAGAGGAACAATGCGAGCGGTCCTTGAGCTTTGTGACGCAGCGGACCAATATATGGGCGCATTATTTTTTTTTAATTAAGCTGACAATGGAAAGTCGTTATCTGGGGCCATTGTTGTTTACTCTCCAATCAATCGATCTCGACCTTTTCTCTCTAATTCGGTCCTGCAATCCTAGAGAAAATTGAGTTTCTTCACGAGAACAACGTTTAGCGCACAGAACGCGTAGCGGGAGATAAAAGCGCCCCGAAAAAAGCGAGAGTGCTAGAATTTCTACATATGATATATGGGTTTCTGAAAGCACGTGAATGGAAATTTTCGTTAGTAAACTCGAGATTGATTCCTGAAAATCGCCAGTTGACGTTCCTCCATTTCTGGGTAAAATAAATATTGTATGAGGGCAGTTTTTGTGAGTTAACAGCGACTTTCTTGCTCGTTGGCGTTGCCAACTAACCTATAAAATTCAACTAAAGCCATCTATAAAATGATTTGGACTAGACAAGATCCTTACGGTCCTTTTTCGTCTAGGGCGCGGGTAAGACGTAATTGTGTCAAGTATGAACAACAAAAACTTAAACTTCCACCTTCTGAACACCACTTGTGACTAGTTTTGCTCCGCTTTTCAGACTAGTATTGGTGCAAACGATTTTTGAAATCCCTTACAACACTTAAGTGGTAATAACTAACAAATGACAACATATATTGTGTCTAATAATAAAAGATTAAATATGTTTAAGACTAAGGGCCGGTTATACAAACCAAGGATAAAGTTATCCCGCGAATAAATAACCTAGAAACGATTGATGTAACAAAGGAAACTATGGCAATTATACTTTTGATAGCTTATTCTAGGTGTATACTTGAATTGATGAATCGGCCATTGGCGTAACTAGCGGGGGGGCCAGGGGGGCCAGACCCTCCCCAGAGTGCCGTCTGGCCCACCCCAGAAGAATGAAATTTAAATAAATTAAAAAATTTGCTTTTGTATTAAACCATTTAAACCTAGGGAGTTATTAACGACCGACCCACATTTTTACATTTTCCGGCTTTATTATTTGTTTTGACTAAAAAAAACATAGTATAAATACCGTATGAGTGGTTATAATTGAAAATAATATGCAAAATAAAACATAATTAGTGCAGAACTACAATATAGTTTTGTTAATCTTTAAAACAAAACAATATTTTTTTCCAGTGCATCATTTCTTTTAATTTCTCTTCAGTAATCTATAAATACATGGTCAACTAATATGCCTAGAAAAAGACAATTTGAATTATTTTATATGCGGGTATGTAAATGAGCGCGAAACTTGAGTGAATCTAACGACTTGCTGAGCTCATGCCGCTACTTAGGCTCGTCCAGTTCAAACACACTACGACATGCTATTTGGACGTTTGCTTTGTCTAAAGAGTTCAGTTTATCATTTTGAAGAGTAAGATCCAGAATTGTATGTTTAGTAATATTTAAGGTAGCAAAGTAGTGTCATAATTATAGATTTGCAAGACCCCGCAGTGCCAGGTATGAGGGCCCTGATCGAAAGAAGAGTTCTTCTTAATTTACAATGTGTACTGTTAAAAGCTTTGGGGGAACAAATATTCACATGAAAAGGTTTTCTTGGGTCATTTACGATATTATTAATAAAATTAACAAAAGCAATGTGAAGTGTAGTCATTTTCAAAATGACAGCTTTAAAAGTAAGGTATGGAACATCGAAGATCAAGTTTGGCGTCGCCCCACCTAGTTATTAGAAATATTTAAGAAGTTTCATGCCCAGTTACTGAAACTGCATATTTTTTCTCCAAATATTTTTAAAGAATTTAAATTTAAAACGGTTTTGTTAAAAGTTTTAGATAAAATTAAAATTCAAAGTACGGAATCGGAATCGCATGCTGGAAAGCATGCATTATGGGAAATGGGGCGTCAGCTGTCACTGAGCACTGAGGGCATTCTGACTCAATAATCAGTGTAATTAAAGACAACTCACAACTTACCAAATTACAAACGCGAGAAGATCAAAGTAACACTAAAAGTATTGTTTTTAAAATTTTAAAAGTAAACGCCAGAGATAAAGAAGAAATGAACAAGCCCATGCAAAATTTGAAATAATACAAAATTTTCTTAGAAATAGTACCTCTTAAAAAAGATTAAAAATGACTTGGCCCTTACGGCTACACAGAATAACGCAAGAAGCTGTATAGACATACATAAAGCAATAGATGTATTTGCAGAAATACAAGGAAAGAAAAAACATTTTTAGATTGTAATTGCGGGGGACGCTCATATTATTGAAATAAATTTAAAGACCGTTCTTATCTCAGTTTGCAGGTATTTGAATTTCCCTGGTGTATTAGTACACTTACGTGTATTTTTTAATATTACATAATAAAGTAACTTAATCTTGTATTTACCAACAGGTTTTTGTGCCCTATATAAGTATTTATCCGCTGTAGTAAATAGAATTTTGTGGTGATGACGAGTGTAAGTGATACTAACTGCTTGAATTTCCACAGTTGCAAACTCAATATATTATGATAAAGAAAAATCACAATAACTTTGAAGAAGATATTAATCTTTTCAAGAAAATATTTACTTCAACCGTACTGAGAAAAAATTGAAGTGATGTTTTCCAAAAAAGGTATTTATCCTGGAATAATAGTTTTTACCGCCAACTTCATTGAGTTGCGAGAGGTAATCTATACATTTTTATGTTGTTTATAAACCGATTCAAAAACAAGCAAATAACTTGATGTGAAAAGGTAATATATGCAAATTCATGTCTTCAAAGATATGCATAGATATTGTCGATGGTTGGCTGGGGGCCTGGCCCTCCCCAGCCAAAAATCCTAGTTACGCCAATGGAATCGGCTTAAATAAATCATATAAAGATTAATTAAAATGAAACTACGACTAACTAAATCAAGCTTAGCGGAATTTAATCAGTATTAACGAATTTCCAAGAATCCGCCAAATTAAGATAGATAGACAAGCATGACAGACTGTCAAATTTAATTATTCAACTAATGGTAAACCTAGTTGCACAGATCTATCAAAGCCAACTGCTGCATTCCTGGTGTATTGCCATAGTTCGAAAGGATAAAGCTGAAGTACATCGGATTACGACGAACGAAAATGAAACCAAGACGAGAAAATCAGTAAGTATTAAAGAAACTCGATAAACTAAGTTTCGACTAAGATGAACTAATGACGCCAGACGAAGTCTGGTTTAGTTGAAATTTTAAATAGACATCAAATGAATTTCTGAAAATCGACCTAAAGTGAGACTGAATCAGCTGATGATAAATTAACCGAATTAAGATTAAACAAGTCAAACTAAAATGGACTAAGTCAAGTTTAAACGGATTTAAATCAAATAAGTTTTATAAGATGGTGTAAACTAAATCAGAGTAAGACTAAACCGCACTAAATTTACTCTAGCCATATGAAATGCGTTTAAACTTGTTAAACATTAGTTAATCTTGTTTTAAAATTTTGAAAAAAATAATTCGGGTTAATTAGCTCTAGAATGTGCCGCAATAATAAATCAGCATTCTTATCAGCACCGGTTCGCCTATAGTGTTACACAACACTGTTCAGCAAAATCCATCTACGACGCGTGAATGAACTGCGTCGTTTCCTATTATTCGTTTTGTATTTACTTTTAACAATACGTGATTAAGTATTACTAGGTTAGTAGTTGTTTGTTAAAATTTCTTTACGTTTGTAAAAAATGTGTACATAAAGAGAGCGAGTTCCATCAATAAATCAGTATCAGTCTTTAACTATCCTTTACTTATTCACCACCTGCAGGGGTATTCTTTCCAAGTAATAATTACTCTCTCTCTCTCTCTCTCTCTCGGTCTCTAAAAAAAACTAAAGTCACTAATACTTGGAATCTACATTAGTCCAAAATGAGATCAAGAAAAACAGACACGCTAAGAGTGTCCCTTAGTTTAATCGCGTTATTGCATATTTTTGTGGGTTAAGTTAACGGATATTATTGGGTTTTATCCACCCATCCCAACTCACTGCGGAATTCTATCGGCGTGCGTATCGAGTTCTGGAGCCGTGAACTTAAGGTATGTGTACGCTTACTCTCTCTAATTATTGTAATTAGGCACTTGCGTAACTAGTTTATAGAGCCGAACTGGGAATCGTTACAAGTAGTGCTACTAGTTTGGCGGCCGATTCGCAGTAACAGCTGATGCACCGTTATTAAGTGGAAGATTTTGTTGGTGTTTCCCAGTTATTGCCAGATTCGTCGAAGACAAGCTCGATAGTTTTTCAGCTGTTTTTCGAAAGCATTTGCCTAGGCCCCATCGTCCGAGAACTTCTCTTTGTAGTTAAACGTTTCCGTTTCTTGCCGTTTGTTTCTCGGTACAGTATCTAAACGCGAACCTGCGTATCTAAGGTAAACTAAATCAGATTAAGAAAAGCAAGCCGGGCTGAGCAAAACTAATCAAAGTTACAATGAATCAAATCAGATGGTGAAATTTAAAAAATTAAAACACTGTCTCCAATAATTTAAAAATCAAGTTCGAAGGATCAATGTATCTGAAGGCTTCCAGTAATGCTTGGATCCCGTCTGAGTCCTTCAGGCATCTTCTAATAATCTTCTGGAATAGTAATAGTGTAGAATTCCACAAAACTTGAATCCGGTTCGCAGAACCAATGTCTCAAATGCACTTTAGGAAGTGGTATAGAGAAGATAGTTTGTGGTGTCTGAGAGGACCAGATTAGTATGTTTTGTAGATGAAGAAATGAAAGTTTGTTAATGGAAAACTTGTAAATAATTAGGGGTAGGCGTAATCTTTCCGGCCCTTTTAAAAGAAAACAGTTGTAGCATATGTTAACTCACGAAGAAATTAAAACAGTGGCGGCTAAAACTGTTTTGATTTATTACCAAACAAGTTATGTATTTACATCACTACACTAAGTTGAATGTCTAAGCGTAAAACTGCGACTTTGCAGTTTGTTAATTCAGCACGACCTATAAATCTGGCTTTATTAAAGATGCTGCTGTATAGGCAAACCTAAACTAATTGTGTTATATATTATCTCTAAAATTAACCCAAAATACGTACAATAGAACAATAAAAATATTGCAATAATTTATACTAATTTTGTTTTGGTTAAGCAGTGAATTTGATTAAGGTAAATCACGATAGACTAATAGAAACTGAACCGTACAACAGAACTTAAGTTTAAACGCTAAAGTACGAATAAATGCGTTAAGCAGATTAAGTATGGGATAAGGCGGATTAAGTAGCTAAACCTTATCAAATCAATGAAACTAATTTAAATTTAAAGACTATATAAATTAGGTAACAAGATAAGTGGAATTGAGAACAGACCAAGTGAATTTTCCATATCAAGAATGGGCAGTGGAAATTTTCTGTTATCGCTACACCGAACACTTTTTCTTCTACATGAATTGAATTATGCATCGAAGTTATCGATGACAATGAATTAAATGAAATTTTGCTGAACTAAACCTAATTAAACTAAAAAATATAAAATCATTTTAAGATTAAACAAACAATGTATATCTTTATAATAATTATTATTAATGCCCTGTAGCATCTGTAGCCTAACCACATAAGATGCAAAAGTGGTCCTTAGGTACGTTGCGCAAATAATAAGTTTATATGTGCTTTAGTCCTCAACGGTTTAGTTTTCGGAATGCAAATGCAAAATTTTCAAGCCAGCTGTTATGGTCAGAAAGCGCCACGCTTCTATTGCACTTTAATTTTTCCGTCCTTCGCATGCTGTATTGGCTAACCCCGTTCTAACGCCATGGTGACTTACTTTTTGAGGTCACCGAACTTGCTTGGCGACCTTCAAGAAGTATGAGGCAAATGATCGATCCATTGTGTGGACTATTTAGGTCATGTCGATTGTTTAAAGGAGTTCTTTACAGATACGTCACGTGTTATTTCGTTGTTCACCTTAGTTTACTCGCCTTATCGCGGATTTTTATTGGCTAATTTAACGCTGATTATTGGGCTTTGTGTGCCCATTACACTTATTGCGGATTCTTATCGCCGTACATATCGAGTTCTGGAAAGTTCGTCAGCTATGGTATGCGTGCACTTACTCTTGTTTTCTCTTATTAAGTATTGTAATTAGGCACTCGCATTACGGCTTATAGAGCCGACCCTGGAATCGTTAAAGGTAGTGTTTGGCGGCCGATTCGCAGGCACTCCTAAGGCCCCGTTGTTAATTGAAAGCTTTTGTCGAAGACATAGTTTTGCTGCTGTTTTCTGAACGCTTCTGCTGAGGCCTCGGTGTATATTCGAAAACTGCTCTTCGTAGCTGAACGTTGCCGATTGTGGCTGTTTGTTTCCCGGTGCAGTCTCACATTATCCTGGAAGTATCAAACACCTGTGTTGTCTAAGCTAAACATGAACCTGTGCACATTACTCTTTCAGTAGGCCCGAGTTCACCGGCTAAACTTGTATCACCCCCCCCCCCCCCCCGAGTTTTTCTGCAAGTTTTTCTTATGCTTTCACTAAGCATACTAAATTTTTAGTATTGTAGTGACATTTTGTTAAGCTCCTGCAATGATTGGTTGATGTTACCGTAGACTCAAAAGTACTTGCTAATTTAACCTGCCTACTTTGCGGCTTTAGCGGCTTAAATGTTTAACTCTGTTATGTGTTAGGCTAATAACATTTCTTGGGTAACGCCTGTGTCTTGATTTCTTATCTGTTTTGCTATTAAAAAGTTACGGTCTGATCTATGTTGTGATACCGGTGTTTTATCCATTAGTTGTCCACCGAAAATAAGTCTCGTACCTAATACCATGCAAATAAATAGAAGCCTTCTATTGTTATACACAAAATTTAAAACGGAACTTGAAATCTTCAACACGCTATATTTTGAAAACTAAGACGTTTGCTTGAGTCCCAAACAAAAATGTCTTCGCAAAATTATTCAAAATATCACATCTCTAATTTTCCGAGCGTACTTAAGGATCACCTTGTATATAGACTGTTAAATGAAAGCAGGAACTAAACTGAACTAAGAAACTACATGTTCAGGTAGATTAAGAAATACTAAATGGAATATAATAGACTAAATCCGACTACGATAAACTTAGCAAACTAAATCTTCGACAGCGTATAGCACTATGTAAGTGGTTAATCCCCTGGGTTTATCTCATTTGATTAGTAACTTTAAAAGCGCACATACCTGGAAGATCTAAGTGAAGGTAAAAGCAAACAGCAAATGTTGCGGTCGTTGTCAATGCTGGCATTCATAGCATCTACGTACATACAGAGATCAATAAGATTGCATCGTTGCGTTTACCATTTTCCACGAGAATTATTGAATATGGTTTTCAGATGTTTTCTATTTGTTACTAAAATAAACTGCTTAGTTACTCTAAAGCAGTGGCTTCACTAGATGCTTAAATATTCATTTATAGTGATTTATAAAAAGGCGCTGCGTAGAAGCATAGAAAACAACTTAAAAAAACTAAACAATAAAAAATTGAGTCGTCTAAACTAGCTGAAAGTAGTAACAACCAAATGTGGAGAAGAAGTGAACACCTGCTGCAAACACTGCCAGCATAAAAAACAAAGCTAAAGAGAGGGTGAATAATTTAAAAATGCATACCCTTAATCTAAAGGTTAACCCAAAAATTAAAAATTAAACCAGCAACTCCCATTTCCACCGCTAACTCACTAAGCCGTAAAACTCGAGAACTTTCGAGCAGAAAACGTGATTCGCAGCCTCCAGAAACAAGAAGGACCTCAAACGAGCGCAAAAATTTATCCACGAAGAAGTAACAAATTGGCACGACTTACTCTAATTTTATAAAAAGTTCAAACCTCTCGCGCCCGGCTCGGCCGTGGTGGAGCTTCGAGTAACCTCCGACTTTTAGAAGTAGTCGACCACGGCAAACAACAAGTTAGAACTTTTATTTGGACTTTTATCTGTTTTGGGGAACCGAAAGTTGCCTTTACACGTTGTTATAACGTTGTAAGAGTAAATAACGACTTGGGGACTCCGAATAAATCTCGCGGGCAGGAGTGGGAAATTTATAACACAATTTTTTCCATTGTCAGGAGAAAATTGTTTTAAAAAATGAAGCCGGCGTCGCGACGTTCAAGTTTAGGACATGGTTTTTCGCTAGACGTGAGTTTCCGTTTCGCCGATACGAAACGAAATATGCAAAGTTATTTAAAGTTTTACCGATATATTCAATAATTTTAAAAAGGGACACAATTATATACTTATCGATATTTCATAGCAGAGTTATGAGTATTTGAATAGTCACAGTTCTTATATAATAGCTGGGAAACTATTCATTCCATTCAAATAAAATTTTCTAGATGAGAGATTTTTAATATGTGGTATTTTGATACCCTGAGATTCACAACGCCCTTGTAGGATGTGCACGAATATTTTTTAAAACTGGTTTGGAACATCGACAAAAAACTGAAACAAATCTTCAACTAACTTAAGTCAATGAATTCAAGAACGTTTGAACAGATTTTCAAAGTCATCAACGGCAAAATAACAGTGCCTTTGTTGCACATCGCAGTGCGTCAGCTCTCAACAAAAAAGAAGGTCTTCATTCTTGCACATTGGGAAATGTGGAGCAACACTCATCATTTACATTAAGCAGTTGGTATATACTATATCTCTTTCCATTTAAATAACTCAGTTGAATTCAAGGAGAGAATGTAACCATCTTTCAAGATGATGGTTATATTGAAATGGTGACGAAAAATCTCGTCACAGGTAATAATAACCATAATAATATTTATTTAAAGCTCAATTTTACAGCTTCGTCATGGTACATAGTACAACAAAAACTTAATTAGTAATTAAATTCTTGAAAAAATTACAGTCTTCGTCTAAAAGTAAAATCGATTTTGCATTAATATATTCTTATTTTTTATCTTAAATCTATTAAGAGGTGGAGTGTACCGCCCCCTTTCAAAAGCGCGTTAATGCATTTGGAACCTTATTTCGGACCACCTTATATCTAATTATTGTAACAGAAGGATTGATGTTTATCGCAGCAGGAGTGTGTGCGAAGTGATAAACGCTGCGTTTTTAACGTTGAAACTTGTCTGGCATTTCGATTCTAGTAGGCCGCTAAAACAGCCGAATAGCTGACAAAGTATTGATTTTTCGGAAGCACTCTCTGGCGGATGTTAATTGCTGGGCTAGAAGCCCTTTTGTTGCTTAACAAGCGAAGCCGCAAGGCGTTGTTCTTCTTAGGGCGCATTCAGCGTAGCTGGATTCCTTGCGCTGTAAATAATTGAACCGCTACGGTGCCGTTTCTACGCAATTAGACCGATACACCTTCGGCCGTTTACTATGGGCTAATGGGCTAGTATCGGCTAACATAAGCTGAAACGAAGGCTAAATTCAGCTAATTCAGTTCCCCGATTCTGCTTCCTATATGGTCAGCAATTCCCGACATGTACCCCATCCTTTTGTTGTTAGCCGACTTCTAACAGTGGCGACCTTGGAATTCTCAGAATTTTGCAGCCAAACTCGGCTTAGCTTCTTCATGGATTGCAACAGCAGAGGATTCCACTTGTGATCGCTGGACTTCAGCATCAAGCTAAATTCGAAGTACATGCCATTATCAGTTCTGTCTTAAATCTATAAAGCATTCGCCTTAATTAGATCAATTCTTACTAAGATCTTAGCAAATCAAACTGAGCGTATTTAATTAACCTTCTGGCTCAATCTAAAATTTAAACAATTCAAAAATTGCTGAAATAAGCTTGTGCATTGTGACCTATGAACCGCGCCTTAGGCGTTGTGGGTGTATGCATTGCGATAGCACAGGTGTTGTCCTGAAAGTTGTAATTTAAGCTAAAATTAGCATATTTGGAAGTTAATTCGTATTTGTGATTTATAATTCATTTGATGGGCAATAGTCCTAATTTTTTTTAAATTGTTGTCAGATGGCTTGAGAGCAATTGCAAATAATTTGTGTTACGACATTTGGGTTAGAATAAATGCCCCTATTGCTATTATTTGTTTGTGTTTTTTTTCTGCAACCCCTCTAGCTGAACGAGTAATCTAGGTATGCGGTGGAACACCAAAGGTAAGTGACGTATTTTTAAGTAGCTAGTTTTGCATTTATATTTGTGAGTAACGACAAGGCGCCCAATTTGTATTAATCTTTCTGTTCAGTTTTAAAATCCGTAGCATTTCTTAGCCTGGTCCTTACACCACGCCATATTCTGCCGAGAGTTAAAAGAGCTATCCGAGGTCTTGTTAACCCCTTCGTTTAAGGGTGGTACAAGATTACTAACATTTTTTGGTAAAAGATTATATAATTTTGGCCCTAAATTTAAGGTACAGTTATGTTTGGCCTATAAAATGGCAAATTTATGTTCGTTCTTTGTCGAGTATCATATTCATGTACTACACTCCTACTATTGAAATCATTAATCCTTTTTTTTTTAGTGTTACAAAGGATACGCCACACATAGTATGGATATACTGTTACTATATTATTATTTATAAATAATGGCTTACAATGCCCTGTTGGTTGAGCTCCTGAAATTATTCTTAAACCCTTTTTACTTCCTTTTACAAGGAACACTATGTAGATGCGACAGCAAGCTTTTGAAGAAAATTACATAACCGGAAGTACATGTTTACTCTTGTGATTTTTCAGTTTTTTTCGATTTTTTTCAAACTTCACATTTTTATTACATTTTTAATGTGTATTGATGTGATTTTCCAGTTGAATACTTAAAAATCAAATTTTTGGCTAATTATAAGATCACTGTGTGCGTGTATCACACCAGATTTTTTTGAGAAGTAGAATCCTACGCGTATGTGCTGAATGTCCCCAGGTTTCGATTCCATACGACATGACTGAGTGAAAAAAAAAACAAAGTAAGCAGTCCTGGCCGCAGGTTGATTTACGGGGTTTTCTATTCTGTGCATGAGAAACAATGATTTACTTAATTTAGTGCAAAGATGTTCGACATTAGGTTTCTAAATAAGCTGATTGACCAAGGTAAGACCCAAGTACACTACTTCGTTTATCACACTCTTCAGTTCATGTTTTTGCGATTTATTGTGAACAATATGTTAGCAGTTTTGCTTTCATTTAGTAGTAACATATTAGCTGAATACCAGTCCTGTTCCTGGCTAATGCTGTTTTCGTTTTCTTGTCAAGACTCTCCAAACGCTGACTGGACACTACAAAAGCTTTGTCTTCCGCAAATAATATGGTAGTAAACCCCATATTCATAGGTAGATCGTTAATCAAAATTATGAAAAATAGAGACCCGAGCAAGCTACCCTGAGGAATTCCGCTCTTAACGCTTAGCTGTAAAACTGTTTCTGTTGTG
The DNA here is from genome assembly GCA_940337035.1 of Agriotes lineatus. Taxonomy (NCBI): domain Eukaryota; kingdom Metazoa; phylum Arthropoda; class Insecta; order Coleoptera; family Elateridae; genus Agriotes; species Agriotes lineatus. The sequence goes on along the minus strand of OW679199.1, from coordinate 41,202,578 downwards.
TTTAAACCTTTTCGGAATCTGAACTCTATAGAAGAAAAAATGTGAGATATCAAATATTTAGTTATCCTAATGACAAGTATCGATTCAAATAGTTTTGCGAAGGTCGGAAGAATTGATATCGGGCGATAATTAGCAACATTTGTAATATCACAATTTTTATGTACTGGAAATACCTTAGCTCTCATCATCTGATAATAATATTTTTGTTTATCGGCAGTAATTCCATTTGTTAGACGTATAACGTTTTATTTTATTCTTTTTTTTTCTTATGATTTCGCTTTTCGCAGTTTTGTATAACTGATAACGACAGATCAATAAAAAAACCAATTAGGGTAGGCTGTGAAATTGAATTATTTTGAACTGGTACTTTAGCCACATCCACAGAATGACATTTTATAACGTTTGTAATTTGACATTTTTATTGTAAACAAAGTATAACCTTAAATTGAAACTGCAGCAAAAAAATAAACAAAAATGTAATTTACGATATTGAAATTTACATAAAACTATAGGATATGTTGAAAATGTTGTCCATTTACGTCTAAACATAAACGAATTCTTTTTTGCAATCCAGCAAAAACGTTATGTAACATTTGAGGTGAGTTGTTGATTTCTTCACACTTTTCTGTTATGCGATTTCTCAGTTCTTCCAGATTATGAATCGGCGTTGAATAAATTGAATTTTTAATGTAAGGCCATACAAAAAAATCACATATGTTCAAATCGCAAGACCTAGTTGGATATGAGATTTCAGCGTTCCTGCTTATTATTCTGTTATCGAAAAATTCTACAAGATATCGGAGTGTTTCCCTGGTGGTATGTGCTGTAGCACCATCTTGTTGGAAATATCCATTTTGTAATTCTTCGTCATCTAGCTGATTGATGAATTGGTCGAGTATCTCATCCCGATATCGTGTAGCAGTGAGTGTGCCTTCAAAAAGAATGGGACCCACCAATCTTCTTCGACAAATTCCAACCCAAACACCAACTTTTTGAGGATGCAATGGTTGTTCAACAAAAAAATGAGGGTTTTCACTTGACCACCACCTCATATTCTGTGAATTGATATATCCAGAAAGATAAAACCAGGCCTCGCCAGAAAAAAATACAGTGTTCAGAGCTGCTTCATTGTTGAGATTATTTTTAAACCAATTGCAGAATTCTATTCGTCTTGGAGGGTCTATTGGTAAAAGTTCATGAAAATATTGCAGTTTATATGCATGACGGTTTAAATCTTTTTTTAGGATTGTTCGAGTTGTGCCATAAGATAAATTTATTTGTTGAGCCAATACTCGAATGGAAGTTTTTGGCTGTTCATCCATAATCTGCCGGGCGGCTTCAATCGTTGCTTCGGTTCGTCTAAGCGGCGGTCCACTTCCACTTTTACGAGCGACACTATCACTTTTTCTAAATAACTGCACAGATTTAGTTACAACGTCGCGAAAATAATTGTAATTGAACACTAAATCAGGGTATTCTTCACGAAAATCAGTCATGCAGTCATGAAGTGAATATTGCTACTCTCCATTTATTCTTACGCCAGTTCGAAAGAAACATTCAATAGCTTTCGCTTTTTGTTGTGTAGTGAATACCATTTTTTCAAACTTTAAATTTTTTCACCAAATAAAAAACTTTAAAAAAATTTTTACAAGAGCGTTCAGTTTTAAATTTTCATGTCAGAAATGTCATTCTCTGGATGTGACTAAAGTATCGATTCAAAATAATTCAATTTCACAGCCTACCCTAATTGGTTTTTTATTGATCTCTCTGTATAAATCATTAAGTTCCATTTCTATTTTAACTAAGTAATCATTTTTTAGAGATTTTTCTCCTGTTACCGGTGTAAGTACTAAGTAAAACTCATTTTCAAACCGCAAGATCTTCTCTGTATTTTAGTAATTTAGATATTTCCTATGGGCCTGTGTTGAACATCTGAACTGGTCTACCATCGAGTTGCAGTTCCATCTCTTGAATGAGACCCGTTTATTTTCCCTGAATCTGATTCTCCACTTCCTTAGCTAATTACCACAAAAAAGTTTACTCCACTGTACTTTATTGCATTTTATCACATTTATCTATATTCTGTCAAACGGCCTGACGTCTAGTATGAACTACTCATCGTGTCAGAGCCCTACGTGTAGCACAACGCCCGTTTACTTTTCATTCAAACGTTATTTAATCTTGTTAAACGTTAATTAATCTCAGTTTAAAATTCTAAAGTAAATCTATTTGAAAATGTTAGATAGTTCAAACTCGTGTAAGAATTCTGAAGCAATTCATGGGGTCATCAGCTCAAGAATATGCTGAAATTGCAACTCAGCATTCTGGTTATTACGCTCTAGGTCACCGATATGTCGTATGAACAAAAAGAAGGTTCATCAAGGGTGCCTTTGGAATTTTGAAGGCATGTGTATTATAACACCAAAAAATGTTACGTGTCATTTGACATTTGTTACAAAATGAGGTTATGATAGTCTTTCCGTTGCTTTTATTACTGGAAGTTTTGAAGGTCTTTGAGATAAGCATATAAAAATGTGTGTATACAAACTTCCTAAAATTATATGGAACATGGCAATTCCATGAGTTGGAAAAAGATCAAATACGATTTGCTATAAGAATAACCGAAATAGTCAATATTGCATTTTCTATTTCGGTTACTCTTATAGAAAATAGTATTTGGACCTTTTTCAACTCATGGAATTGCCATGTTCCGTACAATTTTAGGCAACCTGCATAAGAAATAGATTTTACTTAATAAAGCATTATTAATCTTGACAGTTTTACTCACTCAGCATCAACAACTTTCCCAAAACTACTTGGTCTCTGGGGTTGGAGATATGCGATCTCATTATTAAGATGTACAAGAATATCTCTATTGTGTATTGCTGACAATCCTCATTGTCTTCTTCATTTTTGAAGCATCGAACCCTCGAACCGCCTTAGTTGGAGCGCACTTAGCTGCTACTCCCGAGTGCATTGTGCTAGATCGCCCCGCCTAGACGGGAAACCTTACAGTAAATAATTTCCTGGTTAGAAGTTTCAAGTGCAGCAAGCCATCGTTTACATTTCAAGTAAACGCCGTTTTTACTGTGTACGAGGTGAACACACAATTCCAAAATCAGTAAATAATTTCGATACATCCATTGTGGAGACATCAGCCGGCCGAGCTGTACTAAAACCAAAAATAAGAGTGCGAGACTTCCCCGAGTCTCCATTTGTGGCAATTTTCCATGCGCCGCACCATTCAATATTTAGATGACGCAATTTACATGCAAGTCTAGTATGCTTCGAGGATTCACAGATAACCTGATCCTACAGGAAGTTTGAAGCGCTAAGTATTCGCTTCCACCTGTTGTGTGAAAATTGCGTTAGTTGAAAATAATGGTTTTACGTGTGCTAATTGCGCTCGGTTTTCATGCATACAAAGGCAAACAGGCTCGGTTTCAGCCAGGATTTTTTAGACGTTTTACCACTTGCGCTTTTAAAAACAGTTATTTTGGCGTTCTGTTTTAACATCGTTAAACGTACATGTGAGTATTCTAAGCTATATTGCACGTAGGTTGTTCTAGGAACTAATCCTACGACATGAGGTGATATGGAATATATTCTTGGAACGAATATTCCACTGCGATTAGCATTAATTAATCATCCAGAATTGTCAAGTTTGACGTTTAAATATAAACGTAGCTGCATTTATAAATTACGAACTATTCCCTAGCCATATTAGATGAAAATAATTTTTGGCCATTCTTTATAATGTATAGCGAAATTGTCACCTCTACTTTCATTAGTTGAAAGCTATTAGTTCGTTCGCTAATTTATATTGGTTTAATAGTAAAATAATCCAAGAAAGTTCTAGCTCAACCGTAATTTCTCTTCATTTTCTTTAATTTTCATTCGATGAATTATTCGAAATTTATTTTGGTATGTAATGTTCAATCTAAAATTTAGAATTTTTGGACTAAAAAGTCAAATGACACACACTCTGAAAACTTAAAAATTGAATTAGAAGCCTCTATTTGCACAGGCCATAAAAGCTCCACTTCCAGACATACAAAGACCGTCTCAAAGATGTCGTAAAAAACTTGGATTAATATCGCGAATCCCTTTATATTTATTAACCTCCAGTGGGCAATGCTAGAGCTCCTTAATGCTGTCCTTAGTACACAAATTAGAGCTACACATCACCAAAGGCAGCACTTTAACAAAATAAATTTGAGTTAACCGTAGCGTGGCATTCGTGGGGTGCTCAGCGTTTCTGGTAGTTATTGAATAGCATAAATATTAGTTAGGCAGAAGACAAAACCAATAACACGATGTCTAGATTGTCAGGAAACGTGTCATTACGCGTCTAATTTTGGGTTTTGTAATTACTTGTAGGGGGAAAGGCGACTTATATAACGAGTCCTACAAGTAAACTCAGATGTGATAATAGGGATAAACTAATATCATTTTTAGTCGAAATTTTAAGTAAAGTAACGATTTATTTTATCCAATGAAAACGCTTGTCTTTAATAATTATGATATAAATTTAAAAATAATCATAAATGTAATACTTCTACATAGTCTTCAAATTAAAAATCTCCTCTAGAAGGTGTGATCCTACGTCCGTAACAGTTTCTCAGATTTTTTAAAATTAATTGTTTATTGTCAACAATCTCGTAATCGTACAAAAATTCATAAACAATCTTACAAAAAGTATAATTAGAATACAAAATTTTCTTCACTGATATGTAAATAATGTTTATGTACTATATTAGGTATTACCATGGCTAGTTAAAAACATCATTTAAAACTTACTTTGTAATTTTAAATTTAGTAAAAGCAAAAAAGAATATTCACTAGCTGTTTAACAATCGAATTAGCAATAAAATCTCAGTCCTTGTATACTAGTGCAGTAAAAGTTATTGAATCTTTGAAAATCGTTCACATTTACAGGAAACTTGGCCCACGTAGATTATACAAGACGTATTTTGATTAATCAAAAGGTTATCCATATTGAGGTAATTGTAAGCACTAGGTGCCTGCTAAAGAATGGGGCAAAACCATGGATTAACGTAGAACAAGACATGTAAGACATATCTGCAACGATAAACACCAAAAACTAGTAAGTGGCAGTGTTAAAAAGTTTTACGTTAGCAACAAATACAATGTGTACGTACTTATAATAGTTTACAAATTGATACAGGCTTTCGCAGTACCAAAACATTCAATGCGAGACATAACTAATTCTAGAGACTTCCTAAATTTCGGAAACATCTCGAAAATACAATGTAACTAACTAGGATTTATAGTATGTTTACAATGAGATTCCACAACGACGAAGAACAAAACCACGACTTCAGACCTCAGCAGAATGGGGTCCTAGATGAATGAATCAATAACTTTAATTCGAAATGCTACAGAAACCATCATTTTGGCACTTGGAAGAAATTTTAAGTTTGTTGGAACATATTAAGTTACCTCCATGTGTGAAACTTTGAGAAGGGTTAGTCGATGGAATGTAAACCCCAGAAGTTAGAAATAAAATTAGTTTTATGGTGTGTTTAGTATTTATTACATACATTTTTGTGTATAAAAAGTTGTAAATATTTGTAGGTTAGGTTTGCGACGTCATAGCACGTCTAGATGTTCGGTTATTTATTAATTAGAATATAAAATCTACTGTAACAAATTGCAGTTGTTCGTAATCTTGGAAACTGGCCAATTTGGTATAAAAGCAGCCGTATTCTCGAGAACGTGGCTTTTACTATCAAGTTGAATTACGGCCTGTGCCAGTTTTTAAACATAACCTCGTTATTTTGAGCGTTATTTGAAAAAATAGAGAGTTGTAAAACAAGCGGGTGTCTTATTTGCTTATTGGCGATGTCAAATACTACAGTTGTAGGCAGTATCGTACCAAGGTGGGTGAAAATTATTTTAATGTTGCACTATTATGTCTAGTTTTGAAATTTCTGTCTATGTCACTTGCAAACCCGGGAATGCAGCCGCATTACTTATGAATGCAACTGAAATAAATGTCATTTGCGTTCGTCAACAACAAGCTATCCCTGAGATAAGTTAATACTACTGGAATGCCGCTACTTTAATTGAGTTGGCGGTGCTTTTCTAGTTAAGTAGTTGTTTGTTGGGGTGAGTGTGTGAAACTAAGCGTACACCCTTTTAAATGTCTAATTGTTCTATTTATAATACAAGTTCTTTGTGGTACATCGTTTCTAATTTCTACAGACACATACTTTGCGAATTTACTGCCTTAAAATAACCTAACTTCTTACTAAATTCCTACAAGTTAACTCTGGAGATCCATATAGCTAAACTGCTGGTCCACGCCGACCAATTCATTGAGTAGTTCTAATGCAGCCCCTTTCGTACATATTGTCCAGAATTAATACCAGCTCGAGCCATTTGAACTCACATTTGCTAAAATTGCTGAAAAATATTAAACGGGGATCTTCAAGTGGTAGTTCAGTTTCCACAAACGTGGATGGCTTATTATTCTTGATTTGGTTATTATCATTTAATTTTATATAAAATAAATTACTTATCTCATATGGGTCGGTTTTCTATAACCTATCAAGTATTGTTTCGACTTGTATTAATTACAAGAAATACATTTGAAATCAAATCAATTGTCGTGGTATTATTTTTAATAATTTAAAAGTAAACACTTTGTGTAATGGCGATTTAACTTACGGGATAGCTACCATATAGGATATTATTTAACTGAAGGTAAAATTAACTTAAATATGGCGATACATCCTCACAATCCACAAAAAACAAGTTTGCTATACTCGACAATTATCTGTGAAAGCGTTGCCTAGGTGATGACAATTGCCGTAAGTAAATACACGACACAAACAAAACACACCCAAAGGACGCTTGTGCCGAAAATACTCATAAAACCGACGGAACCAAGAAATTCACTAAATTCTATCTTTTAGAGTCAAATTTAGAATCGAAATTAGGGCTTAACTCGTGTTCTTAGCAAGGCCCACGATTGTTGGCCCCCTCTTTCTCCGGTGGCCTGCCGATCCAAGCCGCTGAACGTCCTACTTCTGTAGCTCGACCGTTGCAACACAAAAACTGCTTCCAGCTCACGCCGTTGCCCACACCTAGGGATGCACTGCTTTTTATGAAGGTCACTGCCTACCTCCAGCTTCCAGGGGCTCCAACTAATCTGCTATGATGTCCAAAATAGCCACCAAAATACTAGCTACCAGTCGACGCACTAATAACTCACTTTCTTAAACATTTGCACAGTTGCTACGAATCAATGCACTCTACTACTCACTGAATTGGGAAAAGGTTATTTATTCAGAAATTAACAATTATTTATTGGGGAAGCCAAATTAACACCACCTCTCAGTTTGACTTCCTTTCCCCAATTGTTTGTCTTCAATTGTATATTGTTTTACTTTGTTTCCAAGCCTACTCGAATTACATTTTGTTCAAATCAAGGCTAACACTATTTTTAATATTGTTTTACACATTATTATGAAGGCCAATGCTATGTTATACTATTTACAAAAGTTAATCTAGCACGTTTCTGGCACATTTTATAAAATAATATTTGATATGGTTAAAATGTTATTAATTGCTATTATAATCATAACGGCTTAAAATAGGTTCATAGCAATATATTTAACTTCGTTTTACTCTCAACGGTTTGCTCTACAGATGTGAACCTTTAATATCTACTTTATTATAGCATTTCTTTAATTTTTAATTAGTTCAAAAGAAATAATATTGATATACAGAAACGCCTTATAGACATGACAAGCTTTCGTTTTATTGCTGCTATTGTTAGTTTTTCCCTGTGTTCAATTTGAAAAAACTCTCACAGAATATTGGTAATATTCAACGGTATTTTTATGTTTATTAGTTGATAGCGTTGATACGAAGCTCGATAGTTAAGCGCCTTATTGGAACAGGCACTTACCGGTCATGTAATGTAATATACTATTACAGTGCTATAATAGCTTGCCACCATGTTATAATTTTGTTATTATGCAATTTAAAATTTAATAATTATTCAAATCTGTGAAAAATAAGAAAATGTATTCTATTGAAGTATATTAACAACATGTACACTATAATTCCAAATACTATGAGAACACTTAATAATTCCTACAACAATATCAAACAATACAGATCCATTAGTACTATTTCCAGTGAAATGGTATTCAACAATCTGTTTCCATCTGGCAATTATCTCGGATAACATTATAGTATTCGATTGATAGCTCCGGTATATCTTGAAAGTGTAACACCTCCAATGAATGTTCAGAAGCTACACAGTTTTTTTTTATTTTCGTTGAAATTCATCTTATCCATTATTAAAACGCACTTCGTCTGAAAGTTATTCATTGAATCCTCTTTAATCCTCAGAAAATCGAAAACTTCATTCAGAATGCCACTCTCGAATTTTGAATTTTTCTGTCTAACGTTCTAATTGAAGGAAAAGGTATATGTAGCTGGGTTAAAATGTTATAGTCACGCCCCACAAGTAAATCTAAGTCGAAATGTGAGATTCGAAACTTGCCTTTATTCCGTGCGGTTGTGTTTTATCACAGTGCTCGGTTTATAGTGGACAAAGATAATTTATTCCAACGAAACAAGTAAGAACACTCTCGTAATTAACTTTGCGGTAAATAACAATTAAAATATATTACCAATATCTCTCTGAAGCAAATTTTAAAAAAGGAGCTCTCGAAAGAGAGCTCCCGTGTTAAAAAACCTCAGAAAATGCCAGACGATAAAAATGCACGCGGTCAATGTGCTATCGACGATATGGAACACGAACCATTTGTTTGCGACAAAGAAATAGATACTGCCAGCAAGAAAAGGAGCAATAATTCTCCTCCAATACTTAGCCCCAAAAAACAGTTTTTATTCACCAATGCTGAATTACTCAGTAAAAACAAATATTACCTACCAAATTTCAATACTCCTGGAAAGAGTAGCGACAATGATAAAGAACCTCCCACTCAAACTGTGACATCATCAGAAAAAGCCAAAATTCCACCAATATTTTTGCATAATGCATCCAATTACCAAGCGGTTATCAAGGATCTTAAAAATAATACAGAATCTGAATTCACAACTTCCACTAAAGGCGATTTTCTTAAAATTAATTTATCTTCCATTGAAGATTTTCGACTACTTACTGAGTTTTACAACAAGAATGACATCAAATATCACTCTTTTAGAAATCCCAAAGATGCACCGTTATCAGTAATAATTAGGCACGTTCCATGTTCTGTAACCGAAGAAGAGATTAAACAAGAACTCAAGGAAAAGCAATTTCCAGTGCTTAATGTGACAAGAATGCGTAACAAGGACAAAAAACCTATGCCTTTATGTGCAGTCAACCTGACTAACACCAACGAAGCCAAAAGTATTTTTAATTTGACCACCCTATATCATTGCATAATTATAGTGGAACCTAGAAATAAAAGCAAAGATATTCCTCAATGTCTGAGATGCCAGCGCTACGGGCATACACGTAATTATTGTAAGCTTGATCCCCGTTGCGTCAAATGCACAGGAAATCACTACTACAAGGAATGTCCTAAATTGAAGAACACTAAACCGCAATGCGTCAACTGTGGCGGAGAACATCCTGCTAATTACAAAGGATGCGACTATTATCAAAATGTGCGCACAAAAACAGCATCAACCCAATCGACTTCAGCAGCAAAAAACCTGAGAACGACATCATATGTTAACAGCACAATGTCTTTTGCAAACACCGTACGTGGACCACAACGATCTACTGTAAACCACGAACAAGATAATACGAGTACTTCTGAAGAAAATTCCCTTATTAAAACAATCATCAAAGCCATAATTGATTTCATTGCTCCTCATATGGACACCATCAAGTCATTGTTGTCTTCGCTCATTCCCGCAATATTAAATAATGTCAACAAATAAAATACAAACATCACTATGCTAAACTGGAACGCGAACGGCATTAAATCTCAAAGGTCATTATTTATAGCATTTCTAGCAAGATATAACATTGACGTGGCCTGCATAAGCGAAACTCACTTAATTCCAAATGAGCCATTTAAAATCCCCAACTATAACATCTATAGAATGGATCGAAATGCAAGGATTGCATCTGGTGGTGTTGCAATTATAGCAAAAAAACATTTAAAAGTATCTCCTCTCCCTTCTCTAAACTTAGTAAGTTTAGAAGCAGTGGCAGTCACGGTAAGATTTAACAATAAAACTAATGTGACAATTATATCCGCCTATAAACAGCCCAATAAACGTCTGATAGAGGGAGATATAACTAACATCTTTAGCAGAAATGAACCAATAATATTGGTAGGAGATCTAAACTCCAAGAACACACTATGGGGATGTCGAGTTAATAATCCAGATGGAATTCGTTTACACAACTATACTTCTCTATGTTCAGCCCAAATAGATGCTCCCAATGAGGCCACTTATTTCCCATATCGTTCGGACCATAACCCGGATTTACTAGATCTGTTAATAAAAAAATATATAACCTGGCCAATATATCAGTCAGTAGTTACTGAATTAGACTCGGATCACCTTCCAGTCTAATAAATTTTTTTATGAAGCCAGAGATTAATATGCCAGCACAATATCTAATTAGAGGAACAGTTGATTGGGAAGAATTTGCAGTTCTATTAGACTCCAAAATCAAATGCCCACTGAAATTAATCTCAAAAAGTGACATTGACGAAGCTTTAGAAAAATTCAGTAGCAACATCAAAGAAGCCGTCACGGAAGCTACGATTATAAGAACTAAGAAGCGCCCCAATAATTATCTACATCCTCCAATAAATATACTAAATTTAATTAAAACTAAAAATAGGTTACGACGTTTATGGCAGCGTACAAGGGATGGTCAAATTAAGATAGAATGGAATCGAGTTGCTAGGCAAGTTCAACTGGAACTAGATGAATACAGAATCGAATCATATTCTAAGTATATACGAGAACTACAACCGGGTGACCCGTCTATGTGGAGAGCAACAAAACGCATACTAAGGGAGACTACGCTAATACCAAAAATTAAAAGTAACGGTATAGAATATTGTTCGGATAATGAGAAATCCGATGCTTTCGCTACTTACCTTGAAGGAGTCTTTACAACCTCGTTTGATCAAGGGAACGAAGACTTTGTTGCTGACGTTAATTTAACAGTACAAAATCGTGTTATCCTACAGAATGAGAATTTTCAACCAACTAGCCCAGACGAAATCAAAGAACTTACTACAAAATTAAAAACTAAGAAAGCTCCGGGTGATGATATGATTCCCAACATAATACTGAAGAAGCTGACTCCTAAATCCTATGCATTATTAGCATCTACATTTAACGCATGTCTAAGACTAGCATACTTCCCTAATAAATGGAAACATGCAAACATACTCCTCTTTCACAAAACGGGAAAACCAACACATCAGCTAACTAGCTACAGACCGATAAGTCTTTTGCCATCCCTGTCAAAGATATTTGAGAAGATCATCAAGGTTAGACTGTATAATGAAGTACAAATTCATAATCTCTTACCACCATTCCAGTTTGGATTCAGAAGCAACTATTCAACCAATCATCAATTGTTACGACTTACCCAGATGATTGAACTAGGCTTTGAATCAAAGAAGAATACTACAGCAGCCTTTTTAGATGTCAAACAAGCGTTTGACAAGGTCTGGCACAATGGACTCATTTATAAGTTACTACATCTGCCAATTTCCTCATATTTAATAAACACAATTGCATCTTTTTTAGAAAATAGAACTTTTTGTGTTAAAATTAACAATCAGTCGTCTGTTACGCGAAAAATTGAAGCCGGAGTCCCTCAGGGTTCAGTTCTCGGCCCACTTCTGTACAATTTATATACACATGATATACCAGAACCCATCAACTCTTGCCTGGCTATGTTTGCAGACGACACCGCGATTGTCACCCAGCACGAAAACATATTCATATCTGCCAACCACTTGCAAGCAGCAGTAAACAGTGTATTGAAATGGTGTAATAAATGGTGTATTACTATAAACCAGGAAAAATGTGTAACCCAGGTTTTTACATTAAGAAAACCTGCTGATCCACCTGATATAGTTATAAATAGCACAAGAATTTCTTGGAATACTAAGGAATCTCCTGTAAAATACCTAGGCGTCTACCTAGACCGAAGACTTTCGTGGGGAATGCATATTAATAAGAAACTCAACGAGTGTTACGTGAGACTCACTAAACTATACCCGCTCATGAACAAAAGGTCTCCGCTTAAACTAGAGTGCAGTTTACTACTTTATAAAAGTATTTTAAGACCTATAGTGACATACGCTTGCCCAGTTTGGGGAGCCACCTGCAAAACTAATAAAAACAAGTTACAAGTGATTCAAAACAAAGTACTTCGAATGGCTATCAGTGCGCCTTGGTTTATTCGTAACGCCCAAATTCACGAAGAACTAGACTTTCCAACAATGGACCAGTTTATTAGCAAAACCTCCAAGAAATTTTTCGCTGATGTACAAAAATGTCCAAGTACACTTGAATACTCATTAGGAATTAAAAATATACATACACGCCTTAAGCGTCGCTTACCTCAGGATATTTTCCTGACTACAGACAGCTCAAGTGAAGACAATGGGTAAAAATGTATTATACCACGTTATGAGTAGTTAGTATATGTATGCTCCATAATATTTTAGTTAGGTATTGTTTTCTTTTTTAATAGTTATTGTTAGTTATTATAAGCTAGAAATAGTCTAACAACATAACCATGTATGACAGCAATTGTCGATCTGGTCTCTTCAATTTAAAAAAAAAAAAAAAGTCGAAATGTAGTAGAAACTGTTTTATTTAACCAGGATACAAAGCGATTACTATCACGTTACATGGCATCGATTTGGTCTCCATTAAAAATCGACTCAAATTTCCATTGGTTTGCGAACTTGTTGCTCAACATTTTATTATTTCGCGCTTTTAAAGTCTAGATACAGTTGACTTGTAATTGTGAATTATATTAAGTAATTCATTTAATTTGCTCAGTTTGTTTGTCTGGAACCGCAATCGTATCAATGTTTTCATCTCCTGTCTCTTCCGAAGCACATTTTTCCGTTTTCCACACTACTTTAAAGTACTTTCGCCACTTAGAATTATGACATGGAATGCTAATGGTCTCGTGCAACACCAACAAGGCAGTCCTGGACATAGAAAAGGTGGACGTGTGGCTCATATTAGAAAGGTACTTCACCAGACGATCATTTATCAAATGTAGAGGCTATAAAGTTTATTACACAATCCACCCTGATAACACTGTCAAGGGAGGAAGCGCTGCCCTAATCAGGGAAAATATCCGACGTTATGAAGGAATGAAATATGATAATACGTATTAAAACTAGAAATTGTTCAATTGCTGTAGCGCTAATATATTGCTCCTTCTCCTTTTAAACATTTACTACCTAAAATGTTTTAAATAACTGGGGGTTTCAAAACAAAATACACCCACTGGGGATCAAGGTTAACCACAATCAAAGGCAAAAAAACTTTGTCAACTGGAAATCCAACATACTGGCCTACTGATCCTGATAATCTGCTAATTACCTGCAAATAGATGAAGTCAAGATTTGAATTCTGATCATTCCCCAATCCCCCTAACAGTAAGTGAGAACATCATACAGAAAGAAAACAACCCAGTTCTGATTAATAGATGTACGGACTGACAGGGTTTTAGACTATGACTAAAAGAGAAGATTGACTTGGAGGTACCATTCAGAAATGAAGAACAACTTCACACAAATGTTGAAACATTCACAAATGATATCCAGCATTCAGCCTGGAATAACACCCCGGAACTCAAGAGAAAGATTAATGGGAACAACTACAATAAAGAAATTGGAAAATTAATAGCGAAAAGGGAAAATCAAGAAGAAGGTGGCAACAAACAAAATACCCATAAGACAAAACTATGCTAAGTAATCTGACTCGACTACTAAGCAGAGAAATCAAAGAACTTAAAAATGCATCAATCAGCACCTGACAAATGACAATAGTACAGAAGTTCCCATATTAGGAGAACTGATGGAAAATGTGGCAGAAACAACCAGCAAAGAGCTCAGACGTTTGTTGAGCACCCTGAAAACATTTTCCAGACAAATTAAGAGCAGGAAATTGAAATTATTGCAGAAAAAATATGTCCAAGAAAACTAAGATATCTAACTTGCTACCCCTACAGAGGAATGGAATAAAAAACAATATAAATCCTAAGAAGGCTCCTGGGTTTGATCTAATAACCGAATAAGTACTAAAGCAGCTACCGACGAAAGGTATAGTAAAACTTACCAATACCTTAATGCTACCTTTAGGCTAAATTATGTACCCGGATGGTGGGAAGTAGCGGAGGTCATAATGATACTAATTCCAGGGAAACCACCACATGAAGCTACATTATATAGGTCAACAGCTATATCTAAACTTTTTAAAACTGGTAGTCAAGCGAATAAAACCGATCACAGTGAAAAAAATCTGAATCCAAACCATAAATTTGGATTTAGAAATAAACACTGGGCAACTTTCCAGGTACGTAGAACAACTCATATTATTAAAAAATCACTAGAAGAGAAAAATCTTTGCTCCACAATATTCGTGCACGTGGGACAGACATTTGATAAGATTTGGCATGAGGGGTTAAACTGGTTGATTCTCCCCAAACAATACACATAAATACTGAAATCGTACCTTACAGATAGATTCTTCAGAATCCAGCAAGAAGATGTTTATTCTGAACTCAAATTGATCAAAGCGGGAGTCCCACAGGGAAGTGTACTAGGACCGTGATACTAACAGTAGGCAACAGCAACGAAGGATCTACAAAAAACTGCAAACAACTATCACTCAACTACATAACTGGACAAAAAGATGGGAATCAAAGTTAATGAATGCAAATCGATATATATTAATTTCACAAATAGACGGTGACCATCAACAACCAGATAGTACCATTTCCAAACACAGCCAAATACCTTGGCATGAGCTTGGACATTAAGATTCGACAAAAAACCAGCGTGAAAAAGAATAGGGAAGAAGTAGGCCGGAAATACAATAAAATGTATTGGCTGCTGGGAAGAAACTCCTCGCTGTCAATATATACCAAGCTACTACTTTAGAAGCCAACACTAAAACATGTCTGGCCATATGGTATTCAAGTATAGGGATCTACCATACAAAATAACCTGAAGATCATACAATAATTCCAGAATAAAGTGCTACGGAACATCGTTGATGCGCCTTGGTATATCAGACGACCTCCACAGGGACCTGGAAATGGAACCGGTGACCTGTGCAAATAGAAAATTGCAAGAAAACAAGAAGAAAGACTTCAATTATGAAAATGTTGATGCCATTCAGCTCCTGGAAAACAGGCATATAGTGCGATGCCTCAACAGGGAAAACCCCTTTGAGTTAGTTTAAGTTCTAGTGTTAGTGTTCGTGTTAAAAACAGAGGCAGTGCGCAAAAAAGTGTAACTTTATTTATCAGAAGTGAGAGATCAATGGGTGAACTAGAATATGCACAGAACTAATAATTTAGGTTAGAACAAAATTACTTATTAGTCTAAAAGACTAGATTGTTCTAAAAGGTACAAATACAAATATATTCTTATCCAGTGATTTTGAGAAAAATTTCCATAGATTCTAGTTGAAACCAACCAGAATGAGCAACCTATATGTCTGATCTCTTTCTTCATACGATGAATGGATCCAACAACTTACGTTTAGAGGTGCTGATAACAATATTGCAATATTGCCATAACCCCACTTACTGAGCATGTAAACATCTCGTTCGTATATATGAAAAAGTATAATTAGGTATACTATACCCAGAGCTGGGGAAATTACTTTGAAAAAGGTAATTAATTACCAATTACTGCCCAATGAAGTAGTTGAAGTATTTGATTTTCAATTACTAAAATAAAATAGTAATTCAATTATCAATTACCTGACAATTCTAATTGCACAACATAAATTACTTTTTCAATAATAACTTTCACTAGAAATTGTTGTCGTGTATTTGTATTAAGTAGTATTTAGATAGCCATGTGCTAGTACATCGTTTTAAACAAGCAAATTGAAATAAATAAATAACTAATTATTATGACGCAATATTCTATAATGAAGCTATTTCTTGTCAATTGTTATGGGAAAAATTAACTCTGCACTTACCGCAAACATATTCTTTGCTTCTTGCACAATAATTATTAGTAATCTACAATGCTACATCCTGCACTGCATACACTGCACAAGACACAACACATACACGTCTCATCTACATCTACATACGCGCCTGCACCAATTATCTCTTTGCCCCCGCACAAAACTAGTTGTTATCCAATTAGTTATTGGAATTCATAAATTATACTTATATTGCTCCAGGACTTGCCATTTCCTTAACATGAAACTTAATAATACCTTATTTTACTTTTTTCATTCTGCATTCTGGCCATTTAATACCCTATCGAAGCCAGTAATTTAGTAATTCAATTACTCAAAAGTAGTTGAGTAATTGAATGTAGTATTAATTACTTCACTAGGCTGTGTGATAAGTCCGGAGTACATGAAGAGGCTAGTGGAGTGGAAAGCAGTGAGTAAAAGGTCAATGAAAGCAACATTTGCACGAGGGAGTCAGGAGAAATTGGATATAATAATAGCATATGGACCAGGAGAGAATGATATGAAGAAGGAAAAGGAACAATTCTGGCAAGAACTACAAATTATATATGATGAAGGGGTCAACCCCACTATAATCCTAGGAGATATCAATGGAAGAATTGGAAATGAGATTGTAGGGAGACAAGGAGTAATGGGAAGATACGGAGAGATTACAAGCAACGCGAATGGAGAGAGACTAATAGATTTTTGCATACAGAATGGTTTAGTGATACCCAGCTTCTTCTATCAGCATAAGGACAGACACAAATATACTAGGGAAGAACCAGGAAGAAGCGAAAGATCGATTATAGACTATATAGTAACAGAGAAAATAAATAGAAGAATTATAAATGATGTGAGAGTTTATAGGGGAGCTGAATTATCGACTGATCACCACCTACTAATAGCAAAAATGAAAAACAAGAAAGAAGATGAAGAAGAAAGGTTTAAAGGCGGAAGTAAACAGGAAGGAAGTGAAGATGATTAAGATATACAAACTGCAAGACCAGCAAGTAAGAGAGGAGTACGCAGAACATATCGCTAAGGGGATACAGGAAGTGGGACAACAGATACAGAGAATGAATGTCGAGGAGATGTGGGATACATTTAAAGAAATTATCTACAAGGCTGGAACAAATGTATGTGGGATAACTACAACTGGAGGAAATAAGAAGAGAACAAGCTGGTGGAGTGAAGAAATCAAAAATACTATAAGGATGAAAAAGAAAGCGTGGAAAGACTACCTGCACAAGAGGAGCGTTGAAGCTTACGCAAACTATAAAGCAGCGAGGAAAATGGTAAAGGAAAAGGTCAAAATAGCTAAAGCTAAGGAATGGGAAGATTTTGGGACCAAGATGGAACACGACAGAAGAGCGAACCAAAAGCTATTTTACAGGGTACTGAAGAACATGAGAAATAAAGAAAGGAAAATCGGGACGAGACAAATCATGGACAAAGAGGGAAGGGTACTAATGGAGGATGACAAAATTATGAGAAGGTGGAAGCAATACTTCCAGGAAATATTAGAGGGAGCAGAGATAACTGAGGAGGAAATGGAGGTGGAAGTAGGCGAACAAAATGAAAAGAAACCTGGAAGAGAGAGAGAGTCAGTGGACAGATGGAGGAAGCTCGCGACAGTATACAACTAGACGAAGTTAAGAAAGCAGTGGCAAAGTTGAAGAATGGGAAAGCTGCAGGAGTTGATGGTTCAAAAGCAGAGCTACTTAAAGAAATGGGAGATGAGGGAATGGGGTTTCTACAAAGAATTCTTTATAAAGCATGGGGAACACAATCAGTACCAAAGGAATGGAAAATTTCGGTAATAGTACCTATTTTTAAAAAGAGTAACCAGAAGGACTGCGCAAATTATCGAGGGATATCTCTGCTCTGCTCAGCTTGCAAGGTATATGAAATAATCTTGGAAGGAAGATTAAGAAAGGAAGTAGAAGGAAGGCTACATGGGGCACAAAGTGGATTCAGGCCTGGTCACTGCACACAAGACCATATATTTGCAATAAGAAATATAATTGAAAAATCGTTACCATATAACAAGGAAATATATACCGGGTGTCCATTCTCAAAGTCGAACATAGGGAATTAACATTAGTTGAATGAACTAATGTTAAAATTAACATTAGTACATTCCCTCGTTCTTCATTGAAATAATTCCTTTTCTGTAAATAATTTTAACAGACGTTGACAGAAAATACTTGATTTACTCCAACTAATTAGCATTTTTTTTTACAAATGCTATCCAACTTGAAAAGCAAGGCATGGCATATTTAAAAAGTCCCAAGTTTTTAATTAGTATTTTAAAATAAAAATCGCATTTTGAATATTATTATTGGTATCATTTGATGCGTAATAATTTTATCTTTCGATTGATGCTATTACCTTCCCTGTAAGTTGAATTGGCGAGCAGGAATCGGCAAAAACGTTCAATACAATGTTAATCGCCTATGTTCGACTTTGAGAACGGACACCCGGTATATGTTGTGTGGATCTTGAAAAGGCCTTCGATAAAGTGGTGAGAAAAACATATGGGACATATTGGCGAGAACTGGTATTGCAAAGAATTTGGTAGAAGCTATAAAATCTTTATACAACATAGTAAGGAAGGACAATATGAAGACGAACAAATTCAGAACAATGCAGGGAGTGAGACAAGGCGGAAACCTTAGCCCTTTACTTTTTATCACATTTATGGATGAAATAATCAGAAAAGTAAGCAGCGAAAGTAAGAAGATGAAGGTAGGATACCACAAACTGGAACCGGTAGAAGTGAGTGAATGCGTATTTGCAGATGACGTTGCAATACTGGCAAATACGGAAAACCTTCAATTAAATGTAGATCTATGGACGAATGAATGACAAAAAAAGGAATGAAAATAAATATAAGTAAGACCAAAGTACTTATAAATAAATAAATAAATAAAAATTCATTTATTGCCTAACAACTGTTGAATTATTTAACTAAAAATATATATATATATATATATATATTGTACATGTATGTAAGTAAATATAAGAACAATGCAATAATAAAAATAATTTAAAAAAAAAACATTCCTTAACAAAACCACATGTTAGTAGGCAAAAAGAACTGGTTCAGCTTGGTCACAAAAGGCAACCAGCTGTTCTCCCACCAGTCCTGCAAACATTTCTCAAAACAATGAAACAAAAATTAAGTGCACTCAAACTGTCCAGCACACCCTGCAGAAGAAAAGAGAGAAAAAAAAAGAAGCACGCGCTTAGACTATGGCCAACAAACACACATTAAATGCAGAAGCAGTACATACACGCAGATTCCCTCACTAGCCTGATAAAAAGGATTTAACTCGCCGTTTAAACGACAACAAGGAAGGTGAACTCTTTAAAATAGCAGGTACATTATTATACAGATTAGCAATGTTATATGAGAAGGAACGCTTGAAAAATTGTACTCTGTGACGAGGAATTGTTAATTGTCCCCGGAGACGTAGGTTTAAGTTATGGACATCAGTGCGAAAGGTTATCTTATTATAAAGATATGGCGGAGTTTTGGTGGTGATTATCCGGTGAAAAAAGCTTACAGAATGCAAATATCGTCTATCCGACATGCGCAGCCAACGAGCCAAAGCAAGCGTATGGGAGATTCTCTCTCTCCTTCTGATTCCAAAAACAAAGCGCAGGCAAGAGTTCTGCATTCGTTGGATACGCGCAGAGTCCATACTATCTAAACATGGATGGTAAAGCACATCACAAAAATTAAAGTTAGATAATATTAACGAGTCGCATAATGAAATTTTGAGTTTTTGATCTAAAATGTGTCTATTGCCGTAAAGTAGTTTTAAAGTTGAGTAAGATTTTTGAAGTAACTTTGTTATATGTGATTTGAAACTCATTCGTGTATCCAAAATAACTCCAAGATTTCTAGTCTCATCAGATACCATCAAAAGTTGGTTTTCGAGTAAGATCTTAACCTCGGGCAGAACAGCGTCCCTAGCACCCCGACTCCCAAAGACCATGACCGACGACTTATTTGGATTTAAACGAAGGCTATGTTTTGAAGAAAAATTTAGTAGATTATTTAAATCAAGATTTAACTTTGTCACAGCTTCTATAACATTTGTAGCAGAAAATGAATAATAAATTTGGGTATCGTCAGCATAGAAGTGCACTTTAGAATATTGAATACATGAAGATAAATTAGAAGTATAAATGGTATATAAAATTGGACCCAAGATAGAACCTTGGGACACTCCCGATTGAACATTAATAGAAGAAGAAAAGGTAGACTTACATTTCACAACTTGTGAGCGATTAGTAATATAATTCGAAAAGAGTTGTATGGCGGTATCATTTAGACCAATAAAATGCAAAATAGATAATAATAAATTATGGTTAATAGTGTCGAAAGCCTTCGAATAATCCAAGAGAACCAAAGCGGTTAAGTTGCCATCATTCGTTGCTCTGAAAATATCATCGGTCACGTCCAAAAGGGCCGAGGCGCAGCCAAATCCACTTCGAAAGCCTGATTGTGTGTCAGGAAGAATCTCGTTAATATTAAGATGTTCACGAAGTTGAATAGCCAAAAGTTTTTCTAAAATTTTAGAAAATACTGTAAGAATGCTAATAGGTCTCAAATCGGCTAGTACCCTGGGATTACTATTTTTTGGGATTGGAGTTATAACCGCCTCTCTCCAACGTGACGGGAATACACCATGCTCAATACAATAATTAAAAATATGACAAAGATATGGGAGAATAAATGGACAACAAAGACAAATCATTTTACAACTAATGCCATCAACACCAGCAGACTTAGATGTGAGCCCACGAATGATTTCGAGGATTTCAGTTTCTGAAGTTTTACTGAACGTAAGTTTATGAAACACAGATGGCTATAAATTTGAATTATAATAATTTAACAGTTCAGCGTCGGCACCCGAAGTAGTTTGTGTTGAAGAAAAGAATGCGTTTATGGCATTACAATCACCCAATTCAGGTGGTAAGTCCACACAAGATTTTTTAGAATTTATAACATTCATTGCCCTTAACGATGACCATAGTTGCTTAGGATTTTTGTTTTGAAGTTGGTATGAAATGAAAGCCTTTTTCTCCTTCCTTATTGCAAAGGTTGTGTAGTTTCGTAATTGTTTATATGAATTCCAATGTGCGGGAGATCTAGTGCGTTTGAATTTAGCATGCGCCTTGTCGCGCAATGATATAAGAAGTTTAATATTTTCCGTGATCCATGGTTTATTTAAAGAACTATAAGAGTGAGTGATGAAAGGTGCGTGTATGTCAAAGATCTTGTGATCTTGTGATAACAAATAACAATGATAGAAGAGTAAACATACAAATTAACAACAAAGCAGTGGAACAAGTAAAAAGCTTAAAATACCTAGGAATGACTATTGAGGAAGGTTGAAGACAAGAAGAAGAAATTAATAATAGAATATCGACAACGGTAAAAATATTTCACAGCATGAACAGAGGGTTCATAAGTAAAGCAGAAATCAGCAATAGTACAAAAATGTCAATTTATACAACCATATATTTACCGACGTTATTATATGGATGTGAAACATGGGTACTGACCGAGAAACAACACAAAAAGATTCAGGCTTTAGAGATGAAGTATCTTAGGAAAGTAGCAAAAGTGACGATAATGGATAAGATTAGAAATGAAGAAATAAGGAAAAGACTGGGTATAGAGAGTGTCAGGAAGATTATAGAGAAGGCGCAGTTGAGGTGGTGGGGACACATGAAAAGACTGCATGCAGAAAGACAAGTTAGAAAGGTGTGGGAGGCAAAAACCATTGGAAGGAGAAAGAAAGGTAGACCTAGAATGACGTGGGATGGAGAAGTGGCAAAGATAATGAAGACAAAAGGAATATTGTGGAATCAGGCAGTGATTATAGCGAGAGACAGAATCAGATGGAGAGCATTGATAAAATAGGGTAGAAACAGTGTTGAAACAGGTGAATAAGTGAGTGTGACGCGAAGTCAGAGAGTCAAAATACTGATAAAACTGCTGCCGACAGGGGGGAAAACGAGAGTGAAATGTGAAGATCGAGTGGGGCTAATTTCAATGAGAAATGATTGAGGCATTTTTATATAGAGCTTATTTTTTTATTGGGATAGAATAAGTTTAATTTACTGTAAATGGAGTTTTAATTATTTTCATATATGTTTAGACGGACAGAATAAGTTCAGTTACTGTAAATGAAAATTTTAGTTTATGTATGGAAAGGCTTAACACACCCTCTACACTTAACAGTAGGAGAGGGTTCTAGGTAAATAGACCGAACTCAATAGACCGAAAGGCAGTTGACCGAACTCAATTGACCGAAAAGCAAGAGACCGAAACGTCACTAGACCGAAGCAGCAATAGACCGAAAATCACTTGGTCGAAAATATGTTACGGTTAAAGTACACATTCGGTAAATGTGCACATTAAATATCTCGAAAAATTACATTTTTTCTATAGCACATGTTAAAGTGTGCTTTTATCAACTCAAAACAAAAGGTCAAGTTTTACTTTAACAGCAAGGGTAGATAAAGTAGCACTTTAACATCAAGGATAGATAAAGTAATTTAATTTTCTTACTTTTGTTTAAATTAAATATGACAGCTTCGTATTATCGTAGCAACCCAATCAAGCTACTGACATTTTGAAATGTGATTGACTGTCATTATTTTCTTTTGAAATTGTTAAAGTTCTTGCTATAGAAAAAAATATTGTATTATACACGACGATAGTTATTTCTATCCACTCTTGAATCATTAACGTCTCGACTTCGTCTCGACGTTAAACGATTCACTCGTGGATAAAATTTAACTTTATCGTCTTGTATAATAAATTACTATTATTAACAATAGCATCAATAGACATATTTACTCACGACCGATTTCCGCAAACGAAGATAAATACGTTATTAGCAGGATTAACCCATTAGCAACTTTCTCCAGTTTGTGCGTAAATACTTGGGTAGGACATATCTGTTAAGTATTGTATGATTTACTAGAATAAAGTTAAAAGAGAATCAAAAACAAAAAAAAACTTCTAAACACGCCAGCAGTTTATGCTGCCAGTTCTAAGCCTGAATAAAGTGTGAAGGGAAGTTGATGCTATTAATGTTAATAAAAGTAACCGTAATATATTTTCGACCAAGTGATTTTCGGTCTATTGCTGCTTCGGTCTAGTGACGTTTCGGTCTATTGCTATTTGGTCAATTGAGTTCGGTCAACTGCTTTCGGTCTATTGAGCTCGGTCTACTCGCCGTGAGCGGTAGGAGAGGGATATATATATATATATATATTAATTACTTCCAGGAAGTAATTGTCAAGTACTTCTTCATAAAAATGGCAATTACCAATTACAATTACCATATTTTGAAAAGTAATTCAATTCTAAGGCAAATCAACAAAAAGGAATTTCATTAGTAATTTAATTACAAAGTAATTAATTACTGCCCAGCTCTGACTATACCGATTACACCTAATATTAACTGCTACCAGCTATTCCTATCTCCGATAAGCAAGCTTAAGCGATGTGCCATTACAGCGCTGAAAGCAATGCTTAATGATTTTGATCTGTTTGGTTCCACAAAATGGAGAAATACATGATTAGGTTGTTAAAAATAGTCACGATAATGCCGGTTTCGTTCTAAATATATATGGGCAAATAGGTTTTTCCCAACCCGATGTCGAATGCGCCTATAATGAGGTTAAAATCGGAAATTGCTTCTCCAATACCCCGGATAAAAACTAATGTTTCGTAGTTAATACGCCTCGTCCCTAAAAAGGAAATAATTCGGCTCCCGGGTCCAATAATGGGTTCGTTCACTTGTGTTTGACAGTTTTTTCCAAAATAACAATTTAAATTTCGGCCATTACGAAATACCATCTCCTCAGTTTCGCCAAATAAATAATTATGCCTCCCTTTTGATATCGGGTTAAAACTAGACGCTAATGACTGAAACTCTCTTGTCTATAACCTGAAAAATCGCGATTGGTTCATTAACGCTGCTCCATTCAGACGGCACTAATGAACGGATTCTAAATATTGCTGAATGTAGTTTCTTCGATGTTTTGAATTTTTTAGTAACCTAAGTTGAGTGATAGTACACGTTTTTTTCACAGAAAATAATTACTAAGTCCAAATGTTCCACCTTTGCACAGCTTGCAAATTATATTAAAATTAGTGAATCACCCGACCTACGCTTCGCTTCGATAATTTAAGAGAGATTCATTAATATAAATTAAAAAAAAGATGCACCGGCCGGGAATCGAACCCGGGCCGCCCGCGTGGCAGGCGAGCACTGCACCAATGATGCTGCGTTGAATAAGGCGTTGTTATTAATGGTATATAGTGAATCATCCGAGCTACGCTTAGCTTCGCTAAATACACGATTTAATTAAAAGTTGACTTTTTTTGAAAATAAAAACTAGCCTACGATCGAAGTCTAAAAATTGGCAAAATTTAATCGGTCCAGTATCTTCGGAGGGGATAGCGAACAAACATACAATCATACAAACATACATACAAAGAAAGAGACCACCGCCGATTTTATGGTATATGATGTCACACATTTATTTTTTTAGTTCTATGAACTATGAACTGTAGTTTTTATTAACATCACGTAGAGTTCTACTGTCTAAGATAAATGCAGAATCTTGTTATGGAGGTCTGATAAGTAGTTATTATCTAGATTTAATTTTGTGTATAGAATTAAACACAGAACGCATTTGAAACTTATATTAAAATAATTCCCGGGGAAAACACTCATTTAAGTTTTAAAGCAGATAACTCAATAAGTGAACAACGACAGTCTAAAATATTTTACTTTTTTTATTAAGTTATAATCAAATATTTGTGATAAACGCTTTGATTTTTTTAAAGAAGCACCAAAGATGAACTAGGTACGTTTAAAGATAAATTTAAAGTAATTCCCGTTTTTGTATTAGGAGTATGTATGTATTATCGTTTTACCTTGTGGTGTAGAGGCTGGTGCTTTATGTGCTTGCATCTGGCGGTACAATACTCAACTTGCCCCGGATTCGGCGCCTTTTATGCTTGCACAGCAACCATTGTGTGAGGTGTGTCATGTTGATATGTTGACCTTGTTACTCTATCTCTTAGGTCTGTGGTGTAGTCTGAGTAGAGCACAGTTAATTTGGTGCCAACTATGAACGGTCTCACCGAGCCCGATTCTAATCACCAAGGCTGCGGAAAAATTCCGGGATTCGAACCGAGGACTTGCTTATTAGCAACCCTAACGCCTACCCAACTGCGCTACGCTGCTTCTCTTTCCGTTTTTATATAACAATACATAGTAAGGAACTACACATTGTATGCTTTTATACATAACATTTTTTTTAAACTAAATAGGGTTTTAAATATATTCCCTGTAAATTAAAAAATAATTGAATGCAGAAATAAATGGCAGAGCTATATGAAAAAAAAATGCAAGAGACAATAGGATAAACACCCTAAACTGTATCTGCGTCAACACCCATGAAGACGGAACAAGCCAAGAGGTTTATTCTTTGGCGCTGATGATGATGAAATATTGTTTTATATCGTGTGTTTAAAAAAACTCATTCGCAGCAGGCCATGACCAAATTGAAGTTTGCTAAAACTTGATACATACCCATCGAAGCAAATGAACTACCATAAGTCAGAGAGAACTAAAATACATCTTGATCTTGAACTATTTTCCAAAAAATATACAAAACACTTAATAAAAACAATTGTTATTGACTATTATGATTAATACACTCGTTGTGTTGTGTAAATGCCATCTTATTTTACTTTTTGCTTGATGCAAGTAAACTTAATGCAGTGTAAACTTTTGCCTGTCACAGTAACAAATGTTTTCATAAACAAAATGCAATCTGACATTCACAGACTTAAGTTAAGACATGACTAGATTTTTTATCTTTCTTTCCAAGACCTGCTCTAAATAAGTTTTTTTTAACACACGATACTTCGTACTAAGTTTAGTAACAATTGTAATTTATAGAATCGAAAAGATTTTACTAAATTACTCAATTTTGGCTATATTGTAATTCATGGTACGTTTTTGCTTACAGTCTAGTTTATATTTACTTATGGAAAAAATTAATAAATTATAATTATTTCAGGAAAACCTGTTATTATGTGATTCCTATAAATTTAGGCGTAATAATCGCACTGCCCAGAAACAATTACTGGAATTCCAGGAGTTTCTCAACAATAATAATCGTATTGTTGAAGGTGCATGAATGCATTCGTGAAATCATAATGAAAAAGTTGTATTTCAACTGTGTAAGAGATACGATAATTATTAATAAAAAATCATCTACCTACTGTAAAAAAGTATTGTTTTGACAATTAAACTTCAATGCGGGAACATTGTTTTCAAATTCACTAGTGATTACTACGGCTAAATATATACAGAGCACTAATTTTTGCTATAAATAAAACTAAATGGCACTGTAAGAAAAATCAAACTGGAAATTATAATACGGTCAAGATTGAGTCATCTTTTTCGATAAATAACTGGAACAGAACTATGTACAGTAATGCATTTTATGCGCTCAAAGAGACACATTTGACAAACCCATTGCTAAGCCTCACAAGCCGTGTACGGTCCTCGTTGATCATTAGTAAAATTTACCATTTTGTGATGGCTTCTTCAGTTATATTGGCAAATATTATTATTATCTTATTTGTACAGTCTATATTTTTAAGGTAATTTTGTTGGACTTAATAATAAGTTCGTAATATTTTCTTCGACAATTTCACAATATTTAGCAATAACTACATATAATAAACATTTCTTTGTATTTCATAATAATTTTATAGCCTTTAATAATAATTTCATAATATTTAACAAAAATTTCATAGTAGTTCATAATATTTCTTGGAAGAAGATCAAACTGAATGTAAATGAAGATATTCGGAGGCTAGGCCTTTGCGATGGACAAATTCTATCACATTGACGAAAGGAGGTTTGATATCCGTCATACAGAGTAAAGCAGATGTAACCCATTTTTTTAAAACATTTTATAATATATTATGACAGCTTCAATGTTTTATTATAACACATATTTTATATATGTTTTATGCATACATTTATTGTGGTAGTGAAGATAATCTGTATATAGTATTGCGTGTTTTACACTGTTTCCGTATTTACCGCAATTTTACATTTCCATATCTACGTTTATCTTGTTTCATCAAGTACGTAGCTTATATTAACAACATTAGGACATGGATAGAGATTATTTTAATCATATAAGATTTTGTAATAATTCAAAGATGATTTAATAGTATTTTTCACCATGTGATAGTCATCACACATAGCATAGTAATTGCATTCATTAGTTTATTCATTTCGTCATATTTTTTACATAAGATTCGAGGTGTCGAGAGTCATTCACAGGGTACGCAAGTGTAGCAGAGGTAATAAGGGGGGGTGAAGGTTCAAGGTAATTTCAATTCTCCCAACTGGGGGCAGGGCTGCTATAGGGACCTTGCGTCCCTCTTCCGCCAAGAACGGTAACTGTAGGATGGGCGCGAGAAAGGAAAGGTGGAAAATCGCAGAAAGGCCAGGAAAGGTGGAGAAGTACTGCCCCGGCATTCGACTCAGAGAAGGTACTCTGTTGACTCACTAACCACTAACCTACAGAGCTCGGTAATAAGTCGCATGCAACTTATATTACTCTCATCCGTGTTCATATACAGATTGCGGCAGGCAACTAGGACCATAGCAAGAGCAAGGGGACCTTACATGTGGCCGTAATTGTGTTTAAAAAACGAACAGTCAATGTACGATAGCGGTACGTCGTTAGGATCATTATAAATACAAGGTATATATTCGATTTTTAAATACAATTACGGCCACATGTAAGGTCCCCTTGTGTTTGCTATGGTCCTAGTTGCCTACCGCAATCTGTATAATATATACCCAATTTAATTTTATCAGTTGTGTGTATCTGTATATGTTTTCATGTAGTCTTGGTCCTCTACCTCAGTGGTGGCCAAACAGTCGATCACGATCGACAACATCGACAGGCTTTGGACAGAAATGAATATAGCACACCCCCAAATCAACTCCACTAAAATTGAGTGTGTTTTAAAAATCTCACTTTAAGCAAGCTATAAGGGATTTATAAGCCGGTTTAATATTATTGTATAAAAGGGTTTCATGTTTCATTCCATCAGGTCGGAACTGGTCGCCTTATATTCCATCTTTCAGGGCATAATGTGTCACTTTAGAGCCCAAGGGCCATAATAATTATGTATGTACCAAGTACATTATGAAGATGTTTATGATCGTTTGAAGGTGATAAGTTTCCAAGCCCGAGGGCCCTTGCCCCGAGGGTTTGTAAGTCATCCGAGGGGATTAAACATCAAGTAATGCCCGTGGTGCATATAACGTTTTATTTTCCACTTTGAATACTTTAATAAATTGAAACGTTTGAAGAGCTTAAAAAGCAGTTCATAACGCACTAGGGCGTAAACAGCATGATTACTCCCGCTCGTTAAGAGAGGGCATAATAAGCGGGCGTTATCGTTACGCCCGCAGTTGACGTCCTAGAGCGTTATGAACTGCTTTATGTACTTCGTATGGCATATATAAACAACACATAAGAGATCAGTGGAAAATAAAGTACTTTACGGCCCATTTAAGATTTTGTTTGTCAGTTTGACAAACAATGACATCGTAGGTTGACAAAATTGATAATAATAACAAACTACCGTTTATGGCTCTTTCGTGTTATGCTCCAAAACGTAACCGTGGGCCATCAAGTCTTTCTTGCGTTCTTGGTAGATAAATAACTATGAAAATCGATGTACTGCCTGTTTTTGAAAAGTATGTTTATAGTACAAAGGCGATCGTATATTTTCCACTTTATAAGTACTTAGAATCAATTTATGTTAAATGCGTTTCAGCCTTTAAGTTTCTTAATTCTATACAGTTGTTTCTAAGCTGGTTTAAAACAGTTTAAAAATTGGTTTGTAAGCAGGTTTAAAAACAGGTTTTTCAAACCAAACCGGTTAACCGCTTTATTTAATAACCTCTTTTTCGCCAAACTGGCTAACCGGTTTGCAATTTTTTTTAAATTTTTGCTAGCCCTAGTACCTACGTTCCTACGTATGTATACTTAAACATTTTATTAACAAATGGCGATCGCCGATTGTTTAAAATTTGTTGGTAGATCTTTATAGACAAAAGTATGAGTACTACTGCTCTCCTCAATATTTAACCAATATTTAAAGTAGAGCGACGTTAATTTCATCCCAACGTTGAATGGTCACATAATTCAGTATCGATGCACCTAACTGCGGATAATTTTTCGCTCATCCACAGATTTGAATCTAGGGCTCGCTTATTACAAGGGTGGTACTCTACCACTGCGTCACCGTGACTTCCTAATAGATACGCAATTTTTGCAACAGATCTCAAGTTTTTCTAACCATTTGCATAGATTGTGATCACAAGCGGTGAATAATTCATTTTTATCGTCGAAGTCCAGCAATTATCCTGTGTATGTCAGGTTATGCTAAATTACAAAGAATGGGGCGCAGTTATCTAACCTTGCATATTCAGAAGGAGGCCGAAACAGCGATTAGTGCCCAGCGAAGAGCTGTAGAATGGCACAACTGTTACCTCCACGAAAATAGCATAGGCTTTTCTCCAGGCGTGAAGTGCAGTCAAACGAAGAGAAAATGCAACGAAACAGCACTATTTACTTTGTGAGGATTAGCTTGTCTCAACAATTTGGTGGCAACTAAGCCAAATGGCCTGGCTACAGGTTTGCTTCTTAAATACTGTTAGATTCTGGTTTGACTAGTCAAATCTCAGCAAATTACGAAACCACACTCGGCATGCGATATGAACGATTTAGAAGGATGAAATCCAAAATCTCAAGAACCCTTCGAAAATATATCCCACAGCACCAAAAGTAACATCAAGAATGAATCTTAGAAATGGAAACAGGAAATCGCTCCCCCTATATATTGACATTCACCAAACATTACTTATAGCTCAAGAATTTAAAAAATTTTAATTGAAATAGAGCTCAAGGTAATTAATTGTACTGCAGTGAGACATATAATAATGATTTTATAGCGTTTTTAATAATCTCAAGATAATGTCATAATTGTTAACAATTTTATAACATTTCGCGACAATCGCAAGATTTGAGAGTATCTCATATACCACAATAATTTTATATAATTTCTTAAATGTTCCAAAATACTTTGTGCAATACCATTTTGGCACAACCTGCCAAAGTATTACTTTCGATTCTACCATTTTTTTCTAATTTTCTTCGCAACCACTCAATTAATCGCGACCACCCCAAAATTATATATGGCTGCCATGAAACTGAACAACACAAAGAAAAGTCGAAAAATTAGTAATAACGAAGTAGGTAAGTATGTCCCGCGGGATGTATGTAAACATTGTAAGTTTCATTTCGATCTTAGTTTGCGGGTGGACATGCGCAGTAAGAACCACAGTGATTTTACCTGACTGTGGAATTCGTACTCCCAGAATAAAGTGGAATTCGAGTTTATCTCGACAACGGCATAACTTGTCACTTATAATACCATGAGTAGTCAAAGTTATGTCGAATATTTTTGCTGTGGTATCACAAATGGCCATTGCGGTTAGGTTCGATTTGGACGAGTGCGCTAGCACGAGTTCTAATCGTAAGCGCAATGGACATGACTAACGTATGTCTTTCGGAAAAAAGTAATGGTTAAAAATTTTGTACATTTTTTTATTTATTTTGCTTTAGAACAACATAACCTTATAATTGTGTTTATTACAAAAGTGACATGTTATGTTGAACGTCAATCAATTTGATACAATTTTTTTCCAACGGCAACAAGATGGGACGTTATTTACTATAGGTACATTTTATTTGATTTTCGGAAAACTTTTGAGATATACGTTAGTGATACCACCGCAAAAATATTCTATTTAACTTTAACTAAAAATGGTATTCGAGGGACTATTCAATGAACTAAACTACTTTTTCAAGTTAGTTTTCAGTAAATGTAGCAAGAAATTACGTAATTCCTATAGTAACACCACTAATATTGCTTTTTTCTAATAAAAATCACATTTGTTTAAAATATTCACTAGGTAGTGAAAATTGTCGATTATTTTCACTAGTGAAAATTGTCAATAGAGTTCATGCTAATTACTGCAAATAACAAAAATACTAAATTATGATTGATTAATAGTTAACATGAAGGGGGTGAATTGAATAGTCAGGATTATTTCTACGCCAGTTTGTGTGAAATATTAATATAGCGAAATCGGTAATATAACAACGCTGTCAGCATGGTCTAGCGGCCAGGGGTGGCGAACCTTTATTGATCTACGTGCCATTTTTTTTTAAGAAATGGTTAATGAGGCCATGATGTGCCATCAAATAATTCCAAGCAGAAATAGGCTAAAAATACATATTCCTAGGTACATAACCGAGCTAAGAGGCAGGAGCTGAAGAAGACTAACCTGGAGGTGGCGGACAGCCTGGAGTGCCGTGCAAACAACGAAAGTGGGCCCCAAAATTCCGCAAGAGCGTAGTGAACGTAAGGATTGCAACCATAAACAATTATCCTAACGGTCAGTGGGCTTTCGTTGGTTCCAAATTCTCCCTCACAAATGAACCAAGCTATAATTAAGCTGGTGAAGCACGAAGCCGAGGGGTAACCAACTTATTCAAGCGAAGGCTGGGATGGAAAAGGTTGAGAAATACTACCACACGCAATTCAACTCAGGATATCAAAATCTCAAAAAAATTGGAAAAGGACCACCAGAAAAACTATTGGAATGCAGAGTGGTTTAAATTGATAGCAACATAGCTGTAATTTGCTGAAAAGTGTTATCACAAGATGAAAATAGGGTTGCCTAGCTACGCAGGGAAAAATTTATTCAATATTTAAAAATAAATGTGAATAGGGCTGCCTAACGATCCAGGGGAAAACTTACAAAATAAATGCTTAAAGTAAAATCCAACTAGTTATTTCAAATACTGCATGCGAAGTACAAACTAAGCGTAACAGCGTCCCTTTCGTCATCCCTCCGCGTCGCCCGCGCTAGCTCACTCCCATCCGTTCGGTCAGAAATTAGCGCGAAATCTACCTATCTCTGTCGCGCAGTCTGCTTCCGTTCCGGCACCGGTAGCCTTGTTCACAATGAACTTTGTTACTATGACCTCAAATGTAGACGAAAAATACATTGTTTCGATGAGGTACCTAAATTCCTTAATTAAGGCCGTGCCCAAATTATTTTGCCGCGTGCCATCAATGGCACGCGTGCCATTGGTTCGCCACCCTTGGTCTAGCCGAATGTATATTTGACTGTCGAGCCCAAGGTCGCGACTTCGAATCTTGATTCGGGAAAGATTTTTTTAAAGTTAATGAAAAATGCGGAACCAAATTTCTATGTTTCGTCGTCTTTAAATCTGAAATGCCACCTTATCGGCGTTCTATGCCCCATTTGCACTATCCGCTAAAGGTAGATATTGATATATCGCTGACTCGATTTTAAACCGATTTCCTCTGTCCAGGTTTCTAAATAAATCATTTTCGGCGATTAAGAAGACTAAATTAATGTGTTCCAAAGAACGCACTGCAAATACCATTCCATCCCAATATTGTGTTATTTTCGTAGTAATATACCGGGTGACCGTAAATGGTTGTGATTTTTGTCACTGTAAGTCTTTCTCAAATTCGAGGTTAGCAGGTTAGGTTTTCCGTCAGTCTGTGTCAAAACTGACACAAAACCTAACCTGCTAACCTCGAATTTGACATAGACTTACAGTGCCACCAACATAAACATATTTTAATACTAATATTAATGCATTTTATAATAACTTCATATCATTTTATAAAAATTTCATAGTATTTTCTAATTGTTTTATATCATTGTGCAACACTGTCATAATATTTTATAGTAATTTTAGTAACTGCGTAGCAATTTCAATAATTTCGCAGTGTTGTGTAACAATTCTCTGAATAATATGCTGCTTCAGTGGCTGCCCGCTCGCTAATCAGCTATAAAAACTATTCTACTTAGAACTATAACTTTGTGTTTAAGAACAAATTAGGTCAAGTTGTCTAACCATTGTAAAATATCTACAAGGCTTAAAATCACCTAAATAATTTTCTTGAAAAAAGGTTATGTACAAAACTCAATCAAAACTTAAAAATGTAGAAATTTATGTAAGTACACCATCACTTGTACAATTTTAAAAATAACATCTACGCAAACGTAACCTAAAATCTCCCAATCTTGTAACGTTGTCGTCAGAATCCGAAAACGTGAGTTGGTGAATAGTGACCAACCGAACTTTTCTAATTAAACCGATATTAACACCTTAAAAATAAATCCTTAAACTTGATAATAAAGTTTATTGTTAAAAGTAGTCTTGCAATATTAAATTTTTAGACGACACAATTTGCAGGTTAAGTCCTATGCTCATCGGCAAAATACTCCTCTGACCATAGTACTGGCCATGATCTGTGCTTAAGCTTTTGACAACAATTTAATTTGTTTCAATCGAATCCACTTTTTTGCGTTTACCCCAAGGAAGCGATTCTAATGGCGATCAAATGTGTGTATTTATGTCAAGTTCTAAAATGTATTTATATTAAAATTGGGTTCTATTTACAGCTTTCTATGTCTAAATATACTTGTTGAGAACAAAGCAATATCGGACAGAGACGATGTTTCTTCTCCCTTGGCATTTTGAAATTAATCGATGGGCTAGAATTTAATATCACGTCCCAATTTATTTATCACAAAATATTCGCAATTCTTTAGACACACTTTGAATACTTTTAAAAAGATGATTTTTAACATACTGATGATTATTAAACTGATTTCCATAAGAATTTTAATAAGTGTAGATTTGTTGCTTATTGAAACATAAGTATTTTATATTAGTGCAGCTGTGTTTATGTATGTGCTTATATTAAAATATTACTTCGAACGATCCTCAAAAGTGCGTTTCTCTATCCCCCCTTTGATAAAGCGAAGGACCATTCCGACACAGACCGCATTCATTGAGCAAAGCGTTCAACTTTATCTCGGTCCTCGAAAACCAATCACGAACTACGAACCAATACACACACCTGTGGTGTTAAAAATAGTTTAGTTTTGTAAGAGCGGGCTTAATAATGGTCCGAACGAGCCGGAGTGGTCGCAATAAATCTGCCGGAGAAGTTTGTTCCCAACGCGAGTTCGCAACAGTTAGGCATTTCCAGATCATAGCGGGCGCAATATTTTTGAAACTCGCGAAGCCCCTGCGTGGGGCGCCATAAATTCGGGAAATATTCGCGAAATTTATTTCATCCCTCGAGCCTACACGCAAGCAAGTTTATTTTGCAGCCCACCGCAACGACCATTTGCTGGGGACCTCCGCCGCGGAAAGTCGGGGTGCGGCTTAAAGTTAGGCAAAATTAAAAATTCTTACGGTTTTGTTGTCGCAGTTAGACGAAGAAACTAAGAGATCATGGTCTGCATGTACGAGTCAGCGTGGAACACGAGACGCCAGCGTCGCGACGCAAACTGGCGCATTTCGAAGGGGGCGCGTCGCCACAACAACCCCCAACCAACGCAGGCGCCCCACGAATATCAATAATAGGATGGGCAAATAAAGTGCTGAGTAGCCTTGCTTATTACGGACTATTGCTTTATTGGGTTTTTCTAATGAATCCCCCTCACAGATAACGCATACAATCGATGACAGTTGCAACTAAACCGAATATGCGTGTCCTAGAGTCTCGTACGTTTAAATTAATTGGAGGTCGTGGTTAGAATAGCATTTTGGACTCGATGGTCAAAAATCACTAAAAGTCCAAGTAAGATATGGAACAAATACGCCCAACCATAAAGAATGCTACAACATAAACAAACTTTATTGCATCGTGCGCAGAAAAATAAGTTGAATAACATCAAAAACATACTCTTGCCGAAGAAGGGGAAATTGTTGCCATTCGTGGTGCCCTAAAACAAACACTGCGTGTGGTTATGACTAGGGCGAATTTGCAAAAATTCGTTCAAACTTACAATTTTTATTGTAACCGCTCAATCAATCACGATCAACAAAAAATTATATGAAAGCATAACTTTTGTGAAGACAACAACCTCTTTGGCGTTAAAGAAAAGTTGGAAAAATTGAATTTAGTGAAGTGTGTTACTCCGTATGGATGTAAACATGCTAAAGCAGGGTTCAGAATGGAAACGACGCATTCGCGTCGCCCAAGAATATTCAGGGTGACAGCGTCTACCAAACGTTGACGAACAATGGGCAAGCATATAATAATAATGTCAGTTTACTACATGGCTCCATTTAAAGCAGTTCGTTTAATGTTATTGTTGTGGAAACACCCTATTATACTTTTAAAATTTTTAATAAAAACGTTGGAATTCGCCCTACAAAAGAACAAATTAAATATTGTTTGTCTATTAACAAGGCGTAACTGCATAAGTACTATTTTTACTGAAGGTAATAAAAATGGCACAGATACAATAGTAATTTTTTGCATAGTGATCGTGAGAGTCGTTTTTTTTTTAACGAAAAATCGTATTGAAAGTTCCACTTTTTTAACGCAAAAATCGTGAAAAAAGTACATTTTTTTAAACTATTTTATTGAAATGTCAATTTGACAGTTGTCAATTCCGAAGTCCTTTCCGACTAAATTTTGACCAATTTTGGCCGCTATGCATTTTCTTGATTAACTCGGGCTTTGCCCTCGTTATCAAACTGCAAATTCATGAAAAAAGTAAGACTTTCAAAACTAGTTCTACAAATTACTATTGTACAACTAGTTTTGAATGACAATTAGTGATGGTTATGCAAGTGGCCAATATACCTGATTGTATTGTTTCTATTGCATTAATTACAGTGGCAGTGGTAGCTGTGACTTGGAATGCATCAGCTCAGCATTAATCGTCGTGAACTGGACCATTCTGTATATATTGTTACTTTCATTTTTACATAAACATATATTTTTGCCTGGCATTTATCGGAATGGGCAGTGCCTCTTGTCCCATATGTGTGAATTTATTTGCAAGGTTCTTTCCGTTATTACAGTATTTGGCTTATTTGATCGAAACTGCGTGTGATATCTCGTACTGCTTTCATTTCTCACGTATTTGCTGTAGGATTTTGTACTAAATTATTTGTCTTGCCGTCTCGAATCCTACCACGCTCGCTTAGTAACTTCCTTCCGCGATCAGGTTTTCTAGAGTTATTTCGTTCCACTGTAGTAGTGAAACAGATTAGTAATTTTCTTTTGTTTTTCAATTCAACTTCTGTCGAATGAACCCGTAAAAACAAACCATTGCATCTTTTTAGAAATCTGGCGTCTCGCTCTTTGATGGGAGATTTGTAATTGGGTGGTTATTTTTCTCAACTCTTATCATTGATTAGTCAAATAGAGTCTGGGAAAAACACCACTTGGAAATAGCGTTTTTATGGTGACCTTTGGTCGTTATACATACGTTGGCAAGTTGTTCTTTTTCATCCCATTTCCAACGGTTTGTGAGCAATCAGCACCTCCTTATTACTCCATTTAAGACTGGAAATAAATCGCTAAGCCGATTTAAACCTGAAGTAAGTGTTTTTGAATGTGCTCCGCGTCTTTAAGCTAATTGCGTCTTATTAAGCGACAGCTTCTTTGTACTTTTTATTTAGACTTGATTTATTTGCGGGATTTGAGTATGGATTTCTAGATTAGAGTTTCTAATTGCGATTTTGGTGCTTTTTTTTACTACGTTTTTGTAAGACCCTGAATTTAACAGAGACATCACAACCTTGCTTTCATTAAAATATATATACATATTTTGCCGAAATTCATAATGTATTACCGTGAAAAAGTGTATGAGCTAATGATCTTTAAATTATCGTATTTATGTTAAATTCACCATTTATTGATGTAGTGATATGTATCATTGATTTATATGTGAATTTCCTACCTTACGTTTTGTTTATGTGTGCGTTAAAATTACTTTTGAAGTTAAAATACATACGTTATGCTATGAACGCTACGTGTACACGTCGTGGATTTGATATTGATTTCGCCTCAATCATTTACGTACCCGTCTTAAGATATCATAGATTCAGTAGTCTATTACGGTGCGAGAAACTTATGTCATTTGCCTGCATTTATTGAAAATAAATATTACATTAATAGCACCGTATTTATGCAATTTTCTTTCTATGAAGAACGTTTAAATATAAATTATAATTTATTATTTATTCAAAACATAACACAAAGGGTCTGATGCACATCATGTCATTTTTCTACAGTCTTCCTCCCCGTGAATGAATGCACTGGACCATCTTTCCGGTAGCTTCCGTACTCTAAAAGACAAAAATTATATTGGTTGAAACAGTTTCGATGGCTTCTTAATTATTATAATGAAACTTTTTTCCTCCTACGGTCCCTTTTAAAGGCCCATAAAAATAGAAATCTGATGGAGGAAGGTATTGAAGATAGGACAGCACAGTCCACGGAGTACACTGCAATTTTTGAATAGTAGCCATCGTGTTAGCAGCGACATGGGGACTAGCATTAACGTTTAAAAACGGAAAGAAAACTGACGTTTTTTCCACGCTACATATAATGATGTTTAATGCAGAAGCAATATCCTTTAATGTAATTTGACGAACGTTTAAAATAAGTGCATTTACTCTACCAGTTATTGATGTTATTGAACGCCGGGATTGCGGTTCATTCTCGACCATCGTAAACGCTTTACTCTGTTTATAAGGGCTTCTGTCAAACAGTTTTTGGTAACCAAACTGTCTTTGAAGTCATCCCTAAATTTCTAATGGTTTCTTGCAGTCTTTAGTCTAAAATTGAATAATAAATCGTCACGCAACACTTGAATGCACTCCCACTTTGTTCATAGTTGCCAAATGAACGAAACTGAATTGTGACGACTCAACCACTGCATCAAGTTAGGAATTGTTCTAGAGCATTAATTAATGTATACAACTTACATGTATGCCTCTGTCTTTTAGTGCGCAATACAAATTATAATTCATACTTGAATCATAACAGGTTTCGGCTTATCCAACTTAGATTCGGGAGTTGTTGAATAATGAAGTGGGTGGCGCCGTTATCTGCTTTTTATTATTTTAGTGTTGCTACCCTTCTTAGGGAGTAGCTCAGCTAACCCGTTGAACGCTATTGGTTACAGACTATTTTTGGTATTCACAGCTCGCTATTCTGCTTCTGTTGAAGTGTTGTAAGATCATTATTAACTTGTAGTTTCGCCTTTGAAGCGTTCAGCAGCCACAGTATAAATAAGTGACTACTACAGGCCTTGGGAGCCCGTGGCTTGATGGACAATTTTTGCTCATTTTTCAAATTTTTGGCTTATTTTTTCCACTATCGTATTTGTAGGTATTCTAGGTTTTCTTCAACTTCATTGCTATGTTCTAGGTCTGCTTCTTCACCTTTTTCCTCCCACTTTTGCCAACCATATTTTGCTTTGCATTTTTTGCTGGTTGGCGTTGCTACATGTCCTACGACCTTATCTGTATAGCTATTATCAATTTTACTATTTCTCCATCCCCGTACACCTTCCTAATTTTTTTGATTCATATTCTCTCCCACTCGTCTTCTACTTGTTGCTTCCATAGATTTTTCTTTAATATTTCTTTCCGATGCGATTAATAACAGTCGTTTCTATTTGTACAAAGTCCATACCTCACACGCGTAGATAACTAAGTGTTTTATAATAGTTTATATAATAGAAAACATATTCCCTGATTTTACTGTATTTATAGAGTAGGCATTTTTGTCCCTGCAACTATACTGGCACTTATATCTACAAAACTACTATTCTTGCTACCGCCATATATTTACTTTTATTTTCGCTAATTTCTAATTCCATTTTTAGTATTGGTATTATAATGTTTTTTATGTTTAAAATTGTTTTTGCAAAGCGATCATGCAAGTCGTTAACGAAAAATCGTCAAAAAAGTATCACTTTTTTAACGCAAAATCGTGAAAAAGGTATACTGTTTTTAACTAATTTATTAAAACTGTGAATAGTCAATTTGAAAGTTGTAAATTCCAAAGTGCTTTTCGACTAAATTTCGAGTGACAAGAGATCACTATACAAAAACCTACGTGTATAACACTTTCTGAAAGTTTCTTTTTTTATTCATTTGCTTGATTAACGAGGGCGAAGCAAATTCATGAACAAAAGTATGACTTTCAAAACTAGTTGTACAAATTACTATTATTCGGCGGCTCGTCTTCGAGCAACCATTATCAACTTAATTTTTTTAAAAAGGGTCCTTATTTTCTGATATCAAATTTTAGAAACCCTTTTCTTTGTGAATTCAATAATGAACCACTCATTATGATACAATTACGCGTTGAGTATTTTTTTACCATCATCAAGGAAAATTTGGATACGGACCTGTGTCCTATAGCATTTAATACGTAGTTTCAACTTTTGTAATTTAATGAAAAAATTAATAAGCTACACTGGGTGTTTTTAATCACATATATATGGTCAATTAATTTGCAATAATTATTAATTAATTTATTGATAATTTTGCTTACTTATAAACAATAATCAAAATTAAATATAGAAAGCACCCAGTGTGGCTTATTACCTTTTTCATTAAATTACAAAGCTGAAACAACGTATGAAATGCTCTACGACACAGGTCCGTATGCAAACAGTTCTTGATGACGTAATTAAACCATAATATGTATGTTACATTATTGAATTTAGAATAAAATTGGCTTCTAACATATTGCATCAGAAATCAGGGCCGTATTGAAAAAAAAATAGTTTATGATAGTTACTCGAAGACGAAGTGTGGAATAAAAAATTATAACATAATCTATAAGTCAATTCAAAATTGCTATAAAGAAGTTTTGTCAGTTTTGCTTTAACACTAATATTTACACCACAAAAAATAGAATTCCAAATTCAAAAATTCTATTTTTTTAAGATAATTTAAAACGAAAAATCATATCTACGCATGGGCGCCGTTACATAGGGGCTGACCGCCGAGCTATCAGAACTCACCGCACAGAGATTATTTTCATAGGGTGTAATAATATTATATAGTATGCGTGTAACAGCAATGATTTATTCATTTGTCCGCCCTAAGGGCCCGCTAACTTTACAGAACCGATTCTTTGAATAAGCCGAAATAAGCAGATGTCCGAAATACTGAGATGAGATGCGTCTATGAATTTGTCACTCAGCGCGATACAAAACAATATTTGAATTTCCGTTTCTTAACGTCTTTATATAAGGGCGGACCGATGTTGAGTTTTCTTGTGTCTTGGCACGTTCAAGTAATAAATTCAATGGTTCGCCAAATCCCAGTGCACCTGCACGGAATGTTTGCAAATATTTAAAATAAATGCACTACTTATTTCAAGTTAGTCTTATTCGCCCCCTGGTTGAGTTACTACTATTAGATGCTGTGTATCCTGGTTTACATTGTTTTTTTTATTTAGGACTTCCATCCGATCTATACGGTATGTGTATATTTTGCATCTATTATTTTATTTGTTAATTAATTTTATCTCTCCATTATTGTGTATTGCTATTACTAACGCTTCACTATTTTGTGCGCTTCGATGCCCAAACCATAAGGTAAAGATGTAGTAAAGAACGTAATGATTTTATTATTTTTAATTTAGATACACAAAACGTATTGGTAATACAGGTATTTTTTCCAAACCCTGTAACACTTTATTATTTTAAATATAATAACATTTTTTAGATGCGCATCAAGTGTTTCTTTTTTTAGACCCTCTGTGAATTTAATTGTCTTATCTCAATATCGAAAAAATATTGTCCCTCTCTGAGAAGTTTTCTAACGGCGCCCATGTATCTAGAATTGCTGAACCTCTTTTGTTTAGTTCTTTAATTACGCAACTTGTTTGTCGTTTAACCAAATTTGTATCTCTTACTATTACCGAAGTCTGGCCTTCCTTATCTTGGACACAGTGTATAAGGTATAGTTCGTCGATCTTCGCTTTTTATTCTTTGCTATAGAGCTATCTTTCCAGATTTTTTATAGTTTAACTGTAGCTGCTCTTGTCATGTTAATTTTTCGTTTTACTTCTTGTATACTTCCTTCAGCACTCGTATTTGATATTAGGGATCCTAAATACACAAAACTTTGCACTACATTAAAGCATGCAACTTTCACAGCGTTAGATAATTGTTATTTATGTGGTCGACAATCATCACATTTGTCTTACTAAGGTTGACTTACAGTAATTAATTAATCACTTGATAATATTTCCAAGTTCGTCTTGTATGGATGCTAGTATTAGGGTATCATGAGGGTACCGGACATCATGAAGTTTTCTGCCGTCCATTGTGATTCTGCCTTCACAGTTACGCATTACTTTACGAATTATGTATTGATTATATACGATATATTTAACGGGGGTGGCGACAAAACGCAGCCCTGTCTTATTCCCACCTCCGTTGTAAAGTGTCAACAGTTGTGCTATTAATCCTTATTCTAGGTAGATATGTTGTGTGCATACAAGTTAGGAATTAATATTATTAGCTGAATTGGTGCTCCCATGTCTTCCAGGATCTTCCATAGTTTGCTCAAATGCACTTTATTGAAAACTTTAGCGAAGTCTATAAATCATAGGACACCTTTGACTTTATATTCTCGTGTTTTTGTACAATTTGTCTCACGTTTAAAATCTATTCTCTCTTTCCATCTCCCGGCAAAAATCTGTTTGCTCGTCTGATAATTTTGGCAGCAGGAACGGTTTTTTCTTTCACTAATGGTTGTTAGCATAACTTCAACGTCATCCCGTATTGGTGCTAATTTCTCTATGGGTCGGGCATAGTTTTCATTTTAGTTCTCATTGTATTGACGACAATGAATACCTTAATTCGGAACTAAATTTTTCTATTTTAGAAACTTTAGTACGTTTAGAAAGTATACGGAATTTCATAGTTTTAAGAAAGGTTATGAAACTTCCAAAGTCTTGGGCCTCTAAAATTGTTTGTGCGTAGTGTTAGGGTAGTAGGTCCTGGATAAAACAAAAGACAATCCTATAAGTCAAATATGTTATTTTTAAAAAACTAAAAATATTTTTTCTGGATACTTTCTAGACGTACTATATATTTAAAAACAATGCATATGAGAGTGTTTAGTGGAACCAAATGCATATCGAATCATCACTTGCTAACGCTTCTTCTTCTTCTTCGTCTTATAACAGGTGTATAAAAAAGTGTAAAGAGTGGTTTGCATTTTTCTAACGTATGTCTAACATTTCTTTTTAATTATACATTTTTCCGGATCAGCTATACAAGAGCTATACACAGAACTGTTCATTGTATATTTTCACTTGTCACTATAATCGCATTGGGAAGTCATTTCACTGAATAGCTTCAATCACTTATTTCTTCTTCAGATGTTGACAATATATCTTGCGGTAGTTTGCGTTTGAGTCGCTTGTGGATCGATTTTTCTCCTGTTCCATAGTGGGTAGCGCCAG
The DNA here is from genome assembly GCA_940337035.1 of Agriotes lineatus. Classification (NCBI taxonomy): domain Eukaryota; kingdom Metazoa; phylum Arthropoda; class Insecta; order Coleoptera; family Elateridae; genus Agriotes; species Agriotes lineatus. The sequence goes on along the minus strand of OW679199.1, from coordinate 41,159,851 downwards.
GGCATTCACCGAGTTTATCGTGGAAGGTCCTAATGCATTTTTTGATAAATTGTTCAATTGTAGGCATTTGTAGTTCTCTATGTATTTGAACGTTACGTACAAACCATGGTGAGTTAGTGGCTATTCGTAGAATTTTATTTTGAAAAACTTGCAGCTTTTTTATCGTTGTTTTGGGGGCAGCCCCCATACAAGGCATGCATAGGTCATGATGTCTAACATAATATGTTACATTTAGCTGAGCAACGAACCACGGTTAAACGTCAAAAGATGGTTTTGTTTTCACTCGATAGGTAATAAACACAACACAATAATTTAATTATGACATTTACGTACCACACTTATGACACTTAATCACAAATTGGAGGTTAAGCTTGGCAAGTGATATAAGCTACGCCCTACGGAACGTAAACAAAATTGTAGTCAAAGCACTCTTTATTACTGATAGTTTCTGATTTTTTACCGTTGTTGGGTATCCGTCCCACATACCGTTTTCTATTAGGGTTTTTATACCATGTTGTTTTCGCTAATCTGCCTTTTCATTGGCATAAAGCTGTAACCTCAATTTTAAAGTTATAAGTAATATATTTTTATTGAATCAAATTGTGCTCACTTGGATATTGTGATGTTGTTAAATAATGCATTGCGTTCGGAAACTATTGTTTAAACAAAAATTAATGTGTTTAAAAACTGCACGTTTTAACCTCAAAGTGAAAAAGTATGTACTTTTTGTACGAGGATAGAGGTAGAAGCGTCCAGAATGGCACGGATAACGCACCTGCTCATTCAAGTGCTATCGCCCACCAAAAATTTACAGAATTAAAGCTTGAAATCGTACACCATACGACATATTCGCTTGATTTTGCGCCCTCAGACTTCCATCTATACCCGAAATTAAAAATATTATTGGCTAGAAAGACATTCCAGTCGTATGAAGAGACTCTCGAGACTATAAATGACTATTTTGCATACCTCGAAGAAAGCCACTTCCAGCAACGAATCGAGAAGCTGAAGTAGCATTGGACTAAGTGCGTTGAGTTTCGAGAGGACTACGTTGAAAAATGAAGTATGACCTAAATCAGAATATTTTTCTTTGTCATTTCGGACCTCGTATGCCATATGCTTGTGCTCATCTGTGCTATTGTTTTAAAAAATGTTCAAGTAATAAAGAAACTTATTAAATAATTTCTTCATTGTACGTGATTCTGCTTAGTTTGAAGTCATTTGTGCCGATGATAAAAGATAATGAGCCCTACGCATAAAAAAATATATAAACCATTAGGTGGCCATTTAGCCTCATTGGTTCTAGGAGAATAAGTATATCTAATATTTTTTTTATTTGATGTTAATATTAGCGCACAAGCGGTTCTACTTTATCGTCTTCGGTAGTAGAAATTGGGACATCAGTATGAGCCTTCTTCGGCAGCCGCCTGGGTAGATGGCTAGTCTCATCCATTGATACGAAGGAATGCACTTTCACAGGGTCAGAACCACCAAAGGTGCTGGTATGATGGCCACAGAGCGTCTACAGCTTAATTACAAGTTCAAATATACGGTACGCCCCACCCAAGAAAAGCGCCCTTCCGTGCTTTCCAAGAATACTTCGATACTCAGCATCACTCCGTTTCGCTAATACAATGAAATGCTATGAACCAGTTATTTATTAAAAAAAAAACAAATCAAAAACATTTTTTTTTCCGACGACCATAGCTCAAAAGTTGATGTTGCCTTCATTTTCGGAGGACCTATCGTATGAAAACGATCCAAGATTTCAGGAAGGTTCCTGGCGACCGGAATCGTGTACACATACGAACATACATCCCCCGCACAGCACGTTTAGGCACCCCCCCAATACGGGGGATTGATCTAGTGGGCTGGGATCTTTACCAAAAGATCCGCACCGCCGAGATGGAGATTTGATATAGTGGGTTCATTAGTCGGTTGGCTCGAATTTTAGAGATATTTGACTCAGAGTGGTTTTCGATATGAGGGAATTTCAATACTTCGTACACTTCGTGTCGAAGTAATTACTTTACCTCGTACCTATCCGCTCTCTATCATCAGTTTAACCAATTATGAAACCTGTAGTAACTTATCAATAAATATGTTTTTTAAACATTAAAGCAACAATTAAAACACGTTCAAAGTGCAAATGTCCTTTTTACTTTCCTCGTCTAAACGACGTAAAAAGTATTTAATCATGAAAAAATCACCTTCCACTATTTCTTCAGATCTTCACGTTTTAGCGTACCTAGATGACAAAAAACAGGTTTTTCTCAATTTGGTCTATCTATGTTGCCGGTAGAACTCAAAAACTATCTTTTGAAGGAATATGATATCTTTCATGCGGATTATATGCTTTCCTGGCATGAGATCGAGAAAATGTCAGTAAAATATATACAGGGTGAGCACCTTAAAAAATAAAACTCTGCCTAAATTTGCTTTAACTCAAGAGCTGTTACTCAAATGAAAGTAGTATTATGCACATAGCTCAGGTTTTGACGCTTGGCAAAAAAGGGCATATTTTGGACCCAACATATACAGGATGAGCACCTTTAAAAAATAAGATGTTTATTTTTTCTTTAATTGAGAAATATAAATAACTTCGCAACTTCTATTCTCAGTCCATAATAATTTCATTCATCACTCCAAAAGTAGCACCTTCAAATGTTCAAATGTTCATCACACAATTACATAAACTCCCGTTCACCTCTGCACATTAAAAGTCCATATGCTAAAGACTTATTTCTTTTTATTTCCGTTACTACTTTGTCCAACTAAATTCCACCTTAACATTTTTCTTATACCTTATTCATGTTCCGTAATTGCAGGACATCCAGCTCTTTCTACATGAATTTGCCACTTCATTGAACTACCAACTGTCATACGAATGAACAGAAGGTGAAGTGGCTCATTGCCATATTTTCGAGTAAAAGGAAACTGTGTTCCATTCTAAATTAAGGTTTCCAGTGTTAGGTTAATTTATTAATTATAATCCAAATAATATCATGTTAATGAAGTTATATTAATATTGAACCTGAAATTCTCAGTAGGGATAGTCCCTACATTGTGATATAATTATCCATTTAATATAAGTTGCCGAAACACAGAACTATCGTATTATACATGGTGTTAATTAAGTACGTAGACTAACTTTAAGGGGTACTTCCTTGATCAATTCTAAGATAAAAAGTTCATACAAACATGGGACCTAAACGGCTTCGTTTTTAAGATACAGGGTGTTGAAGTTTAAACAAAAATTTCTTTTTTTCAAAAATCTGGAAAACGCGTAGAGGTATGAAACATGGTGTAGGTTAGTATTTCATAAAGTGGCATTGTTTGCTCAAAATAAATTTAATTTATTTCCATCAGTGGCGTGCATCGCATTTTTTTTATAGAATAAACATTTTCGAGAAAAACGGAAAAATCTGTAACAGCAATTTCGTTCATTGGACTTTAATGGGATCTAAACGGCTTCGTTTTCATAATACAGCTTAAAGAAGTTTTAAAAAAATATGATTTAATAACAAACAATCTTACAATAGCTACAAAACTTTTGGCTAAAAAACAGTGGCGTACCAGATTTTTCTAAAATAAGGTAACTGAGATCGCCCCGATGCACGCCACTGGTGGAAATAAATTAAAATTATTTTGACTGAACAATGCCACTTTATGAAATACCTTCACCAAGTTTCATTAGAATACCTCCAGCCGTTTTTAAAATAAAAAAAAAAGTTTTTTGTTTAAACTTCAACACCCTGTATTTTGAAAACGAAGCCACTTAGGCCCCATGTTTATATGAACTTTTTATCTTAGAATTGATCAAGGAATCACCCCTTAAAGTTTGTCTACTTAATTAACACCCTGTATATTAAAGAGATGCCAGTAAAAATTTCAAATTCTCAAATTCAAAAATTCGTCATAAATCTTCTACTGCATTTCGCAAAAGAGAAAGAAAACAATGAACGATGCTTCTAGTTGCAGCAGTGCATTGGGTATGTAATGTATGTTTTTTAATATTACCTAATTAGCGTTCTATCATACATTACATTATTTTGTCTATAAATTACTATGTTTTAACTACTTGAAAATTTTGCGTTGCAGTAATATTTTTCAATAGTTTAATGAATGGTAGGATATTTGTAAATAAGCAAGATTGCTATAATAACAATAAAAAAAAATTGAGGGAAATCCGATACAACTCCAGTAAAAAACCAACGAGGCCAAATTGTTTGACAGTAAAGCTTCCCAAAGCATTAGCAATTGAAGTAAGGGATAATTTTTATAACATATGAGCAAACGAAAACGATATCAGGCTTGGCTTTGAAAATTAAAACATATGTCGATTATTAATTCACATTATGTTGATGTTCTCGAATGAAATACATATACATAACCTAAACCATTGCATACCTGTCACCGACTGTCAAAATTTTATTTGGAAATTAACATAAAAACCAACATCTGCTACATCAATCATGTCAATTATAAAAACTTTTTGTTCTTGATTCAACATATGTAACTTAAAATTTGATAATTTACACAACTTGACACTTCTACTTTTATAACTGTCATATTTAAATTTAAAACATCCGAAGTAATACAGCACATGACTTAATTGTTTCTAAGCCAAGCTTGATTTCGTTTTCATTTGCTCACATGTTACAATGTACGCTGAAAAGGGCATAAAACTCTTGAAAAGACGAATTAAAAGGAAAATAAATGTTAAACACAGGAAAAACAAGTTTGTAGAAATTGTTGAAGTGGCTTCGAGGCTTCCACGATCATTGTCATTGTGTAACGAACGAGTTCCGGGATTGTACCGTACCATTGTTGACATAGAACACTTTTATAATAAGCTTTATCAGGAGATAGTTACTGATGTCATTAGGCGTGTGGCGTTCAAGATTTTTGGATAGATATTACAGCACTCTTTTTATATAAAAAACAACACATTGATCCAGAATTTATTGATGGAGAAAAAATATTGAACAATACACGTTTGCGTATGGCACTTAACGAAACTCTTCTACCGATCAGAATGAGGAAGGCGAAATTACTAGTCGTTGAATGTAGAAGGCGATAAGCGGGGTATAGAAATGAGCGTTTTCCACATGAAAGAAGAGGGCAACCTTCGTCTTGATTGGATTATTAGAGTGTTTGTAAATCTCGATGGCTTCGCGAATCAGTCTGTTAAAGAAGAGTTCGCCTCGGGCGTGGTTGATACGTTGAGTTTCCGTAAGTTTTTGCTTATTTTTATGAAAGTGAGAGAAATGTTGAGTCCTATTTTAACAATGACATGGTTCAATTCCAGAACTCGTTCGTTACATGTTGAAGTGACGCTTTACCTATGAAGAATTGAACAACAGAAGATCACTATGCGAGCGAAGGTGAATTGATACCTTGCATGGTATTTTTAAACATAAGTGGTAGACCCTGTAGGATAAGTTGGCAACACGATGTGTTAACCTGTGACGTATAAAGTTGGTTGTGGGACAATAAATAATAATATTCACATATAGTTGTTTATTAGTGGCCTTTGCTGGTTTAAGCAAGATACTACAGACCCTAACGGGTTTCCGTGTACCTAATTTAATGTTTCACTATAAAAGTTCGTAATTGAATTGTAGGTGCTAGTAAAAGATCCTGACAAGACAATTCAGAGAAGAGTGTACGAAATCTACAAGGCGAATCTAAAAGGTTCATAATCTTTCACGTAAGAAGCTCTTCGGATTTGTCAAATGCCGGACTTCTTTTTTTCTATTTCAAAAACGCCTATTGCTGTAATAATATTAATGTGCGATTAGACAAAAAATACATATTGGCATGGATTATTTTTTTCGTAGCGATTTCAACCAATCAGAAGGCTGGATTTAGTTAAGTTATCTTGTATAATTTCGATTATACAAAATCGAGATATAATTCATGTATCACGTGACGCTATTTCATCCAATGAGGTGCATGCAAATGCCTAGTTACACATTATCACAGCGGTAGTAATTTATTTTCGTAATTGTTTTTAGGGGTGATCATAAATGGTTGTGATTTTTTTCTTAGGTTGGCACTGTTAGTGTTGGTTACCCTGCTGTCAATTTTAAGTCCGTGTCAAATTCGACGTTAGCAGGTTAGGTTTTGTGTCTATTTGTGTCAAAACTGACGGAAAATCTAACCTGCTAACCTCGAATTTGACATAGACTTAAAATTGGCAGCAGGGTAACCAACATTAACTGTGCCAACCTAAGAACAAAAAGTAAATATTTGATATTTTGCATTTCACTCAATATATTCTCTTTCCAAATATAATTCGTGTAATGATTAATGATCGATGATTTTTTACTCGTTAAAACCGAAACAACAAATTTAACTCGTGCTACGCACTCGTTAAACTTAGGTTCGGGTTTTAACTCGGAAAAAATCATCGATAATAATCATTCCACTTGTTATATTACAACTGATTATACTACAGTAACTTCACTAAGCGACGCAATACATAACTTTTGTCAACTTGATGTTGTTTTCATGGAGATGACGTTCAGCTAGGTTAATACAAACAAATCGAGCTGCCACTAAAATATTTATTTGATCCTAATATTAAAATTTACTCAAAAAATAATCAAATCGAATACAATGCGTACTTCGAACATGTTATACGTCTCAAACTTCCTGCGCAATAACAAATCGTGTCAGTTTAACAGAATACTCCTCCCGCTGACGCGGTCGGACTATTTAACCTGCCTGTCAAACTGACACTCTTTTATTATTGTGCAACAAGTTATCGACATATAACCTGATAATATCGAGGTACTTATAGTATTACTTCTGATAATATCGCATAATATTCAGTACTCTTGGAAAATCAACTGATCAATTCTTAGTAAAAACAGTAAATAACCGATTGGCTCAAGTCTAAGAATATTTATTTTTCAGCTAGCTTTTCCAAAACAATACTGTTCAAGGTATGCCACCAATTTCTAAAAATTGCTATCGTATTAGTTATTTGACTTAAGTTGTTTTATAACTTATGTTGAATATACATTAAATTAAACATAATTGTACTTACTTGCTGAAAATTGCGATTATGACTGTTTAAAGGAAGATTTGATTCGAGCCAGGATTGTAGTAGGCATGCCATACTTCAATACTAGCGCAAGGTTGCAACTTTTAAATAATCTTACTCTAGATAAGCCTACATTAATAACAAAGCAAGATGAAAGTCAGATAAAGCAAAATGAAATTATTAAGCTAGAAAATAGAAACATAATTGAAGATTTATCTGTCAGAATAATATTAAAAAATACTCAAGAGAAAAGCAGTTTTAAAAGAAGACCTAAAGAAAGGATTTCTTCAGATACAGCTACATCTAGTTCAAATAAAAATAATATATGTTTATGCTAAGGGTTTTCTTCGCATGACAGAGAGAGATGCCCTGCAAAATGATCTGTTTGTAGAAAAGGTTTTTCCGGGGGTAATTGGAAAAGGGTTTGTTTGAGACAAAACACATCAATTAGACAGATACACTCTGAAAATCAATACGAGGTAGATAGACTTTCTAGGGCAGTTAGATTATTCTCAGAACAGACCAGCATGGTATGTAACAGTGGCCGTTGATGAAAAATTCAAAACTAAATGCCCAGTTGACAGTGGAGCAGTTGTGTTTGCCTTGCTCTACAGAAGATTAATCAATCTTTCTTAAAAGTACTATTTTAAGCATATATAATCAAAATATTTTTGGTTCTGATGGAACACAGTTATATGTTTTAGGAAAACTAAATTATAATATTAAATACAAGAATAACTCAGATATTTGCATAATTGAAAATAGACGTGCCTTAAAACAGTTACAAATTGTAATTTTTCTTGATCCCATAATTAGTTTGCTCGGTAATAATAATATTTTGAATATCAAAGATATTGTAAAAGTATATTCTCAATTTTTTAAGGAAATTGCGGAATTTAATGGTAGAATATCTATCAAACTTAAAGATGATGCAGTTTCAAATCGTTAGGCAGTACCTCGTTCAGTACCAATACCATTGTTAAACGATTTAATGAAAGAATTAGATGCATTAATTAATCTCGCTAATATTGAACCTGTAGATTTCCATACAGAATAGGTTTCTCCAGTTGTGTTGTACGTAAGAAAAATGGCGATATGAGACCGTATTCTGATTATACTGAGCTTAATAAGCGTGTCTGTCGTGCTTACTATCCAATGTGCAGTGTAGCATCGCCTTTGTCGTTAAATGATACATTTTCGGTGGATACTTCCTCACGATTTCAGAAAATTAAATTAGATGGAGCGAGTCTATCGTCAATCAAAAAATTTTATTACACCATTTGGGAGGTTTCTTTATAAAAGAATACCATTTTGAATATCTTGGGAATATTAGATATGATTAATTTCGCAGATAGATTTATTAAGAATAAACATCAAATTTTAGAATCTGTTATTTCTATTCTTAAAAATGTTCAATTTCTTTGTCCTTCACAAGAAAAGCATTCAACCCAATAAAAAGGTCTTTCTTATTATGATTATAATATACAGATTATTGTCAGCTGTGACAGCTTTTCGTATGGTCTAGATGGGGTTCTGATGTAGGTTGGGAAGGATAATCAAAAAGAAATTGTAGCATTTGCTTCTAGACTGCTAAGTTTTATAGAAAAAAGATAGAAGGAAACACTTGCAGTTACATAGGCAGCAGAAAACACATCTGAATTTATTACCGGATTACCTGATTTTTAAGGTTGGTCATAAACGACTTCAAATTGTACAAACCAAACGTTTAGCTGAAACGTCGTATTGAGTCCTTTGAAGGATTCTATTCTAGAAAATGATGAATTATTTTCTGAAGCAGAAATGATATAGTACGAGCTTTATCAGTAAAAGATCGTTTTCTTGATAAAATAATTCTAAAATAATCTCGTAGTTCTATTTATTTGAAATTCTATGGATATGCTACATCATAGTGGGCTATAAATATGGAAATGCTAACATATCTCCAGTACAAATATGACACTTCTGTAAAGAAAACTTGTTGTTCCAAGGCTCTCGTATACATTTAATATTACAAAAAGAATGTTCAGATATAATGCACACGGGTCATCTGGTACTACAAAACGCAGGAAAAGGGAAAGAACTTCTATCTAGTTGTAAGTTTATCATCTCAAATAGAACGCTCAGTAAGAAGTTGTTCAATTTATATAGAACGTGTCAGTATAAAAGAATCTTTTGATAAAGATAAAGTACCTTCTCGACCATGAATGAAAATGGATATACGTATTATTTTTAACATAAATATGTGTATGTAATAATTACTGCCTATTATTCGCGTTATTTTGAAATTTTCAAAATGAGACACTTGTCAGAAAAGGCTCTCATAGAGAAAAGTAAAAAATATTTAGTAGGCTCGATATTCCGGAGATTGTTCGATCGGATGGGGGTCCTCAGTTCAGATCTGGGTATAAAAAGTTTTCAAATGAGTATAATTGTTTTCATATAACTACTAGTAGTCCTCAATCTAAGGTGTTAAAACTACTGCTAAATTGCTTTAAAAATGTTGAAAATGAACATAAATATATCCCAGGCCTTTTTAGCATATCGTTCAAACCACTGGGATGTGGATTTAGTCCATCAGAACTAATTATGGGAATGAAATGTTTGCCAAGTTTAATAGAGCGCATATGAATAATGGGTCATTTGTCCAAACTGATTAAAGGGAATAAACAACAAAAATTATTTAATAGTAGACATACTACTAAAGAGTTGTCACAATTCAACATTGGAGATTTTATATGGGTTTCAGACATAAAACAATATGGTAAAGTGGTAGAAATATGAAAAAACACGTTCCTATATTTTGGAAAATGTTAACAATTATGAAACAGCTACCCCTCAGAATTAACAGGTTTTAGATAATAACAACCCTCAAAATTGATTGATAGAAAACAGTGAAAAGTTGGTAGATTCAGAAGCATGAATCAATAGATCAATGCTAAATCGAAAACGACCAAATATTTACTGGACTATGTTTAATTAATAGTTAGATTTCTTAATTTTATAAAAAAGAAGATATTTTACAGTCGATGTTTTATATGGAAATATATTCAGTAATAATGTATTATGGGCAAATGGTTTTGCCAGTAATAGTAATTTACGTTACGAGACCGGAAAGTAGTATTTTGCAGGTCAAACCAAGTAGATTCCAGGGCTCGCCTGCGGCTTGCCCTGGAAGCTTTGTGCAACAAGTGCTAAAAGTGGATGTTTATGCACGAGACATGAAAATTATGAAACGAAGCCGAAGGCTCACTTTCATAACATGTCTCGTGCATAAAAACTTTTAGCACGAGCTTGCGCACAATATTTTTTCTACGGGTTTAAATTTACTGTTATTAATTCATAACAGTTATAATTTGTATGTATCAACAAATACAAAAAGATATTCGAAGAAAAATAAGAAAAGCAAAGGAGCTGTATTATTCTGAAAAATGCAAGGAAATAGAAATTCTCCAAAATAAACAAGACACCTTCAACCTACATAAAAAAGTAAAAGAATTAGCTGGTACAGTCAACACCAAAACTGCCAACATATTACTGGATAAAGAAGGAAACATTATAACAGAGAACTCAAAAAAGCTGTGCAGATGGAAGGAATACATAGAAGAACTGTTTCAAGACCAAAGAGAATATGTCACTCACACAGAACCTGAACAGGAAAATCTAGGACCTGAAATAACAAATAGCGAAGTAATATACGCACTAACAACAATGAAATATGGCAAAGCTCCGGGTCCAGATGAAATAACAAGCGAACTATTGCAACTAATTGATGAAAACTCTATAGATGTATTGATAAGCTTGTTGAATGCAATATATGAAACAGGAATTATACCAAAAGAAATGTTAACATCAACGTTTATATGTCTACCAAAGAAAGCAAATACCAGAGAATGTAATTGCCATCGCACTATAAGTCTTATGTCTCATACACTGAAACTTCTTTTAAAAATTATTCACAGAAGGATATACCCAAAACTAGAAATAGATATCAGTGATTCACAATTTGGTTTTCGCGGTAACGTGGGAACAAGAGAAGCACTGTTTGCATTCAATGTCCTTATCCAGAGATGCTTAGATGTCAATCAGAGTCTCTACGTATGTTTCATAGACTACAACAAGGCCTTCGACAAAGTGCGGCACGATCTACTCATCGAAATCCTCAAAAGCAAAAAACTAGATTATCGAGATATAAGATTAATATCCAATCTATATTATAACCAAAATGCAGTAATACGAGTAGGAAATAAAACATCAGAAGAAGTTGAAATACAGAGAGGAGTTAGACAAGGCTGTGTATTGTCACCCACCATATTCAATGCCTATTCGGAGGAAATAATGAAAAGAGCCTTAGAATCTGAAACAGCAGGGATAAAAATTAATGGAACACCAATAAACAATATAAGGTATGCTGACGACACCGTAGTGATCACAGACAACTTAAAAGATCTAGAGAGATTAATGAACAAAATATGTGACTATAGTGAACAATACGGTCTATCCCTTAATATCAGAAAAACAACATTTATGAAGATCAGCAAAAACAACGATACCAATGACATCTTAAGAATTAAAGGCGAACAGATCAAAAGAGTTACAAAATACACTTATTTAGGAAGTTTAATAACAGAAAGTAACGACTACACAGCGGAAATAAGATCTAGAATTGAAAAAGCACGAAGTAGCTTCAGTAAAATGAAAAGAGTCTTTTGCAGTAAAGATCTGTCCCTGTCACTGAAAATACGACTGGCGAGATGTTATATATTCAGTGTTCTTTTATATGGAGTGGAAGCTTGGACGTTAAACCAGACCGCAATGGATAAACTTGACTCTTTCGAAATGTGGATTTATAAAAGAATTTTGAAAATATCTTGGATGGACAGAATCACTAACGTCGAAGTATTACGAAGAATGGGAAAAGAGAAAGAAATATTAAATAGTGTCAAGGAGAGGAAGCTTCAATATCTGGGCCACATAATACGTGGAGAAAGATACAGCATACTACAACTTGTAATACAGGGAAAGATTGCTGGTAGGAGAAGTGTTGGCAGAAGAAGAATATCTTGGCTGCGCAATCTGAGAGAATGGTTTGACTGCAGTTCCAGTCAATTATTCAGAGCAGCTGCATCTAAAATCCGAATAGCCATTATGATAACCAACCTCCGTAACGGAGACGGTACTTAAAGAAGAAGTTATAATTTATGTCATAGCAAAGATATGGCCTTGACGACACAGGTGACTGTTTCTGCAGCCGGTAGCTGTCAAAGTTATTTATCAAAGGTAATTATAATACTACACATTTGACTTTATTCATTACATAATGCTTTAATTATCTAAAAACAATTTACCTCTAACGAAAGAAGTAACTAGAATAACTTCTAGTTCAAAATTCTAAATTCAAGACCAGCTGTTTACTTTTAGCACATGAGCTAAAAGTAAACAGCTGAGTTCACTTTTAACAAGGTAGTGCTAAAAGGCCTACTTTCAGTAGTGGTCGTAGAAAAAATGTTTTACGAAAGTTTCTTGTTTTGGCAATGTCACAAGACAAACTAACTTGATCAAATTCCCGAGTCGAAGGCGAGAAAATTTGTCAAAGTTAGTTTGTCGAGGGGAATTGCCAAAAAACAACAAATCTTAAGTAAAACATTTTCCAAGCAAAATCATGAGCCCGAAATACATTTTGTGGACTATTTCCCAAATATCGGTTCATTTTGATATGTATACTGATGCACAATGACAGTTTAAATGACGTTTTTAAAATACCACCTTGATTAAAACATCATATTTAGTGGTTTCCATGGATATAAGTGGTAAAAGAAACTGATAAAATCCCAAGGGAAAATGTAAATGTTTTGCCACTATAAAAACACGTCATTGGTTGAATTTTGAAAAAGCATGGCATTTGATTGGATAATAAGAGATGCGGGAAATAGTATAGGAAAATAATTGTCAACGATCATTATCACTAGATTGAATTGTGTTAGTAGAATTGCGATCATCCAAAGGTGCACGGTTTTTCGTTACTAAGGCAATTTCTTAATTTTTTCCATACATTATAACTGGCTATTGTCTGTGGCGTTCCTTTTTTTCAAATCGTTTAAAAATAAAGTGATGACAGTAACATTTAATAAAGTTTGTACCGCCTATGATTAAAAGGCAAAGTTACAAAAAAACATTTGCGTGTACCTTTGGATGATCGTAATGGTACAGTTACGGACACCTCAAAGTGCACGATTTTTTGTTACTATGGTTATTTTTGCGATTTTTCGGCTTATTAAATGAGGGTTTCTCCAGTGGCGTTGCTTGTGATTGTAAGAATAGGTATTACTTTTTTAATGTTTGTATTTTAGCAAAGTTTCACAAGTAAACAAACTATACATGTAATAATATGTATTTAATAAATATGTATCAGTATTCAATTGCTTAAATTGCTACTACGCTTTGCAGTTTGTTTCGCATAGGGTTGACCAATGTTTCCATATTGTATCCTCGCAGTTCCTTTCAAGCATTTATTATTGTTGTTTGGTGCAAAATCCCTGGTATAAATTTTTGTAGTTAAATACCCCCAAACATTTTCGATAGGGTTCAAGTCCGGAATTTTTGCAGGCCATGGTAATAAATTGATATTATTCTCATCAAACCATCAATGAACAATCCCTGCTGCATGCACAGGACAGTTATCCTGTGAAAATAATGTTATCAATTACGTTAACGTAAACAAAATTAATTAATTCAGTAATATCTTGCCTGTTGAAAAGTAAATTGATTAGGAAAGGCCTCTCTTACAGATGGCAGCATCACATTTTGCAAAATATTGCGATAATTTTCAGCATTCAGTCGACCATTAATTCTATAGCATGCCCCAGATCCGTGAGCATTGATCCATCCCCATACGTTTACAGAGAATCGTCCACTACTTAAGGGTTGAACATAATATTGTTCCTCAAATCTTGAATTTTGTGGTCCATACACCCTTAATCGTCAATTGGTAAATGATTGAAATACCTTTTCATCTGAGAAAACAGTCCTGTTCCAAAAATCGTCGATTTCATTCAAATAGTCGGTTGCAAACTGTATTCTTCGTTCTTTGTTCTCTGAGGTTAAAAAAACTTTTCTTGCAGAAGTCTCTACTGCCAACGATTTTTAATTTTGAAAATGCAGCTCTTGCTGACATGCAAATCTGCTGCGACTCGACTCAGCGACCAGTTCTCTTCCAGTTTTGTAATAGCTCGCATTTTCTCTGCTTCTGACAAATGTCTGGGAATTTACCGAGTTTTCCGTTCTATGACAGTTGATGACAAACGTAAACGTCAAAACTCGACGTCTATGATTAGAATATCGTATTACACGCTAAAAATCTGTCGTGCACTTTGAGTTGGCCGTAACGGTACATAAACGTTTGGTATAATATCGGAAACTAAAATGTAAAATAATTCAATGTCAACGAGCCAACATGAAACATAACATCACTGCAAAAATAATAACCAGAAACGTATGTGCTGTAGCGGATCTAGTTGACATGATTGTTATGTAGGCAACGATCCAGAACAAAGTTATAAACAGTTTATTATATTTGTTCATAAAGCAACACGCTTTTATTTCAACCTTTATAAATAAGCATATTTATGTAAGATATAACACCCAAAAGGTTCATACCTTACAGTACCAACGCAATTCAATCTAGTGATAATGCTTGTAACCAATGATTTTCCTAGAATTTAGCCATTTCCATATAAAAAAATACTATACTAGTTATTTAGCTTGGGTTATTTTATAACTTATGTTGTATTATGCATGACAAATAAACCGGGACAGTTAATATGGTCTGCTGCAAATGTGCGATGTATTTCTAATTTAATTTTCAACTTGTCTAGATGTTGCTATAAAACAAAATTGTTATAGTAAACGTAACTGTTTAAAGCCTCATTTAATCTAATCAAATAATGCTAAAATCTCTTTCAAGAGTCGTTCCAGTTTCTTTCGTTTTGTATAGTACGTTGAATTAAATGGACTAAGGGCCGATTCTACAATGCAAGTATATACTTAGAATAAGCTATCCGAGGTATAATTGCCATAGTTTTCTTTGTTACAACAATCGTTTCTAGGATATATATTCCTGGGATAACTTTATCCTTGGATTGTAGAACCGGCCCTAAGGGCCAATTCTACAATCCAAGGATAAAGTTATCCCGGGAATAAATACCCTAGAAACGATTGTTGTAACAAAGAAAACTATGACAATTATACCTCGGATAGCTTATTCTAAGTATATACTTGCATTGTAGAATCGGCCTTAAGTATTAATTGGATCTTCCCGCGTATCTTATTAAATACATCATAGCAATTCCTAAATTCAATTAACGTAGTAAAATCGTTAATGTGTAATATGCATTGTATTTATATTATATGCATGTATGCATATAGAATTCACTTATTATGTCATCATCGATAAATGTATTTTAAGAGATTTTGGATAGAGCTTTTTCATGTTTATTTTTATTTTTTCCGCTTCTGTATTACCCAAATTTTTGTTTTATAGAAATAAGAAGAGCATTTGAAGAATAAGTTATTCAGTTCAGCCATCTCAAACCTAAATGCTGGTTCCGCTATATCGACAACATTTTTCTTATATGGCCCCATCGGAAAGCAACCCTTGAAGTTTCTTTAGCACACTTAAACAGCCAAGCTGAAGAAAATGGGCGCCTACCGTTCCTGGACGTGTTATAGTTAATCGAACCTCTAACCACAGATTAAGTCATACAGTGTATCGAATGAAGACTCACGCCGACCGCTATCAACATGTTTCGTCTCATCATCATCCCCAACAAAAGAGATCATTGATCAAGACTCTCATTCCGGGCCAATCCTATTTGTGATGAAGACAATAAACCAGAAGAGACATGTGGAACAAGCTTTACGCAGGAATGGCTACAGTCGACGAGATATCAGGAAATCATGCCAATACACCACAAAACAGAAGGAACCTAAACCTATGAATTACGCCTGCCTTCTCTTCATCTCCAGAGTAACCGACAGAATAAGAAAGATCTTAGATAAGAAAAACATCGGAGTTTGCTATGGTACTATAAGAAAGGTCGAGGAATTGATCCCTTCCAACAAAATTTTTTTGCCAAGGCTACAGACAAAAGGCGTTTACCAAATCCAATATACCTGTGGAAAATTTTATATCGGACAAACAGGAAGAGGCATGCAATGTGGAATAAAAGAACACGCTCACACACGACTTGGAAATACACAAAAATCAGCCATCGCAGAACACTTAGTAGAACCAGGGACTACAGAATATATTACGAAACCGTGAACGTGCTAGCGAGGACTAAAAATACTTACCTTGTTATTGGGGAATCCCTAGAAATTATTAAAAATCCGAACAATTTCAATCGAAATAACGGTTACCGTCTTAGTAACAAAAGTTCCTCGTAAGCAACTAAGCGGAAAAATTATAAGATCAGCCAACCGTAACGAATCCTCGGTATATAACCAGAAGCATGAGGCACCAACATCAGTCTTTAAAAAGTTTCTGATGAAGCTGACAGCATGAGCAGCGAAACGTCAAGTTCGTCAAATCCACGACCAGGACATAACCCGGAATAACCTGCCATTATAAAACCTAACCTACTAACCTCGACTTTGGCATAGACTGACAGTGCCATCAACAATACACTTCAATACCACCAAACTTATAACACGAATCACAGCTGACTATAATTATAGATTTATTTCATTTCTCTGCATTTTAGCTGGCCGCATATTAATTTCTCATTTTGACTTTTCACAGCTGTCAATACAAAATGTAATTAGTAATTAACGTATTAAGAGGGGTAACCCAGTCTTAACATTCGAGCATATTTTTACCACTCGAGCGAGCGCAGCGAAGCAAGAGTAGTAATTTATGTGAGAAATGTTAAGACGGTTTCCCCTCGAAATATGTTCATTAGTTTATTGTTCATTGAGGCAATAATTTTGAATCAATAATAATTACTAAAAACTGCTAAATCGAAATCGGACTACCATGAATATGTATGATGTTGCTATAGTGAATGCATGTTAAATGAGTGGATGCATGTTAAATGTATCTTAACATTCGAGGACGCGATCATATTAAACACTGTTTAACATTTCAATGAACAATTTCTCAATTTTAGGCAGTCGTAGATAAAATTTTGTACAATACATGTGTGATAATGCATCATTAATATACTTGTGTGCTTACATAACTCGTGCTACGCACTCGTTTGTAACTTACACACACGTATATTAATGATGCTGTTATCCCACTTGTATAGTAAATAACTGTTATCTACTTTGCGTTCGTACTGAGGCTATTACGATACTCGTTTGCGTATCGTAATAAACAAAAAGCGATGCTATAATAAAAATTGTAAACAAAATGTGTTTTCTACGACCACCACTAAAAGTAGGCCTTTTAGCGCTAGTTTTTTTTTTCACTAAAAGTGACGTTTTATAATTTAGCGTGTTTAAAATCAGCTGTTTACTTTTAGCACATGTCTTATAAAGTGAAGTGAGGTTATAAAAACTACAATTTCGAACTGGAAGTGAGGTTTTAAAGTTATTATAGTTACTTCTTGCGTTAGAGGTAAAATGTTTTTTAAATAATCAAAGCGTTATGTTGTAACTTTTCGGTTGTGATTAAACGCTATCAAATTTAATTTAAAATTAAAAGCGCTTAATATTCACATTTTCGCAACAATGGACGTTACAACAATTGAAATTTCCAATGCGCTTGAACTTGCAGGATCATCGCGAGCTTCTCGATCGACGCGGTTGGTACGGAGAATCGTTCACGGCGCACCCCTCCCTCGATGCGTGATCAGTCCCAAGAGATGGGTCGCCGCGTATAAAACCGGATTCGCTCCATGGACTCCAGGAGATTATTATCCCGACGATAGAGATGGGCGATTCGACTCACGCGAGTGATTCGATCCATTTGAATCGACTCAGCAAATTAATCCGTTCAATCTGAGTCGTTCATATGAACGACTCGAGTCAGATGAGTTGTGTTGGTTGCATAGCTTCTACAGATTCAATGACACTTCGTTCGTTCATTTGGACCGTTCACTTGAATCGTTCGTTCATCTAGATTCTTGGAAGCACCGATTCCTAGCTACCCGTGCAGGCAGGTAGCCGAGAAACTTGTTACAGAGAATTATGCGTTGGAGTACATGTGTATTCCAGATGTGCAAAATTTGCACTTACAGCATTGCAGGCAATACAATGCTGACGAATAAATACTTCAAATGACTTTTTTGACTCGGCTATCGCCTCGTCAAGAGAAGTAATATTCTCACGCTCTAAAATTATTAATTTTGCGCACTTAATACAAAAATAACTAATAATATTATTTTTAAAGAATGTACAATTTGCAAAAGACACTTCAACTGGTAATACTGGTATGTATATTAAACGTTTAACCAGTTTGCGTAGTTGTTTTATTGTTTTATGTATAGTATATAGATGATTTTTGAGGCTTTCACGGCCATTGTCATTATACTACTTATAGAATATAGATCCTAAACTACCAAATAAATAAACAGTTATTTTTGTATCTAGAATGCAAACTGCTACGATTGCGTTCGAAAGTGAGATTTTTTGACGAGCCAAAACTTAATTTGAGAACAAGCATTTTTTATTCAAGATAAAAAAATCTATACTAATACACTAATATTAAGAAAAACTGAAATAAAAATTACAGAACCATTCAAAAAATTATTTAACAAAATCCAAAGTCGATTCAACTCAAAAAGCGGGAAAGTGAGCGACCGACTCGATTCGAATCGAGTTAATCCCATCACGCCGCCCAAAAGAGTCGAGAGCCGAAATTCGATGATCTCGTTCAGGTTGGAGTCGTTCAATCCGAAGTGAGTCATTGGCCCGAATCGTTCACTGAATCGAGTCGTTCATTGTGAACGACTCACTCACGAACAACCCACCTCTACCCGACCGCAAAAACTCCGCTTCTCTAGGCCGAGCCCCCGGCTTCAGCTGAGGACGGCCTCGGGTCGGCCTCAGCTAGGCGGACCGAAATTAACCAGGGCTTTCCGCCGATCTCAGCACCAGAAACACACCACATTGCAATGCTAGCTGGGGCTTTACAATGATTTCTAGTTTGTATTAAATTTGAAAAGCAAATTTGCAACATTATTAATTGTGCCCTTTATGAATGGTAGCTTTTACTTCGGTCAGGGCCCTGATTGCTTACACTTTGACTGATTTAAAGTAACAAGACTTAACAGAAAATACATTTATTCTTTATTAGGTACATGTCATAAAATCAAACTAAATCCTTTGCTAAATTACAAACAAGTTATATAATAATTTGTTTCAATTCTGCTGCTCATCCCTGGATGGGTAGGCTGCCTGTCTGGCATCGATGTATGGCAGCGATTTTCCCCACGTCTGGTTACAGGACGGGACAGTGTCTTCTCGTCTACGTTGTCTAACTAGTGCAGACGTAAATAAACGGCAGATTCTAATTTGATTCGATCATAAAGTGACTTGACTGAAACTATAAAGTGATTCCTTTATGCAAGGATCTGTGCATGTGACTGAAATGATGATAACCCAGCTGTACTTGACCTCATGCCTGGATTAAGTTCCAGTCGGCTGTTATCTAGTTTCTAGCGCGAGGCAAGGTTATTTTACTACTCGGACAAAAATGTAATTCAACAGGGTGAGTACGTCGTTTTACTGCCTTAGGGGGAAAATTTAGTGATACAGTACTACTCAACTGTACGTAACTTTAATGTTTTTACTATGAGCTTTTAATACTTCGTATGAAATTGAATTATTGCATTTCCTTATTCGAGTGTGTTTGCCCTTGAAACTGATTTCTTTCACGTACGATAATTTTAATTAACGAATGTCAAGTCCAACTATCCGTTAATTAAATTCTAGGAGCCTCTGCGAACTGCTAGCTCAGAAAATGAATCCAATTAACTTACTACGATATGCCATTCATAAATTAATTGCACACAATTGGCTGGAAAGGACTCAGATGAATTTGAATGCAGCTTATTCCTATTCCAGATATAAGCTGATTCAAATTTGAGTTTTGAACGTATCTTTGTAGCTACACGGTCATGCGGGACTTCAATACATTTGAATGCGGTTCAATCCGACTCCAGATATGAGCTGATTCAAATTTGTCTTTAAACGGATATCTGGGAATCTATTTCGAGTTAATCTCGAATTTTTCTGGTGTGTTTTTGGTACTCCGGACGGCGAGCAATTCCCGCTTATAAGCTGCCATCGGCTTCTCGGGACTCATCGGTTATTGAAGGAGGGGTGCGCGAAAAACCATTATTACGATCCGCCAGCACACCGGCGCGCTCGAGTGGGCTGGAGATTCCCCATTGTTGCAAATTCGATTGTTGCGGCGTTTTAAATGCCCTAATATTATATATTATTTAAAATGCATTTAAAACCAGAGCGAAACGTTACAATGTAATGAATAAAGTCAGATGTGTACTATTATAATTACCTTTGATAACTGACTTTGACAGTACTGGCTCCACAAACATTCACCTGCGCGTCAAGGCCATCTCTTTGCTATGACATAAATGATAACTGTCATAAATGCAAACATTTATGGATTAATAACAGTAAATTTATGGCCGTAGAAAAAATATTGTGTGCAAACTCGTGCTAAAAGTGTTTATGCACGAGACATGTTATGAAACTCAGCCTTCGGCTTCGTTTCATAATTTTCATGTCTCGTGCATAAACATCAACTTTTAGCACTTGTTGCATAAATAGCTATTTTTGCTTAAAAAGTGGCAAAGTAGATCAAATACTGTATGATACCTCGTTTATAAGGCATTTTGTCGCACTTATCCTTTTAGTGCACTCCTCGCTTCGCTCGTCGTACCCTAAACCCGTGCGTGCTACAAAATGCTTCTTATAAAACTTGTGTCAGAATATACTATTATGGCACGCGCATGTTATTACAAATAATTGATTCGGGAAAAGACACCCCTCGGCCTCGAGGGCACAATATTTCTCTCGTTGATTATTTGTAATATAACACACTTGTACCATAATAGTAGATTATATTATAAGTGAGAGAAATGCATCATTATTTGCGAGTGAGAATTTTGAATCGCGAGTGCCAAAGCACGAGCGATATAATTTCTCACGAGCTTATAATGGCATTTCGCTCACGTGTGATATACGACGTTTTATCTTACAGTAGCAATTCTTGTGCCTAAATAGTTTGCGCAGTCAGAATTTATAATTAGTCGCCTATGATTTGTGATATACGTTTGACAGTACTGAAGTGTATTGGCAGTACTGAAGTGTATTGTCAGTCTATGTCAAATTCGAGGTTCGTAGGCTAGGTTTTGTTTGTTATTTGACACAGACTGACGCAAAACTTAACCTGAAAATTACGAATTTGGCATAGCTTGACAGTGCTACCAACAATGCAGTAGTATAAATAATGAAAACTCACTTGTGAATAAAACTTCATTTTAGTCACTGAAAACAGTAGTTGTATAATGTATGGTAATAGGGGCGGGCTACTGTAAGATAAATAACATTAACCACCCAAAATTACGACTGGTTGCTAGGCTGAAGTTTTTTCTTATCAAGACAAACCTGTTATTTAATATAGTAATCCTAATTTACATTTAAAGATTTTTTTAATTTATCGTGTTTTCTACATTCTATAGTAGATAAAATATTGTACGATACACACGCGTAAAACATTTTTAATCATTTACGGGGCTCCCGTTTTAATTCTGCCCCACTCGTGACTAAAGACAAGCTTTACGCACGTAACTAAAAAGTATGACCAAAAATTAATCTCATCTAGTATGGCTATGAAAGAACAAATTGCTGCCTTTAAAACTGGCTCCAATATATTTTATTATTAGGTTAGATTTAAGATGAAGTATCTATTCGACCGGCGCAAGCTTATTTCTTGGACAATTACATTACTTTTACGTGCAAATTCATTTATTTCAATATAATATTGTAATAAGATGGATAAATAGAATATTTAATAATATAATTTTACAGTTTGAATTAAATATAAGAGGTATATAAGCCAAATTTAAAGGCCTTAGTTTGCACTTCCACAGCCATACTAAATGAGATTAATTTTTAGCTCTAAAAGACAACCACGACGCGCGACGCCAGTAGGGCGGAGTGGTTAATTTTCTTGGGTGTACAATATTTATTCCACACGAGTGAAATATAAAATTTTACCCAACAACTCAATAAATACCAATATATGTATATATATAAATTTTGTACTGACATCTGTAAAAAGGCAAAGTGACAAATTAAATTATTCTAAGTGAACTCAAGTATCAAGAGAACATATAAATTTATAATTGGAGTCGCCTGTGATTTGCTTTTATATGTTTCGCAGTACTGAAGTATATTGTTGGTGGCACTGTCAGTCTATGTCAAATTCGATGTCAGCATGTTAGATTTTGTTTGTTAGTTGACACAGACTGACGCAAAATCCAACCTATTATTCTGGAATTTGACATAGACTGCCAGAGCCAGCAACACTACACACCAACAATGTATTTCTCCATTCTCTCACTAGTGACTTTTTGAAAATCTAACCTACTAACCTCGAATTTGACATAAATTTACAGTGTCACCAATAATTCAATTGAGCATTGCTACACGTAAAGCAAATTGCCGTTGCTATGCAAAATGTATTGCCACGCAGAAAAGTACCACATTTCTAAACGATTTTGAATGTAGAAATGTAGTAGGTACATTGCCAAATGAAATGCCAGAAACCATTTTCCTCAATAATGAGGCAAGTAAAAATGGTACTGAGAATCTATGTCATATTCGGAGTTAACAGATTAGATTTTGCGTCAATTTGCTTCGAGATTCACACAAATTTGAACCTGGTAACCTAGAATTTGGCATAGACTAACGGTGTCACTAACAACACGCTTCAGTACCGCCAAACGTATAACACGAATAACAGGCGACTCGAATTATAAATTTATTTGATGTCTCGTAGAATTTACTATTAACCTTTAGTTCTCAGTGTGACGTTGGACAAAATAGTATATTTGGAAAGGGCAATTGCAAAACGTACAATTTTTGTACTGGTTTTACAATGACGCAAATTTTCTCACTTGTATTACAATATAGTACTACATACTTTAACATTTTGTTCATAGCTATCGAAAGTATTAACTCTAATTAATAACTAATATACGTTCTTAATATTTCCCAAAATGTTTAATACCCAAGTTTTTCATAATATATTCATGTTCATTTATAATATTTGGTCGATTTCGAGTAAAACCGAATTGTAACAATTTGAGAACCTCACGTTTGTTATGTTCAAGATGATTCTTAAGGCATACCAAAACAAAGCATCTTGTTGTAACACTGTTTATGTCGTTGAGTAAAAGGTAGGCACCTGTATCACTTCTTTAAAGCAAGTGTTCAAGACGTCCAACCTCTATCTGAAAATTATCTTCTACTAAGATAGAGAATGAGGAAAAAACTCACGTGCTTTAGAGGTCCAAATTTAGGTGCAAATTTCTTCTAGTATCAAATTTTCTGGCATTAAATGTCAATGTCTCATTCAGTAGTATATTTACCTACTTGTAATGTGGATGTTACGTTACCGAAAATAATATCTAAGTAAAATGAAAGATCACTTCAGTGACGCAGTGAGTAGAGTGCTGGACTTTGCAATAAACAAGTCCTCGGTTCGAATCCGTTGAAGGGCCGATTTTTTTTTACAGTCCACTAGATCGATACTGGGCCGAGTAGCCGACGTTGGGATAAAATTAATACCGCTCTCCTCTGAAAAGTAGTCTATGAGGTGGAGTAACAAGACTAACTACGTATTCATATAATCTTTTCACTCTTTTTTTTTGCATGAAGGTTGACCATGGATTTTTGTTATTAAGTTGCGCATGAACAGAACCCTCATTTTTATTTTGTCGTATGACCTGTATAACCCGCAAAGAATTACTGTCATTTACTAGAATAGATGGACTCCTTATTTTGATAGTTCATGTGGAGAAATATTTTAAAATGTAAAGTACTGTAAAACCTTCCATGTACTTAATTAAAAATATATTCAATTACACGATTACTGAAACTGGATACATACATTGACATTACTAAAGTTCTATTTTCTGTTCTGCTTAAATATGGCAACCTTGCATTTGAAGGTGGTTTGACAAATTTTCTAACCTAAATACATTTGGAAACCATAACCTCAAATGTAAACCTCGTTTAAACACAACAAAGTAATTTTACACAGTTAAATTGAGGAAACTTCCATGGCCAACCTTATGCAAAAATATGTGAACAGATTATGCACACAAGCGGCCGGGCTCGGTAGCTCAGTTGTGAAGCATTCTGACTGCTGATCTAAGATCGCGAGTTCGATCCCCCATTTAAAAAATGCGGATGAAAACCCTTACAAAATGCCATCATTCGGAAGTGATGTAAAGCCGTGGGTCCCATGTGACTACTTTGTATAACATGTAAAAGATCTCTTGCTAGGGTTGGAACTCCTTGGGAATATAGTATGATCTCATCTAGTACGGATGTGGAAGTGCAAACCAACCATAGGTACCTATTTATATTTAACTCAACCATGTTATTACAATATTATATTGAAATATATGCATTTGCACGTAATAGTTATTTACAACGTTTTATTTCCTGTTGGGGAACATCCTAAAAATTAATAATAGTGATTAATGTAGGATGTGGTTATTAGAAAACAAGGTGCTTGTAAAGTCGCGATGGCAGCATTTTACAGCCACCTGGCCTGTAAAGACTCTTTTACAGGTCAGTTCAGACGACAGTAACACTTTACAGGCACCTGACCTGTAAAGACTCATTTATCGAGTCAGTTCAGACGACGGTAATGTCCGATTAACAAGTCAAGAGGATATAAAAGTAATGTAATGGTCCAACAAATAAGCTTGCGCCCGTCGAATAGACGCTTCATCTTAAATCTAACCTAAAAATAAAATATATTGGAGCCAGTTTTAAAGGCTGCAATTTTGTTCTTTCATAGCCATACTTGATGAGATTAATTTTTTATCATACCTAAGTAGGACTAAGGTACCTGGTACTCTCCATGCCTAGGCCTTGTCCACGGGGTTGGAAAAAGTGCCTATGAAGGCCTACTTGCTTGACATCAGTCTCCACACAAGAAATACTAACTAATACCAAAGAGCATTGCTCTTTGCTAATACTAATACACACATATGACTTGGAGGTAGCACAACGGGGCCACCTTGAGGGCTAGCCAGGAGAGCAGTTCTTATATGAGAAAAACAACTTTATCTTCCGATAAAAAACTTGTTATAATATATAGACTGCTTTTGCCCAATATCTTTACTACAGATTTGGAATAGTTATTTTCATTACAAGCGTCGAAAGTAGCAAATATCGTGCGAGTGTTGATTAGACAAACGAGGGCGTAGCGAAGCGAAGCCCGAGTGGATCTAAAACATGAGCACAGATATTTGCACTTTCGAGCGAGTTATGAACACTATTTTTTAGACGACCACTTAAAGTAAATTCTATTTTTAAGAATTGTTTTTATTTCGTTTGCAAAATTGATTGTTATATTATTATTGGTACAATTATAAAAAATTAGAGCTTGTTGGAAGCAGAGCAACGAATAAAGCAAAAGCGTCTGTACTTACGATATGACTAGTACGATATAATATCGTGCTAGTGTATGAAATTGTCAACTTTCTGTAGTAGGCTGCTGTCGCGATAATGTTACTTTCATATGTGGTCGTCTAAAAATGTTTTTTTTTTTAATTTTTAAGGCATAGAATTGATACGTTTTCTTTATTTTCACATAAAGCTCTTGACTCTAATAATTCATGGCAGAAACAAAACCGTAAATACTGAAAGTGAAAGGAATACTGGAAGTCACAAAAGCTAACTTCCCGCAGGAAATAATTGAGAAAACGCCTTTGAAAAATAAATGCCGTAAACGCAATTTCTAAAATAGAAAAAAAAAAATTACATAATGGTTCAAAATCATATCGATAAGGTAGACGAAGCGAGGTAGATCTGCAGCAATATGTACAGACGAGATCTAATTCATAGAGAGCATTTATTCAAAATCGGCAAGACGCTTTTTAAATAAATAGAAAAGAACGAATAGTTTGTATTTATTATTAAGAGAAGTGTAATGTGTATATATCTGTGAAAAACATATCAAAATTTACAATATTTATGTTTTCAATTTTGTAATTTCCTTACGTGTTTTCCTATTAAATTAGAAAAGGGTTCTAAATCTCAATATAAGTAAAGGAAGACCTGAACTACATATATTTTTGCATAAATCACGGAACTTTTCTTCTGTCTAGAAGATGCTGTCGAAATTATATACGAATAAAACGTTAGCATTGGGGCTTAAAATATTTGCAACAATTACGATTACTACATTTTAAAGAAGCAAACATGGAAAAGCTAGAATACTGTTTCTTTACCTTTCTTTTTAATGCATTTCAGTATTTTCTTTAAAAATGTACACTCGTTAACACTTACAGTTACAGCTTTACAAGCTGCTTCCAAAATTACAAAGTTAATAATTACATCTGAAATTTAATAGCTCATTGCCTTCTTAATTACATCAGCACTTAAACATTTCTTGCTAGTCAATTCTACAACTAAATTACAAAGTTAATAATTACATCTGAAATTTAATAGCTCATTGCCTTCTTAATTACATCAGCACTTAAACATTTCTTGCTATAGTCAATTCTACAACTTAAAAAATCTTGCTGTTATCACTATTCAGCCTCCTCCGCTTCTTCCACTGCTGCTGGCGGCGGTGGAGGAGGTGGTGCCTCTCCAGGAACTAGCACAGTATTAAGAAGCAAGAAGAGCCACCAGAGAACGAAGAAAGTGGGAGGAGTTCGGTAGCAGTGCAGACAGAGTCGCATCCTGGAGCTGCTGACACTTTTTGAGCGAAACTTGAAATTTTGAATTGCTGGTACAATACAATGATTTTGATGTGTTGCTGTCAGATTTGACTAATGACAAAAATTGCGTCAACGCTCGGTTGCTCGGATCATTAATCTTCTTCCAAAATTTGTCTGTCAAGAAAACACGTGGATTTATGAATAATTCGTTCACATAACCTCTACTTGGCCACGATTTGTCTTTTCTTTAAGTTACATTTTTATTGTATTTTTTATGTTAGCAAGTTGGAATCTACGAGATCAAAAAATAGTAATGGATATCGAAAGATATAAGGTAAAAATATATGTGCTCACAGACATAAAAAGATAAAGGAACAAGACAGTGCAAATCCTACACCCTGATTCAGAGCGGTGTCAACAAGGAAGAAAGATGTTACTTTAGTGGTATATAATAAATTCACAAGCAGCATAACAGAGGTAAACTATTTATCGTCGAGACTATTTACAGTAACAATAGCGGTTACTAAGAACAAGGTAAATACAGTGCCAATACCGAACGCTGATTAAGGACGTACGTATGTAGGCAACCCATTTAACAGGAGTTGGTATTACTATAAACAGTGGCGTCCGAGTGGGTACTGGGGGTAAACACTTTATTATGTTACCATTTATTAATTTCTCATTCAGTGAAAATAAATAACACTCAAATCAACCTAGCCCTTATGAAAACAATCTTAATTATTCAAAATCATAAAATTTTACCTCGCAAGGAATAAACTAAAGTAAATCGGAATAATCTTATACACTACGTCTTTTATTATAAACATTTTATTGATACAAAATGTATTCAATTGTCTTCATGTAAAGTGGAAATCCAATTTCAATCACATCAATTCAATTTTCAGTTAGTTTCAGGACAAAATACTACATTTCACTTAAGATAAGTAATTAGCCTATTCTACCCTAAGTACTGTTTAAGGGACTACCCCTGCTCCCGTCATCAATAAATAACGATAACAACTTAAAAAATAACTGGAAAACAGGAAACACTTATCTTATTGTACTGAAGTTATGATGAATTGATCACTACAGCCAGCCGACAGCCGACTTAAAACACGCCACAATATTGTGTATAAAAATTGTTGAAAATTTTGACCATTATTTTGTAGACACAAATTAATCCGTCGTTTCATATTATCAAATACACTCATCACTTATATTTTGTATTTCCTACTGAATAGGTTGCTAATAGATTTCTGTATATTTTAGTTTTTAAATCCCTAAATAAATAAAAATGGTGTCAAATCTGGTGAACGCGCAGGCCACCTTCCACGACTAATAAGACAATCGGGAAAATTTTCATTAAACCACTGCCAATATTGCATTCGTGATCTCCAATCATTTTCAAATAATTCATGTACCACTGTTATCTTGTACCGATACATGTGGAGATTTAGTTCTTACATTCGTATGATACGATCTAACAGAAATACCTAAGTATAAAGGAATATATGCATAAATTACGCTGTAATTGAGCAATGTATTGTTTACATACCACTTTGAGCAGCCAATGTGGAAACTGATTTGTGCGGGCTTAGTTGCATTTGATTATTAATGTGAGCTACCTTTTCTTTTGTTAAAACAATTGGTCTGCATGTTGATTTACTGTAGCAGATGCAGTTTTTGACTTCGAAACAGTGAATAATAATCCGCTTATGGTGAGCAAAGGCATCGTAATTGATTTGCACACCTGGAAACGCCTCAGTAAATTGTTCGATAAATGACTGAATAGAATATGACCGTGAACCATGCTGATTTCGGGTTCCACTGCGAAAGTGAGCCATTAGAACAGAAGCATTTAGTTCAGGTGTGAACGGCAACTTCAAATTTGTTAACTAATGTGTATACGTACACCAAACTCAAACACTGTAATTAGATAAATGATTTTTGCAAAAGAATAGTTCGGTGAAATCACAGAACAATAACTGAAACCGGCTGTAAACTTCGTACAACACCTTGGACAACGAACGAACGCCAATGAAATATTTCAACGTTAAAAAATTACACTGCTCGAGTAGCCAACATCAAATACTTAAAATAATTGGCGCCAAAATAATGACTATTTAAAAACATTCGATCATTTCTGAAAGCACTATATATTTTCAATATATGCGCCGGAGGAAGGAAAAATCAAACACGAAAAGAAAAGATTTTTAAGAAACACTTAACAATGAAAGAAAAACCTCCAGAAAAAATATTGGTCACGGGAGATATGAATGCTCGAATTGGAAACGAAAGCATCCCAGAAGTTAAGCAAAAAGGCTCTATGAAGAGATAATAATAATGGTGAGGCACTAACACCCCATGAAGGAGCTTGGCCTGCAAGGTGGAAGGTCAGAGCTTCCGTATCCTCGCTCTCACACCCGGCTGTCGCGTGTCAAATTCATGACGCGTGGTGATGTGGTGAGCATCAAGCATTAGACAACCGCATTATTACCCCTTGTTCTTTCAAACGCAGGTCCCCAATTATTTAAAGCGATTGGGTAGGCCGCCCGCCAGGCATCGATTCTGGGATTTGAACTCCAGACTTCCGAACCGCAGTCCAGTGCTCTAACCACTGAGCTACACTGGCGATTCTATAAAGAGATACCCAATCAGAAAGGAGAGATGTTAATACAGACATGAACAGCCAACAAATTAGGAATCTGCAATACTTACTACGAGATGGAGCCACGATACAAATACACATGGTACAATATCAATCACGAAGAAAATAGAGACAAATATCTTGAAAAGTGTCAAAAAAGCCCTAGGAACAAGAGCAATAGCAACTGTAAAAATAAACACAAAAGCCCTATAGTTCACAAATGAAGTAAAGGAATTGTCTGCAGAAAAAGTAAAAGCGTTTGCACAATATAATGCAAATAAAACTAAAGATATTACGCAGCATATTAAATAGTGTGAAATGAGATAAACTGGAAAATAAGAAAAATAGAAAACAAAATCTCAAAGCAGAATCAAAAGTGACTTTTATGGCACACAGGCCAAGTATGGAGAGGCTAAATTAAAAATGAGTTACGAAACTGAGCTTAAGCAACTGCGGGAAGAAAATCGGTCCTTATCGGCAGAGCTGAATGATTCGAAATAAAAGAAAGCCAAAGTAAAAATTTAGAGCAAGAGGCCATCCCCAAACTGCTACATAAGGGCATCAGTATCAAATCCGGCGATATCCACAGATGTCATCGAGTGGAAGCTACTGGAGGAAGTAAACCGCGTACAATTATTATCAAATTCACCAGTTACAAATATAAAGATGTGGTTTAAAAAACGAAACTTTAAGCATACCAAAATCAAAGTGAACAAGATAGTGAAGGAAGATTTAACAACTAGCGTTTGGAACTTGTTTCTATTTTTACTTTATTTTTGTTAATCAATTAAATTAATTTTATACCTGTACCTTGCTTTTATATATTTTTCGTACTATTATATTTTTTCCAAACTTTTTGGTGCGGCTCGCCGAGTACATTTGCTTTGCAATCGATTGTTTTGTTTATAATTATTTTTAATTGTCAAAGAGTCCGCGTCGTTGATTCTAGCTTCTCATCCTACCTTAGAGATGTAAGCTGAAAAGAGAGAAAAACGGCAAGCGTATGCATGAAAAAGTAAAAAATTATAAGCAACAAACAAATAAACACATGGAAATTTGGAAGCCTAAATCAATCTAAAAAGTAGGCAGGTTTGAGCCGATCAAAACTGACCGTCCCGGCAATGCCTTCCAACGATATGTATTTATCTCTCCGCCGACAGAGTTTAAAAGGGCCTAAGAAATTAGATTTGATGCTCCTAGTGGGCGTACTATTTCTGGGGTTCACGAGTGTGCACGACCCCAAATCTTTGTGGATGTGCGTGTTACGATGAGGATAGTTCTTTGTGAAGAAGAATTTTAGCCCGCTGATATACCGCTTTAACCTTACTACGGTAGTTGAAGCATGAAGTTAAGATATCGGACGGATGGCTGTGTAAAATTATTATCCTCGAATAAATCGTTTGGCAATCTAAGAGTATTTCAGCAGGAGAAACTTACTGGACCTAAATGATAAAAGCATACATGAGAGTATCTGGCCAAAAATCCGTACTGTTGAATTTGGCTATCGAGGCGATAACGAGTTTTGTAATTACACAAATACCATCGAGAGTATAGAAAAGTGAACAACCTTCAATTTTCTGTTGTACACTAAACTTTTAGTTATGGTTACTGCAGTAACATATAGATACCATTTAGAAACTATCACCTTCATATCAAATTTACAATCGATCAAATAGTGGTCCACCTTACGATTCCGCAGAAAGCTCAAGAAATATCCCATAAAATGTATACAATCATTCATTTTTCTATGCTCTCGATGGTATGTCAATAATAGCTATATGTATTACCAGGTAGGAATGTGTACAATCCCCTCCCGCGGATAGACAAAGGAAGGTCCAAAATTTCGAAGAGTGAAGAGGAAGGGGATTTAAAAAACAATGGTATTATTGTTATTTTTCAATATATGTATTCTCTCTTAACCTTAGTACACTTTTCATATCTTTTAATTGGTTTATTTATACCTTCGTGAAAATAACGTTTGCCTTTTGCCTCAAAATGTGCCGAAATTGCCGCCTTCACTTCTTCACCGTCCTGCAATTTCTTCCCTCGAAGGTCTTTCTTCATATTTGGAACTAAATAGTAATCGCACTTGGCTAGGTCTGGACTATACGGAGGGTGGCTTAATGTGTCGAAGCTACGATGATGGACAATAAATTTAGGCCTGAAAACTCGAAATTGAGGTTAGTTGGAAATAAGTAGTAGTAGTTATTGTCCGCCATTGTACATTTGTGAAAGGTAGCCACCGCAACCTTGCTCTTGTGAACGGGCGCGTTATCATGCAAACTCAACACACCTTTTCTCTACTTTCTTTTCTTCTTCCCAGCTTCCTTTAATTTTTCTAGCAGCCTGGCGTAGTCTTCTCCTGTTTTTTGTCACACCTTTATCCTTGTCTAATCAGATACTATCTGTATACCAAAAAATTATAGTTATGATCTTTCCAGCCAACTGCGGCACCTTGAATGTTTTTAAAGGGTACGGTGCCCTTTTTATGGCACTGCATTGACTCCTGCTTTGACTCAGGTTCATAATGATAAACCCAAGTTTCATCCACAGTTATCATTTTTGAGACGGTGTGGGCATTCCCGGCTAGGGCTGGGCGATATTGAAATTCTGATATCGATTATCGATAACTAAGAAATATCGATACATATCGATATATCGAAATATCGATATATATATATATATATATATATATATATATAGATAGCTATCGATAACTATCGATATTTATCGATAAATATCGATAACTATCGATAAATATCGATAACTATCGATAAATATCGATAACTATTGATAAATATCGATAGTTATCGATAACTATCGATAGTTATCGATTAATATCGATCGTTTTCGATTAATATCGTTAAATATTGATACTTATCGATATTTCTGGACAAATATCGATAGTTATTGATAAATATATGTACCTAGTAACATGTGAGCAAACGAAAATGAAATCAAGCTTGGCTCTGAAATATTTATTTATGTTGGTGGCACTGTAAGTCTATGTTATATTTTATGTTAGCAGGATAGGTTTTGCGTCAGTTTGTGTCAAAACTGACGGAAAAACTAACCTGCTAATCTCTAATTTGACATAGACTTACAGTGCCATCAACACAAACAAATATTTTAAAGCCAAGCTTGATTTCATTTTCGTTTGCTCACATATTACTATATACATATATATTTATCGATATATATTGATATGTGCAAAACCTGGAAATATTAAATTTAATATCGATATATCGATATATCGATACATCGATCAATATCGATAACTATCGATAACTATCGATATATATCTATATGTGCAAAACTTGGAAATATTAAATTCAATATCGATAAAGTGATATATCGATACATCGATATTTAAAGAAGGGTATATCGATAAACGATATATCGATATATCAATAATATTATCGATATATCGATATTTTCGCCCAGCCCTATTCACGGCACCTATCTTGCGCTGACCTTTGACATACCGAGATGTTGCTGTAGAATATTCAAAATAGTTGTAGATGATATTCCAACCATCTCCGCAAGATGTTTCTTCAAGCGGGAATGCTCCGACATCAAATTTTCAACTTTTTCATATTTTCTATAATGATTGCCTCAACGAACTTTCCTGGGCTGTGGTCGTCTTCAACTGAATATCTGTCTTGCTTGTACAAATTATGCGATTTGTAAACCATGGATATTCCGCGGCAAGTCTCCGGAAACGGCTGACATCTCTTCAAAAATAATTTGAGATGTTTTTCCTTGCTTTGTTAGGAACTTAATGACGATTTGACGGCGTGAAACTTAATTTTCTCCATGATGCACTTTTCATTCACGATTGACTTGCTTATGAGGCAATAATTCATAGAACCAACGAAACGATCCACTTGAAACTTGTTGTTTGTAAACAAATGAGTCGCACAATAACACTAATAGCCTTAGAACAGAAAATCTAATAGCACAAGCAAATCACTGTCCCACTTTATCCCCTCCATTCTACGAACGTTATTACCTCCCCTCGTAGTTTAATCATCTAAGGGAGGGAATGACGCTTTACTCATACATATGATTTTTGACACTACATTTTATAATAAGACAATGTCTTGTATTCTGCTGCATTAAAAAATATTTGTTATATATACTAATTGGTTTGTTATTAATCCCGCTACCATTGATATACAACAATGTAGCCAAACACATATTTTCGCTAACAAAAAATCCCCTAACAAGCGACAGGAAATGTCAATGTTGGTCCAAGATGTCCAAAATAGTTATTTTCATTACAAGCGTCGAAAGTAGCAAATATCGTGCGAGTGTTGATTAGACAAACGAGGGCGTAGCGAAGCGAAGCCCGAGTGGATCTAAAACACGAGCACAGATATTTGCACTTTCGGGCGAGTTATGAACACTATTTCTTAGACGACCACTCAAAGTAAATTCTATTTTTAAGAATTGATTTATTTCATTTGCAAAATTGATTGTTATATTATTATTGGTACAATTATTAAAAAATAGAGCTTGTTGGAAGCAGAGCAACGAATAAAGCAAAATAAAGCAAAAGCGTCTGGATTATTTGAATCACGGTCTGCTTAATTGTGTGACAAACGTCAAAGTGACGTTTGTCACACAATTAAGCAGGCCGTGATTTGAATAACTTTGTGCCGTTACGATATGACTAGTACGATATAATATCGTGCTAGTGTATGAAATTGTCAACTTTCTGTAGTAGGCTGCTGTCGCGACAATGTTACTTTCATATGTGGTCGTCGACAGCAGCCTACTACAGAAAGTTGACAATTTCATATACTAGCACGATATTATATCGTACTAGTCATATCGTAACGGCACAAAGTTATTCAAATCACGGCCTGCTTAATTGTGTGACAAACGTCACTTTGACGTCACTTTGACGTTTGTCACACAATTCAGCAGACCGTGATTCAAATAATCCAGACGCTTTTGCCAATTGTACCAATAATAATATAACAATCAATTTTGCAAAACGAAATAAAAACAATTCTTAAAAATAAAATGTACTTTGAGTGGTCGTCTAAAAAATAGTGTTCATAACTCGCCCGAAAGTGCAAATATCTGTGCCCGTGTTTTAGATCCACTCGGGCTTCGCTTCGCTACGCCCTCGTTTGTCTAATCAACACTCGCACGATATTTGCTACTTTCGACGCTTGTAATGAAAATAACTATTTCAAAACTGGTAAGAAAATGCAATATCTCTGCTCGTGTAAGTGATTCACTCGGCTGTTCACCAAACGTCACTCTCGCAGGATATTTGCCACTTTCTACGCTTGCTATGAAATGCTATTACGCAATCCTATTACAAATGTTTGTGTAGATAGAGAGAAAACAATAAATAATTTAAAAATGCATAAGTAGGTAGTACCAGTTGAAAAAAAGTTGTAGACTCTGTTGGTTAAACCAGAAGTGGACATAAAATAGTAATTTACGATACAAGTGCGTAAAGCTACTCTTTAGGCACGAGTGGGGTAGAGTTAAAACGCGAGTGAGCGAGCGTTTTAAGCCCCGCGAGTGACTAAAGATGCTTTACGCATGTGTGTCGTACAATATTTTATCTACGATAGAATCTTGAAAACACGGTAAATATGAAAAAAAATTAAATGTAAATTAGGATTACCAGCAACCGGTCGTAATTTTGGGTGTTTTAAAAATTTTAAAACACGTTGCTACTCACAACGTGTCTAATGAAATCTTTTAAATACGTTACTATTGACGACGTAAACTAATGAAAACCTGTTATTAAACAGTCGTTCTACAAACTTAAAACTGCCAACTAAAAGGCAATTTTACACACTGTCGTAGATAAAAATATTTTAAAAATTAAAAACTTGCCGAATAAAAAATTACTTGAACTTTAATCACTTGAATGGCATAAAAATTAATAATTATAATCATTACTAGTGCCACATTTGATACTCCTAACCTTTTACTTTCTTTTACAACGTAAAATAAAGAATAGTAATCATAGTTTTTTCGAACTTAAGATTTCTGCGAAAATATCAGTTTTCGTGTCTTTTGATTCAGAAAGCGTGATTTTCAAAGTGATGTCTATCTGTGAGTATGTCTGTCTGTGAATCTGTCAGTCTGTGAGTTTATCAGCATGTGTCCTCTCTATAACCCAGATTGTTTAATAGATCAGCCTCAAAATGTATACATTCGTTTTTAATATAAATTCAGAGATTCCACTGACTTTTGGTTAAAACCGGATAACCGGCAATGGTACCTACTTACTCTTACTTTTTTTTCGTTCTATGGACAAAATTTATAATTGTTTGATACGAACTAAATTTCGTAGAAAAAGATCATATATTGTGCGATTATCTAGAACTTTTGTTTAAAAATTCTTTTATATGAAGTATATAGTTTTTGAAAAAATTGCAAAATCTGATTTTTAGAGGCAGTAAAAGGAAGTCGTGTGGTGACCACACCTCATTTTTTACTTCTAATTTCTTACAGCGTGTACAATATTAAGAAGATATAAAATCAGTGTCTGCT
Organism: Agriotes lineatus; assembly: GCA_940337035.1. Taxonomy (NCBI): domain Eukaryota; kingdom Metazoa; phylum Arthropoda; class Insecta; order Coleoptera; family Elateridae; genus Agriotes; species Agriotes lineatus. The sequence goes on along the minus strand of OW679199.1, from coordinate 41,123,685 downwards.
CTGTTTATACAGTGTGTCCCCAGATAGGTGAAACGACTCTTGTAAAAGGTTAAAAAAATCTGGATTTAAATTTCCATGTTTTGGGGTTCAGCCGTGCTTGGTTAAAGGCTTATTTCTAATATAATTTCAACTCAAGTATGCCTTGGAAATTTCCAAAAAACTTATTTTTCTGAAGAGTAAAGTGTCTTTTATGTGACAAATACGACAAAAAGTTATTAAGAAAAGGTTTTTACAATCAACATCTACGACCCTATACTAAATTTTAAAATTCTTGGTCAACTTTGATCTCTCACATTTTCTTTTATGTTTATATCCCAAATCGAAGAATTTTATTTTTAACAAAGTTTTTTTATTATGAATAAAAAACTGTTAAAAATATGTATTTATCCATGGCAGTCTTTATTAAAAGTAAAATTCTTTGATTTGGGACAAACATAAAAGAACATGCGAGAGATCAAAGTTGGCCGAGGATTTTAAAATTTGGTATAGGGGCCCAAATGTTGATTTTAAACAACTTTTATTAATATCTTTTTGTCGTATTTGCCACATAAAAGGCACGTGTCTTTATAGAATAAATGGTTTTTTTAAAATGTCCAAGGCATAGGTACTTGATTTTTTAAAACTGAAATTATGTTAGAAATTCACCTTTAACCAAATAGAGCTAAACCCCAAAAAATTAAAATTTAAATAGAGAAATTTTTACTTTTTACAACAGTTGTTTCACCTATCCGGGGACACACTGTATATCATTTGTTATGCCTTGCTTTTCAGACCACAACAGTGTTGCCAGGTTTACGATAATTCGTTTTGTACGATAATTTTAGCAAACGTGCGATGTACGATACTGCACGAAAAAGTAAAAATATGTACAAGGTACAAAAAATATAAATATAAATTATTATATACTTATATATACAGGGTGTTCCATAAATATACCGACAAACTTTTCGGGTGGTAGGAGACATCAAAACAATCATTTTTTGCTTTATAAACATATGCCCAAAAACGTTTAATTTTCGAGATACAGGGTGTTAAAATTTGTAAAAAAAAATGGTTCACATGTTTTTCCTCAAAAACGAAGCAAGATACGCAAAACTCTCAAGTGAAAAAAAGTTGTGTTTTTAGTTGCTTCATCTTAAACAAGTTTAAAAATTGCAAAAAAAAACACTGGGTGTTATTTTTGTATACAAAACCACCAACAGATTGCCCTGTGAGCACGCCCCTGGAATTACTGTATCAACTGTAATAGATCCAAAAGATGCCTCATAGTGTTGCCAACAAACTGTAAAAATTTCATTAAAATCTGCTGAAGCGTTTTTTTTTCTACAAAGTTTAACACCATGTATCTCAAAAACCAAAGGTTTTTGGACATATGTTTATAATGCAAAACATTTTTGTTTTGATGTCCCCTACCACCCCTAAAAGTTTGTCGGTATATTTATGGAACACCCTGTATAGTTTTACATTTACAGAAAGCTTCAGTGTTTTGGTTACCGCTGGTCACGTTCTGTATTAGTTCGATTATCATGGAGAAACCTTATTTCCTGATTTATGTGATTTTATTTTAAATGTTTTATCATTGCCACATTCAAGCGCAAGTTGCGAAAGACAGATTTCTGAGACAAATTTAATAAAAACTAAATATAGGACTAAATTGGCAACAGAAACAATGAACAGACTGATGTTATCTTCCCAGTATATCTGTTTAAAAAAACTATGATAGTGACAAAATGTTAAAAAACATGACCACTGTCAACCTTTATCTGACGAAAGAAATTCAACAGACAGGAAACAGAAATTGCAGATTTTATCTTTGAGGACATAATATAAAGTATGATCAAAAATTAATCTCATCTAGTATGGCCATGGAATATTTCCTAATTTATGAATGCAACTACATTTCCACTTAAATGTCAAACTTGACATTTGATTTTTAAGTGAGTTATAGTTGCATTCATAAATTAGGAACAATTCCATATTTATACTAGATGAGATTAATTTTTGATCATACTATATTAAAAGTATTTAGTATTTAGTAAATGTATTCTTTGTTTTTGTTTATATAAATATATTTGTTTCGTTTGTATTAAGCTAAGTATGCCACAAAAAAAAATTATTTTAGGGTTTTTTGAATTTCAGGACTCAAAGGGTTAAGGGCCGCTAGGTGAGTCTACCAGTACATTTTCGAAGTATTGTCAAAACAATTATTAATTTTGTTTTAGATAAATACCTAAATATACCACGCGACTAATCTTCTAGCATCTGTTGTTTTATTTTATAAAAGTAAAAACATGGTAAAAATAACAAAAAAAAACAAGAATAAAGAGAAAGAGGACATAATTTTATAATACGATAATTTTTTCAAGAAGGGATATTTTGTACGATAATGTACGATAATTTTTGACGGTCGATGCGATAATTCTCTTTTTGTAACTTAGCAATCCCGGACTACAAAGAACCCACCAATCGTATGGGCGCATTCAGACGACACAACAGTTGTACAATAGTTGAGTGAAATTTCTCTGAGTGCGACCGCTCACTTAGCCGCTCAGTCGTAGCGGTCGCCATTTTATGTAGCGCATTTCAAAACCGCTCACTGATCAGAAACCGCTCAGTAAAATAGACGTGTTTACAGCGCAAAACAAATTTAAATAAAGATTATTAGGCAATTATTGTTAGATAGTATCTACATAATTAGGTACCTAGTTTCCTACTACACTAATTACTCTTTAATTTATCTTACTAATCTCATCAAATAATGTTTACTCCTTCATTTGAATAAAATATAAGGATATTACACTTTAATTTGTTATTGATAGTATCATCGCTCATAATAGATTGGTTTATTTGGAAATTGGAATAAAAATGTAAATACATTATTTATTTCACGTATTACAGTTGATTTGTAACTCTTAACACAAAAACACAACATTCAGCTGTATTTATAGGTAAAAATAAACAACTTTGACAGTTAGCTCAACGTAAATTGGAAAAGACCATTCAGCAAACCTACATCGCTCAAACTGAGCGCTTGCTCACCGCTCACGCAACGGTTGTGTCGTCTGAATGCGCCCATAATAATTGTGTGTTATTGAATGCAACCAGGAAGCCCATATAACCTCACTTTGTGTAATGAAAAGCTGTGGAGCAAGAATAAAAAGTGGCTATCTATTGTATTCCGCAGTTTAACCAGTTGTCCTGCAGTTCTACATAATTTCTTTTTAAAATGTCTGCTACGGCAAGATTATGTACTTTAAATACATTTAACAACCTCAAGAAGCCATCGCTGACAACTTTACTGCGACCGTTCAGTGACGATACAGGTACTAATCTGTCTCATCTAAATCTGAGCAAATGAATAATTCCTGTTTGCAGAGTTTCGTGCGTTAAATTTAAAGACTGTCAAAGCACAAATGGCCCCGAGGAGAAGAATAAAAAAGCCTGATGTGTTACCTCCACGGTAAGGAACTCTACCACTCCGATATTGATAATAATATTGACTTTTCAGAAGCCATCAAATGCCTGTAGACCAAGACTGGGGCAGTGTCTGGCCCGGTCCGCGAACATTCCATCCGGCCACTGTACCTCTGCCAGTACGTCAGGGATACGTAGAAAAAGGGGTTCCGCCTGCCAAATATGGCAACGCCGAGCTTATGAAAATACCCAACTTCCTACACTTAACCCCACCTGTTATCAAGCGGCAGTGTGAAGCATTAAAGCAGTTTTGTACGCCATGGCCAAGGGGATTGGAGACAGACGCAAAGTGCGAGGAACACTTCCCTGTTGAAGTGGCTTCTAGCAACTATTGCTATTCATCGCCGAGCATTAGGGATCCAATGGCTCGAATAGTCACTGTTAAGGTGAAATTATCGCGACTTCCACTCGATCAACATGCACGAGACAAATTCTTAAGGCTGGTGGGCGATAGGTATGATGAACAGACGGATATTCTTACCATAGTTACGGACCGATGCCCGATGAAGAAGCAAAATTATGAGTATGCCATGTACCTTCTCACCGCTCTTTTCCATGAATCATGGGTAAGTTTTTGTTTTTAAGACTGTCCCTACGCAAAAGAGCGTATTTTTAAAACTGTTTGAATTGTTTTTACAACAGGTTTTTAAGCGCTTAACGTTAGGTTGTTTTTTCATGCATCAGGTATTCATCTCATTTAAAACAGCTTTTAAAAGGATTTCAAGTAGTTCAGGTGTTGCTGTGTAATACTTATGGAAGTATCGTCTGATAAAAATATGAAAGTACATCGAGATGTTACATACTCTGGTAAATCGTTTATAAAGCAAAGAAATATCTAGGAACCAAGAGTGGACCCCTGTGGTACCCCTATGTTTACATTACACTTATCTGATTGCGTGTCGTTAGCTTTCACAGATATTTACCTATCAATAACAAATTATAACAGCCAATCCACCACATGACCTCTTATACTAATTGCACTAAAACATTGGCGTGTATAATCGCGCAGAAGCTCTGCTTTAATTAACACTGTCTTCTAAGCCGGAGGAGCTGAACGGGTTCGACGTTTACATCATGATAGAGTCATTGTTCATGATTTTGGCAAATCTACTGATCGTCTGGTCCACAGTGTCCATTTCCAGGTCCCAGTGAAGGTCACTATCCCTAATAGACCAAGGTACTTTACCATTCTGAAATCTCTGAATAATTTGAATTTTACTCTGATTGGCACAACGCCAAAGCTGTGCACCATAGGTCCATACTGGTTTAAGGATCTGTTTATATAATAGTATCTTATTATCGGATTGGGACGTTTCGCCACCTTCGGTTTGCCACGGCCGTTTTGCCACCAGCCGTTTCGCCACCGGGCCAGTTCGCCGCCAAGTTTGACAATTTCAAATTTACAGAATGTTAATGATTATTTTCAAAACAACAAATTCCTTAGCGTACCTAATTCGAAAATAACTACCGAGTTGGTTAGGTTAAGTTAGGTTAGGTTAGGTTAGGTTAGGTTAGGTTAGGTTAGGTCATGGTTATGTGTGTATCTATATGTTATTCCAAATATTGAAATTGTTCTGGCGGCGAACTGGCTCGGTGGCAAAACGGCCTGGCGGTGAAACGGCCGTGGCAAACTGGCGGTGGCGAAACGGCTGCGGCGAAACTTCCTAGACCCTCTTATTAGGTAGAGACAAAGATTTTTTTTCCAATCTGCCAGTACATATTTCTATACCTGTTGCGGAGCTTTTCTCTTTTGTTTTCAATATAGGCTCTTCAGCAAAGCCTTGCGTCAAGTGCAATACCCAGATATTTAGCTGTATTTACGCATGGGATGTGTGTATTATTTATACTAACCAGTACAGTGTCCGATCTATAAAAAAGGCCTCAGCTTATAGCCCTTTATTTAAAGATTTTAGACCCAATAAACTATATTTTATGCAACGATTTACTGTCACAGCAATTCTGGTTGCCTAAGTAACATGAAAATGAAAGATATCAAAGTGAGCACAGAATTAATATTTTATTTATTGCAAGATAAAGTTACGCCCGTATTCATAGTCGTTCGCCAGCGGATCGCCGGCGACTCGCCAGAGTTTCGTTATGAATAGTATGTTGGCGGCACTGTACGTCTATGTCAAATTCGAGGTTAGCAGGTTAGATTTTGTGTCAGTTTCTGTCAAAACTGACTGAAAACCTAACCTGATCACCTCGAATTTGACATAGATGTACAGTGCCGCCAACATACTATTCATAACAAAACTCCGGCGATCCGCTGGCGAACGACTATGAATACGGGTGTTAGTATTTTACACTAATAAATGCACGTGATATGATTAGCAGTAACTATAATTTGATTGAGAAAGGTTAGCATTAGATGACGGACGCTCTTGGATGATACTTCACCGAGCACCTCTTGCACACAAATTTTACAAGGCTTCTTTTGTTTTTATTAACAATTGACTGTCTCGTATCCTAGTAACCTAGATTTACAATTGTCTATTTCTTTTATTTCTAGACATTCCCAGACATCTTTCCTTTTAATTCTATCGAAATCCTTTTCTAGGTCTACGGATCCTATTTGTATTTCTTTGTTTTTGTTTATGGCTTTCTCTATCGCTTGCTGCAATATAAAGATTGGGTCCTGTGTGCTCATTCCTTTTCTGAATCCATACTGTGTCTCCTTCAATGTATTCTCTGTTTTTCCTTTTATTCTTTTTCTATTATCAGAGTTAATATTTTGGCTGGTACGCTCATCAATGTTATCCCTCTATAGATTGTGCATTCTCTTTTATCTCCCTTTTTATATAGTGGTAGTATAATTCCTACCTTTCATTCTCTTGATACTTTTTTTTTTCCTTATTACCATGTTGAGTAATCTTCTTAAGGCCTCTTTCCCTGATTCATCCATATATTTGATCATCTCTTTTCCCAATTTTATTCTTGTTAGTGCATCTTCCATTTCTTGTTGTTATTGGTAGGGCTTCTTGCTCTTTGTGGGTTTCCACTTCTTCTATTACTTCATACTCTTCGTTTGCTTCTGATAGTTCTCTAAAGTATTGTCACCATCTTTCATGTGTTTCATATTATATTCTTTTTTTTTTTTGACGTAGTTGTCTTAGCGTGCTATAGAACAATTTTTGGTTGTTCCTGAAGTTATCATTCATACTTTGCCCAAACTTGCTCCATGATTCTCTTTTTGCTTCTTTCACTGCTTCCTTTAGTTCCTTTCTCTTTTCTTTATAATTGTCATAGTCTTCTTACTTTTTTGTGCTCAAGTATCTTCTCCATTTCTCTTTTTTTACTCTTTTGTAGCTCCTTACTCCACTATTCTGTTCTCTTTATATTTGCATTTGATATTTTTTTCTGCTGCTGTTAATACATATTCTTTGAATTCTTTCCATTTACTTTCTACGTTTGTTTCTTCTTGTATCCGAAATTTGTTGTTGAGTCTATCTTGGTATTCCTTCTTGTATGTATCGTTCCGTAGCTTAGAACTTTTTATTTATTCTTTTGTTTTATTTCTCCTTTTGTTTGGTTTTTCTAATATGTTCATTTCTATCGTCATTTTTACTAGATAGTGATCACTGCATATCTCGGCTTGTCTTATCACTTTTACGTCTTTTATTATTTTAAATTTTTGCTTTCTTACTAAAAAGTAGTCTGTTATTGACCTTTCTTGTCTGCTACGTTCCACCCTAGTGTACTTGTGTATATCTTTGTGTTTCTAGCCCTTTCCCCTTCCTTAGCCATTACGTTCTCAATTTACAACTCGTCCGTTCAGGTCCCCCATAATTAAATTTCTTTTTGTAGTGCTTTAAAAAACTCATCTTTTTCTTCCTTCCTTGCATTTTCATTCTCTCCATACGACACGATTAGTGTATATATTTCTTTTCTTGTTATTTTCATTTCTATCGTCATTAATTTTTCATTTATATGTTGTTCTTTTATTACATCTTTCAACCTGCTCGGTGCCAGTATTATGTCTACTCCACCTTCTGCTCTTTCTTCTTCTACTCCTGTCCAGAATAGCCAGTATCCCTTATGTAATCTAATTATTCCTTTGCCTTTCTTTTTTATTTCAGTTATGCCTAATATTCCTATTATTCGCAATCATATATGTAATAAGATCATTACTGACTTTTAAAAAGTTGGAAAGCTATTCCCAACTTAACTTTCCGACCGGTCGGAAAAGTGATTGCCGGTTGGAAATGAATCCATTCCCGATCGCTGTGTAGGTAGGGACAATGGAAAACTCGTTGATCCATTCATGCGCGATCCATTCCCGACCGCTGAGTAGGTAGGGACACTGGGAATGTCGTTGATCCATTCATGCGCGTCACAACCTGTCTTATCATAATATAATTTTTCCAATTATTGTTTAGAATAAAGTGGTTGCGAATAAAATAGTATACTTACCACGGTGAAAAGTTTCATTCCTGTCTCGAGAAGAAGTTGACCTCGACGTTACGCGTCTCGGTTAACTACTTAATTTCCACCTCGGTATGTAATATACTATTTCCTGTTCTGTCATTTCTTCTTCTTTTCCTCTTATACTTCGTACATTCCAAATTCCTAATTTCAATTCTTTTCTTATATTCTCTCTTTCTGATTGTATCTTTTCCATTGCTTTCTTCGTCATCATGTTTTCTTCGCCTATGTGAGTTCTTAGGTTTTTGATATACTACGATCCTTGTGTATTGTTTTCATTAGTGTGTTGGTTTCCATTTCCCATTTCCAAAGCTTATCGTTGATATGCAGTTTCTCATACCCCATTTGGGTGTTATTTCCCTTGTTTCTCTCTTCTTTGGCTCTTTCTTTAATCTTGATTTGCATTTCTCTTTCTTTCTTTGTTAGGTCGCCGTTTATGTATACTATTTTGTTCTTCACTTGTCTAAGTTTGTTTGTTTTATATTATATTCGTTTTTTCTAATGTTGTAGTAGGTACTTTTTATTACCGATTTGTTTTGCGCTCAACTTTGGTTTCTATGTTAAGCTTTCCTTCGATAAATTCTGCATTTCTACTTTTGCTTGGTTTTCATATTGCGTTTTTATTTCCAAACCTTGTATTATTATTTTTTTGTTTTTCTTTTGGATCCTTTCTATCCTTTAACTTAGTTCTCTTATTTCTTGTTTCATTCTCGTATTTCTATCATAAGTTCTTTCATCGCTTGTATCATTTCTTCCATCTTTATGTTTTAGCTTTGGTAAACTAATAGGCAAATAAACAAAAACGCATCAAACGTTGTTTACTAGTGAATAAAATGTTATAAGCATTAACGTTTTGATGCGCATTTGTTTACTTTAACAACGAATTAAAGTTAACCTGTACAGATTTATTACCCAAATAGTTATTTTGCATTTATAATACGCAAAAATACGGAATTAATTTATTCTTAAAGTAAATTTTATGTAGGAAATATATAATACCGAGCATAAGGGTATTTAACAAAATGTGTTTGTTGCCTTTCTTGTGTATCACATGTATTGGATGAAACAGTAGATGTAGATTATTATACCTTTCGTTAAATCTGTTTAATCCTAAAGTTTTTGTACCTCAATTCGAACCTTAGTCTTAATGTTAGCGTTTTGTTTTAGATAACAGAACCATGGGAAAAGACGAAATCAGACGCCGACATGGAGTATTACGATTGGAACGTTAGTGCTTCAAAACAGAGTTTAGAAACACTTTTTGCTAAACCAAGTGAAGAAATAGCCCATGCAAAGGCATATTCAGAATCGGTGCATTCTTTAATGAACGAAGGTAATTAATTGTGAACTTCAAAATATATCAGTTTACTGTTTGTTTGATTTTAGGCGAGAGTGAATATTTAATCAGTAAATACGGAGAAATGGTGCGACAGTTGTTGCAGCTCCCTTCGTGATAAGAAGCTTAATACTTTTAAAATATTTATTGTACAGTTCGGTTTGTATTACATAAAAATATATTTAGAATTTGTTTGGAACTAAAATACATATTGCGTATTTGAGCTACAACAGTAATAAAGCTTCTGTGCAGTAATGACAACTTTAATACTAGTAAGTGAAATCACAAAATAGTCAAGACGATAAATACAAATGCTAAATTTAAATACATACTGTTATAAAAATAAAACTAAATATTGCATTATTTCTTCCATTCTTATCCTAAGGGCCTGAAAGTCCAATGCAAATATTGATACCTACGCCAGTTGCAATTTTTACTTTCGGCTGCTTGCAGTTGCTGGTCGAATTGCTGATGTAGTTTTCGCTTTGTGGATTTTATTAGTGGTCTTTGATTTATCTGTAAAACAACGGAAAATAAATTTATTATTAAATACTGCTGAGATTTCATTTAAATATAAATATAAAAAGGTAACTGAGAAAAACATTTTGAAACATTGAAAAAGCGACAAGTGAAAGGAGATTAAAGGTGAATAAACAAAAGGTATGGAAGTTTAATACAGAAAGATAAAGAACAATTAGAAATATTTGAAAGGAGAATTATGAGATTAATAACGAGACCATAGAAAATAGGAGAAAATGAGTACAGGTCAAAAACTAAAAACATCGTAAGATTTATAAAATCTCAGGGAATTAAATGGAATTGGAATCGAAAAATAAATAAAATAATAGAAGCTAGGGAAAAATACTGAAATGTTAGAAATTTAAGTCGGTTTATGAGCCCATTCAATATAGAGAAAATCAAATCCCTGCAATTCTAAAGGCGGTGCTAACAAACGATGGTGATATCTTTATACCCCCAATTCTGAGACCAAATGTTGGTCAAAGCAACCACCCCAGTTATAGTGGCGTCTTTAAAAATCAAAACACGGATGAGTGAAGATCTCTTCAGATAATTCTCTAAAAGTGAATTATTCTAGAGCAGACTTGGGAGCTATTACGGAACACCTGGAGGAATATCATCTATCACAGGGCTGTCCAACATGTGGCCCGCCAGGATATTTTTGCGGCCTGCGGATCGAATTCCCCCTTGAATCCACCAGTCCTGATCCTGTCCTCTCCTTTTCTACCTGGGCCCTCCAGTCTGACACGCTGAACTGTCTAACGGAGTAGGCTTCAAGGGAGATGACGTGTTGTACTGTCATCCCGAGAAGTTCAAATTATCCGCAAGAGCAAGACCGCTAGAATTCGATTTTACCTTGATTGTTGAACTTTCTTGGGAAATCGAATCCCTGAGGTTTTAACCCTGTCTTAATACACTGTACTGTCTTGAAGAGCTAACTGCTTAAAAGCCATTTTCGACCGCCTAACGCAAATCCCGGCGCCCCGAGACGTGAAATACTCCTCATAACCTCATTTTACTAATACCTAAACCTGTAACCTGTAGCAATCGCAGCCTCTACCCCGCTTGTGAGCGGCTCGAGTCCTGTAGCCGCCCTTCATAAACTCACCTGCAGGGCCCGTTTTTGTTCATTAAAAGGCGAATTCCTGAACTTCGACTTTCGATTCCGCAGCCGGCAAATTCCCTACCAGGGGAATGTCAACATCATTTTCCAGCTCAAGGAGAAAAAATTCCATCTGCAGGATTTGACACCGCGTTCGCTCCAAGAACGACGCCTAGCAACCTCTGCACCAGTATTTAGGCACTAACGTCCGCCCCAGGTAACCTTAAAATCGCTAAATTCACCGGAAAATTACAGCTTAAAATCACTACTGAGTGGAAGGTCAAGTTTGCAGGAACAAAAGACCTAATCAGCCCATTTCCCGAAGAATCGGCGTGCGTACCGGCGGACTACCAATAGGGACCCGCAACACTCGCCGGTGCATTGGGTTGCAGCTCGACTAACGAAACTAGAGCTATACCATCAACTTCCATATATCAGGCACAGAGATACCGACCAATTAAAGATATCGAATTTTCAAATATCAATATTGTCCAAGTATTGAATGGATTAGATGCGAATTCCGCTGTCGGACCTGATTGTATTCCGTATCGGAAAAACTGTGCGAGGCAACTGGCACCATCTCTAACTAAAAAGTTCAAGCAAACATTACGCACAGAAAAAATACCTCCTGCATGGAAAAGAACCAGATTCAATGAAATTCTGAACAATTACAGGCATATAAGCTTGACTAACATCGTTGGAAAGCTATGAAGCATGTAATTGTTCGGGAAGTCTTAACCGTTCACTTGAGAATGATATCACTTCCATCCCAAACAAGATCATGGATTTGTTCCTGGAAGATCCACAGTTACAAACCTGGTTAGCGCCCTTGAATTGTGGACGAAAGCAATGGGTTAAAAATACCCAATGGACATACTCTATTTAGACTTCGGGTAAAAGCTTTTCACATCAGTAACTACTATTAGAAATTCAATCTTCAGAAATAAAGGAAAAATTGCTTGGATGGATTCAAGAACACCTTACAGATAGATCTTACCAAGTGCGTATTGGATATATGCTGTCATCACTGTGATATGTTACAAGTGGAGTACCACAAGGGTTAGTCCTAGGACCTGCCTTATTCGTTCTTCACACCAGTGGCTTAGGAAACGGATTAATTTCAGATTAGAACTGTTATTTGCAAATCCGCTAGTGAGTTATTAGGAACTGCGAGATGATCTTCATAGAATGAAAACCTACTACTACCATTAACCCTTTCCGTGCAGCGCGGACTCAACTGCCTGTGCAGAGAACTGTTTATCGTGTAATATTTGCCGCTTCTTGGCGTAGGCAATTTGTCAGATATCGTCACACACCTTTCATTGCACAAGTGCCACTGGGTCGCCGCGGGCATGAGGTGATGGCAAATAATTATTCCCACCATATAAAACAACCCCCACTCCGAAACATGCAAATATTTGGCTTTCGCACGCATAAGATGTATTGCAATGTATATATACGGCTGTAGCAGCAGAGGCATGAAAAATCCAAACCGCATATATACGACTTTCGCATTGAAAAGGTTAAATCGTGACAAATGCACTGTCCTTCATCTTGGTAAAACTAATCCAAGACTCCAATATACATGCAACCTAATAAAAACATAACAGTCTACTGGGAGTAGGAAACATCGTGAATGAATTTACCCATCCAAAAAATGTTTGATTCGCGAGGACGTGTAATGGCCGAGTGGCGTAAATTCCAATGAGCCACGTGTGTTACAGTATAAAATTTTATACAGCATCTCAAAGTTTAAAATACTTTAGAGTATATTACATAGCAAGCTGCGAAAGTGGCGTATATCGTGCGAGTATAGTTGAGAAACAAGGCGAAGCGCAGCGGAGCCGAGTGACTTGGTTAAGCATTCTGGCTACTGATCTAAGGGTCACGAGTTCGATCCCCGATCCCGGTGGGATTTAAAAAAAACATCATTCGGAAGTGATGTAAAGCCGTGGATTCCATGTTACTATGATGTGTAGCATAGTAGCATTAATCTCGGCAAAATTTTTGACCATATGACTACAGCAGTTGGTGTCTAAGGTACCTGGTACTCCGCATACCTAGACCTTGTCCATTACAAGCAAACAAACAATTGTTAGGTAATTTCAACTTTCACAGCATATGTTTCCGTTACATGTGTTCGAACAATCGCTTTCCCATAAATTACCTATTCAAACAAGACAAGCACACAGGTAGGCAGCTTGCAGCTGAAGTTCACTCCGTTCCAAACGACCAGTTGTTGCCTCATAAATCAGTCAAAAGGGCAGTAAAAGTTATTTCGTTGAGCAGATAATTTCGAGATGTCAATCAAAACGCTCGTTGGGCCATTAAAAAAGTCGCAAAATCATGTCAAAATTGTTATATGAACATAAAACTAACACGTGTTCAGGAGTAAATACTATCGCGCACAAATCAGTCAGGCTCTCTCCCTAGTAGCGCCTCAGCCAATCACATTGCCGTATTAATCATATGCTCCATTTTAAGCCAATAGTCGCAAACATCTATTGTTTCCCCGCCACAACGCTTTCAGATGTTTTAAAAGAAGTCTTGCACACGTTACTGTCAGAGAGAGATAGTTCCTTTAGTTGCCGCATCGAAGCAAGCCGCGTAGCTTGGTGCCGAGTTCTTACACCACGACGGTTCTAATTTCCGGAGCTATTTTTCTCAATCTGCTCTGCGGGATTTAATTTACGGAACCGGATCGATTTGAGTCATTTAACCAAGAGTGCTTACCGGATTTTCGTCTCGTTATATCGGCACTCCGAAATTTTCCTGCGCAAGGGACCAGACACGAAGACCAAGTTCGCGCACTGCAGCATCCATTGCTTGCATTCCGTGTTATCGATTTTTCCCCCGGATTTTCCAAGCAGTTACGGCGGCCCCGCTTGTCGCAGTCCATTCCATTAAGCGGATTTTGCTGCAGCTGTATCAACACCACACCTACAGGTGATTTTCTCTTTCTACTTTTAAGAAATCGCTCAGTATTATTGTTCGAAAAGTGGTGGCGCTCAGCCATTACATTTCATTACGTTATCGAGCTCTGCACGGTGTAACGGACAATCCCGAAATAACCTACACCCTCTCGACTAGCTGCCGGCAAACGGTTTTTTATTACCATTCCGGGCGGGCTGAGCTTGTAATCACCCAATATTGCCGTAATTCTGTTCTATCGTGTAATAAACGCCCCACGTTGGGCGCCAAATTGAGAAAGCGATTGGTTGAACAAGTGTTACGGAACATATGCATTCGCAAAACTTTAAAAACTTGGTGGATGCAGATCTTCGTAAGCTTTCTTATGATATAGTTGTGAAAATACATCAAATCACAACTCCTGTGTCTATGCTATTTTAATATTCCGATATTAAAATCAATTTAACAAAGACGAACACTTTGAAGCTCTGTAACTTTTTAAAATTTATTCTACCTTATACAAATCTGGTATCACGTGAAAGCTTATAAAAGTCTGCATATATCAAGATCAAAATATTTTCTAAAGTTTTGCGAAAGTTAAAATATCCTGTATATTAAGAAACAAAGAAATTTTACTTGTGGAATACCCACTGAAGAAACTTTTTTGCAATTAACTTCCTCTAGCAGCAGAATGGTTGAATATAATTTTATATCGATTTGATCAACATTGAACTGAATTTTTAAAATATGCAAACACCCTGTATATACGAAAATAATTTTAAAATGTGCACACAGGATCTACCTACTGTCTCACCAAAACATAACCTTAATATATTGCCAGAGTAAGAAGCTATCCTCCATACAGACACTGACGAGACACCCTGTATAGTGTAATTAATTTATATTTTACTTAACCTCTGGTTGATCACGCCACGTAACTATAATAAAGCTTTAAAAGTACACTAGATAATCAAGTTGAAAACATCTTACAGCATTGCCTTGATATAAGGTAACAAATATAACAGAAATGTAATTTAATGAAGAATGCGATAGCCAACAAGCGGTTAAATAAAATGTGAATAAATTATAGGTATGTAAGGACAATCTTCGAAACTCAGCACGTTCCAGCATAAGTCAAGCCCAAATTCATAGTTTACTGTTGAAGCCTCAAACCTTTAGTCCATACGATCTTTATTTCCGCTTATTTTATATGCTAACATTTTGCAGTTCATTTATGTTCATCAAAATCAAGCTTTGTTCTGCCCTCGTATGCCAATGTGCTCTTATCGCGTTTTAAAGAGTTCTTGACGCCAGTCAGACGGCTGTGATTTACTTGGGATTCCCCTTTATAAGCGAAATTTAGTTGCACCACTTTGGAATCTTCCGTGTGATCTATAAGTGGGACAAGGTGCGAAGTTAAGTAGCAGCTGCGCAATTCATTTGACTGCAGAAATCAGCGGCCGGCCCTCGAACCGTTCAGAGGTCGTTGATTCCGGCGGGGCTTCGGCCTCGTCGAAAGTAAAAACTAGTGAAACTGTACGTTAGCCTTCATCAAGCCCCTGTGTCAGTGACGTGAAATGTTTAGCCATGGGTTTCTTCTGTATCGTGGAGCTGGGACCTCCAATTACGCTGATAGCGGACTATTAATTAAAAAACCTCGTTTATGTGCTAAATCATCATGGTAATGAAGTCACGAATTGCCGTACCGCATCTACCTATCGTAAGGTGCTTCGCTCTACCTGTCCCGGGTATTTAATGTCGTCACGCCTGCTTGAATACCGCCCTTATGCAGTTTCCCTGTCGTTCTTTTTGTGGCATTGGCTGAGGAGTGACTTGCAGCTTGATGAGAACAACGTAATCAGAACATCTGGATTTCTTCAACTCAAGGTATTTGTCGATTTAATAGTGTTTGTAATGCCTAGAACTTTAATAGTGAAGTGTTGTTTTGGAAAATCTTGCCATTGGTTGATTTAAATCGTAAGATGATGAACAGTACCGTCAAGTTTTAACGCCTATATGTTGTTTCGCATTGTTAGTTCAAGTAAACATTTTTGTTGTCACTATTTGAGTGATTATTGATAATTTTGGTCATGTGACGTTCTTTTTGTGAAGTATTTAAAGATATTACTGGTTGAAATGTAGCTATGTCGTTTGATTGTCAGTGTACCGCTGTGTTTAGTTTAAACGTCACAATTTAACCTAACTAACCCCTTTTGCTTATTATTTTTAACTGTAACCAGTAAACATTTCCATGTTCATTATTGTTCACATACTTTATTACTTTAATAGAGTTTATTGTTAATTATCTACGTTTTTTATTGGTGTTTGCATGCCTTTTTGTGTTTTGTTTGATGTACAGGAATCCAGATGATGTAAGCGAGTGCAGCTAAAGGTAATATTCCATAATAAACAAAGTAACACAAAGACTAAGTTGTGTAAAAAGGTACTATTGAACTTACACACACCTTGCGCCGAACCAAATCGCATCGTAGTAGATCCAAGATATGGCCGAAAAGCACTTTTATTCTCTTTGGCAATTTTTGGAGACTTCACAGGCACCCTTGCCGGTGACGCTTTATACACTGCAAAACATGGATTCAAAAATCACTACTACTGAAGGAAAATATACAACCTTTAGTCATCAGCTGCTTGGCAGAGATTAAGTTTTGTTTGCTGCTGGAAAGAACACGAGTGCGGTCCAGACCGGGTGTGCCATGGTTGTTCGCTAATGGAAGATTATAGACTGCAACATATTTTTGCTTTAAATAATAGCTAAGGGGCGAACGTAGAACTGTACCTTTAAGCAAAAGATCTTCTGCACATACATTTTGAAGCTCACCTTGGTCGGATGCTTTGGGCTCTTGGGGAGGCACTACGACAAAAATGTGAAAAAACTGTTAATGCAAGTTAAATTCATAAAAATCAACATGGAAAAACTGGAAATTTTGAGAAAAACCGTTCTGGTTTATTTTTTAAAGTCTACAGTTTAAAATTATTTAGGATACGCACTTTTTCCACATAGTTTTAAACAAGTGCTTGAAATATTGTGTTAGATTTGTTACCGTTTAATTAACTGGAACACTATTTTTATTGTGGCTCTACAAAGAAATTTTGAAAACGAGCTGCACTTGTAATTTGCTCAAATACAAAATGAAGTGGCATCACAAATACAAATTTTCTAGATTTGTCGCTTTAGACATTGGTGCTTCAACTCTATACTTTAGTGTTAGCTGTTTCTTCGAATTTGTAAGCAAAGCAGTATGATTGAATCGCTAGTTCGATGCTGTCTACTTAACTTTGTAGCGTAAAAAAAACAAACCAGGAATTTCAGCCGAATATGAAATAAGTGCAAAGGGAGCGAGTGTAAAATTTGAATATGTTGAAATCAAATTTGTATAAAATGTTTTGGGAAACCGTTCTAAAACTAACTTACTCCGCTTGTATATAGTTTTTCTCGTATCTTACGTTTGATTTTATATCGAGTTTTGTGCAACCATTTCTGTAGTTTTTAGACTATGCCATTGACGTTTCTAAATGGAACTGATACGTGTTTAGTTTCAAAATTACACGTTCTATCCAAATTCATCCTATAATTTCCATTTAAACAACGACGTCATAGCTTGAAAACAAAAGATAATCTCAAAGTGGCAATTACAGCACGAGAAGCTTTTAAAGTTAGATTTTGTTTCAATACCTTCAAATTTAACTCACTCAGTGTACTTTGTGACACGAAAAACAAATAAAACAGATATTAAGAGAACATATCATAAAACAAAACAACCAACGAGACGAACAGAAAGCATTTAAGATAAAAAGAAGTGTTTTGGCTTTTTGAAAGTAGGAATAAAAATAGCAACGTTGTAAGTACCCACAGCTACCTTGACCAATAATAAAAAAATATGTATTTATTTCAATATAATTTGAAAATATGAGCTTGTCTAATACTTACGGTACACTTGCGATCATTGAAAATGAACAGGGTTATTTATTTCAAATTGGCTTAACCGACGTTTTGGCAATTGCGTGCAACGTTATTTTATTATTACGATGTGTGGAGAGTTAGAACAACACGATTCTACTAGAGACAAGGGGAATTCAGAAAACGTAATCAACTACTGTAACGTTGGTTGCATAGCCCTGTTCATTTTCAATGATTGTTTGTGTACATTACCGTATGATCGAAAACTTTTATCCTCTAGAGGGCTGTGGAATTGTTCTGTTAAAAATGTATGTTAGCAGTCTAACACTGCGTTCCTCTGACAGCTCTGTTTCCTCGAAATCGTTCATTCATCTCACTTCCACCCGCGCCGATGGTTACTATCTATCTCTTTCTGCAAATGATTTCTAGAAAATAAAGCTGTCAGAGGTACCTCTCCGAAGGCAGCTGTAGTAGTAAAAGTCGCATTGGCATTTTATATGTCTGTTTAAGATTATGTCAGTAGTGTCATTTTAAAAAATACAAATTTTTTTGTTGAATACATAAAAATGTTAATAACAAAAACAACTGCAGCTGTTCAAACTGATTTCCTCCATCTTCCATAAACAAAAACACTTTGTGTTCAATATTAAACATTTTGTCAAAGTAAAGTGATTCTGTCAAAACTGTATAGGTTATATTTTATATGTTTCACTATATCTTTCCCTCCTATTAATTCTTGTAATGGTCTATATTCGTCCTCATTTATTTTGTTTTGTCCAAGTATTGTTCTTAACCCTTCAGTACCCGTTTACGGTCTGTGAGACCGAGCAAACACATGATGCATTATATTACTTAATGTGCTAGCGTTAGTTTACCGCCCATTTCACTACCTTCCTATATATTGCCATTGAAGATCCGTATGCAGTTTTGAGTTCGTGCGTGCAGTGGTTTAAAAGTTATTTATAATTTCGGTTTCAGAGACCGAAGCGGGTACCCGAGTTGTTTTTATTTTTACCTTTGATATACGACCAATATGAGGGGAAGGAAGTACTTTTTGCATTTTTAGTAACACTGTAATACTAAAACATTATTATAGTCATGGCAGATTTTATGAGAAAGAACAGGCGCGACTAGAACAGACGATGCGAGATATAATAGCGGAGGAGGATGTCGACAACGCGTTTTATGAAGATGTGCCATCGTCTGACGAAGATAATTTATTGGAAACTAGGGAAATGGACAGTGACACTGAACAGGAAATATCTGATTAGGAAAACGTTAGTGAACAAGAAACTAATGCCATAAGATATCTCATTATTTTTATGGGGGTGGAAGAGTGGTGTCGGACTGCGAGACCGGTGCGGGTACTGATGTCTTAGAATTTTGAACGGGTACTGGAGGGTTAATATCATACGTTCAAAAATTCTTAGCTGTTCATCTTGTTTCTGCATACATTACTACGGGTCTTATCAGAGTTCTCTATATTCTTAATTTTGTGTCTTTATTCATCTGTTTGTGTTGTAATAGAGATTTATTTGCATAATATGCCCTGTGTCCTGCTTTATTTTGACGTTATTTTGTTTACCATTATTTATTTGTGTCCCCAGGTAACAGAAGTTGCTTACTCCTTCAAAGTTGTGGGCATCTATTTGTAAGTTTTGTATATCATTTTCTGCATTTCTTCCATACTTCATGTACTTCGTCTTTTGTTCATTCATTTGTAATCCTACACGTTTTGCTGCCTGTTCCCATTTCTCTGAACGCTTTTATTAATGTTTTCTTTGATCTGCGAATGATGACCATGTCATCCGCATATGCTATAATCTGTGTCCCTTTTGTGTTAATATTTCCTCGATCCTTACTACACTTTTTAATACCATATTGAAAAGAACTGCTCATAGGCTGTCCCCTTGACGTACTCCCATATTTATTTCAAAGTTTTCTGTTATACATGTGTATTCTAACTACTGCATTTGAGCCTTTTAATGTCATGCCTATTAATCTAATTAATTTTCTTGGTATTTTCAATTTATTCATAGCTTCAAACATTATTTTTCAATTTGTCCTGTCAAAAGATTGCCTGTAATTTATGTATAGTATATATAGGTCTATATTAAATTCATAGCTTTTTTTTAGAATTTGATTCATTGTATGCAATGCATCTACCGTTCTTTCTCTGAGTAATATTCTAGCCTCTGGTGTATTAGTGTAGAAATTATTTTATAAACTGTGTTTACAATATTATTCCCCGTTATTCTCTGCTTTCTTATGCACTGATATAATTACTCCCGTCTTCCACTTTTCTGGTATTATTTCTTCTTCCCATATAGATAACACTAGTTTATAAATTCTTTCATGTAATTTGTTTCCTCCATACTTTATTATCACACCTACGATATTGTCACTGCCGGGTGCCTTACCATTTTTTATACTTTTAATTATTTTTATCTTCTCTTCATATGTTGGTTTTTGTATCTCTACATTTTCATCGTACGTTTCCATTATGTTTTCATTGCTACTTTCTGTCCTGTCGTTTAGAAGTTCACTAAAGTGTTCTTTCCATACTTGTTTTATTTCTTGTTTGTCATACAGTGTGTTTCCTTCCTTATTTTTGAACAATTTCTTTTCATTGTTTCTTCTGTTTTCAGATTCTATTTCCTTCATTAAGTCTTCAATCCATTTCTTTTTCTTTTCCTTGCATTCTTATTTCTTTATATCGCTCATAATCTTCGTATTCCCCTAAGTGTAATTATTGCAATCTTGTTTTATTTTTGTTTTTGATACATTTTTCATATTCGCTATCAAACCATTCTCTATGCGTCTGTCTGTGTTTGTATCCAATTGTATTTTCAGCTAGGTACATCGAATGTTGCTTTTTTTATATTCCTCCATTCTTGGCTAATATCTGTGGTTATCTCCTTTTTTTTCAAGTTTCTCACATTCTTCATCTTTCTTGAATTTTTTTAAGTCACATTTGTTAATTTTTTGTCTTTGTCTGCAGCTATTTTTGGTTTCATTGTTGTCACTATTAAGTAATGATCTGTGACAGCATTTGCTCCTCTATAGCTCCTCGTACCTCTTATATCTTTTTCTCTTTTTTTTTTATCAATATGTGATCTATTTGGGATCCCTTTTTTGTTCCGAGATGTATCCATGTTTCTTTCTGTGCTCTCTTATGTTTGAATTTTGTAGAGATAATTTTTATTCCCATTGCCTCTGCATAGTTACTTAGTTTATTTCCATTTTCATTTGTATGTTCGTGTATTGTTTCTTTCCAGACTACTTCTTTAATATATTCTTCTTTCCCTAATTGTGCATTAAAATCTTCTACTGTTATTAGAGATCATGTTTTTGTACGTTTTCACTTGCTATTTGTAGTTCTTCATAAAATTGCTCCTTATCAGTATCTTCTGCTTCTTCGGTTGGTGCTTATGCATTTATAGTTGTTATATTGTTTATCTTCCCCTTTAGTTTCAAAAGTGATAATCTTCCATTTATTGATTAGAAGTGTACTAATTTGTCTTTTAACTTGTTATTTATCATAAAGCCAGTACCATTTCGTCCTTGTTTTTCTTCCCCGCTCCATCTCAATTCTACATAACGGTCGTCCCTTCCTTTCTGAATTAGAATTAATACTTTTTCAATTAACGCTTTCTCAATTAAAATTTATTAAACTGAATTACAAGTTGCACACAATTAAAAAAGGTGTAATACACAATACTGAAGGTGATGTAGAAAAATATTGCTTTTTTCAATGGCCTGCTACAACTTTATATGCTTTCATGGTGGGATATTTTACCAAATCATCAAAAACTATGAACTTTGCGAAATCACTGTAACGAGAAGAAGCCTAGAAACAGCATGAGAGTAACGGTGTAATTGTATACAAATAAAATTAATTATAGATAACTTTTTCAAAAATCGTTCCACAAATAACAATGTACAATTATTTCTGCTTTGTCTTTTTATCTTTTTAAATAAGCACGTTCCTTATAAACAGAACAGAAGCAATCCCACCAAATTATTACATAAATTAATGGTAAGCTCTTAACTAGCTATTCGTCAATTCTTCTTCTTTCTCTTTCACTTGTGCCTTTATGGCATTTGCTTCCAACTCTTCCACATCTTGCAATCAACTGTTATTTCTGGATTTCTTCAAAGATCGTACCATGTTTTTTTTTGTATTTCTTCTACGATATAATATTCTTCAGCTTTTTCCTTGGGCAAGTTGGTCTTATTGTTCCTGATGATTTGGCTTGTAAATATTGTTTTGTTTTTCTGTCGGGATCCATTCTATATAGCTATATGCCCATACCATGCCAACTGTTTTTTCTCCAACTTTGCTCCTATCATTTCTTGCTGTAGTTCTTTGTAGATTGTTTCATTTTTGGATCTATCACAGTTAACGTCTTTTTGTGTTCTGGTACAGTAGGCAGGACTTCTACGAGTTTATGTATAATAATGTTGAGCTTACTATTGTTATTATATATTTACTGTTTTGTTTTCTTTCCTAATATTGTTTTATAAATTGAGTACTATATAAAGTGCCTTCAGAAATGATTGAACGCTTTTGAATGGTCATGGTTAATAACGTATGGATAATATGTTGGTGGCAGTGTAAGTCTATGTCAAATTCGAGGTTAGCAGGTTAGGTTTTGCGTCAGTCTGTGTCAAAACTGACGCAAAACCTAACCTGCAAACCTCGTCAGTTTGTGTCAAAACTGACGCAAAACCTAACCTGCTAACATCGAATATGACATAGACTTACACTGCCACCAACATATTATCCATACGTTGTATAACCATGACCATTCAAAAACGTTCGATCATTTCTGAAGGCACTGTATTAGTTACTTTTCTGGTCTTACTTGCTATTTCCATATCTATCTTTCCATTGGTGCTGATAATCGATCCTAAGTATTCATATGTTATTACACCTTCTAGCTTTTTTCCTTGGCATGGAGTAATTGTTTTGGGCGTCTTTTCCCTACAATTCTTCATGACCCTCTCCATATAGGGTGTAAACGGAAATATCATACATAGGGAAAAGACAATGTTAAAATTTACAGAGGATCTGCTACATCTGTGGTCATATAACATCGCAATGTTGTTTGTTTTATTGTCCACACAACGATGGAAAAGCTTAGGAAAAAGAGGGATGCGGGCGGATTCATGTTATACGTTTGGCGGTTAAATTTTACCTTAGTCTGTGTCAAATAACAAAAAAACCTAACCTGTTAACCCCGAATTTGACACAGACTGACAGTTTCACCAACAATACACATCAGTACCGCCAAATGTATCACATGAATCTGCCCGCATCCCTCTTTCCCTTACGCTTTTTTCTCGTTCCGTGGACAATAAAACAAACAACGTTGCTATGTTACATGACCACAGATATAGTCGATCTTTCATAATTTTTAACATTGCCTTTACCCTATGTATGACATTTCCGTTTACACCCTGTATATACAAGGTGATTTATAATTAGGTGGCAAAAAAGATGCGAGTACATCCTCGAGTCAAAACAAAAAGATTAAGCCAAACATACTTTAATACAAATTTACACCCCCTTAACCCATTAGTCCCCAACGTTGCGTATACGAAACATTTAGAAAAACAATTTTTATTAATTATGTCATTGACTAAAATGAATTTTTTGCTGCTAAAATTTATTCCCAACAGATCAAGGATTACGTTTTTTATGAAATACGTCAATATAATCAAAAAGTTTATTTTTTGCAAATTTATTAACTCTGCAGAAATTTGGGATTTCCTCTACTATATTTTTGTCGATCTAATTTTCCGACGCAGAATACAATGGGATTTTCCAAATTATCGATTTAGATTGACCTGACCTTTAGTAAAGGAGACATAACATGATAATTGACAAAGCGTTTATAGTTTTTGCATACGTGACCTGTTTTATTATTGTTGCGTCTACGCAACGTTGGGATTCTCAGTAAGAAGGCGCCATTGTCGCGCGATCATCTTTCGACAGACAGGTAGCACAAGTAGGTCAGTTTTGTGTGATTATTTATAGTGAATGGTAATAAGGATTAGTTATAAATTTTAGTTATAAACGATCAGTGTTGATTAGCGAAGTGCAGTTTTGGAAAATATTGATCTGAGGTAAGTAAATTACACAATTTATTTATAAAGTTTGTATTATTTTATTTATTTGGTATTTCTAAAATAATTTGTTTTGTTATAGCGATGTCTTGGGAAAACAAAAGAGCTCTGTCAACTGCTGAGCTCTTGGCTATATTGGAGGAGGATGAAGATTTATTGCAGACTGATACCGTTGATGCCGTGTACATTCCGCCGCCTGCAGACGAACTTACAGACGAAGAAGAGCTTGATGACGACATATGTGAAAACGGGAGAGATTTACCAGATGTCGCAGGGACCTATGAAATACATGCAAGTTTACCTGATACTTCTGAAGACTTAGGTAATCAATCTTTACTATCAAGTTCGAAAAAAGCAAAGTTATGTCAAAAAACTATAAAAAATAAGTCAAAGAAAACTCTTCCGAAGTGGAGAAAAGAGAACCCAATATATATAACAGAACCACAAAATGAAGAGAAATATAATTTGGAACAAATTGAAAATAGAATTGGCGGTAAAACCCCTTTCGAAGTTTTTTCATTGTACTTCAGTGACGATGTTTGGGAAAAAATAATTTCTTATACAAAAAAATATGCTCACGATAATAATCGGCATTCATTTGAAATAGACAAAACTAGCCTAAAGCGATTTTTTGGCATACTAATTTTTTCGGGGTATCATACGTTACCAGCTACAAAACTGTATTGGTCGAAAGATGAGGACAAAGGAGTGATGTTAGTTAGAAACTGCATGAGTAGGAACAGATTCGATTCCATAAAGCAAAACATACATTTATCAGATAACGACCAACTTGATAAAAGCGACAGATTTTCAAAACTAAGACCTCTTTTTGATTTGATAAATGAAAAGAACATGCAGTTTGGGGTATTCTCTCATAATCTGTCTATCGACGAGGAAATGGTGCCATATTTTGGACGACATAGTTGTAAGATGTACAGTCGCGGAATTAAAAATCCGGACGAGTCTTATAGAGGATTTTTGCAATTTTTGGGTAATGTAAATTAGGCTTTGCGTTTCTAGGTTAGCAATTGACAGTTAAACAATGAGGCATGCTGTCATATACGAGTAATTATTTTGACTTTGACTAATTTCACCAGGTAACGTGATAAGTAAAGTAAAGTAAGATATACACTGAATCATTTTAAATGTCCGGATTTTTAATTCCGCGACTGTACATCAAGGGGAAACCAATTAGGTTTGGCTTCAAACTATGGTGTTTATGTAGCTCCAATGGTTACTTGTACAAATTCATACCTTATGGTGGCAAAACAAGCACTTATGACAACGAATTGGGACTGGGAGAAAACGTTGTATTGGAACTATTGTCAGTTGTTCAGCAGCCATCTGTTCATCGCATATTTTTTGACAACTTCTTCTCGTCTTATAAGTTATTCTGTTTGCTGAAAGAAAAGGGTTTTTACGCTACTGGGACAATTCGTGAAAACCGTACGAGTAATAGCACAATGGAAACTGTGAAAATTAAAAAGAAAAAAGATCGTGGTTCTTATGATTTTTCTTTTGACAATGAACAAAAAATTTTGTTAGTTAGATGGAACGACAATTCTGTGATGACAGTTGCGACCAATAACTGTACCATTGAACCTCTAGTAGCCGCAAAAAGGTACAACAGAAAAGAAAAAAAGAGCGTTTCAATTCCTCAGCCAAAAGTTATAGCCGAGTATAATCAGCATATGGGAGGTGTTGATTTGCATGACAACGGAATATGTAATTACAAAATCAATGTAAAAGGGAAAAAATGGTGGTGGCCCCTCTTTGTAAATTTGATTGACAGTGTTATTGTAAATTCCTGGAAAATATACAATTTGGCAAACAGCTCAAAAATGTCACAGTTAGAATTTAAGTCTTACATAGCAATCACTCTTATGAAAATGGATGAACCAGTCATCAAAGATGACATACAAGGCGAAGATCTAGCGGGGCCAAGTGACCAAGTAAACTTTCCTTCACGACCAAATTATGGCCGACCATCTAAAAGCGCATTACCCATGGAAATTCGACTAGATAATGTCGGTCACGTAATAGTAGCGGAAGAAAATAAAGCAAGAAGAAGATGTAGACAATGCAAAAACAACACTATATACATGTGTGCGAAGTGTCAAGTGCATCTTCACACAAACTGCTTTGAACTATTCCACACGAAGTAATAACTTTTGTTTTGCGAAAATCCCAACGTTGCGTATACGCAACATTTTGTTGTAAGAAAAGTAACAACATGAAATTTTTTTTAACTTGATAAACAGTTATGTGAGTGTATGTTAAGTTATAAAATGTAGTAAAAACATCAAATTAGTTTTATTTTCTAACCTTGGGAACTAATGGGTTAAAGGTCAAGAACAAAATAGTAATTTGTATACCAAGACCCTGAAGTTTAACTTTTTATCACAAATGTTGATTTAGTTTCCGAGGCCCCGTCGGGCCAAGGCAAATAAGCCACATGAGGGATAAAAAGGAACTTCAGTGCCGAGGAGTACATTATGTTTTTTTTTAATTCGAAAAACCGGGGAACTACAACATTTTAATCAACTTTTGTAGGTTATGTTGACGTCGGTTGACGTTTATCTGTTGCCCTGCCACTTAAAAAAAATATAAAACAATGGAATACTTCATTGCTGAAAAAACATGTTTAAAATTATTATTAACAAAAGCCTTGACACAGAAGACCCATATTTGGCATACCTGAGTATCTCTTATTGAATAATGCACCCTTTTAATGGCCTAAAAATTTATGGACAGGGGGTGTTGTTGCTATTGATTGCTGCTATAATTTTTGTCTCGCCCTGTATTATTACATTTTTTTTAAATTACATTAGACCAATTTAATTTACAGATTTTTTGTTTCCTTAATTTTTTTACTGGAGTCGAGAAATTATTTTTTCCATGAATCCAATGTTTATTATTATTTAATTATTATTAGCGCTTTTGTTGTTGGAAAACCTAGTTGTCAACAACGAAAAAAGTAAATAATAAATTTACATAGTACCTGTTTTTTTCTTCTTGACCTTTAAAGGCCTGTAAGTAATCAGGGATACAACTTTGTACGAAGGTATGTTTGGCTTAATCTTATTTTGCCACAAAGATTTACCCGAATAATTTTTGCCACCTAATTATAAATCAGAGTCGGGGGCTTAATGATTCTCCTGTTTCAGCACAATTTCTATTTTAATTTGTTTTAAGTTTACTGTTCCCGATATGTGTTTATATACTGTTTATTACCGTGGCTTTCCCATTCGCGGGATAATTATTTCACCAGATTCCGTTTCGCCGGATTGTAGGGTGCGTGTCATATAACGAAATTCGGCAAAGTACTGTGTCTCATTCTAGCCTGTTTAGGTTAGTTGCAGTCTTTGATAAATTTTTTTCACTACCACATCCTTTGTTGTCCCCACGATGCATTCCGGTCAAAAGACTTCTGGCAAATCAAATTCCGGCGAATGGAAACGGAGCCTTTATTGCATGTATTAACTTTGATGTTGTTTTAAGTTGTTTTAGAGGCAATTTCCATATTTTGTCCCTGTTGACTGTCAAATTTCGTTTTAAAGTCTATGAATGCCAAAAATAGAGCTGATTTTGATTCTATTCTGTCTCCTATTAGCTTCCTTACTGCCCTGCATCCTCCCTGTTCATGTTCTATTTTGTTCCCTATTTTTTTCGTAATCTTTTTTTTAATATTTTGCGATAGATTTTTAGAGCTATCAGTCTATAGTTCACATTCGTTTTCACTGCCTTTTTTCTGTATTGCGATTATTGCATTTCTTTCCCAGTCGTCGAGGATTTAGTTCTCCACCCATGCCTTGTTGGTTAATCGCGTCAGCCACTTCAATTTTTCACCTCCCATTTTTAACATCTACGGTGCTATCTCATCAGGGCAGCTCGCTTTGCCTACTCTAATTTCCTTTATCGCTTCTGTTACTTCTTGTGATGTGCGTACTTTTTTGGAATTTGGTTTCATAGTGTGTTCTCCAGGCGTATTTTCTTGTTTGTTCGAACTTAGTTCACCTGTGTGATGTCTGTATTCCGCTTCTTTTTCTGTGATTTTACCATGCCCGAACATTTTTTACTGCTCTTATGTTCATCTTGTATTTCTTTTCCAAGTTCCTCTCGGTTGTTTTTTATTTTCTTTGCTTCTTTTGCTTTGTTGTTTCTTTTTATATATTCTTCTTTATTTTCTTTTTTGTTTGTTTGTAATTATTTTTTTCATGCTTGTTCTTTGGTTTAATTTTGCTTTTTACATTCTCATTCCACCATCTAGCTCTTTTCATAATTGGTTGCATTGTCTTTTCCCTCATAATTCTCTTGTTATTTTCAATATCATCTTTCTTCATACTGCTCTATTTCCTCCTGTAATCTTCTTTGATATTCCTTTCTTAGTGAGTTATCTCTCAGCTTGGCTATTTTTATTGTTTGTGTTTATTCTTATCTTCCATTTGTGGTTGTTTTATGTTATGTTCACTGTCACTAACTTATGTTTGTACATCTTATATCAGTTTTTCCAGATGTTTTCTGTATACTATGTAGTCTATTAGGCTTATTGCTTTCTTTTCTGTTGCTCCAAAAGTATACGTTATTTCTTGTTTATAGAAAGTGTTATCTTTTTTGAGGTCATTTGCTAAAATAAATTCTAACATCTTATCTCCATTGCTGTTCCGTTAATTTTCTTCATAATTTCCTGTACTTCCTAATCTGCTTGCTATATTGTTTCCTATTATTAAATTATTTTTGTTTGTTTCCCCATGTTTATCTAGAGCTTCCTGTAGTTCATTATAGTACTTTTCCACACTGTTTCCATCTGTCTTGTATTGGCACATTTGTATTATTGTTATTTTTGTTTCTAGTTCTATTTTAATTGATATTATTCTTGAGTTTACTGGGTTTCATTCAGTTGACTACTGTTTTATTGATTTCGTTTGTTACTATTATTCCTACTCCTTTAGCCTTCGATCCACTATTGTTTCCTGAATAGTACAGTGTCCTTGAGCTTATTTCTTCATTTGTTTAGTCCTATAATTTGTATTTTCATTTCTTTTTATTTGCTCAGTTAATTCTTCTTCCTTTTTATTTATTGTTGTTATGTTCCATGTTGCTACTTTTAGTTGGTTGTTTTTTGGTTCATTTTTTATTTTATCTGTCAGTTTTTTGTTATTGTAGTTTCAGTTTCTTCCTTCTCGTTTTCCTTTTTTGCTTTCTTGGTCTTAGTGTAATCAATTAGTCTGTTTAATTGCTTGCTTTTTTGGCTTCTTCTTTTCCTTCTTCCTCCATTTCTTTCTCATCTTTGTCTTTTATTGGTGGAAATTGTTGTTTTTATCATTTTTGGTTTTGACGACTGACAGGAGATTGAGCTTTTGAATATTTTCGTTTGGTATTCTATTTTGCTTGAGTTGTCTTCTAACTCTTCAGAGCTTAGCTTAGACATGTTTCTCTTGATTGGAGCTCTTCTGTTGTTTCATGTCCTCTCGTATTTTCCTCTTTACATTCACTCGTTTTTGGTGTATTTTCTTCATCATCAAATATTTTCATCACATAATTTGTTACATAGAACCACTCTGTGGTTAAAACCAAGCCATTGGCTTATAATAAGAGGAATAACAAGAAGAATATATGCTTGATTTTCTTCTTTTTCGCTGCTCTCTTCGCT
Organism: Agriotes lineatus; assembly: GCA_940337035.1. Lineage (NCBI taxonomy): Eukaryota > Metazoa > Arthropoda > Insecta > Coleoptera > Elateridae > Agriotes > Agriotes lineatus. Next base: position 41,094,215 of record OW679199.1, on the reverse strand, counting down.
TGAGTTTAAACAGTTTTTGTTCCTCTACTTCTTTTGTGTAATCTTCTATGTATATATTTGTATTTTCTTCTGTGGTTAATAATTCACAATTATGAAAATATTAAGTGTCACACTTTTTTTGTCTTTCAATGTATTTAGTTTTTACGTAGAAAACCACCAGTATTACTCCTTTACTATTCCTTTTGTTTATTTTTTTATGAAATCTACATCGTCTTCTTTGATGTTCAGCCTATTGCGTTCTTTGGTAAGTTTACGTTTTGCTCTATTTCCCAATTCAATTTCGTAAAATATTAAATTTTTCTTGCTCATGTTTCTGTCTAGTGATTTTAGTTTCCTTTCATGGCTACAATTTTTTTTGTTGGGTAATTCAAAGGGTATAATATTTTGCCATTTTTCCCTTTTTCAAACAAATCAACAGAAATATAAAAATCTAGAAGTTAAGCTTCACATTTATACAGGATGTCCAGTAAAGGTGTTCCGTAAATTTAGATATAGATTCAGCATGAAAACCAAGTCTAAAATTTTATATAAACATGGGGGGGGGGGGGGGGGGTTAAATGCCATTTTACTTTTTCCATTTATCACATCATTTTTAAACAGACTGTTACTAAGGTAATTCAATAAAACAAAAAAAAACTAACAATAAATTACTCTAAAACAATTGTTCAAAGTGACCCCCTTCCACTTGAATACACGTATGTACTCTTTGTTCCAAACTCCAACAAACTCTCTCTAAGACTTCAGGTGTTGTAATAGTTTGACATGCGTTATGTATTCTTTGCAGAAGTTCCTCTCCAGTGTCTACTGTATGAGCATAAACTATATTTATTAAATGGCCCCAGAGATAATAATCGAGTGGTTTTAAATCGGGCAATCTTGGTGGCCATAGGACCGGCCCGCCTCTTCCAATCCATTTTTAGGGATAATCGTATACCTTACCATTTCCAAATATGCCGCACCAAATATTGATAGAAAAATGTTTGCTGGTGTCTAAAGAAATTACAGCATTTGGGTTTTCATCACACCATGTGTGGGAATTGTGGAAATTGAAAACATACTTCGTCTGTAAAAATAATCTTCAAAGTAAACTCTCGGTCTTGAATGAGTTGTTGCACAAGAAATTGGGAATATAAAAGGCGCTTGTTGTTGTCAACTGGTTCTAGAAGAGCTTGAACTTTTGAAAGTGAAATGGATAAATTTGCTGCTCATACTGAGGATTTTGCAATGCCAGTAGCTGCAGAAATTCGCCGTACACTTGTTTCAGGATCTTCGTCGACGATATTTAGCATTTCTTCTTCAACATCTGAATGTTGGCGAACATTACACTCAAAAACGTTTTAGCGCACGGTAAACGTCGGTTTGAATACCTTTCGCTGTATATCTAACTGCTCGAGTAGCATTTCCTTTGAACTTTCCCAAATTAGATGCATATCTGCATAATCTTCAAAAGAATATTCCATTGTTGTTACTGACAGATCAAAAATATGCTTGAAGAAGTCAAAACCGATGTCAAAACTGACTTAACCCAGGTTACTTAGCAAAACATAAGCCATGTCAATGAATTATTTAGTTTTCTAAAATTAATAAATTACTTTCAAATATCGAATATCTTTGAAACGAAGCATCGGATCCCATGTTTATATGAACTTCTATGCTTGTTTTCATCGCTGAATTTATATCTAAATTTACAGAACACCTTTACTGGACACTATATAATGGTGGTCGTCATTCTATTTTGAGGTATATAATCACTGGAACTTCTGTAGCGTATAAACCGTTCACGATCTTTTTGGGTCAGGTGAGGCTATGACCATCTAGTAATTTTGTTGGCAGTACCTCTGTGGCAACTAAACTCCCTCATGGAAATTGACACTTTTTGTGTTAGGTTAGGTTGTTATCAGTTTAAGGTTATATTTTCTGAATAGGTACATTGTTGCCGGATATTCTCTAGTCTCCACATCGACTCGCGTTCTTTTAAATTTCGTCCTGTTCTTTTTAAATTGGAAGCAGCATCGTTTAATGGAAATTTTTGGTTGTAACAAAATTATTTTGGAGCATTTTGACTTTTCCTTTGACGGAAATTCAAATTATTTTTACACATTTGATAAATCATTATTTTTTTACAAATATTAAAATAATAAATCTGGCAATGTGGTGGCAAGAAAATGTCGAATTGACACTGACAGAAAAAAAGTTGCATCCGCTACATCATCGAATCAGGTAGTCCAACATGAAAAGAAAAAATCATAGCCAACTCTGTCCCAAAAAGGTCGTGAACGGCTTATATGTAATTACAATATTCTTACCTCATGCTTAAATCAAACGATGTCACTGTCATATTTAAGTGAACAAAGACTTAAACAGAAACGTACTGTTACCATGGAAATCAATAGTTTACTTTAGATAATCACTGCTTTAACAACGTACTATTGCTACCAAAAAAATCTGGTGTGATACACTCACTCACAACTGCCTTTTACAGTGATCTTATAATTAGTCAAAAATGTAATTTTTAATTTTAAAGCATTTGTCAAAATTTTCAAAAATTACGATTCTGCAAAAACTGTACAAAATAGAGCGTTAGTTGAAGAGACACATTTTCTCTAAAATCTTAAGCAGAATTCAAAAATGTAATAATATACCGGGTGTTCTATTTAAAATAGGAGTTAATAAAAAAAAATAGAAAAAAAAACAAAGAAACCCACTTTAGAAGTATTCAACTGGAAAATCACCTATCTCACGTCAATGCACATTAAAAATGTGAAGTTTGAAAAAAATCGTTAGAGCCGTTTTGAAAAATCGAAAAAACTGAAAAATCACAAGAGTAAACACCTACTTCCGGTTTATGCGATTTTCTTCAAAAGCTTGCTGTCTTATCTACATAGTACACAAAACTTATATATGAAGTTTCAATGCCATACCTCTTTTTGTTTTTGAGATATTCTGTTCACAGACAGACAGACACACAGACACACAGACCAATGAAAAAAATATGTTTTTTTGGGATCAGGGGACTCTAAAACGTGAAGATCTGTTGAAAACTCAATTTCGAATTTTTGGGGTGAATCCAATACTTCCTTTATCGTAAAAGGAAGTAAAAACTATGACTTTTTTTAGCTGTGTGAATCAAAATTTAATTGGCAACTGATATGTGAATTATTTCAAAACGTCACTGTCAATCTTGCCTAAAGTAAGTTCAGTTTCAAAGCTAGGATTAATTCCTGCTTAGAAAACGATGTAACTATTCAGCAAATTGCACATTTCTTTAGTTTGATAATTGTTTTATATTGTAGTTTTTGATATTAAAATTTGATGACATGTGAATAATTCTAACCTGTCATATGACAGTTAAGGTCATTTAAATCAACTAATAGTTATTTATTAGACGAGTGTGGAATGTTACACATTAGTCACGCAAGAAATATTAGCCACGAGACTGTTAGGTCGAGTGGTTAATTTTCTTAAGCGACTAATGTGTAATTCCACACGAGTTTAATACAAAATTTTAGCCAACACCTCCATATGTTGTTCATGTAGGTAATTATTTAGAAAATTTAGTTGATAAATAAACGGGGCTGCACGCGCTATCGCGCGGTCTACCCTATTCAATTTAACACCATTTTTAGGACTATTACGTTGGGCCATTCCGTTCTGTTACACACCCCGCCCCTGCCACCCCCCGCCTTCCACCAAAGAAAGGGGCCTTCAGGGCTCCGCCCCTCTCCAAGAGGGCCCTCGGGGCTCCGCCTCTCTCCAAGAGGCCCTTGGGGCTCCGCCTCTCTCCAAAGGGAACCTCGGGGCTCCGCCCCTCTCTGAGAGGGCCCTCGGGGCTCCGTCCCTCTCCAAGGAGACCCTCGGGGCTCCACCCCTCTCCAAGGGGCCCCTCGGGGTTCCAAATATCAATTTGAATAATAAATAGTGTTAAATCTAATTTTGTTATTCATGGTATCTTTTTACATTCTCTCACTAGTGACTTTTTGAATATCCTCTCACTAGTGAGTAATATATCACATTACTTATGCAAAATCAACATAATAATAGTGTTATTATATGGAGGTGTTGGATAAAATAATAAACATTTATGGCTAATGGATTTAAAAGCTGTCCTAGTTTTTATGGTACCAATAGTACGTACATTAAAACAAGTAGAGACACTGATGTCAAGTGTTGAAACATGTCTACGTGCTTGGGACAATGACCCGGAGTGGTCCTTTTAAGCTTGACCACTAGATGGCATTATTTGAAAATGTAATATTATGCTTTATTCATTGTCGATTAAATTTGAAATGTTCTTCATAAATCCTTTTACCCTCTAGGGTGTCCGATTAGGTTCCATAATCCATTTCTTCCAATTCTTGTTCGTTTTTCATCCCTTTTTTTTATACTAGTTTTTTAGTTCTAATTTTTCTTTGTTATTGCTCCATCTCCACTAATATGTTTTATCGGACTTTTTCCACGGCCTCAGGTGTTTATCACACGACGTTTCGGGGTCCTGAGGTGTTGCCGGTTAGTCCTGAGGACTGATTTTTTATGTCTTTTCACATACACTCGTGCCTACCCCTATTTATGGTGACTTTATTATATCCAGTCTTTACCACTTTTCCTTTTTCTTTCAAATTTGAAATAAATTGTAATTGCTTCACCTGCTTTTATTCACACTTGTAAATTAAAGGGTAAAGCAGTGGTGCGATCTGTTGGTAATATCCGAAAGGGCTTCTCAGAACAACAGGTCATTCAAAGCCTGCATGTTTCACTATGTCGTCTTTCCATCTTTTCTGTGGTCTACATCTTGATCTTTTCCCTATATATGGTCGCCATTTCCCTATTTGGTTATTCCATCGTTGGTCTTGTATAAGTTTGTTATGTCCAGCCCATTTCCATTTTCGCCTCGCTGTTTGATCAATGGCATCTACGGCCTTTGTTTTTTCTCTTATCCAGTCATTTCTTTTCCTGTCTCTAAGCGAAATCCCCAATATCTGCCGTTCCATTGCTCTTTGCGTCTTCCTTATCTTGTCTAGGTTTGATGCTGTGAACGTTCATGTTTGAGCTGCATATGTAATGCTTGGTAGTATACCCTAATCCTCAGATGTAGAGGAATCTCTTGGTTTTTTAGTACTATATAGGAGAATTTACCAAAAGCCGACCAGCCCATTCGTACTCTTCTAGCTATTTTGGCTGCTTGGTTTTTTTAATTTGTTTTAATGACTTGACCTAGATATATATAGTCCGTTACTCCCTCTATTTCAATGTCATTTATCGTGATTGTGTGATGTTCGTCACTATTTGACATGATTTTGAAGCCCCTATTTAAAGATTCTCGATGTAGGTCCAAAATCATTTCTTGTAGATCTTCCCATTTATTGGTAATCAGAAGTACATCGTCTACGTATCTAATGTTATTTAAGTATCTGCCGTTGATACAAATTCCCTTTCCTTCCCAGTTCAATGCTTTAAATATATCCTCCATGGCCAGAGCGAACAGCTTGGGCGAAATCGTGTCACCCTGTCTTACACCTCTTCCCATCTGTATACGCTTCGTTTTCAGGTCATCATCTAGATGTACTATCATTGTTGCTTTTTGATAAATATTATGTATCCGGTATCTGGAGTCGATTCTGCTTCTTCTACTGCCCATAGTTCGATGCTGTCGAATGCTTTCTCATAGTCTACGAAGGACATATGTACGGGGAGATTATACTCGTTGGTCTTTTCGATTAATATTTTTAGAGTATGTGCTATATGATTTCCTAAAGCCAGCCTGTTCGATAGGTTGGAATTATTGAATTTGTTTGTTAGTCGATTATTTATTTGATGATTTATGTATGCTGGCTTTAATCATGAGGAGAGTATACAACCCAATGCAGTTATTGCATGATTTTATAGTAGCATTTTACAGAGCAAAAATAGAGCTCCTTTGTGTTTTTAAAATTTTCTATAAGTCACTCCATGCACTGTTTCTATGAGCAAACATTCTAATTGGCTATCTTAAAATTTTCTGGCACTTTAGTAAACACAATTAAAGTCCATTTCGAAGGTACTAATCCTATGTAGTGTTAACACTGGCCTGGCTTAGAAGCGTTCAGCACTCTAAGCCGGGTCAGTGTTAATACTATATGGGACTAGTACCTCCGAGTCGACTCTATTTGTGGTACTCATACAAACTGCTAATTAAGAGATTATTGCGTGTTATATAACACTCTACAGGGTGTAATCGTTCGAGTGTAAAAAAAGCATATTACATGAATATTTGGATTCTAGGAAAGCCAGTTAAAACTAGCTTTGGTGCCTAAATTCTGCAGCAGACGAAGTTAAAACTTCTTATAAAAATTAAATTAGATCGGCAAAATGCTCCATTATATTTGAAGGTTTTGCATTAATTTTGTACCAAAATTACGTTCATTATTTATTTGGAGATAGACTAATAATGGCCGCGCGAGAGTAAACAGCGAGTGTGACCGCAAACCACATTTTCGACAAATAAAGAGTGTCGCAGTGCAAACCAAAAGAATTGGGAAAGTGCAAAGAAGCAATAAAGGCTGGTAGCTGTAAGAGAAGAAAAATTAAGGTAGGATCTAACATATTTAATTGTTTACGGGATAAAAATAGAAGACGAGAACGCCGCGACCTTCCGAGAAGTCGTTTCGGGGTCGAGCGCTATCGCGACAAAACAGCTGGCAGCAGCAGCTGATATAGGAATAACAGTAAGAGGCAAAAGAAACGATATCAAAAACTAAAAACAACACGGCAAGAGCGCTTTAACTAATTAAAGAACATTCGCGTAAACATCACCAGCTGACAAGAAGTCAAAGGTTATCCGACCGACGCACAATACGTCAAACATAACACAAATATTTAAAAAAAGAGCGCGAAAAGACGGAGCAGTAATGGGCAACGAATAAAATAGCGGAACAGAATAATCCCGCGACGAAATAAATAACAATGAAACCACCACGCGGACGAATTATCACATAGTTCTATCGTTAAATAAAATTACGCGAAGTTTAAATCAAAAGAAAATAACAAGGGTGCTACAAATAAGAGGAACGACCTTCGACCGGTTGACGGGGGACGACCCTTTCCGCTGTGCATGCAACGGATGAAATACTAAAAACAGCTAAAATATAATAAATAAGGAACAGTAAAGTTATCAATATGGAAAAAGTTCTGGAGGAAATAAATAAAAAGCTTGATGCATTGGATAGGGTAGAAAAGGGAGAAAAGCGTATTGAAATTAAATTAGATAAAATACAGGCAGATATATATAATCTTGAAAAAGAAAATAATAAATTGGAGATACGTTTAGCTGAGCAAGAAAATAAAATAGAATACCTAGAAAAAGAAATAAGAAAGAAGAAATTGGTAATTTTTGGAATGTTAGAAACAGATGAAGAAAGAGAATTGGAACTGAAGGAGAAAGTCAGAGATTTGTTACGAGAAATAGGAGTAAATATCAACATGGAGACAGAAGTACAAGACATTGGAAGAATGAGGAAAATACAAAGAGGCGTACATAGACCAATAAACCTGGAATTGAGTACTCGAAGTAAAAGAATTGAAATACTGAAGGCAACAAAAAGGATTGATAAGGAAGCGAAAATAGCAATAGCAGAAAGTTACTCTAAGGAAATACAGCACCAAAGAAAGAAACTAAATGAACACATGAAACATGCAAGAGAATTAGGACACCAAGCGTACCTGAAACATGATAAACTGATGATAGATGGGGAAACATACACCCTCCAACAGCTAGAACAACGTGAAAAAAATGAAAGAACTTTGGAAAATGGAAAACAACAAGAGGATAAAAAGGAAAATAAGAAAAAAGACCATTCGGAAATAAGTATATCACCTGAACAAAATGAAAACATTGCGAAGAAGCAGAGCTACAAATCAGTCTATACTTCAAAAAACGAAAAAACTATGAAATGGCAACAGCAAACCCCAAAACAGGAAAATACAGATGTAAAAAATGGTTAGTTGAATTACAAGATAATGTATACAGACCCGACGAAGACGGACCACGCAATTCCCCTGGAAATGAATCGGATAAAAACAAAGCAGCCATTCTCGGAAAAGAGGAGAAAGCAACAAAGAAAACAATAAAATTTGAACCGGTAACAGTAAATCTACTACAACAAATAAAAACAACAAAAATACCACAAACAATAAGAAAAACATTAAAAAATTTAAAAATTTACAAAGAATCTCAATTAGGGAAATATAACAAAAAAAGGCAAAAATCGAAAAACCAAATAAAAATTGCTACATGGAACATAAGATCTTTATTACAACCAGGAAAAATGTGTGAAATTGCACAGACACTAAAAAAATATAAAATAGATATCATTGCATTACAAGAAATAAGGTGGGCAGGTGAAGGCGAGATAAATAAAAAAAGTTACACGATGTTTTGGAGTGGAGGGAAAAAACAAGGGCAAAATGGAACAGGTTTTATAATAACAGGGAAACAAATGAATAATATCTTGAAATTTGAACCAATAAATGACAGAATATCAAAACTTCGAATGAAATTGAAATTGAATAACACTACCATCATATGTGTGTATGCACCAACAGAAGTAGAGATTAATGAGAAGAAGGAAGAGTTTTATGAAACATTAATGAGAGAATATTGGGAGACACAAATGCACAAGTAGGTAAAGAAGAACATATAAAAGCAGTGGCCGGTAAAAACACATTACATGAAAAAACAAATGATAACGGAAACAGATTGTGTAATCTAGCAGCAGCAACAAATTTATACATAGTTAGTACCAAATTCCCACATCCACCTAGACATAAAATACCCTGGATTCACCCCAATCAAAAAACCAATAGTCAAATTGATCACGTGTTGATAACGAACAGAAGAATCAAAAATGTACAAAATGTTAGGTCATTTCGTGGAGCAACGGCAGACACAGATCACATGCTAGTTATCGTGATTATGAAAGAGACGAAAAGCATAACCCAGGATAAGATAAAGAACAATAAGAAGAACAAATGGAATATACAAAGGTTAAAGGACATAAGGATACAACACAAATTACAAGAAAACATAACGCAGAACATCAAAGAAAAGGAAGAAGCGGAAGATAATAAGATCAACTACAATATAGAGGATGAATGGCACAAAATAAAGATGAGCATTTTAGAAGCAGCAGAAGAACAAATAAGAAAAAAGAAAATGGAAAAAAGTAAAGAATGGTATGACCAAGAATGTGAAGAGAAATGTGAGATAAAAAACCAGAAATGGATTGAATGGATAAGAACAAAAACAGAAGAAAGTAAACAAGCTTACAGAGAAGCAAACGCCACTGCAAGAAATATATGTAAACGTAAAAAAAGGGAATGGAACGAAAATAAACTAAAGGACATGCAAAATGAATATAAAAATAGAAACACAAAGAAATTCTATCAAATAATTAAGCAACAAAAGAGAGATTATAAAATAAAAGCAAGAGGTTTTAAAGATGAAAACGGAATTATAAAATATAACCAAAATGAAATACAACAAATCAGGAGTAACTACTTTGAGAAACTATTTAGTAACGAAACACAAACAGGGATAAATACACCAGAGAATACTGAAGGAGTAAACACGATAATCCCCGAACCAACATTTATGGAAGTCAAACAAATAATAGAAGGACTAAAAAATAATAAAGCAACTGGATGCGATGATATAGCGGCAGAATACATCAAATACGGCGGAAACAGACTACATGAAAAAATTCATGAATTAATAGGGCAAATATGGAAACAGGAATGCATGCCAAAAGAATGGAGTAAAGGAGTGATAGTAACAATACCCAAAAAAGGAGATATGGAACAATGTGCAAACTATCGTGGCATACAATTATTAAATGTAACATATAAGGTCCTTACAAAATTAATCAAAAACAAAGTGCAATTTCACATCAATGACAAAATAGGTGACTATCAACAAGGCTTTCCTCCGGGGAGATCAACCACTGATGCTATTCACATTTTACAACAGATATTGGAGAAAGCAAATGAATATGATCCAACACTATATATAACTTTCATCGACTTTAGGCAAGCTTTCGATAAACGAGAGAACATACTAAATGAAATGAGGAAGATGGAGATACCCCAAAAGTTAATAAACCTAACTAAAATGACCTTCGAAGAGACAACGGCAATGGTGAAAGTGGGAAACATAACAACCAACCTATTGAGGATAAAAGAAGGAGTTAAGCAAGGAGATACCTTATCAGCAACACTATTTAACATAGCTTTAGATGGAGCAATTAGAAAAGCAAAAGTGGAATGTATTATAAATGTGAAAAATGTACAAGTTATCGCATATGCGGACGATGTGACAATTATAAGCAGGACAAAGGAAGACCTGATAAAAGCGGTAATGAGATTAGAAGAAGAAACTAAAAAATGTGGATTAAATATAAATGCGGAGAAAACAAAATATTTAAAATACAGTAATAATAGTAGTGACGATTTTATTAAAATTGGAGTCCATAAAATACAAAGTGTACAAAAATTCAAATATTTAGGTGCAATGATTTACAACAGAAATTTCAAAGCTAGTGAGAAAACAAAACAAAGGATACAAGACGGATACAGAACTTATTACGCAAATAAAAAATACATTAATAGTAAATATTTAAGTGCAACGGCAAAAATACAAATTTATAAAACAATAATAAGACCGGTAGTGGTGTATGCGGCTGAAACATGGACTCTAACAAGAAAGGAAGAAGAAGACTTAAGAATTTTTGAACGCAGAATAGCTAGACGAATTTTAGGTCCAACGAAAACAAGTGAAAACGAAATTAGACCAAGAATGAATTTTGAAATTAGAGAACAAATGAAGGGAGAGGACATCGTTAACTATATAAAAGCACAAAGAATAAAATGGTTGGGTCACGTCATGAGAGCAGAAAATACAAAAGCAATAAAGACAGCGACAGAATGGAAACCACAGGAAAAACGAAAGAGAGGAAGACCGAAGATTAGATGGATTGATGATGTGATAGAAGATTTAAGAAGACTCGAAATAGTAAATTGGAAGATAAATGTCACAATAGGAAGGAATGGGCAAAAGTGGCAGAAGAGGCAAAGTATAGTAGAAAACTACTCGATTAAAAGAAAAGTAAAAATGGGTGTTAATCCGTCCCAAGATTTGGATTAGGAAAGCCTGAAAGGCAGCCATAACTGCTTGCGGTTAAAGTGCTTCTATATATATATATATATATATATTTATTTGGAGATAATTCTGGGCTTCAACTTCATAAAAAAAAAATCTTTTGTATGAAATTACAGTCATTAAGAGTATTTTCACAAGATGACAACGGTGTTAGTAATCTAGATAGTGACTTGGCTTTTATAGTTTGTATATTTTCAATTTTTTGCGCTACCAACCTATTTTTATTTGTTTTCGGGTTTGTTATCTGTGATGAAAAGATCAACTTACCGTATCCTTGTTGGTTGGTATGACAATAACAAAATAACAGGCCCGTTATGAATGTAACGGTACTAGATACATAAGATTACATTCGAAGCAGAAGGCAGAAGAGCATAAAGCATCATAGATTACATTACATACAAGAGAAACGAAGTATGCTATACAGGACGTCAAAGTAATAAGAGGCACAGAGCTAAGCACAGATCACCAACTGGTAATGGGAGAAACACAATTCTACGGCCCAAGGAAACAAAGAGCGAAAAAGTACGAAAGAACACAAGTGGAAAAGCTGATAAGGATAATAAGAGGATATAATAAAGAAACTAAGAGGAAAATATGGTCAGAGATGCAATAACGGAAGAAGTAAAAGCAGCAATAAAGAAGCTGAAGATAGGAAGAGCACTAGGCAGTGATGACATCAACCCCGAATTAACTAAATATGGGGAGAAAAACTAGCAAGAACAGAACTATGTAATACAGCATGGAACAAAATAACTATACCAAAAGAATGGGGCAGAAATCTAATTGCCCCAATACACAAAAAAGGAAGTACAAAAAACTGTGATAATTATCATGCAATATGTCTCTCACAACACAAAAAATTTACTTGCGAGAATTAGAAGGAAAAATCAAAGAAGTAAAACAACACCCTCAAAAGGAACAAGCTGCGTACAGAAAAGGAAGACAAACCAATGATCAAATTTGTACTTCAAGACGGCTCCATTTCCATTCGCCAGAATTTGATTTGCCAGAATCCGTCACGCCAGAATTCGATTCGCCGGAAGTCTTTTGACCGGAATGCATTTCGCCGGATATCAAGATCGAAGACACTATGCTGATCATGGGGACAATACTGACCGTAGTAGTGAAAAAAAATTATCAAAGACTGCAACTAACGTAAACAGGCTAGAACGAGACACAGCACTTTGCCGAATTTCGTTATATCTCACACCCTACAATTCAGCGAATAGCCCTCCGGTAATTACCCGGCGAAACGAATTCCGACGAGTCGAAATCCGGCAAATGGGAACGCCACGCCTTAAGACTTGCATAATAACATAAAACACTGCTGGAGCCTATGGTTTGAATCTGACAATTCGTTGACAACTCCTAACCACACAGATATTTAACAAGTGCTAAATACGTATTTCGACAGCTTAGCTGTCATTTTCAATAGTCTGGGAAAGCTGTCAAAATACATATTTAGTGGTTGTTAAGTGGTTGACACCAAACCAAAACAGAATAATGGAAGGCCCTACAGGACGCAGTTATATCAAAACCATTACGAAGAAGAATAGGAAGCAGTTACAAGAATACTACGGGAGTTGTCAGGGTAATTGGAATGGAGTTGGAGGAATTCAAAATGGAAAAAGGAGATGAGCAAGGTGACAACCTGAGCCTGCTGTTACTCATCAGCTACATGGAAGAAATGTTAAAGAATATAAAAGAAAGAACACCAAAGGCAAACATTTGCGGACCATAGTGGTCATCGCTGACAACCAAAGGGACCTGCAACGACCGCATCCGAAGAATTCAAAATGGAAAAAGGAGTTAAGCAAGGTGACAGCCTGAGTCCGCTGTTATTCATCAGCTACATGGAAGAAATGTTAAAGAATATAAAAGAAAGAACACCAAAGGCAAACATAGGATACTGGAACATGAACCGAGTGAACTTATTTGACATAGTGGTCATCGCTGATAACCAAAGGGACCTGCAACAGGTGCTTCATGAATGGGCTACAGAAACAGAAAACAAAGGAATGAAACTCAATGTAGACAAATACAAAGTAATGTGTGTAATAAAAAATGAAGAAGAAGAAGAAGACGATGAAGAAGAAATCAGAATAATCCAAAACAAGTAGAAATAGTTACCAGCTACGAATATCTAGATACAATCAAAAGACTTCCGGCGTGACAAATTCTGGCAAATCGAATTCCGGCGAATTGAATTCCGGCATGAGGAATTCCGGCGAAAAGAATACAGGTGAATGGAAACGGAGCCGCTGAGAGTTGGACGATGCACGATAAACAGAAAAGCAAGGTCACCCCAATGGAAAAACTCACAGAAATAGAATTAAAAACAATACAATATGAGAAGGACTCCCAAGTAGATACAACCACTAGTGGAGAACAAAGAGAAAAAAACAGCTAAAACGGTACAAGAAATCATGGAAAGGCAAGAATACAGTAGGAAGAGGGAATAAGTAGAATGGCAGAGAACAGACGGAAGAACATCCGAGAGCTACAAAGAATGGACGCCAACCGAAAGGAATGCCACAAATGGGTCGAGAGTCCTAGGCCCCAGGACAAGGATGTCAATTTAGAGAAAAAAGAAGTTGATAGTGCAAAACATGTTATAAGAGACTTGATTGTTAAGTGCCTTATTGGAACAGGCCTCAAGCTTTTAACCTTTTTTCGGCCTGTTCTAAGGCACTTACTGAGCTTGTAAGGTAATATACTATTACGGTAGTTCACTCTTGCAATATTGCCAGTTTAAAACTCTTAAATTCCTTATAACTTTAAACGTAGAGCACAAAACTAACAATTGTCATTGTTAAGTGTTAAGTTTTTTCCTTCTTTCCTTCCACGATTGCATCGTGTATACAAGGTGTTCCAGAAATAAACGCACAAAAAAGCCCATAAAAGAACCCAATCAGTCATTTGGGTTGGATCGAGGGTTTTTAATAAAATTTCAAAATGCTCAGAATAAAAAAAATTCTTTGGACCAATTCTCACCTTCAGGATGCTACAGCTTTTTGTGCACTTATTTATGGGACAACCTGTGTATAAATTCCAAAATATACAGGGTGGTGCACGTAACTTGTCCAGTGCAGTACCTGAGTTTTGCAACAATTCAATCACAATTGACGTTTGCTGACTATCTGTCTATCAGTAAGCTAACCATGATTGCTAATAATAATAATGGTGAGGCACTCACACCCCATGAAGGAGCTTGGCCTGCAAGGCGGAAGGTTAGAGCTTCCGTATCCTCACTCTCACACCCGGTTGTCGCGTGTCAAATTCATGACACGTGGTGATGTGGTGAGCACCACGCATTAGACAACCGCATTATTACCCCTTGTTCTTTCGAACGCAGGTTCCCAATTATTTAAAGCGACTGGGTAGGCCGCCCGCCAGGCATCGATCTGGGATTTGAACTCCAGACTTCCGCGCCGCAGTCCGATGCTCTAACCATCAGAGCCACGCTGGCGCACAACCATGATTGCTAATACCATTTTTAATGTTTATCTATTCTTAGTAGCTATGATATATGTAATTTGGGTTGCTAAATTAACTACAGCAGCGGACAAGTTACGTGCACCACCTGTATAATATAAAAGGGAATTTAATACAGCCTTGGAGCTGTTTCTCACATCTCAATTTCTGTTTCCTGCAAAAATGTTGTTATGACTAAAATTCTAGAACAGTTTTTTTACAGTAATTATGCTCCGTCTCCATTTGCCGGATTCTTTTCGCCGGAATTCAATTAGCCGGAAGTCTTTTGACCGGAATGAATTTTGCCAGATATCAAGTTCGAAGACACTATGCTGATCGTGGGGACAATACTGGCCGTGGTAGTGAAAAAAAAATTATCAAAGACTGCACTAACCTAAACAGGCTAGAACAAGACACAGTACTTTGCCGAATTTCGTTATATGACACGCACCCTACAACGGAATCTGGCGAATAGCTTTCCGGTGCAATAATTATCCGGCAAAACGAATTCCGGCGAGTCAAAATCCAGCAAATGGGAAGGCCACGGTAATTATTGCAAAATAATTCCACTTACTTTCCAAAAATTATGGTAAATAACTTTAAAATTTTTACTTTAGGTTCACGGTATCTGAGGTACTCAATAAACCACACCCTCTAACAAAGAGAATATCTTACTGCGAAGAATAACCCCACCTGCATGCATAGGCTGCTCCGTAACAATGTCAACTTTTGGGGAAAACACAAAGGTACCATCAGCATTGCTGGGACCACAGTCGCCCGGCGGGGTACCTGCCGCAAAAAACTCAATGAACCAACAAGGAAGTGGCAGTCTACTTTAATTTTAAAACAATTACATTCCAAAACCGCGCTCGCTCTGTATGCCGTAACAAATGGTAATAATAGTGTTGAGTACTTCACCGACAGCGACTGACACATACGGAAGAATGATCCCACCTTTATCCATTAGCTGTTCGGCAGGCTCCACCAACGGCTTGCTCTCCGGCAGCAGGAAGGTGCCATCTAAGTCAGAGAGGTTGGGCCGTTGTGCGGCCATGGATTCATCAGACGACGGTGCGAGAGTGGTAGAGGAGCTCATGCCTGAGTCGGAGGTCAAGTCGTCTTCCCAAGTCACCGTGCGGATCCCTTGCAGGTGTCGAACCAGCCCACGATAGCTGGATGTAAGTGCTTCGGTAGCGTGCCCGTGGCCCCGCAGCTGCAGGAAGCACGGCTGCAGCACTTCAGAGAAGCGCTCTATCAGCTGGTCCCGCATTCGGAGCTCCCCCGCTTGCAGGTCACAGACTTTTTGCAAGTGCTCTGCCTGTAGAAGAAGTGACTAATGATAAAATATTTAATTAGACATGGTTTAGTATAGTTAGTATAGTTAACACTCAGTGCTAAACAAGTTAAAATTTCAAAATATTGGCTTTAGACACTTCTCTATAATTTTCATAGTTATATTCAACCAATCTATTGACAAATTAACATATTTACAAATTCGATTAACTGGATTATTACTAGCGGATAAGGTATTATAATTTTCAATTGTAAAAGAACCCTGCAATTCAATTCACTCACAAGAGAAGAGCAATCCAAATCTCCACTCCAATTCATAGAAAAAATGTATATCATTTGATTCACACATAGATAGGAAAGTGATCCGTCATGCTTTTAGCGGAGATGCCTTGACGTGAAGCAATAAAACTAAATAGACTTCTCCATTTATTCTAAAATTATGGGTGGCGACATGTTTAGAAACCAAAGTGGTTTCGTCCTCAAGCCATAATTATCATTAATATAGGTAGTAGTCGAAGCACATATTAAAAGTGAGGTTAAAATATTTAAATGTTGAAGACGAGATAAAAAATATATTATAAAACGCACCACATGAAGAAGCAACTAATTAACCAGCAAAATACGTTGGACATATCGTTGTACTGGTTAATACATAAAAACTACAAATTCAGAAATTTTTTTACAAATTCAGAAATTTTATTGAGTACAAAATACACTCAATGAGAATAAAGGATTGCAAAAGTGCATTTGCACTTGTCCGCAACCTAAATACCTATCCTAAAACATAACTAAAGCTAACAAGATTTAGTGAAGGGGTCCGGCTCAGTCTCAATTTTCCCACATCCCACACCAAACCTACACATTGCCATCAGTCCCGCTACGAGACCTTGAAAACTGAATCGAGCACATCCACAGAGAAGTCCTTCACAGTCGCCTCTATCAATTTCCCTCGCGATTTAGAACTTGTTTCTAGTACGGAATCCCGACGTTCTGCACTAAAACAATTTATCACTTTTGCCGCAATATATTTATAGCATCTTTGGCCTATACTCTTCTCACATTGAGGTACTATCACAGATCTAGTTGTATTGCTTCTGGTATTCCTTCCATGCTCTATAGGTAACCATTGATTACTTTTTATGCTGTGCTCAATCGCCGATACACAGAATTTTTGCCTCAGATTTAGGACAGTGGTTTCCGCGTATAATAGCTCGGTGGAGTAACGCTTCTCTTTCTTGAGCATCACTTTTAGAATGCAGTTTTGTATTGTTTGGAGTTTTTTTGAAACGTTATCCCGGGCGCCTCCCCAGCCTATTATACCATACCACAATATTGAATCAACGAGGGCATAGTAGATCGTGTACAGTTGATCTAGGCTTAATACTAATCGAAGTTTGTAAAATACACATGTCATATATCTTAATTTATGTGCCACATGCTCAATCTGCCGGTCCCATTTTAGATGGCTATCAATTACTATTCCTAGATACTTTGCCGAGTTTGCCTTTCCTAGAGCTGGGCAGTCACAATTGTTTTCATTTACACACTCCCTTTCATGTATTATTATGTCTCCTAAATCTGGTATACTGTCAATGTAGCAGCCGAACGGAATGAAAAGAGTTTTCCCCATATTTAATGTAAGATAGTTTCCTCGGAACCAATCTCTAAGTACCGCGAAATCTAATTGCACACATCTTATCAGTTCTTCCCAGGATTGACTTTTGATAAATAGCGCAGTATCATCCGCGTAACTGAGTATCTGTCCTTGTATATTGATGTTGAAGATGTCATTTATATATAAGATAAATAGGATTGGCCCCAGCACCGATCCTTGTGGAACTCCGTAATTTAATGGCAACGGCGCACTATATTGGTCCTTTATTTTAACAACTTGAGATCTACCTGTTAGATAACTTCTTAATAGGTTATGGACCTTACCGCGAAAACCATACCGCTCAAGCTTTTGTAATAGAATTTCGTGTTGCAGCGTATCGAAAGCTTTGGCAAGATCAATGAGCACTACCAGACCATGTTCCCCTGAGTCGAGCGTGTTATATATCCTTTCGATTAGAAGTGCTATTGCTGAACTTGTTGAAACGCCCTTTCGGAAGCCAAACTGGGCCTTGTTTAGAGCTCCAATGTATTCTAAATAATTCATGATGCGCTTTACTAGGCACTTTTCAAATAGCTTTGATATACTAGGTAACAGGGAAATTGGTCTATAATTCGATACACTACATTCTTTACCAGTTTTAAAAATTGGGACTACGGCCGCTCGTTTGAAATGACTAGGGCATTTGCCAAGCGAGAAACACATGTTGATTATTTTTGCAATAGGTTCTGCAATGTAAACTCCACATGTCTGTAGCATTTTGTTGGTTATTCCATCTATTCCAGGCGCCTTGTTGCTTTTCATTTGATTTATACACTTTACAATTTCTGTACTTTCAACCTCACTAAGGAACATGGAATTTAATACACGGGGAATGTTTGACCGATCGTTTTGACTACCATTGATTTCAGCTGCCAAGGTGGCGCCGATATTTGCGAAGTACTCGTTAAAGGTTGTTGCTATATCAAGTGGATTTGTTATAATTCTATCATCCTTAATTATTTTATTTACAACTTTTCGTTCACTTTGAGGATTTATTAATTCGTTTACAGCTCCCCACAACTTCTTAGGGTCTTTATTTGTGTTAGCAACTTTCGATCGGTGATATGTAGACTTAGCTTTTTTAATAACAGATACTAACTACTAATTAATTACATTTTTTTAAAAGTTAAGGAGTGGCAGTCATTCATGATGGCAGCACTCAGAATGATTCTGAGTTTAGTTTCGAAACATTTTGCCACCCATAATATTACAATAAATGTTCGTGGAGAAGACTATTTAGTTTTATAGATTTGTTTACTGCATTTGACTTATAATTAATTATCCCTGGTATGTGTGCATGCTTATTTACAGGGTGATTCCGTCTCTATGTCAAGATCGATGTAAGGTGAGGCCTGCGAGCGGTTCATGAGTGTTGCAGGTAGGTCGACGCGCTGTTGCTACACTGTCGTTCCCAGAGTTAGTACTTGAGTATTTCTACCCCGTTTGGCTTTCAAGGTTCGGTTAAGCGTGGGTTGTCCCCGATTGAATCTTGTGGCGCCCATTTATTTTGTAACATTCTATACATACCGTCACGCTTGCCCTGTGGTGTACCGTTTCTAGGACCACGCCCATCTCCCTGAGCGTATTCGAGCCGTGGCCTTTAAGCCTGCTTTGTGCGATTTCCAGGGTAAGTGTGAACATTTCCCGGACATGTTTGAGTATTTGGCACTCACTCACTCGTGAGTATCGTTAAAACAGTTTAATACCGTAACAAAATTTAACTTCTGGGCTGCAAGTTAGTGTCGTCTCCCCATCCCGGAACAATTGCAATTACAATTGGAACTTGGAATACCACTACTCCATCAGAAAAAAAGATCTAATAAAAGAATTTTACAACACAAAACTGGGCATATTGGGATTAACAAAAACAAAAAAGGGCATGGCTGCTTTGTAGTAGATGACAGGTACATTCTAATATAGAAGGGAGTTGATGCACGAAAGAGCACAAACGAGGGTGGCATGTCTAAAAGCAGAGAATTGAAGAGCAAAATTATTGGATCAAAGATTGTTCTCTGAATGATGTCATTTTTGGCAGTGGTCTCTTCTGATAACTAAAATATATAACCGTGCTGGTAGCCTAGTGGTAAGAGTGACAGACTCATAATCACAGCGATCAGTGTTATCAGGTTCAAACCCCGGGTAGGCATGAGTGTATGTGAAAGACATACAAAAAGCAGTCCTCAGGACTAAACAGAAACACCTAAGGACGGGAGTATATCAAAACTCCTGAAATGTCGTGTGATAAACACCGGAGACAGTGGAAAAAGTCCGATAAAACATATCATTGATAAAAATAAGAGGTAGAAATAAAGGAATTCTTAGCTCTAAATAATGTGCGAGAAAAAAGATAAACAACAGTTTTACCTGCAAAAGACATGGGGCACAAAAGATTACGAATACTAATGGGAGAGTAGGTAGGAACGGAAAAAGTATGAAGGAGCGATTGGCGATGAAGAAGCAAAATGAAATGACAATAGGACAATGATTTTAGAATTCTACATAAAAAATAATCTGGTAATCATTAGCACCATATTCAAATACAAAAACACAAAAATACCAGAAGAGAACCGAGCAGAAAAAACTCCTCTATAATTGACTATATAATAGTACTGCAAGAAGCTAGAAAAAATGTTGGGGACACGCGAGTACGAAAAGGACCAGAAATTGCCACTTCCTACTGGTTATGGAATTAGAGGTGGGTTTTAGAAAGGGCCAACTAAAAACAAAGGAGGAAGATACGGGAATAATAGAAGAAACAAGAGTGCATAGACTGAGGAACAAAAAATACCAACAATGCACCAAAAGGGAGATAGAGAAGGCAAATGTCAAAGAAGGAAATTTAGATCAACTTTGGTTGGGATGGTGAGACGGAAGTTGCTGGAAAGGTATACGGCAAAGTAGAACATGGAAACAGACTGATTGGTGGTCGCAAGAAGTCAAAGATAGCACTGAAGAAGAAGCCTTGGAGGAAATACTTGTGCGCCCATGATTTATACAAAAGGTAGAGGAATATAGCTAAAAAGAAAGTATTAGATACCAAGAATATAACATGGGAGAATTTTGGAAAAAAATTAGAAGACAACTACAGAGGTAAGAGAAGAAAAGCCCATTAAGACAACTTACAGATGAAAAAGGGAATGTACTAACAGAAGCAAGCAATACCATTAGAAGATGAAACACAACATTTCATAGAATTATTAATAAAAAAGAGCGGATAGTGAGCAGCAGGTGAAGGGAAACCACAGAATCTAAACTGAGTCGCCAGAAGAAGCAATAATAGAAAAAGAACTACAAGAAGCAATTAATAGAATGAGTACCATGAAATGATAAAGTTTATGTGAAAAGAAGAAGAGATGCTGCTTAAAATCATGAACCAAGCTTGGAATGACAAGATAATACCTAAACACAGTGAAATGGCTGTCATTATGCCCATTTACAAAAAAGGAAACAGCAAACAGTGGGAATTATAGGAGGATATCATCAGTGAAAATCTTTGAAAAAATGCTAAAGAATAGATTGAAGAAAGAGGAAACATGTAGAACCCATACTCGACTACTAGCAATAAGGATTTAGGCTGGGATGAGGTAGACCCACAATCAGATGGAACAACACAGTAGGAAGCACTTTGCAAGAAAAGGACATGGAATAGATGGTAGTGGAGATAGCCAAAGATGGTAAAGCTTGGAGAAACTTCATCAGAGTACATCCAGCGATGAACACACCTCGACACCAATAATGCTATAAGAGGAACCAAAGTAAGTCAAAGATCTTTTATAGATTTTATCGGTTTCAGGATATTAAGCCTTTGTTTACATATACAAAAGTAGGCTGGTAACTAGATCATAACTTATCTGTAGGGTTAAAGAATATTACCCTACATGGCAACCATAACCTTATAGCAACCGATAAACTATTGAACAAATCACGGATGCTATGAATCATAACTGCCTTAGAAGTTTTAAAATCCTCGCTCTACGAGCTCGGAATTCAAAACATCTGCGGCAGTTATGATACTCATAACATTCCTAGATATGTTAATAGCTATTACTTGTTTCAAATTAATGTAGGTATTATTATTATTATTATTATTGTATAATAAAGGTCACTCCTGTGCAAAGCTCTTTTGCTTCGTTTGTCACGGGAAATCACTCCGAGTGTTTACTTGGTTGTTTCCCTCTTCTATAGTTGTATTCTTGCCCTGTTGGTGATTTGGTTCCATTCTTTTCTGTTGTTTATTGCTCTCCTCCAGTCATTAATCTTCAGTGTTTCGATGTATTCGTATACTTGGTCTTCCATCTTATTTTGGGCCTTCCTCTCGGTCTGGTTTATAGTGGTTTCCATTTCAGTACTTTCTTTACTAATTCGTCGCGTCCCTTTTTTGCATGTGTCCAAACCATTTTACTCTTTGTACCTTTATGAAGCTGACGATATCCTTTTCTTCCATTTTTTCCTTAATCTCAAGGTTCATTAATGGTCTATATTCCTCCCTAATTTTTTTTTTGGCCTAGTATTCGTCTTAGAATATTTCTCTCCATAATTCGTAATCTTTCTTGGTCTGTACTAGAGGGGCACATTGTTTCTGCCGCATATGCGGATGTAGGTATGCTTCAGTCAATATGTTACACTAATTGATTGATTATCCTGTAGCTCCTTGGTGGAGCAAAGGGCACCTTACGGTGTTTCACAGCCTAGATGATTTGTGGCAGGATGGCTATTCCTGGCCACTGTCTTCTGTTAACACTTTTTCTACGAATTCCTTCAATTTCCTCTTATCTCTTGCTATTCTATTTACTTCATTCCATGCTATTCCAATTAGGTCGAGTTTTTTTTGTACTGTTCGTTTCCATGAGTGTTTTGGACGGCCCAATTTTCTCTTTCCCGCAACATTATAGGTGAACGCTTGCTTGATTATACTGATTTGTTTTTCTAAGTGTGTGTCCTATCCAGTTCCATTTACGTCTCCTTAATAGTTTTTTCAATTGGTTCTTCATTCGTGTTTTTGCATAATTCCTCATTTGAAATTCTATTTGGCCAAAAGATCTTGCATATCTTCCGTAGGCATTTGTTTATGAATGTTTGCAGTTTTTTTACGCATTTTTTTGGATTGTTTCCACGTCTCTGACCCATATAGTAGCACGGTTTTTACATTTGTTCTAAATAGCCTGAGCTTTGTTTTTGTTTTGATGTTTGCTGCTGTCCATACTCGATTTAGCATAATAAAAGCATTGCGCGCCGCCTTTATCCTTGCATCAATATCTATTTCTGTACCACCGTTTCTTCCTATTATACTAGTCAGATATCTGAATTCATTTACCTCCTCGACCTCCTCACCATCAATGGTTATTTTTGTTCCTACTTTTGTTTCTCTAGTTAGCAGCAGCTTGGTTTTCTTGGGATTGATTTTAAGCCCCATTTTCTTGCCATGTTTCCAGTCTTGTGATCTTCTTTTGCATTTGTTTTTATTTGTCGTTATGAGGCAAATATCGTCCGCAAACTCTAGGTCTTCTAGTTTTTGGAACATCCCCCAATTTATGCCAGTAGTTTTGTCTTCCTGTGTACTGCAGGGTCGGTGACAGTGTACAACCCTGCCTTACTCCTTTTTCCGTTTTAAACACATGGGAAAGCGTTCCTTCATGTTCTACTTGCAGTTCAGAGTTGTCATAGAGTGCTTTTATAAACCGTATGTATTTTTCTGGTATGCCAAATTGTTCTAGTATTTTCCACATTGCACTTCTGTTAATGGAGTCGAAAGCTTTTTCGAAGTCTATAAAATTTACATAGATTTCTTCTTCCACTTCAGCTGTTTGTTCTAGGATGATTCTTAAGGTGCCTATGTGATCTACACAGGCCCTGTTTGGTCTGAAACCAGCTTGGTTTTCTCACAGTTTGTTGTTGATTGGTGCTTTCATTCTATTCCACATCATTCTTGTCATGACTTTGCTATCCACGCTGAGTAGTGTTATTGGTCGCCAGTTCTCGCATTTGGTTAGATTGCCCTTTTTGGGTAGTTTTATTAGTATTCCCCTTCCCCACTCTTCTGGTATTCTTTCTTCTGTCCATATTTTATTTATCAATATGTGCAGTACTTCTACTATCAGATCTGTATGGCCTTTTATTAGCTCCACTGTTATTCCGTCTATTCCAGCAGCTTTGTTGTTTTTCAGCGTTTTTACTGCGGTTTTTATTTCTTCCTTGGTAAATGTATCTTCCTTTATATCCAGTTTCACATAATTGTTTTGTGTTTCAATCTCTAGTTCATTTTCTTCGTTTGAGATTTTATATACCTCTGCAAAATATGTTGCCCATCCTTCTCTTATTTCTTTTAGTGTAGTATATACTTGTCCTTGTTTTCCACTTATTTTAACTGTGTTTATGTATTTCTTTCCTTTTATGGTTTTGATGAGATCATATAACGTCTTCGTATCCTGTTTCATTGCTGCTTCTTCAGCTCTCTTCGCCATCTCTTCCATATATAGTCTCTTGTCCTTCCTCGCACTTTTCTTTATTTCTTTATTTTTTTGATTATATTCACTCTTATGTATATTTTTGTGTCTTGGTTTGTCGTATTTATTATCTCGATTTTTAGTTTTCTTCTTTCTTCTATTTTTTCTTTCGTTTCTCTGGTTATCCATGGCTGATCTGATTTCTGTCTGTATCCTATTTTAGATTTTGCTACTTCTTTGATCGTATTTTTTGGATTTAGTTCATATGTCTTCGATATTTTGTGTTGCCAAGTTTTCTAGATCTCCCATTTTTATCTCTAGTGCATTTTGGTATTCTTGCAGATGTCCTGGTCTTTCAATTTTACTGTGTTAAATTTCCGTCTTGTTACTTTTGCGCCATAGTTGGCCTTTATTCTGATCTTCATCTTAGCTAGTAATAACTGGTGGTCTGACGCAATGTCCGCACCTCGCATAGCTCTCACGTCCAGAATGGAGTTTCTCCACCGTCTTTCAATAAGGATGTGGTCAATTTGGTTACGTGTCCAGTCCCCTGGAGATATCCAGGTTGTCTTGTGTATATCCTTGTGTGGAAATAGTGTTTCTCCTATCATTAGGTTATTTAATGTGCAGTACTCTATTAGTCGCCTTCCATTATCATTGCTTTCTCCAATTCCATGTTTTCCCATCACATATTCATTTCCTTGGTTGCATTTTCCCACTTTAGCATTCCAGTCCCCTATGATGATTTTCACATCCCTGCTGTACTTTTTTCCTAATTTCATGGTGATGCTCTGTATCTTTTCATAAAAATCTTCCTTTTCTTCATCTGTGTAATTGTTTGTTGGCGCATATATGTTTATTATTAGTAGGTTTCTGAACTTGGCTTTGAATCTTGCCCAGATCATCCTCTCTGAAATTCCTTCCCAGTCCATTAGTGCTTTCTCTGCCTCCTTACTTAACATTATCGCTACACCTCTTTCTTTCCCTGCTTCCGCATCAGCATATCCTGAGTGAATTATAGTGGTTCCTTCCGTTAATCTGGTTTTTCTTTGTCCATTCCACCTTGTCTCACTTAATCCAAAAATGCTTATTTGGTATCTCTTCATCTCTTCCGCTACTTGGTGTGCCTTGCTTATTTCTTGCAATTGTCCGTATATTCCAGCATCCAATGTAAAATTTGGTTTGTGTCTTCAACTGCGCTTTCTGTGTCTCTTTGTCTTTTTCTTCCTCCTCACTCGCCTGTTTTTCTGTTTTTTCTCCTTCTTTAAAGTGTATTGTATGTCTTTGTTCCATTTTCACTTACATAGTCATTGTTTTCTTTATTGTTTACTCTTGTCTGTTTGTTTACGTTCTCTATTTCTCCTATTTCGTTGCAGTCCATCCTCTTTGTTTTCGTCCGGTTTTTATAAATACTAATCTTTATAATTTTATAAATACTAATCTTTATTTTAAAATCTTACGCCACACACAAGCTTAAGCTTATGTGGCTACTGTTAATGTGTGTGTGTGTGAACTTCTGCTACTGTTTTTAAGGTTTTTCGTGACGCCCTATGTTGGTAGTGCTGCTAAAGGACATATTTAGTGCATTCTCTATCGCTGACCTGTCGTTTGTGTTTTCTTTTGTCTCTCCTTCCTTCCCTACTCGTACTGTATATGGTGTTAGTATGGTCTGTGTCCAGTATTTATTTTTTTTTTTGTATTGCTCCTTTCTGTGATATCCCTCTCGGGGAATTTTCGCACTCTTCATCAGTAGATCTTTCTCTTTTCTTCCCCTCCTTGTTTTCTCCTGTATTCTGTGGGTAATCATTTTCCTCCCCTCCATTATTTTGTTCCTCCAGTTCTTCAACCTTCCATTCCTCTCCATTTATTATTAGCTTGTCCTTTATAATGGTGGCTCTCGCCCCTTTTTTCCTAGCTTCTATCATATGCGGTATCAGTTTTCTTCTGGTTTCTCTAGTTTTTTTACCCATGTCTTCTTTTACCCACACATCTGTTCCCTTCAGTCTGTTTGAGTTTTTCAATATTTATATTTTTTTAAGTTTTGTTGTGAGTCCGACTTTTATGGGTCTAGTTTCATAGCTTTTGCGTGTACCTATTCTGTTCATAAAATCTATTTTGCTTTCTGGTATTGTTACATTAATTTTTTCTGCTACTTCTTTCATCAATTTTTCCTTTAATTTTCCTGCGTCTTCTCTATCCTCTTCTTGAATCCCGAAAATGATTAGGTTCCTTCTTCTTGCATCGTTCTCCAATATTTCTATTCTTGTTTCCTGTTGCTTTATGATTTCCCCCAACTTTGCTTGCTGTTTGCTGATTGTGTTCGTTTCATCCATTTTCTTATCCATTTGGATCAGTTTGTTCATGATATCCGTTAGCGTTAATTCCTTTCCTTCCGCCATGCTGCACGACACCATATTAAATCGTCTACTCAAAATTTAGAGTACGGCCCTGTATTCTGTTTACTGCTCGGTTGCCTGTCTGGCTGACCTTGGCCGTCCCGAGCCGCGCTGCGCGCGAACTCCGCTGTTTCTGCACTCATGTTATCAGCTTCTTAACACGACTAATGTTTTACACTCGAAGTTCGCTACACCCTGCTGTTTTCCGTGAATTTTTAGCTGTATAGCGTCTTTGTAGCCTACACTTTCGTACAGTTTAGTTCTGTTTGTTTGTATTCACGGCGTTCACTTAAAGTTTATTTAGCACTGCTGACACAGGTCACAACACCTCACACCACCTGCTCGTTATTCATATCGTTACACTAATTAAATTGGTTAAATGTTGAACAATACATTAAAAGGACAAATCTTATCTTAATATACAAACTTGTGCGTAATTTCCAATCAAATTATTTAAAGTACTTTTTGCAAAAGAAACTTAGTTTTCACAATTATAATATTAGGTCTAACAAACATTATAATATTCCTGCAATTAAAACAACAGAATCACAGATAGGTAGAAAAGTCTTTTTTATGAGATTCGCCATTTCGATGAACTTACCATATAATGTAAAAAATTCTCCTAGTTTAACGGCCAGTATTATAAATGATGAATTAATCATTAGATAACTATTTGCGGAGTAAATTTATTTCCCCAATAAACTAATAGGCAAATAAACAAAAGGGCATCAAAATTTGTTTACTAATAAATAAAATGTCATAAGCAGTAACATTTTGATGCGCTTTTATTTACTTTAACAATCAATTAAAATTAACCTGTACGGATTTATTAGCCGAATAAAGTTAATTTGCATTTATAATACGCAAATCTACGGAATAAGTTCATTTATTCTCAAAGTAAATTTTATTTAGGAAATAGCATAAGAGTATTCAACAAAAAACTCTTTATTGATCCTCAACGTTGATGTAACCTTTGTGTATGAATAAACTATTGAAAAATACCAATTGTTTGGGTGGTATTTCCCATAAAGTATTTTATAATTTTTATATGACATGTACATATTTTTATTTGAACGCTTCGTGCATAATCCTTTTTAAAATCAACGAGTGTATCAATGTCTCATTCCATGCGCAATAAATTCTTACCTTGCTGTTAGCATTGACGTAGGCAATCTGAGTGTCCTCCTTTTCAGCCACGTGCTGCAGATGAGGAACTTTCTGCAAGAATTCCTTCAATCTCACTTCAATCTGTTCGTTACGATTCCGCAATGTCATAATTTCCTGTTGAATATTTGCAGCCTGACGTTCCAGACGGTCGACAGCATTGCCAAGACGCAGATGCCCTTGGTTCTTCTCGGAGGTGCTGCTACAAATTCCGCTGAGCCTAGCGTCCGACTCCTCCTTCATCTGCTTTCTTAGCGACATCAGCTCCTTGGTGCTCTCCAGATGCAGAACGCGTCGTTCCAGCTCCAGCTTGTCGTTATAGAGAGCTTGCAGCTCCGCCTGCAGCTGCAGGTTGGGTTCTTCCTTCACTATGGTTTCTTGGCAGCTACACGGCTGCTTTTGAGAGAGCTGGAAAACACATTTTCTGTGTTAGTGTTTATAAAGTTCTATGTTTTATATAATTGTACGAAAAATCAAATTTCATCAAGGAAATCAAAATTATAGTTTAAATAATTTGGCAGGTCAAATATTCTTGAAATATTGACAAATATTTTCTTAATAATGTCATTAATATTTAAGCTACATCTAAAACTATGCAGTACCTCTATATCTAAAGATTTTAAATTATTATGAAGGACAGCCTACTTCAGTAAGATTGAAGGTGAGTATGACACTCAAACCGGGAAAGAGACTCTGGTATTGTTATTCAACAGGAAAATAATCAGAAAAAACCCACCCAAGGACTGCAAATTGGAAGCTTGCAAGTTATCAACACAACCAATCTTAAATAGCCTATAATGAACTTCGCTTGATTTAAGGCTTCAGGTGAAGATGGAATCTATCCAGCACTAATTCGCAGGGATGGAAGATTCTATCTGCACACCTGTGCACAATGCTGTGGGAAATGTAGTCTTAGAATAAATATCAGACTGTTGGGAGACAGAGACACCATAAAAAACAAACTCGAAAGGTACTACACTGACGAGAGACAAATTGCAGTCTCAAAAAGACAAATTTTAAATGTGGGTTCGGAGGAGGTACCGGACATAACAACAAACGAAATTAAAAACGCCTTAAGTAAGATGAAGAACAATAGATCACGATAATATCATTGTTGAAATGCTGAAAGAGGTGGGAGAGAAACAACAACTGGTCAAAATATTGTAACAACCTTCGAAGCGGGTCGCGTGCAGACAGATGAGTCAGCTTCCAGATCATTCGAGAACCACCTCGGTGACTAATGCACGGGACACGTCGGCATTGCTGGAATAATCGAGTGAGATCTCGACGCTTTCGGAATGAATCACCCGGCGAATATATAAGCAAGCACAGCGGGAAAAGCAGTCAGTTTGAATCTAACTTTGTAGTGTGTGACGCTTGCCATATAAATCATTCGTGTTGAAGTTGTGTGTAAATAAATAAAGTGTTTTTGTTGTTAGAAATAGTTCCTGTTAGTGTATAAATAGTTCTTGTGTTTTTGTAAATCGTTAAGTTAAATTGCTGTAAATAAATGCTTAAAACAAGAAGCGGCGTATAATTTTTAATAGCCCAGAAGATAAATCGTAACAATATATAATAAGTGCCTGGAAACCCTAAAAAATCTCTAAATCATGGCAAACAGCGGAAGTGATAATCATCCATACGAAAGAAGATATTGCCGATTTCAATAACTACAGACCAATGAGCCTCCAATCACAACTCTATAAGCTATTCATAAGAATCGATTGCAAAAAAAAACAGCAGCTATTTTTGTTGTTACATGTTAAATTTAACAAAACAAGTGTTTAAAAATATTTCACATATATTTCGACACCTGGTGTCTTCTTCAGTGTTTTAAAAACATTTTAAAATACAAATTTCTCACAAAAACGTTACAATCTGTTCGTCAAATTTTTTATTAATAGTTTTATAAGTGCAGTAGTGATGTCAATGTCAGTCAATTAGGTTGAATTCGAGGTTTAATTTGTGAATTAAGCTCAGAGCCGCATTGCAGGGCAATAATTTAAGAGGCCCTTTGATTATTTGGCCACTTCATTTCAAAAATAAATATTCATACTATAAAATGCGCAATATAAAGGTATCTTACATAATATAATACCAAAAGGGCTTTTATGGCAGAAAACCATTAAGCTGGTTGTATCAAAATCGCCAAGATCAGCAATAGAAAAGTTCTTGTAAAAACCAATGGTCAGTTACTAATATATAATAATGTTATGAATAAGTTATTTTAGCTCATTTAGCTCGGATGATCTAATTATCGTTACTTCCTACACTTCTTTCTATAGATCGTTCCATACTTCAAATTCTGAAAGCGTGGGTGTGTCTATCTAAATCAGTTCAGGAGTGACTTTCAAAGTAGGTAACTATTATTGTTGAGGCACCACTGCATTAGAATTCTTGCCGCAAGAGATGATTGGCATTTTCTAATCCAGATTATCTGCATTCAGTGGTACATAGTACAGGCAAATATATTGTAAAGCCAATAACTGGCGCTAATCGATATACAATTTATTACTATCTAATGAAAATAACCTTAAGGTGTCATCACACTCACAAGTGGTACTTCCGCAACTCTCAGTTGCATCACGAGTTAGGCATTCTACCCATTGACGAATATATTAAAATAAGTGCTAAAAAATTTATAATGAACTCAAGTGCGTGTAGCGGTGCAGTTTATTATGAACTATTTCGGACTAACATCGACACAAGACTGAAACGAAAACTACCACAGGACATTGTTTTAACTGACCATGAAGATGGCTGAAAGTATTATTGTAATATTTCACTGAGATAATTAAGTAGTCTCTTTATGTCACGTCTGGTACATGTATATGTATATGTATGTGTATGTATATTTAATTATATTTATCATCTATGCTATGTATAACAAACAAGATTTGTTGATCTGGCAATAAATTATATAGTTAAAAAAATAAATAAAAAAAAAAGGTCTACAGACACCGTTCTGGTCTTAAATTGTTTAAAATGTCCTCTACTTTAACACAGGATATAACCACTTTTGCTGAAAATCCAGTGCTTCAGGATGAAAATCGGCAAAAACCATATTTCGGTCGAAAATTTCGTGTTTTTTTTTGTTATTTTCGATACTTCCGGCACTCGGCCGAGGTCGAAAACTTAGATTCATTTTTAGGCCTCAACCATATAAAACATATAAAAAAATCAGAACTACCCGATTTAATGCAAGGTGAAATGTACAGATTGACTGGACTAACAAGCTTATCTCTAGAAAAGATCGGAAATATTTAATTCAATGTGTCAACAATAACAACTTTAAGGTAAAGCGGGCCTGCAGCTTGAAGTATCAAATTCAGGATGCTCCAGCTACCTGAAGGCATTCCTGATAGAATGGAGGGATTTCTTCATACTTAAAACACAACCGACCCTCGGAGATGTTCGCCGGTACGACAGAGATTTGTAACGACGCCGAAACTAGACTGCTGTGCATGTACAAAAAATTTGACTACAGCCGTTTGTTGACGTTCGGTGGATAAAAGTACATGAGGATGAGATCGACCGACGTATTTAAACAGATCGAAGTTTATTATCACTCCGGTTAAGACTGATACCTATTAACTTCACTGCATTCGCACAGCGAATGCCATGCACGCCTGCGTTCGTACGTACACGTTTATTTCCGTCCGCTGTTTCTCTTTTCATATGAAGACCTTCATCAGTCTTCACTCAGTCCCAAAAACTGACCTCGCTGGGCCTGACCTGGCCAACCACCATGGAGGAAGCGAGAGAGCCGTCCGGAGAAAGGGAGTGGTGGCTGGCTCTTCGAGAGTTCGCCTCCAGAATTCAGCGCCTCAAACTGGATCGCGAGTGAGGCGCATGAATCAGTGGACACGGGTGAGTGCTGACTGACTGCGGCCAGGATGGTGTTGTTTCGTGCGTAGGATATTTAGATTAAGTATTGTAAGGGCTAGTGATTTAGTTTAGTCTAGGTTAGGTTAGCATTAGTTTAGTTTAAGTAAGTTAGTAAACGCACGCTGTCCACGGCATAGAAATAGGTACAGGATGCAAAACGGGTTGGTGTAATGCCGAAAGGCGGCACACCAGCCAACATTTATAAATATGTATTGGCAAATAAATTGAAAGTCCCAAAAACAACGAAAATATCGACCATACGAAACAATGGTATCAATTTGAGCCCACTTATGCGGGTTTGAGGAAAGGAACTGACGGTGTCGTGCGTGTCCTACGACCGCAACCAGAACTAAAATATGGCCCCTTTCATCGATAATGGGCGTGAAAATCACGCGGTGCTTAGAATTTACAGATTCCTAACCATTTTCACGAAGAAACCAAAGAGCAAACCATGTAAGAGGCAAGAATATCTGAATATCTTTGCGACATGGTTGAAAAAATAAGTATCTCAGTATAGCGAGCATAGTTAAAATTTATTAAACATGTGTAAGATCGATTTTGACATATAAAGCTGAAACCCGTGCCGATACAGGAACAACTAAATAACTGCAATGAACAGCAGAAATTAACACATTAAAGGCAATCATTGGAAAAATGAGATTAGCAAAGTACGAATTGAAAACGTACAAAATCAGTGTGATGTTACAAACACAACATATTTTCTAAAATAAAAAGAGAAAGAGGAGGAGAACGGACAACTTGCAGAAGAACGGTAACGGGGCAGACGAATGAAAAGATGGACTGAGAGCTGGGCATCATCATAGCAAGATAGTCCATAATGCAGTACGTGTTACAGGTGGGTACCTAAAGTGGAAGATGAAGAAGAAGACGAAGAACCATTTATCACTATTTCAAAATTTAGAGAAAAGAACACTTAGCTATTATCTGTACTTCGAAAGTGTGTTTTACTCTAAATATTCAACTTCTTCAAGTAGCCTTTCCGCCGTAAGTCAAAGAGTTCGAGAAGGGTAGTAAGATAATAGTTCCACTGTTTTTATGGATATCGGTTTTTTTATATCGATGACTTTCTATCTTTTAATTTTAGCATTGTTCAAACTTATGTTTGAGCATGAACCAGACAGCTTAATAAAAAAGGTGTAAAAATTAAGTGAAATCATGTAGACACAAAAGTGCGTGTAATTAGGATATAAAACTAGTTCAACGTGTGCTAGATAAGTCATTTTGTAAACAAAACTCGGCACATTACGTCAAATTGCTGGGTCAAGTTGCAATTACTATAGGAAGCATTTCACCAGCCTTTGCGTTATGAGACCTGCACTGGGTCATATTACAACCACTTTGTATACTTACGCTACATTAATTGCAAACTGTCGTGTTTTTTGTCTATGTTAATAGTAGATTGAAAAAACACGACACACATTCAATCATATAAAGGATTTGTATTTGTTATTTATTTCAATATACTTTTAACTACTGAAGTATGTTCATTTGTAACGAAGGGGTGGTAAGGCCTGACTATCCCCCGTTACATCTTATTGCAACAAAGAAGCTTGATCTTCTGTCAAAAAACAACCTGGTTCTACAATATTATAAAATAAAATTTATATTTCAAGGTGCGAATTGGACGAGTGCAAGAATAATTCCGAAACTACGCAAATCGAAGGCTTGCACAAATTCAACCAGCGACGCGGAAACAGCATATAAAAATATTAAGACGGTTAGCTGGTTCTAAAAATAATTGTCGTAGTCGTAATTCGACCCATTTTCAATTTTAATGTCTTATTTGTATGATTAAAAAGCTACCCACATAAAAAGTGTCGACGTTTATCAATTTTTTTCAGCACTTTAGAAAATAGCGTTTGTCAAATGCATACAAAGAACAAAAGTAAACTTTAACATTATTAAAAATATTATTGTTAATGCTTTCTAATTTATTTTAACAAATATAAATATATAAAAATACATGAAATCGTTTAAAGTAAACTTATCTCAAAACTAAAATACTATCACATTAGAAAGATGCAGAAACTTCAACTCCCACCTGATGTTCAGGCTTCCTTCCATGTCCAGCAGTCGTCTGCCCAGTTGCACTGACTTGCACGTCACCGCTCTTCACAATGGGAATGGAACCACCAAGGCTTGTTACTGCAGGGGCCCCATTAGTCTGAGAAGTGGTTAAGAACGCACTGGCTCCGCTGTTCTTATTCGAATAATTAATACCAGCACTGTTCGTTTCCGGGCCAATGGGTTTCAAATTTTTGTCTAAGAATCGGTCGTGTTGGGCGTATGCGCTTACCGCGTGTCCTGGATTGTCTATAATTCCCACTACTCCCTTCAACGTGCCCGAACCACCAATTCCAGGAGTGACGTTGATGCTTCCACTAACTCCATTTCCGTTTTTGGAAAGCACATCTGCGCCGGCACTGACCATTTTGGGACCAACAAACCCTTTAGCATCATGGGTTTGCGAAACCTTGGCCCATGCCGGTCCTAGTTGTGCACCAGCGGTCTCCGAATGACCGCCGTTCGCAAACTGGTTGAAATTCCTGATTACATTTATTTTTGGTGGAACGGTTAGTGTTGGCGGATACGGCAACGAGGATCCAGCTCCAAAAGTGTTGGGGCTTCCGAAGCTGCTTCCGGAGCTATAGGGGGCAATGGAACCCCACAGAGGAACTGGATTATATTGAAAGTCCGCCGAATAACGTCCTCCCAATTGTCCAAAACGTAGTGATCCTGGTGCTGCTCCCAGATATTGTCCTGAAGCCTTCGAGTAAGAGAGGGCAATCGCAGTTGCCAGAAGGAAAATGCTTGATGCCATAGTGATTGAATAACTTGAACTACGCTCTTGGTTGATCTGAAGCGACTGTACTTTAACAATCAGCGAAGGCACTTTTATACCAATTTAATATCGCATGCTGGAGTTATAATTCAGAGAACAAGCGGGTGTTCCCCGTCAGATCTAAGTGCGGGATTTACCAAATCCATGCCGTGAAAAAGGAATTCGTTTCAGAACTATCTACACATTATCATTTGCTGACATTTGAACTATCACGGGTATGTTTTGCGGGAAATTATCTGGTCTCATGTGTTTATCACCTTATCAGAATGCTTTGCTATTCTTATTATTATTATTTATTAATAAACGAACGTGCAGTCCTTATATACAAGAATACACATGTATTGACATACGAGTAGAAAAAAAAAGATAAATTTATAACTTGCAAACAATAACAAATTAAATTTTAACATTTATATCAATTAACAAAACTAACCAAAACTAAATACCGAAAATTTAACATCATTCAAATTTCAAAAGCATTTCCCTTAAACTAGTATCTAATTGAGAATAAGGCTGACTAAATAAGTCAGTCGACAGCTCATTGCATATTTTGCACATTCTCGACAATGGGTTGTTCGCTAGATATGCAGAATTATAATTTCTGATCGCAAAAGTAATCAGCCTCCTGGTGTTGAATGGCGGCACCCTAAAGTTAACCCTTTCCAAAAGTAAACGACAATCCATTTTGCCTGCTATCAATTTAACAAGAAAAATGAAGTCGACAAAGTTTCTCAATGATCTTAGAGACGATACATTCAACTGTCTAGCAATAAAACCATACTCATGATCAACAAACTGATCAGGTAATTGCATTCTTGATGATATGATTCTAAAAAACTTATGCTGGATTGCAGGGCTGTTGAGTCGGTAAAAAAAAGTCCGACTCCGACTCCTACTCGTGATATTTTAGTAGTTTGAATTGGACTCCGACTCCCGACTCCGACTCCTACAGTACAAGAATATTGATGATACGTTTTTCGGACTGATATTGATACCCCCCCCCCCACTTTCTCATTCCTTTTCATCTACCTGATAAACTTTACCGACTCATGACGAATTTTGCAAGTTTTGCGGAATGTGGTTGATTATAATAAATTTCATAATTACATTCTTGTTTAATAGTTGCTATTTAGAATCATAAACTGACATTAACAACGTAATGAAAAGTTAGAATGCCAGTGTATAAAATTAAGAACAAAAAATAAAACACTTTAAATAGATAGTAAAATCTAAAATCATTGTTTATTAAAAGTAAAACCCAAATGAATATTAATTAAGTAATAATATAAATAACAATATTACAATATCACTAAATTAAAACATTTAAATTTAAACGTTATTAGTCACAAATTATAAATACAAACAAATGTGAAATGTGTATGATGCAATTATGGCAGATGTTACAGAAAATAAAGATGTAGGTTTTAAACCAAAGATATTCTGCAGAAAGCAAAACTAAATATTAAAACGTAATACATAGATAGGTAGGATGTAAGTACAGTAATATAAAGAATTGAACATAAACCAATATTTTCTTTAAACATGTTGGGACTGCAAAATATCGTTAATGAAGAAAAAATATTACTCACAGTATTTTTAATATATGTTTTATATAATACTAAAATAAATTAAAGTAATTTAAAAATAAATCTAAAAATATAAACATAAACTAATTTAAAATGCAAATTCAAGTTTCTCTAAATCTTAAGATTGCAACATATGATTAATAACTAAAAAATAGTATTGAAAGCATACAGAGTTCAGGACGCATAAAAATTTACATGTGAACAAATTTCAACTAGCTGTATCTCCTTTGAATCACTCTGTATATTTGATACCTTTTTATATAATAATGAACGAAATTAAAGTAATATGAAAACAAGTTAAAAAATATATACACGACCAAAATTTCTTCTTATGAATTCCAAACCTATAAAACTATATATAAATCATAAATCTAACCTAAATTAGTTTGTAGAAATAAGATCGCTTCTAGCTCATTTTTAATTACCTCAGGGTATCGAGATATTGCACTTTTCACCTGCAAATTTGAAGTTCGGTCAAATTGTTCCACTTCCACAAGAGAGCGGCAAATTTCTGTTTTAAATTTATTTAAAGGCGATGGAGTTTCTTTTTCACGATTATTTAAGCGACGGCGCTTGGACTGCTCCTGTTCATCTAAATATCTTTCAAAATCAAATTCTGCATCTTCAGTATTGGCTGAAGGTGAAGACGGTGGTGGAGTTCTGCTGCGTTCATGCTCGATAACTGCGTCCTCCACTCGTAGACCTTTCATACGAATGGTCAATTCGCATAGAGCATCTTTCGGTTTATTTTGTTGCTCTTCGGTTAATAGCACTCTGACCAAAGGGTTGACGAAAACGCCAGCCAATAGGATATCATTGTCAAGCAACTGACGCTCTCTTCGCTCCATTGAAAGCTCAATTTCATTTGCTATTTGACCATCAACTTTTGAGAAGCGAAAAAGGAGGTTTTTCCACTCTTTGTAAAATGAACCTGGGGTCAAGTCTTCTGATTGCAATCTTTTTGTGACTAAATAAGGTTGGCGAAGCAAGATTTCCATTTCTTTCACCTTTTCCAAGTGCATTTCACTCATAGTCACATCTGGGTTAGCCATGTCACTAAGGATAGGTTTCAGTTCCAGAAGACGTTGGATCATTAAATATGAACTTCCTCATTGAGTAGCTTTATTTAAAATTGCACCCTTTCCTGCACACCGCTTCAGTATCGCATCCAATTTGGGTATTCTAGCAGCGACTGCGACGTTTCGAACCCTTGCAATGAGATTACTCGCCGATTTTTTTTTAGACCGTCACGAATTGCCAGTTGTAATGTATGTACGGCGCATCGCATGTGATGAATTCTGGAGAGACTTGCAGCAGCATCCACAAAGTCGTCTAATGCATCATCGTCGCCTAAAACTTGATCTTCATGAACTTCATCTAGCTCTTCGTCGTTGTTTAATTTGTTGACGGTGCTCAACATGTTGGTGCCATTATCTGTGACTATCGCCAAAACTTGTTCCTTCCGAAGATCAAATTCTTCAAAAACATCCATTACAAATTTTTGGAGATAATCGCTTGCGTGTTGCGCTTCAGTGTCCCTTATCGCCAGTGTCCGTATAACAACTTCTTTCTCTTCACTTACAAATTGAACATTAATCGCAAAGTAATTAACTCGTTGACGCGTGCAGGCATCCATTTTTAAAAACATGAAACGTCCACGTAATAACTTCTTCAGGGCATCTTTTTGTTTCTCTGCTTCTTGAAGTATTAAGTTCCTAATACTACATCTCTCTAGGGAAACTCCTAGTTTGCGGGCCATTTCTCCATTTAACCCAACAAATGCAGGGGTAGAAAAAAAGGTCAGTGGCAGAGAATGTAACACTATCATTTCAATTATATGGCGTCTAAACTTTTCTGTTGTCATGTGTATTGAACTTTTCACTTGTGAAAAAATTAGTAACGAGAGGTTGCCTTGAAGAAGTAGGGTCGTCATTTATATTCTTCTTGCTGTTACCAGTGTCGTCCTTTTCCGCGACAATCTTCATCACTTTGGGGTGGTGGCGTTGAAGGTGACGTTTTAAATTGGATGCTCTACTTGAGGCGTTGGCACCTGCCAGAGTATACGCGCTAATTTTATGCCACATATATTGTCACTTGGACACTTGGGAACTTGGCAGACAAACATTTTGTTATCTTCACTAAGAGAAAAGTGTTCGAAAACTGAAGATTTCTGGTTTGTTGAACGATCCATCACTTTATACACGATTCCAGTATTGTATAAAATAAAAATAAACTTGAAGAAAATAACTAGGTATTGCATGCACGGTTCCTAGCAATGTACTAATTTCATGTACAAATACACAGAGAGATTTACAAACATAAATGAGGAAAACGATAAAATTTATTTTAAGAAGAATACATTTCATGGCAAAATTTCATAAACCTGCAAATGCCATTGTTATGGCAAGAAAGTTTCTTAACTGCCCACTAAACTGACAGTACTAACTACATTCCTTAGTAGATTATTTTCTTAAGGGATCATTTACTACCTGCCTACATAATACAAGTTTACTGAGTCATAGGAAATTCAAATAGTCTGAAGTCTGAGCAGGTTGAGCAGATTTAAATCTGATTAAAATAATGATTTTAATAGAGTAATTTAATTATAAAAATCATTGATTTAAATCATATTTTTTATATTTTGCCAGATCAACAAAAAAATACACAAACATTATCAATTAAATAAAGCCACCATGAACAGTACCAATATAACCAAATGCTAAAACTGCTTTAACTTTTAAAATACATCTTGAAACAGTTGTAACATAAAAATAAGGTGCACTATAAAAGTTAGAAATTATACATACTATGCTTGTTAATTGTTAATCACATAAAACAGTTATTGATAAGATATAGAAAAACCGTCTACTACGCTGTACAAGGAAGAAGTCAGCATTTTTAAATAGTTTAGTAGGAATTTAAATTTACAAGCAGTGACAACACTGATTCTAGAACACACTCTGCATACCCTTGGATCTATGAATTAAAATATTCATAAACTAACCTAAATAAAGAAAAATCGATTTTTATTAACCTTGAGTCTGTCTTCAAATAGTCAGTACTGGAGTCGTCCACATAGCTTTTTAACTTTTACACCCGTATTCATAGTCGTTCGCCAGCGAATCGCCGGCGACTCGCCGGAGTTTCGTTATGAATAGTATGTTGGCGGCACTGTACGTCTATGTCAAATTCGAGGTGATCAGGTTAGGTTTTCAGTCAGTTTTGACAGAAACTGACACAAAATCTAACCTGCTAACCTCGAATTTGACATAGACGTACAGTGCCGCCAACATACTATTCATAATGAAACTCTGGCGAGTCGCCGGCGATTCGCTGGCGAACGACTATGAATACGGGCGTTAGTGTTTTTTAATTTTTATAACAAAATGTTTTTGTAAAGTGGGATTTTGAGTCGGAGTCGGGTAATTTATATGGACTCCCACTCTGACTCCACCCAAAAAGTTCCGACTCCTCGACTCCGACTCCCGACTCCGACCCTACAGCCCTGCTGGATTGTCTCAATCCTGGTGCAATCAGTATTATAATATGGAGACCATACTACTGAAGCAAACAAATTCTGAAATGATTTTAAACTTATACCGTACTATGTGGTCGAAATCTTAAATTATTCTACATTTATTTATTTCATATTTGTTTGAAGTAATTTTCTCAACAGTAATGCGTATTGTTAACTTGCTTCGCTTCAATGAAATTGCGATGCAATTGTTCAGTTATTTACTTCTTTTTATTAATGGGCAGAAATATTGAACTTTTGAAAGATCCTTTTTCTAGGTCCTCCTCAAAAAGCAAATGTCAATGTTACATTTTGATTTTTTTCAAAAGTTTTGGTGATATAAGATAAATAAAATGTTTAGATTGCGTATCAGACTACGTGAATGGCTTTATATTTTATAATAATATCAACATTTTTCTCCTTTCTTGTGCTTGTAACATAGACTACCAGCTGTCACCAAAATATCTATTGACTAAATTCATTGTAAAACACCGGTTTTCACTTTTCATATGGAACTATCCACAAATGCCTGGGCCCACAATATATATTTTTTTTAATATAATTTAACTTATAACAACATAACACTTGGATCGACTTTGATGATAAATATTCGGCATGACACGCTCTATGAGTATTGCATATTTTGAGATTATGAGCAGACTACTGGTGGATGAAACATGGGTATCACGACACAAATCAGGCAGTAACTTTTTAATTGTTATTCTAGAAAGAGGTTTTTCATATCTATTACTATTTAGATAGAAAATAATTACACCTTAGTGACTGCTGCATCTCTAGAATTATGGTTTATCCCCACAAACAATGCATATTACCTCTAGGATCATCAAGAAGGAATGGAAGGTTCCTACTGAATAAGAATTTAACACTTTGAGTGCTCACGGGGCACACGTTGCGCTTGCGCGACTTTTAAAGCCACGCTCGCGACGCATATGGTGCGCTCTGCTCAGATTTAGGAATATCGATCGGTACTTAAGCTAGCGTTGTAGTTACAGTTTTAATATTTCGTGAGCACTGAGTAACGACTTAAATAAAGTATTTTCTTGTGTGGTTCGCGAATCGGCCCTGGTGATAATAAGTGACAGCACAGCTGGCCCTTCAGGCATAAAACGTCCAAAGATGGGTAAAAAAACCAAATTTCGCCCCGATATTTAACAGAAAAGGAGCTGGAGAGAATGCTATACGAATCTGACGACGAATTAGAGGATCCTTCCTACATCGATGTTGATGATATCAACAGTGAAAGTTCACAGGAAGACAGGGAAATCACAGAATTCGACGATAAAATCGATGACTTCAGGGGCTTTACCGAAGAACTTCTTACAGCCTCTGCTAGCGAAGACCCAAACTGGCGGAATTCCCCGAGTTTAAAAATGCTTCAGTTCACAAAAGAATGTAAACTTTTAGAGCCTACTGAAGGTAATTATAATTTTGATATATATGAGCCTGCGTCTGCAGTTTTAACTACTTTGATATATTATGAGTAGAATTCTTTACCAAAATACCTATTTTTGAATAAATTTAGCTGGTAATCTCAGAATGCGTGCCTATTTATAATATAAGTTTATGGATATCATATATGCAATTTTATCGAATTTTAATTCATTATAGGAGATCATCCGGTGGACTACTTCACTCAGTTAGTCACTGATAATTTATGTGAACTGATTGTTGAAGAAACCAACAGATACGCGGTGGAAGTGTTTCTTTATTGCACTATGGAAACCACTTACCATTCCAGAATTTAATATATTCCTGGGTTTATTTTTCCATATGGGAACCATCCAACTAGCTAGGCTTCAAGATTATTGGAAAACAAGCAGATTGTTTAATTTGTCTTGTTTTTCTGATAACATGGGACGAGATAGATTTTTTATAATAATAAGATGCCTCCATTTTGTTGAAAATCCGGAAAGTGGGATCCAAAACCCCAAGACCGGTTGTTTAAAATAAGACCCCTTATAAATTACTTTAATTCTAAAATGGCTGATGTATACTACCCTGGGAAAAATTTAAGCATCGATGAATCAATATAAAAAATACTTTGGCGGGGAAGGTTATTATTCAGACAATTTATTAAAAATAAGCGTCACAAATATGGTGTCAAACTGTATATGTTGACTGAGCCTAGTGGCCTAATTTTAAAATTCGCCGTTTATACGAGCGCCTTGGATGATTTTGGTGGAAAAGGGCATAGTGAAAAAGTTGTCTTACATCTTATGGAAGAAAAATTGGAGCAGGTCACTCACTTTTTATGGACAATTTTTATAATAGTTTTAATTTGTCCTCACAATTATTATAAAAAAAAACTCACTCCACTGGCACTCTCCGAATCGATAGAAAAAACTCTCCCGCTGACGTAAAAAATATTAAATTAAAAAAAGGAGAAACAATCGCCAAGTATAGTAACGGGGTGTTGATTGGCAAATGGCGTGATAAGAGAGATGTACATTACACTTCCACAGAGTTTCCCAACGAGATGAAGACCTATTTAGATAAACGGGGCAATGAAAAATTGAAACCACTTCCTATTTGTAATTATAACCAAAATATGGGTGGGATCGACAGACAGGATCAATTGATGTCGTACTATTCATGTTCCAGAAAGACCATTAGATGGTATAAGAAAATCGGGCTACATATATTACAGCTGCTCCTACTAAATTCGTATTTTCTTTATAAAAAATTTAAGTCCCCGAGAATGACATTTTATGATTTTAGGCTTGAAATCATTGAAAGTCTGTTACCTGAAAATATGTGTAAGGCACCAAAGTCTAAAGTGTCGACGCAGTTTCTGAAACATTGCCCACAAGGCCCAACGGGCAAAACCTTACGAAAAAAATGTAAGTATTGTTCATTGCAAGGTATTAGAAAAGATACCCCATTTGAATGCAAATCCTGCAATAGTGGATTCTGTCTGGAGCCTTGCTTTGAGGAATACCATAAAAACATGTGAGAAATCATGTTTCATGGTTTTTTATAGGTATAATAAATTGGAATTTTCTAAGTAGGTAGTTTTAGTTTTTTTTTTATAATAAATTGTTTTAAAGTGCGTAGTTTTAAATATTAATGTTTTGTTTTTTATAACAATTTTCTATTTTTAGAGTGCGTATTTTTAGTTCTTAATGTTTTATGTATTTTTATAATTGCTATTTTTAAAGTGCCTAGTTCTATTTCTTTATGTTTTGCTTTTTTAATCATAAATTACTATTTGCAAAGTGCTTACTTTTATTTCTTATAATTATGTGCACATTTTTATGTGGACGCATATGGTGCGTCGTCAGCATGACTGAAGAAAAATATTGCACAATGCTGCCGACGCACCGTATGCGCTTTGGTCTAAAATACCTAAAAACAGATGTTTTGTGTACAAATGCATCCATAATTTACAGTTTTGAATAAGATGCGATAGTTTAAAAAGAAAAACTCGAGCAGCTTCTGGCAATGTTACAAAAACTTTTTAAGCAGTGAATGTGTTAAGAAAGAATCAAGTGGCAAATCTTTTGAATTTGTTACTGACATAGAATTAGTGCAAATTTCTTCTATAGCCTGAAAATACACCAAAGTTGTCAATTTCTTATCGTGATTTTGTGGCCAGCAACTTGAGACTCTTATTGCCATTTCAACTTCGCCATTGTTCCATTCCTTTGTCTGTATATCCGCTAGTGGAAGCGTAGACTTGAATTAGTTTTAGTGAGTACGGCTTGATCAATGTGAAAAAGGCATATATCACTTTTGATTTCTACGGTCTTGAGATATCTTGTTGGCCGTAGCTGGTTGCTTTCATCTCTCTCTCTCTCTCTCTCTTTCTCTCTCTTATGCTGCAGTTTTAAAGTTTCATTCTATCTTACGTAATGTTCATTATCGTGTTTGTGCCAAGGGTCAGCCCAGTCTCGATTGGGGGTCCTTCATACCTCCTCGAGCTATACGTGCTATGTTAAGTATTGTAATTTGCAGTTATGTGTTATTTGTGTTTTACTTTAGGTTTTGATTTAACCCTTGAGTTTATGAGTTTTTGTTTCTATTTGTTGTATTTATTACACACTCATTCGCGGGAATTAAAGATTTTGAAAAGCAGCCACGTTGCGTCGTCTTCACTGTAGTAGCCGGTCGGCTCTCAAATGTGTCCATGTAGTCACGATAGTTTGAATAAAATATACAAATATTATGGTTTTTCAAAACCTGCGAAAACCTGACGCCGCATATGATTCACAAATATCAAACGTAATTTAAATATTCTAATACCAACTTTAATCATATTACGCTGCTATCATTTTAA
The DNA here is from genome assembly GCA_940337035.1 of Agriotes lineatus. Classification (NCBI taxonomy): domain Eukaryota; kingdom Metazoa; phylum Arthropoda; class Insecta; order Coleoptera; family Elateridae; genus Agriotes; species Agriotes lineatus. The sequence goes on along the minus strand of OW679199.1, from coordinate 41,050,455 downwards.
AGGTTTTTAAAAATCTGTTTTAATGTACGCGGTATCTACTTTCAGTGCGCTCTGGAGATTGTTTTTTTAAATTAATTTCTATAATCAACGTTCCTGTGCTATAATTGCTCTACTAAAAACTCAACGGAGCTGATAATAGTTGTGAATCTGCAATTTTTGGAAACATTTCCACTTATAATATGCAGGCCTGAATCGAGGTTAATTTTATAAAAATATGTATAATCCGTTCACGATCTTTTTGGGTCAAGTGAGGCTATGATCATCTAGTAATTTTGTTGGCAGAACCTCTGTTGCAACTAAACTCCCTCATGGAAATTGACACCTTTTGTGTTAGGTTAGGTTGTTTTCAGTTTAAGGTTATATTTTCTGAATAGGTACATTGTTGCCGGATATTCTCTAGTCTCCACATCGACTCGCGTTCTTTTAAATTTGGTCTGTCCTTTTTAAATTGGAAGTAGCATCGTTTAATGGAATTTTTTTGTTGTAACAAAATTATGTTGGGCATTTTGACTTTTCCTTTGCCGAAAATTAAAATTATTTTTACACATTTGATAAATCATTTATTTTCTTACGAATATTAAAATAATAAATCTAGCAATGTGGTGGCAAGAAAATGTCGAACAGACACTGACAGACAAAAAATGTTGCATCCGCTATATCATCGAATCAGTTAGTCCAACATGAAAAGAAAAAATCATAGCCAACTCTGTCCCAAAAAGGTCGTGAACGGCTTATAGTTGATTTATATATAGTCTGTTTTTTTGCTTTATGATTCAGAGCAGGCTTTGATTTTGAATTTTTGTAACAGTGTAGGTAGTTGGTTACAAAGAGAAAACACTAGTAATGTCAAAAACTTATTATAACTGTCAATGTGTTATCTTATAAGCACTATTATACATAATAAAAGCTACAATTACTGAACCACCGACATTCAATAAGGTATTGCTTTATTTTAAGAAATTTTATTTAAACATGGTTGTTATCTAACTGTACAGAAACGTCATCAAATTTCTATATGTTCTAATGTAAAAATATATTATTAAAAACTTGCTGATGACTTTTGTTTGCAAATTTGTGTTGTAGAAGTTATTATTTATGCTAAACATATAACAGGGATTAACTGTTTTTTTAACATTGCCTAAAAATGCCACCGTTCATACACTTATGATAGTACCATTGTCCGTGTCAAACAGTGTCACACCTCACACCCTGGTAAAAATCCTGATGTGCATCCTGCATGCAAAATAGCACTATATCTCTTTCCCTCCGCCTTAAGTTTATATGGATTAGGTACTTTTCAACTCTGTGTCGTGGGTCTTCCTATACAGACTGGTTCCATTGCGAAATATCCAGTTTCATCCAAAACCGGAACATACATTTTTCACTAAAATTTCGAAATTGTAAATATTTCTTTAATAAAGAAGTAATCTTCGCCGAAATTACATGATTCTTCTCACAAATCAATTTTCTTCCATTCACAATTTTGTATTTATATCCCATATTTTTTAATGTGTTGTATAATTTTGAACGAGTCCTGATATAATTTAGTTCTTGTCTTGTACATCGCAATAAATTATCCAAAGAAAAAAAAACCAAAGTTTCTTAATATCCTTCCTGAAACTATAGTCCTCCCAAGTTAAAAATTATTTTTCCTTTTTATATTGTCATCCCGTTGTTGCTGGAGTTCTGATTTTGCTTCATTTAGAATATTAAATACAGTTGAATTCAAAATCTAGCATAATAACAAAATGTAAGAAATTTTATAATGGTTTAATTCTTAATACTTACATCAAAGATTTTACCAACTCTTCCAATGATGGCTGTTTTACTTAATTTACTATTGATGTCTTTTATATTAGTAAAACAGCATTTTATAGCCACTTTGGTTTTACTATTAATACAGCTTTTTCATGGTATTTTATTAAACATTATTGAAGTGTCAAGGTGACAATCTCGGGGACCTTGATTTTGACGTTAGGTATATTTTGTAACTAAACTGTTGTACACTGCTAAAATAATATAATTGCACGGCCTGCTCTGAATTATAAAGCAAAAAAACAGACTATAGCTATGTAAAGTACGTTTTTTTCCTATAAAAATTTTCAAGGTCAAAGAATTTAGGGTTTATGTTGGCATAACTTGGATTCCTTTAAAAAATATATGTTGGCAAAATTTGTTTTAGTAACTTTATAGAACTAAAAATTGGTGGGAAATTTAAAATCTGGCATTAAAGTTCTATGTACATCAAAAGCTCTTGCTAATCTTTCGTAAACGTCTTCTTCTGGTGTGTTAAGATGCAGATCCAACAGTTCCTCTGCACACTTCACTACATTTAATTTTAAAAGATTCCGTTTTTTACGCGTATTCAGTTTCATAAAAGAAAAACTGACAATTTAATTTTAAATGTCAAAGTGACAAAAGTCGTTTACAGAAAAACCTGACGAAAATAAATTTTCTAATAATTTTTAAAAAGCAGTTTTGCCAATTTTATCTTGACCTTGAAAATTTTTATAGGAAAAAAACGTACTATAGTACATATTTTCGAATTTGATTAATATTGACCACGGCCTGCTGAATTGTGTGACAAATGTCACTTTCTAGGGCCTGGGCATTTTTTTGAAATCCATTGTTGTTTTCATTTCTGAGAAAACACCAATTTTGGCCGTTTGGCGCCACATACCCACGATGACATTTAAATGAAAACGGCTGTCAAGACTAATTCGTGTTTAGAAATGATTTTTTAAATGCAGTATCAGTAGGATAAGGACCTATTGTTATGAATGTAATATAAATATAAATGGTGTAATCTATTATTTAGTGTCATGTAAGTACCTTAGAGATCTATAGTTTTAATATTTTTCTTGAGAGAGGTGTGGAACTCCAAGAATTCGTAGTTGAAGACGGATTCATATTTTCAGGCAGGTATTTTTTTAGATAGCTCACACATTTGCTCCAAAATAGCACATGATATACAGATAATCGTATTTCTTACAAATTTGGAAGATGTTCTAGGTGGTAATAGTAATGAAGCATTTTATTCTGTGTGTTATTGCAAAGTTGTAAATTTATGTGTAATTTATTGTAAAAAATTTAAAATTAAACATTTAATAGTAATTTATTATACAAGACAATAAAGTTAAATTTTATCCACGAGTGAATCGTTTAACGTCGAGACGAAGTCGAGACGGTAATGATTCAAGAGTGGATAGAAATAACTTTATCGTCGTGTATAATACAATATTTTTTTCTATAGCAAGAACTTTAACAATTTCAAAAGAAATAATGACATTTCAAAATTTCAGTAGCTAGATTGGGTTGCTACGATAATAAGAAGCTGTCATATTTAATTTAAACAAAAGTTAGAAAATTAAATTACTTTATCTACTCCAGTGGGATAAGTAACGCATTACGTCACTCATTTGACACTATTTCAGTTAGATAATGAAGCTCATTACACCACTCAGTTATGTAATGGTTTCATTACGCAACTGAGTTGTGTAATGACTTCATTACGTAACTGAAATAGTGTCAAATGAATGACATAATGACATTTGCCTACTAAAATATTTTTGAAAATGACAGATCTGACATTTCTCTTAATGCACTTTTCTCAATTTTAGGCAGTCGTAGATAAAATTTTGTACAATACATGTGTGATAATGCATCATTAATATACTTGTGTGCGTACATAACTCGTGCTACGCACTCGTTTGTAACTTACACACACGTATATTAATGATGCTGTTATCCCACTTGTATAGTAAATAACTATTATCTATCCTTGATGTTAAAGTGCTACTTTATATACCCTTGCTGTTAAAGTAAAACTTGACCTTTTGTTTTGAGTTGATAAAAGCACACTTTAACATGTGCTATAGAAAAAAAGTTATTTGTTTTATTAGATATCTATCTGTAAATGCAGTATTTAAAAATATACTAAAGGAAGTCCAATGTGATTTTATAGTCTTCGCCCAGAAGAAGTTACTCGGAAACACCTTTCTTGAAAGCTACAACTAACAATTCTTTCCCGTTGTTTATGGATACCTATTTAAATAAAAATAGAAAATAGAAATCGCTAAAAGGTTCGTTGTTTGAAGCACCAGTACGATCATTTAAATTTAGCTTTCTGACCGTTTCCTTCGTAAAACTTAGTTGGAGGTAAATTCATGATAAGATCTTCCCCAATTGGTATATTTGCATGTTGTAGAATCGCTTTCTATTTTAACAATACCAAATGAAATCATAAGCAATAATAACGAAGAAATTAATTAACAAATTATACTGTGAACGTAAATAGTGTAAATGAGAAAATACACAAAAAAACTAGCAGGAAACTGATCAAAAAACACAATAGAAAATCAAAGTAAAAAATACACGGGAGGGTTATAATTATTGTTATAAAATTTAATCAAATATTTGCATTGTAGTCAACGTAGTAACTGATGTTACATTGCAAATTTGAAATTCCCGCTCGTGGGTATACAGCACTCTGCGGAGAATTGCAAAACTTCACATATGCCCAGGCCGTATACAGTGACGTTTGTCAAACAATTCAGATATTCGTGATATTGACATTTACTCCTTATGAGCGGATGGCCCTGCGAGCTGGGTCAAGTTGCAATTACTATAAGAAGCATTTTGCCAACCTTTGTGTTATGAGACCAGCACTGGGTCATATTACAACCACATTGTATACTTACGCTACATTAATTGCAAACTGTCGTGTTTTTTGTCTATGTTAATAGTAGGTTGAAAAAACACGACACACGTTCAATCATATATAAGGATTTGTATTTGTTATTTATTTCAATATACTTTTAACTACTGAAGTATGTTCATTTGTAACGAGACGTCGACCAAGATCGTCTTGTAAGAGGTGGTAAGGCCTGACCATCCCCCGTTACATCTTATTGCAACAAAGAAGCTTGATCTCCTGTCAAAAAACAACCTGGTTCTACAATATTATAAAATTTATGTTCCAAGGTGCGAATTGGATGAGTGCAAGAATAATTCCGAAACTACGCAAATCCAAGTCTTGCACAAATTCAACCAGCGACGCGGAAACAGCATATAAAAATATTAAGACGGTTAGCTGGTTCTAAAAATAATTGTCGTAGTCGTAATTCGACCCAGTTTCAATTTTAATGTCTTATTTGTATGATTAAAAAGCTATTCACATAAAGTGTCAACGTTTACCAATTTTTTTCAGTGTTTGTCAAATGCATACCAAGAACAAAAGTAAACTTTAACATTATTAACAATATTATTGTTAATGCTTTCTAATTTATTTTAACAAATATAAATATATAAATGTACATGAAAACGTTTCCAGTACACTTATCTCAAAACTAAAATACTATCACATTAGAAGGATGCAGAAACTTCAACTCCCACCTGATGTTCAGGCTTCCTTCCATGTCCAGCAGTCGTCTGCCCAGTTGCACTGACTTGCACGTCACCGCTCTTCACAATGGGAATGGAACCACCAAGGCTTGTTACTGCAGGGGCCCCATTAGTCTGCGAAGTGGTTAAGAACGCACTGGCTCCGCTGTTCTTATTCGAATAATTAATACCAGCACTGTTCGTTTCCGGGCCAATGGGTTTCAAATTTTTGTCTAAGAATCGGTCGTGTTGGGCGTATGCGCTTACCGCGTGTCCTGGATTGTCTATAATTCCCACTACTCCCTTCAACGTGCCCGAACCACCAATTCCAGGAGTGACGTTGATGCTTCCACTAACTCCATTTCCGTTTTTGGAAAGCACATCCGCGCCGGCACTGACCATTTTGGGACCAACAAACCCTTTAGCATCATGGGTTTGCGAAACCTTGGCCCATGCCGGTCCTAGTTGTGCACCAGCGGTCTCCGAATGACCGCCGTTCGCAAACTGGTTGAAATTCCTGATTACATTTATTTTTGGTGGAACGGTTAGTGTTGGCGGATACGGCAACGAGGATCCAGCTCCAAAAGTGTTGGGGCTTCCGAAGCTGCTTCCGGAGCTATAGGGGGCAATGGAACCCCACAGAGGAACTGGATTATATTGAAAGTCCGCCGAATAACGTCCTCCCAATTGTCCAAAACTTAGTGATCCTGGTGCTGCTCCCAGATATTGTCCTGAAGCCTTCGAGTAAGAGAGGGCAATCGCAGTTGCCAGAAGGAAAATGCTTGATGCCATAGTGATTGAATAGCTTGAACTACGCTCTTGGTTGATCTAAAGCGACTGTACTTTAACAAGCAGCGAAGGCACTTTTATACCAATTTAATATCGCATGCTGGAGTTATAATTCAGAGAACAAGCGGGTGTTCCCCATCAGATCTAAGTGCGGGATTTACCAAATCCATGCCGTGAAAAAGCAATTCGTTTCAGAACTATCTACACGTTATCATTTGCTGACATTTGAACTATCACGAATATGTTTTGCGGGAAATTATCTGGTCTCATGTGCTTATCACCTTATCAGAATGCTTTGCTATTCTGAAATGATTTTAAACTTATACCGTACTACATATGTGGTCAAAATCTTAAGGTATTCTATTTTTATTTTAACATTTTATATTTGTTTTTAGTAATTTTCTCAATAGTAATGCATATTTGATTCTAACTTGTTTCCCTTCAATGAAATATTTTTTGCGATGGAAATTTTATTGTTGAATTATCCACTGTTCTTTATTAGTGCGCCAAAATATTGAATCTTCGAAAGATCCCTTTTCTAGGACCTCCTCAAAAAACGTGCGTCAATGTGACATTGTTTCAAAACCTTTGAAGATATAAGAAAAATAACATTTTTAGATTGCGTATCTGACTACGTGAATGGTTTTATACAGTGTGGAAATAAAGTAACGGATAAATTCATTAACTTCCTGGATATTAATTTTTATGAAAAAATAGCGTTTTTGACCATAGGGAATATTTTCAGCTGATTTTTCAGTTTCTTATGTAATTTTTTTCATATGACGTCATCGACTTTTTTTTGAGAACCTGTATTTTTATTATTGATTTTGATAGTACTTTTTATGTTGCTTTTAATGATATAAAATTTTCAATATGTTACATCTGAGAAAATCTAGAAAAATGGTCTTAAAGTTTAAATATTAAAAACCAATGAAATGAGCAAAATAAAGCTAGTTACCTACGTTTGATGGAAAATCATTGACGGCACATTCGTTTTTATTGAAATTTAAAAAAACAATTGAAAAATACAACTAGAAATTTATTATGAACTCCATTCAAAGTTAATAATGGCGATGACCTTGTCTCGCTTAATTGTACCAGTTTTATTAATAAAATAGTTTTTAATTCAGCAGGCCAAAAAATATAACTTACATTTATGTTTTGACGTATGTGTAACTATTTTACTAACTTAGAAAGAATAAAAAGATACGCATCTGTCGCATAAATGCCCACTTGGGCACAAAGAGAGCCTTTGACAATTAGTTTCCAAACCCTAACAAAATAAATAATCACGCACATCTAGAAGCACTACTTTTGCTAAGCTTGAAATTATAAAATTGTGCAATGTCATACTAAAAACATGACACATTGATTATGACATTCATAAAGACATGACTAACATATTATGCAGGTTATTAGAAAAACTAGTTAATAAACACTTAATATGATCAAGGTGGTCTATATTGTTCCAAGTCACGACACTGGCTGTTGCCTAATTGTGTGCTGGACCATTCCAAGACACACTAATACCCATATGCATAGTCGTTCGCCAGCGGATCGCCGGAGTTTCGTTATGAATAATATGTTGGTGGCACTGTAAGTCTATGTCAAATTCGAGGTTAGCAGGTTAGGTTTTCCGCCAGGTTTGACAGAAACTGACACAAAACCTAACCTGCTAAGGTTGGCGCAGCCATGTTGCCAGATTGTGGTAGGCCACTCCAAAGGTCACTTTATAGCAGGGTTGGCATGATTTTCCCCAGCCCGAAAAAACCCACTGAGTTTTTTCTGGTAAAACCCACCTGAAAAAACTCGCGGGTTTTAGACTAAATGTGGGTTTTTTCAAACATTCACATAAAAAAGTATTCTAAAGCTGTAAGTGGGATAAAATCTTCCATTAATTACAATTTCAATCGTTTTACTATCTTTTACTTCGTAAAATCCATATATATAATAGGCTTGTCTGGGACGCTGTTTTGTGTGTCCGGGACGCTGTTTCAGCAGCCAAACCGTAAGAGATAGAGAAAAAAGTTATGAAAGTTATATGTTTGGAATGGTCATGTCAGGTCAGGAACCGAATTTCAGTCTCTAACACTAATTATTATCTTAATTATCCTAATCCGAACTTTTTAGGTTAGATTCTAGGCAAATTTTATCAAGGCGAATGCGACTGGTAGTTTGCTACCAACAATGACGTCATATACGTACGTGTGGTGAATACGCGTTCTATTTGCAAAACGGTCTTTTTTGTTTTATTAAATGAGACATTTGTCTCACTGGACTGCTAGTAAAGTATAATATAGTAAATCATGATTTTTTTCAAACTAGAGATTTTTGCGCTTTTTGAAGTGATGTTTGTCAGTCTGTGAGTCTATCAGTCTGTCTGCCTCCTCTCTGCAGCCCAGGCGGTGTAATGGATTGGCCTGAAAATTTATACCATAGTTTCTAATATAAATTTAGAGGGCCTAGTGATTTTTACTTCCTTTTACAATAAAGGAAGTATTGGATTCACCCCAAAAATTCCAAAGTGAGTTTTCAACAGATCTTCACGTTTTAGAGTCCCCTGATCCCAAAAAACATATTTTTTTTCATTGGTCTGTGTGTCTGTGTGTGTGTCTGTCCGTGAACAGAATATCTCAAAAACGGAAAGAGGTATGGCGTTGAAGCTTCATTTATATAAGTTTTGTGTACTATGTAGATGCGACAGCAAGCTTTTGAAGAAAATCACATAACCGGAACTAGGTGTTTACTCTTGTGATTTTTCAGTTTTTTTCGATTTTTTCAAAAACGGCTCCAACAATTTTTTTTAAACTTTACATTTTCATTACATTTTTAATGTGTATTGATGTGAGATAGGTGATTTTCCAGTTGAATACTTTTAAAATGGGTTTCTTTTGTTTTTTTGTCTATTTGTTTTATTAACTTCTATTTTAAATAGAACACCCGGTATATTATTACATTTTTGAATTCAGCTTAAAATTCTAGAGAAAATTTGTCTCTTGAACTAACACTCTATTTTGTACCGTTTTTGTAAAATTTGTAATTTTTGAAAATTTTTTACAAATGCGTAAAAATTTAAAATCAAATTTTTGGCTAATTATAAAATTACTGTAAAAGGAAGTTGTGTGCGTGTATCATACCAGATTTTTTTGTTAAAATGAGGCAACCGGAAGTGGCACCTTACTCTTATGTTTTTTCCGTTTTGTAGGGAAATTTTATAATAGTTTAATAAAAATTAAATTTCATAGAGCAGGATCATATATTATGCAATTATCTAACATTTTCGTTTGAACAGCTGTTTTGTAGAAAGTAGTTTTGGAAAAATTGTAATATTACATTTTCACCAAAATTTCCTTGAAGTCAAAAAATTATTAATAGGAATATATATCGACGCTTCGCATCTCGGTTACCTACTTAATCTCTCAACAGTAATGAAACGCATTCTACCTTGGTATGTAATATACTACTAAAACTTTATTTTATATAACATAATTATTTATAACTTTCGTTAAAAAGGTTTTTTGTAAGACATAGATTTTGAAAAATTTGCAAAATTAGATTTTCACATAAATAATGGAAATAATTTTGTTTTTGACTAACATTTCCTGAAAGAGGTTATTTGACACTTTCCATTCATCAAAAGCATGTTGTTATTGCATACTATGCAATAAAAATTTTATTGCACACTTCTGTCACTTTTTATTGCACGTTTCCCTTAAAACTATTTTCCCGCTGCCGATCATATAAGTATGTGATACAGCCTTGGTAACAAAACGTGTAAGTCGACGATTATATTTGTTTGCTGCTTTTGCTTAACAACGCAACTTAATATTATTATTAAGTTCCTAGAATAATACAATTAGCAAGGCAAGATGCAGACTTAAGACGTTTTGTTTATAATTGCAAGTGTTTATGTGACATGTGACACTCACAGGTAACACGACTCACGAAAATTAATCCTGGTGACAGGAGACAAACTAAACGATTTTTTCAAAAATCTAGGAAAATTTCGATAAGCAGCGGGAAAAATATAATAAAATAACTGGGAATGTATCGCCTATTAACATTTTCGGCAGGCAACAAGCCGCGGCTTCGCCTTAGCTTGTACTTGCCTACCTTAAATGTTAATAGGTCCTTACATTCCTTGTTACTTAAATAGCTATTATTAAATTTCGCGAGTTTTCAATTTAAAACAATGAAAGTGTACCTACCTAACATGATTTTTAATAATTTTTCAATTTGAAATAACGTTGACGTTTTGTAATCCCTTTTAGCATAAATATATGGTAGTCATATGTGCATATACTTCGTAATATAGTTGTCTATATCATTCTCTTTGTTTCCTTCCAAACTTTATCATTCCATAACACGGCTGTGAAGTATGGGAATTAACTAATAAAAATATTAACAAGTTAAAAGCCCTAGAAATGGATTATTGGCGACGAAGCTGTGGTATTTCCAAGCTGCAGCATATTACAAATGCAGAAATAAGACGAAGAATGGCGGTAGAAGACACCATCGTGGATAACATCGAAACCAAGGCTCTCAAGTGGTATGGACACATGCAGAGAATGGGCGGCAATAGAATACCTAAGAAAGTTTTTCAGTGGGTACCTACCCAGAGAAAGAAAAGGGGAAGACCACGGAAGACATGTCACAAAGGTGTTATAGAAAGTATGGAAAAACGAGGGTTACACGAAGGAGACTGGACAAACAAAAAAGACTGGCGCTTAAGAAGCGAGAAACGGCAATAATTTATATTATAATATATGATATAATTATGTTATAAGCTGTAATACAACTTGCAATATATATATATATATATATATATATATATATATATTTTAGCGCTACAGGCCGTTTAGGCCCTTGGCTTGGTTGACGATTCTTCTCCACTCCTGTCTGTCTTTCGCCCTGTTCCTCCAATCGTCCACTCCTAGTTTTGTCAAGTCCCGCTCCACACACTCCATCCATTTTCTTCGCGGTCTTCCTCTCATCTTTGGTTCCCATGCTTCTTCGAATAATATTTGCTTTGTTACTCTTTCGTTTGTCATTCTTGCAATGTGGCCGATCCATCTCATTCTTTGTGTTTTGATGGTCGTTATTATTCCTGGTTCTGTGTATAAATCTTTTAGCTCCTGGTTAGTCCTTCTTCTCCACCCTATTTCTTCATTTTTTCCTCCATATATTCTTCGTAATATCTTTCTTTCCCATATTTCGAGTTTTTGTTGTGTTTCTTGATTTAGCACCCACGTTTCACTTGCATAAACCACTGCTGGTCTTATTATGGTCTTATAAATTTTTATTTTCACTTTCCTTGACACATTTTTTGCACTTAACACTTTTTGCATAGCACCCGCACTTTTGTTTCCAGCTGTTATTCTCTTCTCCACTTCCTTGTTTTGATCGTTGTCACTTGTAATTTCGGTCCCTAGGAACTTGAAATGCTCCACCTTTTCGAATTTGTATTCTTTGCCCTGCTCGTCTCTTATTTTTAGTGGGTCATTTGTTGTTTGTTCTCCTCTCTTCATTATCATATACTTGGTTTTTGTTTCGTTAATTTTTAGTCCAAAAGTCTTTGATGTTCTTACGACTTTCTTAATTAGGTGCTTTAGCTCTTCTTTTGTCCTAGCAACTATGGTTACGTCGTCTGCGTACGCTATGCACTGATGCGATTTCTTGATTATTGTTCCCTGTCTGTTTATGTTGCTATCTCTTATTATTTTTTCGAGTACCAAATTAAAAAGGATTGCTGACAACGGGTCCCCCTGTCTTAGTCCGCCGTTTACCTTGAAACTCCTTGATGTACATCCGTGCACTCGTACCTGGTTCTCGGTGCCTTGTAGTGTCATTCTGACAAGCTCTATAATTTTACCTGGTATCCCTAGGTCTTTCAGTGCCTTAAAAAGTTCCGGTCTTCTTATGCTATCGTACGCCTGCTTGTAGTCTATGAAAATTGCGTGTAGCTGGATGTTGCGTTCGTGAAACTTTTCTTGTATCTGCCTTACTGTGAAGATTTGATCCATGACCGATCTGCTATGCCTGAAACCGCACTGATACTCTCCTAAAATTCGTTCTATGTAGGGATTTAATCTTTTTGCGATTACTTTGGCTAGGATCTTGTATAACACACCCAATAGGGCGATTCCTCTATAGTTTTCGCATTGAAGCCTGTTTCCTTTTTTGTGTATTGGGCACAATATTGCTATCATCCATTCATTGGGCATTCTCTGCTTCTTCCATATCTCCTTCATTAGTATGTGTATTTGTTTACATAGTTCCGTCCCCCCGTATTTTATTAGTTCTGCCTGTATTCCGTCTTTGCCAGGGCTCTTGTTGTTTTTGAGTTTTTTTGTGATCTCTGTTATTTCTTCCAGGGTTGGTGGTTCTATTTGCTCTTCGTGTTGGGTTTCCATTTCTGTGTATTCTTCTGTTGCCACATCCTCTGTGTTAAGCATCTCTGTGAAGTATTCTGCCCATCTTTCTGTTGTTTGCTTTTGCCCTCCAATTAGGTTTCCATCCTTGTCCAGGCAGTAGGTCGTGGTTGGTCGGTACCCTTTTTTTACTTCTCTAGCTTCCTTGTAAAAGTTTCTTATCTCTTTGTTAGTGTGATACTCTTCTAGTTTTTCTATTTTCTCTATTTCTTGCTTTCTTTTCTTTTCTCTGCATGTTCTTTTGGTTTCTCTTCTTGTCTTCTCGTATTCCTGTCTAGCCTCTATTGTTCCTTCTTCCAGCATCCGTAACCTTGCTTTTGCCCTTGCTTCTACTGCTTTTTTACAATCGTTGTCAAACCAGTCATTTTTTCCTCTTTTTTCTTTATGTCCTAGTACTTTATCTGCTGACTGTAGTACTATGTCTTTAATGCTGCTCCATATTTCTTCTATGTCGTTGGTCAGCTCTCTTCGGTCTATTCTTTGTTCTATCTCTTCTTCGTATTTGTTTCTTGTCTCTTCTTTTTCTAGTGCTTTAATATTCTGGTATCTTCTCTTCTCTTTTGTCATGTTGCTTTCTTTGTGCATTTCTTGTCTAATTTGTATTCTTACCATGAGATGGTCCGAGTCTACGTCGGCTCCTCTGCACGTTCGTATGTCCTTTATGCTCTTGGCATGTTTGTCCTCTATTACCACGTGGTCGATTTGGTTCACATTTCTGCCGTCTGGCGTTCTCCATGTGCCTTTGTGTATTTCTTTGTGCATGAAATGAGTGCTCCTTATTTGCATCTTCCTACCTGCTGCCAGGTCTATTAGCTTTTTTCCATTTTTATTGCTTTTAATGTGTTTACTATGACTTCCAATTATTGGCTTGTATATTTCTTCTCTTCCTATCTGCGCATTGAAGTCGCCTATTATCATTTTCAAGTCGTACTTGGGGATTTTTTCATACTCTGCTTCCAATAGCTCATAGAATTCCTCCTTTACCTCTGTTTCCTTTTCCTCTGTATGTGCATGCACGTTTAAGATACTTATTTTCCTATATTTCCCTTTCAGTCGTATGTAGCACATTCGGTCATTTATTGGTGTGAACTTTATTACCGTGTGTTTCAGATCGGTTTTGACCAGGAAACCTGTGCCTAGCCTTCTGTTTTTTTCCCCGCTGTTGAAGAAGGTGTAATCTCCTATATCCGTTATCTGGGTTTCTTTTTGTTTTGTCTCCTGTATGACTGCTATGTCGATTTTGTATTTTTTTAATTCTGCGATGAGGTTCTTTAGCGCTCCTTCCACGTATGTTCCCCTTACATTCCATGTTGCGATTTGAAGCATTTCCTTCTTTATTTTATTTGCTTTTCGTTGTTTTGTTTGTTGTTCCTGGTTCGTTTCCGTTTTCTTTGCCGTGTCCTTCGTCCTATATCCGTCCGGTCCCTTCACTGCTACTTTTTTGGTGCGTCGGTCCTTATTAAGCCCCCTTCCTCGTTTGACCACTCATATTTCACGCCGTTTATTTCTAGCTTTCGATACCCCACTCTTGTTGTCTTTCCTTTAGTTTTCTCTTCTCGTGCTATATTCCTTATTGCCAGCTGCACTTTGCGCTCTTCCATTGTGAGGTCGCTGTCGACATAAATGTTATTAGGTAATTTTGTTTTTAGTTTTAGGACGTCCATCTTTTGTTCAAAGTTGGTACACTTCACTATTGTAGTCTTGGATTCGGGTTTTCCTATCTTGTGGGCTTCTTCTATTTCGATTTCTATCCCCATTTCTTTTTGTATGAAATTGGCCACCCTCTGCTTTATGTTTTGGTTTCCCATCCGCTTGTCCCCAAAATCCATTCCTTTAATCACTATGTTTTTCTTTCTTTTCTCTTTCTCTTGTCTTTCCAGTCGGCTTTCTAGGTTATTGATTCTCGTTTCTAGTTCTCCTCTCTCCTTCTGCCATGTTTTTGCTTTTGCTTCCCATTCGGTTTTTACCTTCTGTAGCTCGTCTTTCACCCCATTGAATTCTGTTTTCATCTCTACTAACTGTTTGCTAAACTCCGTTTTTAATTCTTCCTTCACTTCGTCCAGCTTTCTCATAATTGCTTCCATCTTTTCTGCTTCGTCTTCCTTTTCTCCCGCCGGTTTTTGTGGGCTTTTGCCGATTCTTGCGCTTTTTCTAAAAGCCAGTTGTTCAGTTTCCCACCTCTCGAAATCTTCTGGGTTTTCTTCTTTTAAGTTTCGTTTTCTCTTTATGGACTCTGCGTCGCTTTGTGATCTTGCTCTCTCTGTTTCTCCTTTGTTATTCTTGTTTGTACTCATGAAAGCCACTTTCGTGGGTCGACCAGTTTAAATAAACCCTCGCTGTTTTATTCGCGTTACGCCACCGCCCGGGTAGCCTTGATTTTAGGAATGCGCCAATCAGCTGCGTTTACTCCGATGCTTGCGCGTTTGAGCGTATTCCTTATCTGTGCTTTGTTTGTTCGTGCGTTGTTTATAAACAAACAAATCCGAAATCGCTTTATCGTCCCTAACAGCTGGTTTCACTATCGCGCGACCGGCACGTCGCGTCGTCCGAAATTTGACCTCGGTACTTCAGCTATATGTACGCGGCGCTCGTTTCTCCTCCGATATTTGCAGCAAATTAGCTTCGAAATACTCGAAATTTGGTTCACAATTTACCACTGTGTAGAAAATTGCACTTCACTCACTTCTCAGTTTTACTTATTCACGAGATTGTGTATTTACTGACTCGGCAAGATCGATTTCGATTTATTTGCCGGAGCTCGCAAAGACACGACCGCACTCGCTCAACTCCTTCAGAGTGTCAATTTAAAACAATGAAAGTGTACCTACCTAACATGATTTTTAATAATTTTTCAATTTGAAATAACGTTGACGTTTTGTAATCCCTTTTAGCATAAATATATGGTAGTCATATGTGCATATACTTCGTAATATAGTTGTCTATATCATTCTCTTTGTTTCCTTCCAAACTTTATCATTCCATAACACGGCTGTGAAGTATGGGAATTAACTAATAAAAATATTAACAAGTTAAAAGCCCTAGAAATGGATTATTGGCGACGAAGCTGTGGTATTTCCAAGCTGCAGCATATTACAAATGCAGAAATAAGACGAAGAATGGCGGTAGAAGACACCATCGTGGATAACATCGAAACCAAGGCTCTCAAGTGGTATGGACACATGCAGAGAATGGGCGGCAATAGAATACCTAAGAAAGTTTTTCAGTGGGTACCTACCCAGAGAAAGAAAAGGGGAAGACCACGGAAGACATGTCACAAAGGTGTTATAGAAAGTATGGAAAAACGAGGGTTACACGAAGGAGACTGGACAAACAAAAAAGACTGGCGCTTAAGAAGCGAGAAACGGCAATAATTTATATTATAATATATGATATAATTATGTTATAAGCTGTAATACAACTTGCAATATATATATATATATATATATATATATATGGTAGAATTATGTATACAACTCGTATCTAA
>OW679199.1:40845874-41034269 GCA_940337035.1 Agriotes lineatus | reverse complement strand
CTGAAATTCACATCTATATAGGATGTCTGCTTTTGCACAATGCTCTGTTTTAATAAGTTTCTCAACAGTACAGAAAAGTGCACAAAATAAATATTAAAAAAAACTGGTGTGATACACGCACAGAACTTCCTTTTATACTGATCATCTATTTGCCAAAAATTTGATTCTTAACTTTTAAGCATTTGTCAAAAATTTTCAAAAATTGCAAATTCGACAGATGCCGTACAAAATAGAAAGTTAGTTGAAAAGACAAATTTACTCTAAAATGTTAAGCCGAATTCAAAAATACAATAATATTCTGGGTATTCTATTTAAAATAGGAGTTAATAAAATAAAAAAAAAAAACAAAAGAACCCCATTTTAGAGGCATTCAACTGGAAAATCACCTATCGCAATACACATTAAATATGTAATAAAAATGTAAAGTTTGAAAAAAATCGTTAAAGACTTTTTTGAAAAAGTCGAAAAAACTGAAAAACCATAAGAGTAAACACCATACTTCCATTTTCTTCAAAAGCTTGCTCTCACATCTAGATAGAACACAAAACTAATATATGAAGTTTCAACGTCATATCTCTTCTCATTTTAGAGATATTTTGTTCACACACAGACTGACAGACAGACCAATGAACAGAAACATGTGTTTTGGATTCGGGGGACTCTAAAACGTGAAGATCTGAAAACTCAATTTGGTTTGCGAATCTCGACGAAGCTATGATAAAGCGGTTGCAATTAGCGCGGGAACAGTATTTGCCTTTGTCGGGTACATTAATACGCGAAAACGCACAACAATTTGCGTAAGAGTTCGGATACGAGGATTTTCAAAGAAGTACCGGTTGGTTGGACAAATGCAGACACGGGATTGTGCAAAAGACTGATGGTAAAACAGTAACCTGTGTAGAAATAGGGAATAAATTTCTCATATATATAAAATTATGTTTGGAAACGACAAGGTACACTTATACCATTTTAAACGAATTTCTATTTTACAATTTTTGTTGGATTTAGCGACTTCATTAAATAGAAGTTCTACTGTAATTTAATAATAATAAGAATAATATGCTTTATTGATCTATAATGAAAAAGTGAGGGGTCAGAAAGTTCTGTTCTCCCCCCCCCCCCCCCATCCCGCAGCGTAATTTTACAGAAATATTTTAAGTACAAATAATTGAATTAGCTGCATAAATTATTTACAATTAATAATGAGATAGTGTAATAACTGTTAATAATACAAGAAACAAAATTAAAACTAGCAGAGAGAACCATCTGAGACTAATCGCAAAAACCTTAACCGTCCATAATAAGCTGTTTTATTTTAAATAATTCAGCAGTATAATTCGACATTTTTAATACTATTCCAAAACTTTGGGAAATCTTAAGTAAAAGACCGTTTAAAAAACGTAGAGCAGAAGGAGGGGATAGATATTAAACCTAGTTAGCGTAAACTTAGATGATGAACATATGTATGGAAACTGATTTTATTGGGTCTAGGTGAAAATCACTCGGGAATAATCCCTCCGGTCAAAATCACTCTAACAAAAATCACTCCAGTCCATAATCACTCCTGCACAAAACCACTCCGGACAAAATCACTTTCGTCAAAACCACTCGCTTACAAAATCGTTCCTGTACAAAACCACTCACATAATAAATCAGAAAAATTCGGGCATTTATATTATTATATTCATGAAATCATGATCTGTATTTCTTATGGTCCCGAGGGTTGCATAGTCATATTTTTTGGCGGCAGAATACCGCGGGCGTATTGTCATTGTTTGCCATTGCACAGTGCACCAATTAATCCAGTCAAATTGTAGAAAATAGGGAAAGTTTTGGTGGAGTTTTGATATTTTGCACCTATATGTTTTTTGGGTCGCTGTACACGAATATCTAGTTTGCCAACAAGAATTTTGACCGGAAACACGTTTTTTAAGCAAAAACGGTGTAAAAATATAGTTTTTCTAAAGTTACTCGAAAACCATCCAATTTTGTAAATGTTGAACCTATATGAAATGAAAGAGGATACAATTTTCTACATTTTATGTAGAAGCGATATTTTTCTCCGATTAATCGTTCAGCCGCGAGAGTGCTGCGAAATTAGGTGTTATTAGCAAAAAAGGGAATTACCCCAGTTTATTTTAAAGTAACTCGAAAACTATCCATTTTTTGTAAATCAAAAATGGCATATGAAATGAATCTTCATAAATAAAATGTTAGAAAACCTGATATTCGCGTACAGCGACCCAAAAAACCTACAGGAACCGAATATCAAAACTCCAAAACTTTCCCCTATTCACCCTTTTTGAGCACCATTTGCCTGAAACGTAGTAAGAAATGCATGACAAGAATTGCTCAAATTACACTGACATTACTACGGCACAGAACACCAACCTTGTAGATGCTCTGAAAATGTGTCAAATGAAATGGCCAATATAATATTGCTTTGAATAACGATCATAATGAGAGGCTAATAATTATAAATTATAAATAAGCAATAAAAACATTGGACATAATAAAGAGAAAGAATAAAATGCTTTACTCTTTATAATTTCAAATGCTTTTATTGCTTATTTATAATTATTAGCATTTCTTCCCCATTTATAGTATTTGGTACATGGTTTATAAAAATTCCTATATTGTACAAATATACATGGTGTTTCTTAAGTACGTGTAGAAATTTGACTGGTGGATTCCTTGGCGTATTCACAAAAATTTCCCATCAATTCACCATTGGCGTGCGTATGAGTCCTCTGAACTACTGGATAAGGAAAAGGAGACGACACGTAGACATTAGAAAACTGAAACCAAGTGCTGTCAAATTTTTATTATTTCTAAATGAGTTGTTGACGCGTTTATAATAATTGGTTCCATTACCGTGACTTTTACCTAAGCTGGAAAATTGATAATATTTTTGTATGGCATACTTTTTCTTACTTAAACCTTAACCTTAAAAATATTGATAACAATCTGTAAGTCCATTAAAAGTTGTTATAAAAAAAGTTTTGTCAGTTTCGCTTTAATATTAACGCCAGAAAAAAATAGAATTAAAAATCCAAAAATTCGATTTTTTCAAGTAACTC
Organism: Agriotes lineatus; assembly: GCA_940337035.1. Classification (NCBI taxonomy): domain Eukaryota; kingdom Metazoa; phylum Arthropoda; class Insecta; order Coleoptera; family Elateridae; genus Agriotes; species Agriotes lineatus. The sequence goes on along the minus strand of OW679199.1, from coordinate 41,031,189 downwards.
AAAAACGGAAAATCATACCAAGGATTTGTATACGTCATTTTATTTATCCTTTAATTACGCAATTGTTTTCCTATTTAACCAAATTTGTATCTCTTGCTATTAACGAGATCCCCATACTGGCCCTCCTTATCTTGGACACACTGTGTATTACGAATAATTTTGATTGATTTATAAATCCTAATATAAAATGTACAAAAACTGAATTTATCTTATTGAAAAGAATATTTTTAAATTGCAATCACTTTATTAGTGGTGCTTAATTTACTTTTTCCATATAAGATTAGTTTCTCAATAAAATGTATGTAAATAAAATAAAAAATAAAATTAATGCTCATACTCGATAGGGCAGTGATTTGGTTGAAGCACTACACTCATTAAAGTGGTAAATATTTCAAATTAAATTATCTGCCCCTAAGTCAGTTTAGAGCGAACGCGCTAATAGTAATTTATTATACAAGACGATCAAGTTAAATTTTATCCACGAGCAGTGGCGTATTTATGGGAGGGGGGCAGGGGATCTAACCCCCCCCCCCCCAGTAGCTAACTTAAAATGGTAAATATTAAAAGCCTGTTGAACTATCTTTGTGCGTAAAAAGGTATAACTCAGCTTTTCTTTTAAATAACTGTCAGTTTTACCGAGCTTCAGCATCTACTTTTCAAAAGTTTGGCATTTTATTGTAAGTACGCATATTTAGGCAAGGCATTGCAAAACAATAAAACATTATCAGTTAGTTCTGTTTCATGCAGAAAAGGCTGAATGGTTTGGCAATTAATCCATTCACCACAATGTGGAAATATCGGCCTCCGAAGTAATTGAAAACTTAGCGAAGAATCCTAGGCGACTTCCATTTGTAATATAATATCTTTATTTTATTTGATATAAAATAATGTGTAATGACTAGAGTCCGTTAAAATATTTCCGTATTTTTTCAAAATATAGCATAGCAAAATGGCATTTATTTTTTCAAAACATGGCATATAAAATGGCACTTATTTCAAAATAAAGCATAAAAAATGGTATTTATTTCAAACAGTTTAAATTTTAGAAAAATTGTCACCAGTAATATTAAAAATACCACAACACAAATACAAAAGACAAAGTAATCTGATAAAAAAGACGAGCACAAGAAAAATAAGTGGAACATAGGTATCCGAGGTGCATTGAAGGAAAGGGGGAGAGCGCAGGGTTGTTGTTGACGAGTGGACGTAACGGGATACTTACCAGAGCGTTGAGGCGCGCGATGAGCGGTCACCCCCTCTCCGGGTCATCGACCTTAGTACCTGGCACTTACCAAAACTTCTGCATGTCTATTTTGAAATTTGTAAGCCCTTTTGTTGTGAATTAGCCACATAACATTGATTTTGATTGAAATATAGCATTAAAATATGGCATTTATTCAAAATATAGCATTTATCACGAAAAAGGGCATTTTATAGCATTTATGGCACCAACAAATGTGATTCATTCCACCCCTTACTACTTGAAACGCCTAAATACGAAATCTGGCCCTAAAGGGGACTACAGTAAGAAACATGGCAAAATGGCATTTGACGGACTCATTTGTTAGTAACAATATAGGAATAGGTTTTGATTCATCAGTCGTTTTTTTGGGAGCAAAATTCTCAACATTTTCCGGGGGAGGACCCCCCCCCCCTTCCTGGGGGTTCTCCGTACCCCCCAGACCCCCCGGTACTTTGTCCCTTGAAAGCAACTTTTACATTTCGATTTTAACTCCCCCCCCCCCCCCGCGGAGCGAAATCCTACGGAACCATACGAAACACGCCAGGAATATGAATATTACATAAATGCCCGAATTTTTCTGATTTATAATATCAGTGGTTTTGTACAGGAGTGATTTTGTGCCGGAGTGATTTTGTACGGACGTGGTTTTGACCAAAGTGATTTTGTCCGGAGTGGTTTTCTGCAGGAGTGATTACGGACTGCAGTGGTTGTTGTTGGAGTGATTGTGACCGGAGTGGTTTTGACCGGAGGTATTATTCCCGAGTGATTTTCACGGGACACCGATTTTATTATATAAACATGGAGGAATCCGTTTATACAACATTTTGTGATAGAAACACCTCATATACAACAGCCTTCTTCTACTGATATTTATCCAACCGGAATCGAATAACTTATGCTATAATATGGTTGTATTTTCTAATGCCGAAAATTGACGGAAGACAAGAGTTCTGTACTCTCGATCCTGGTGGCATCATATAATAATAATAAAGTTCTTTTTTTTTTCGTTTTACATAATCGAATTTTAAGCTAGTAACAGTAATAAATATTGTTACAATAAATAAATGAATACTATATTACAATAAAGAAATCAAAGATATTCCACTTAAATAGCTATAAAAACCGCTGTATGTGGCTTTGCAGATATTACTTAACTTTGAATATGAATCCAGACAAGGGCCATACACAGTATCACAATAATTAAATTGTCATGGAACGATTGAGTCACAGAGAATTGTTTTTAATTTATTATTTAAAAATGACGGCTACAGTATAAAAATTTTAATTGATAAAAAGCTCGACATATGAGGTTCACGTGAGTTTTAAATTGCTACTTGGCATCCATGCGAAGACCAAGTTTTTTTACAGTCTTGTATTTGCAGAATATTATTACCGAGTTTAATAACTGTATTTTCCTGAGGTCTCCTTAAATTATCAGTAATAATGTATTTTTCTGGTAAAATGTTTTACGGAAGTTTTTTTGATTAGCAACGTTACAAAACTTGATCAAAATCCCAAGCCGAAGGCGAGGGAATTTGTCAAAATTAGTTTGTCGAGAGGCATTGCCAAAAAGGAGCAAATCTTGAGTAAAACATTTTCCGAGCAAAATCATGAGCTCGAATTTTGTGGACTATTTCCCAAATATCGGTTCATCTTGCATCGATATGCAATGACTATGATATTTCAACTGATCCACAATGACTGTTTAAATCGTTTTTGAAATACCACCTTGATTAAAACAACATATTTGGTGGTTGCCATAGATATAAGTGGTAAAAGAAACTGATAAAAAACCCCAAGGGAAAATTCTGATTCTTTGCCACTATAAAAGCAAGTGATTTGTTGAATTTTGAAAAATCGTGGCATGCGGGATGCGGGAAATAATCTCTGCCAAAAATTATGACTGTTGACTTAGCGGGGTTAATTTTAAGCGAATATTTGTTGAATATATCTATTAGGCTATTTAAATCATTATTAATATAAATTACTGCAGTCCCCATTTCATTAAGTGAGAAAGAATAATAAATTTGTCCGCATAAATGCGATAATTGCAATTTTGTACCGCCAAGTAAAAGTTACATGTATATATGTAGTATACAAAACCGGTCCCAGAATAGATCCCTGTGGAACACCTCTGTCAAGAATTAACGCCTCGGACACAGCGCCCTGTAAAACAACCCTTTCACTTCTGTCATTGAAGAAATTAGATATAAGGCCTACAGCACCAGCTGCAAAGCCTATGAAACAGAGTATGACCTTCAGTGTATCATGGTTAAGCATATTAAAGGCCTTGGAGTAATCAAGTAAAATTAGAACGGTGATATTATTTCGATCAGTAGCAGTTATAATATTATCGATAGCAATATAACAAGGACCAGACATACGGATAATTTTGCTCACGCCAAGGGTCGAGTGCTGGTTGCAATGAAAATCGAATAATTGCATTTAAAAACATCACTTTATTGTGAATATCTGGCATATTAAAAATATCATCCCATGAGACGAAACGCAGATCTTGGTGAAATGCATCAAAATTAATATGTTTAAAGCTATGGTAGTTTTTAGCAATGTCGGATTTATTAGAGTGCCCCGTAGGAATCCGACTAGAGACCAAGTTGTGGTCAGTGAGATGATGCATATCGACAACACCACACTCTATAAGATATCATTATTGGCATTAATAATTATTATAATAAGAGTAGACGTAGTTTAAGTAATACGTGTAGGTTCATCAGTTACACATGTTAATAATTACTATGATCGAAATAGTTAACAAAAAATCACCCAAGACAAAATATTGATGTGGATTAACATATCAACTAGCGTTGTTTTCAGTGAATATAAAGGTAGAGAGCCTGATGCTCTCTGCGGACCATAAATACCTAAAATTTCCATATCTAAGTGAATTCTTTACTTAGATCGTGGGCATAAACATGTGTTTTTCAGTCTTTGCTGTACGTCGTCGTTTAGGTATACATAAAAAAGCACTGAAGACAAGCTGTTTGCTTTTTATGACTTTTATTAAATGTAGATGGGTTTCTCCTTTCTTCCACAGCTTTTCTCGTATTAAATACTTTGTCAAAGGATTTCTTCCGCTCTGAAGATAATAAGTAGGCTTCTTTGCTGTGTTCCCTATCTATATATATAATAGACTTGTCTGTCCGTCCGTCCGTCCGGGACGCTGTTTCAGCAGCCAAACCGTAAGAGATAGAGAAAAAAGTTATTGAAGTTATATGTTTGGAATGGTCATGTCAGGTCAGGAACCAAATTTCAGTCACGTGACACTTCCGGTTTCCGAGAAATCACGTGATTTCCGTCCGTGCGGGACGCTGGTCCGTCCGGGACGGTCTTTTTTGTTTTATTAAATGAGACATTTGTCTCACTGGACTGCTAGTATTTTTTCTAATGTCTTGTTTGTCAACGTGTTGTCAGAACCATGGTGTAAATAATAGACGGTGAAACGTTCCCGGAGATGCTCAGTCGTTCAGAAAATAGAGGGGAGATGTCAACCAATCCCCAATGGGCCTACACAAGGACATTCATCATGGCCTCGATTATAGTGTAACCATGGCCGCGATCGTATATTGTTGCTGGCACTGTCAGTCGATATCAAATTCAAGGTTAGCAGGTTAGGTTTTTCGTCAGTCTGACACCAACTGACACAAAACTTAACCTCGAATTTGACATCGACAGCGTCTTCAACAATACACTTCAGTACTACCAATCGTGTCATTTGTGGGCCCATGTCATATTGGTTGATTTGAGGTCCGCCCACATTTTGCGGAACGTTACACCTTGTATTCTTTACACCATGGTCAGAACAAGGATGTCCTTTCCTAAAGTCAAGCTGTTGATCTAGTATTTTATGTCAGTTTGTTTATCCAATACCTGTCAATAAACACCCCATACCTATAGTGATTTTAACAATTCCCATATCAATGTTACACGCGCAATAACGTTTAATATAATCCGTGTTGTGATGTCACCTTGTCACATTGTCACCTGGCAACCGTAAATGTTATAATTAACAGGTATGATTTCAAACTAAAATTTTGGTTTTGATGCTTTTTCGAAGTTTATTGAGAGGTGTGGATTAAATGTTGTATTGTACGCTTAGCTCACACGGCCTACGGTGTCGTGGGCCAAACATTTTCTTTAGTGGGTAATACCCACATAGCACTACTTGTATAGTAAAATAACTATTATCCTATTGCTTATCATTTTGGAATACACTTTGTATGTATTATTTTGTACATATAGTAGGCGTAATTCTACTTTCTTCTTAAATATAATGTTATTTATTTTTTTAAATTGTTTGCACATATGAATGATTTCTATCACAAGAAGTACAAGCAATATTAATTGTTCATTTATTAAATTATGAATTGCCATAAGACATTTATTTGCATATGATGATATACCAGCATTTGATATTGTTTAAGATAATATCACTATCAATTTAGTTTTTTACATATTGTGCCATTTTCCAGATATGTTGATATACATTTTTCATAAATAAGTTGTGTTCGTTTTATCTACATACATAGTTATGTGATCAAACGGGAATTCTGATATAATAGATAATTCATATTCGAAAAGTGGTGTGAATTGCTACTGCGGTTGCCACCCCGCAGAAAATCCACTTTACAAGGCATTTGTGGGAAATGAGCATCCCATGACTATCCAGGTACATTCCTGGATGACTGATAATATAATTGATTATTAAGTCAAGGGTCAAGGGGAAGGCGCACTATCTGCGGTACCGATTGGGCACCAACCCAACAATAAAATAATAAGCCACAATCCAATTAACAAAGTTCTTTACAATCAATGTAGTAATATTAACAGTGAAACTGTGTTAAACTTAGCTACACCGTTGAACTACATACAACATCTATCGCAAAGCAATAATATCTATTACAGACCTTATTATTTCGCCCATTCAATTAATCGACGTAATTGCCACACACAACACTTTAAAAATCACCTAAGAGCTCTCTCAGCGGAATGCCACCCTCTGTGGTATCAAATTTCATAAACTTAAGCTTAACATTTTGAGCTATTGATTTATTCAAAGGCAATAAATGAGAGACTGAAATATTTACAAAACAAAATAAAACGGCGTTAAAGTAAATAGTACAACATAATATCGCTATCAATAGAGTTTTTGTTATATACTCTTAAAAATTCTAGAGATCTAACAGGAATTCAGTTATCCATATTCTAATATAATAATTCTTATTCGCAAAGAATAAATAAAACTAACTTCTACATTGTAAGGTACAGTAGCTTTTAAAAGAGAAACAATTTGAAGTAAATGATTTCTATGGCCGGTAGTTTTTATCATAATTTCAGTTAATTTAAATTTTATAATCGTTTAAATAAGGCACAAATTCTAAATATGTCTGTATTAGAAAAGATTTTAGCTTAGAAATAAATTTGCAAACCGGATTTTGCCATTAGTTCCGTTCACTAAAAGTATTTTCATAATTCAAAGTTGTATAACTAACGAGAATTTCTCTGAAAATAGATTTTAAAGAGTGTATTATTTTATACAATGTTACAGGGCACAGTGCAGCTGTTCAGGAAATATTAGTCAAACTATAAATATTGTTGTTAGCTTTATGATTCATGAAAAACGGACAAGTTTTATTGGAAAATTATTAGAGCGTGTTCTAAAGCAATATTTTTCCACATAAGCCACACGGAATTTAAAAATCATTAATTTTAAAAAATCAATTCGCAACTACTGATTGCAGCTAAGCACTTAAACATATCTGTGACCTAGAAAAGACCACGCCTCGAAACAACCATTGGCATTGTTAAGACAAATAAACGATGGGCTGGTTAGATTAATTTAAGTTATATCAGTACCGCTGCAAGAAGTTCGTTGCTGATTTATGTTACAACATTCCAGTAGTCGAAAGTATTAAGAAAGTGATGGAAAGTTATTTTGCTGACGAGGAAATGATTTATAGACTCTATTGAAAGACTGATTGCTTCAATTTTCTATTTGATTGTATCAAAAGCGGAAAATTGGCTCATTCATTGGCGTGAAGTTCTGGTTGCGTCTGTTAAAGTGGCCGCTAATTGAGAAATCGATATACATTTATGTTGCTAATTAGAAAGTCGTTCGGGAAGTTGTTAACAAGCAGATGCGTTTGTTGCGGAATTGATTTTATAAATTATTTGCGTTATAAAATAATGACTTTGCGATTACAACTGCCGCAGTTCTCCAGTTCCACATAACTGTCGCCTCAGCACTCGTGAGGGGATGTAGCTCAGTGGTAGAGCGTTCGCTTTGCATGTGAAAGGCCCCGGGTTCGATCCCCGGCATCTCCAGCTTTTTTTTATTTTATCTACAAATCTGTTTGGTGAACATGTTTCATATTTAGTACGTTTTCAAGTAAAATTCCTATTTAATATACATTTTAAATTAAATATTGCAGAAGAAGAATAATTATTGAACTCTTCACGATAAATTTTACTTTGGACAAATCTTCTTGATGGAGTCAGCTTAGTTTTGTTAAGTAGTTACTGCTCCTTGTCAGTTGCCACTCTTTTGTCTGATTAGGTAGTATACAATCACAGGTTCCTGATATCATCCTCGCCGTGGTAAAAAGGTTGACTAGTTTTCTAATACGTTTAACTCTGAAGTTAGGAAATTCCTCAAAACTTGTCCCTGCTGCATGATTAACATCGCTGAACAAGGGATGATGGATTCTAGAGGATAGGCATTTGATATTTTTCACTGCAATCCATTATGTTTACGGCTCGTATTTGCTCAATTACTCCAACATGTTCAGCATACTCAACACGTAATAGTTATTAGTTGTATTGAAATATATGGGTGCAATCCAAAATAATGGAGAAATACATCGACTGTGGTATTCTGCGTAGTATTTGTCGTTCAAAAGTTGAATGATTTTGTTAGGATGTCCCCGTTTAACATAGCAAGTTAGAGTTTTATGTTATTATCGTTAGACAAAGATTTTATATTTATACCGTTTACGTTGTAAGCTCTGAAATGGTTCGAGATATTTTAATGCCCAACTGGGTTATTAAGGCAAAGTTGTTAAAGCTAAATTACATGTGTGGTGGTGAATTGATCAGGGGAAGGAGTAAGGTTAGATGTGACTTGGCATATTATGTTGACCAAAACGACAAGAGTAGCGGCGTTCAAAATGTTTTAATTATTAATTACTTAAACACTTTTGAAAACAGCAACTGTTATGAATTGAATAGGTATCAATTAAGGTATATATCTAACCTCAGTTTTTATCGTTTGAGGAACAGTATTCATTCTTACTTCTTACAGCATCGGTAATGATCGCTACAACATAGTATATTAATTGTAGTTCAGAAATATGAAAAACAGTTACCTACTTGGCGAAATTGGAATTGATTTTAACTATTTCATATATTCCTAATTTATTTGAAGTTCCTTTAAATTTCGAATTGGTGTAAAGGTAATAAATGTTTAAAATCAACAATATTCAACATGTAGTAGCTTTCAAAGTCACCGTCATCGTGTGCAAGAATTATTTACAACTATGAGGGTGTATGCCCCAAATTGCTCAAACATTCTGTTTGCAACGGTAATTATTGTGAAAGTTGCGCTATTTTCACACAACCTACACTTTATGACATTTTTAGATGTATGATTTGTAGTCAAACTTAAAGTGTTTAAAATCATAATATTGATGGTCCTCATATTTAACGTTGCTTAAAGCATATGGAACTGCAGTTCAACTAAATGTTATAATGTTCACCAGGATCTGTTTGAATAATTTTCCAGTAAATGTTTTTGAGTAGTGAAAACGTGTTAAATTAAAAATCGTTATTATAATTTTAAAAAAAAATAATAAATTCACAGATACACAGAGAAAATGCATTTGGCACCTGTAAGATACCTGCCAGCGTACAAATAATTGGGGATGTAGCTCAGTGGTAGAGCGTTCGCTTTGCATGTGAAAGGCCCCGGGTTCGATCCCCGGCATCTCCACAAACTTTTTATAAAATTAAATATGGAAGATAAATAAATTTCAGTTTAATTCATCTAGTATTAGAAGTACAATATTCTAAATCGACGCATAAATATGTGGAAAATTTGACTATTTGTATTTCTTCTTTTTAGAAATTCTTTTGTAATCAATTTCTGTTCAAGCTTTCTCGCCACCTTCTTTTTATGCCTTTTATATTATAAATTGTATTTCCTATTTAATTGTGTTTTTTTAATGACCAGTCCTCGTCCATTCGTAGTTTGTTCCTGTTTTGTCGTCTTACTGTTATCGATTTTGAGATATCAGTTATCATACACTCTTCGCTTGCATTTTTGTTCCATGCTTTATCCCATTTTGATTTTTTACTTCCTTTTACCATAAAGGAAGTATTGAATTCACCCCAAAAATTTGAAATTGAGTGTTCAACAGATCTTGACGTTTTCGAGTACCCTGAACCCAAAAGACATGTTTTTGTTCATTGGTCTGTCTGTCTGTCTGTCTCTCTGTCTGTCTGTGAATAGAATATCTCAAAAATGAAAAGAGCTATGGTGTTGAAACTTTATATATAAGTTTTGTGTACTATGTAGATAAAACAGCAACCTTTCGAAGAAAATCGCATAACCGGAAGTAGGTGTTTACTCTTGTGATTTTTCAGTTTTTTTCGATTTTTTCAAAAACGGCTCTAACGATTTTTTTCAAACTTTAAATTTTTATTAAATTATTAATTTGTATTGATGTGAAATAGGTGATTTTCCAGTTGAATACTTCTAAAATGGGTTTCTTTTGTTTTTTCTACTTTTTTTTATTAATTCCTATATTAAATAGAACACCCGGTATATTATTGCATTTTTGAATTCAGCTTAAAATTTTAGAGAAAATTTGTCTCTTGAACTAACGCTGTATTTTGTACTGTTTTTGTGGAATTTGTAATTTTCGAAATTTTTTGACAAATGCTTAAAAATTAAAAATCAAATTTTTGCCTAATTATAAGATCACTGTAAAAGGAAGTTGTGTGAGTGTATCACACCAGATTTTGTTGTTATTGTTCTTCATGGGCTCTCTAGCAATTGTTATGTGAAGACACTTTATTTTCTACGTATCTACGACCAACCAACCAGAATGTGAAATGCAACTATTTTCAAAAGGCTTGACGACAATTCTTGAGTGAAATTTTTATGGGTTTTTCGTGTAAAACAGCCATACAACCATATTTTGTATATCATATACAGGGTTATTCACGTAAGATGACGAGCCTGACCAGGTAAAAATGCAACCCAAAATACGATTTATAAAGCTAACTGGATCCCTATTGCATTAGCACCTCGAATTTGGCATAGACTGTTTATATGTCATTGGTGGCACTGTAAGTCTATGTCAAAGTCGAGGTTAGCTGATTGGTTTTGTGTCAGTTTGTGTTAAATTCATGGTTAGCAGGTTAGGTTTTGCGTCAGTTTTGACACAAACTGACGCAAAACCTAACCTGCTAACATCGAATTTAACATAGACTTACAGTGTCACCAATGACATGTAAACAGTCTATGTCAAATTCGAGGTTTATAAATCGTATTTTGGGTTGCATTTTTACCTGGTCAGGCCCGTCATCTTACGTGAATAACCCTGTATAAAATTATATGATTAAATATGTGAAGAAGAATCCCGGTGATATGTCTAAAACACGGTCTAAAAGTATAGCTTTTTAGCCTACCACATAAGTCGCCTATTTCTAACTAAAATAACTTTGGCATTTTTCAAATTGAATTAGACCCTTAAACTGGCTCATTATCCACTAGTAAAATAATAACCATATGCCACTAGTGAGTAAAAACCATGTCACTCACTACTGCATTGTTGGTAGCACTGACAGGCTATGCGATTTTCAGGTTAAGTTTTGCGTCAGTCTGTGTCAAATAACAAACTAAATCTAACCTACTAACCTCGAATTTGACATAGACTGACAATACACTTCAGTACTGCCAAACTTATAATACGCATCACAGGCGACTCTAATTATAAATTTATTTGATCTCTCAGTACTTTCCAAATAGGCACTACGACTTTTCACGACTGTCAATACAAAATTTATGTTTTTTAGATATTTATTGAATTGTTTGATAAAACGTTATATTGTATTCGTGTTTTAGTTGCGGTTTATCCACCCAATTAAATTAAATGCTCGAACTTCGTTCTCGCATTTAAACATTCGGTCATGGATAAAACGCCTTCTAAAGAACGTATACAATAAATGACTATTAACGTCTTTAATAAGGAAAGCGCACCGCAAGAAATAATGATTAGCTGTTGACGTGTTGAAAATTATGTTTCTAATAATACTGAAAGAGTAAAAGGAAACGCTTGGTAATGCGTATGACATTAATTAGCAAAGAAAGAAAGAAAACATCAGTCGGTAGGATTCGAATCTGCTCCTTAATGACGACTCCGATTGCTAGTCACTTGGCTAGTAAAGCGTTACCTGCTCGGCTAGTAACGTACTTGCTTATCATTGCATTATGAAGGGCATGGTAACGACTGGACTGATCGCGGACGAAGTGCGTCCGATCGGTGACGATACAAACATGACACAAGCAGTCAGACACAATACTCGTTTATACAGGGTGTTCGGATAATAGGAAACCATACATTGATGGCGAGTTCTACCCATTAAAATAATAAAAAACCTTCATATGCAGTATTGTCCGAAAATCGTTATTGACGTAGATACCGTCCCTTAAAGTTTAACTTTTTTTTAAATTTTTATTTATTTTTTATAACTGAATAGATAAATACGTTAAACTTAGTGTACGTGCTCTTTATTCCAATGTTCACAAACAAAAAGAAAAATAATCGATAACATGTATTTTGAACTGTCAGTTAACCTAAAACCATATTTTCTTTTTAGTCATAACTTTTATATCTAAAGACATACCTCCGATCTAGATGCGGCATCTGGTAGGGAATAAAAAAATTCAAAATTAATTTACTCTTCTTAGGGTATGCGTAACATAAACCGTTTGGTTAGAAATTCTATCTAAAGTTTTAAGGCTTTTCTTTTCAGGGTCATTATCTGATTAGCCGTGATAACAAAAATGCAATTTTTGTTTGTTTGTTGTCGAGTTGTTTTAATGCGTAGAACTCACCATCAATGTATGGTTTCCTATTATCCGAACACCCTGTATATGAGGATATTTGACTTTCTACTATTTTCTATCAAAACATACTTCAGAATGCTTGAAGATATTGCGAGAGTAATTGAAAAGGCATTGAAGAGCAGCGTTTAATTTGGTTTTGCCTCAATACGAATGTCTCACCTTTTATTGTTTATTAAATGTTACCAAATTATTATCGAAAACTGGAAATTCACAAAGATGCAAATTATTTATTTACTCAGCTGAGGATTTACTTGCCCTGTCCAATAGACGACCTTGCTCATAAATACATATGAAGTTACTTATGTTTCTCAAACAATAACGCGCGACCTTGATGTTATCAAAGCGAATACTGGTTTACAATTACAAGTAGTTCCTTCAAAAACGCTCTTTATTCCACCTTTTCTTACCGAAGCTCAATAAAATTTTCAGGTGGCGCAACGCGGCGTAGAGGTTATGGAAGTCATTGTTCTTTTAATAGGTATGCAGTTCGGTAAGGACGAGAGGTGACCTTTTTTCGAATGACTTTTTTCAGCCGACCAGAATTGTGTGCTGCATTTACTGCCATTAATTCTTCTTGAGCATCAGTTTGTACTCGTAAACAAGAGAATTTGGCTTGGCAACACCATGACAATAATAATTTTTTATGTAAGCTTTAATGTGTGCTATTTCATTCTTATCTTTTTTTATGCTAAGGTTTGCTGAAATATAAAGTGCGTAATATATTCGAGATATTATTTGGAGATTGAAAATACTTAGAATTAACATTTGGGTTTATCGTATTTCGTTCAGAGACGCCTTTGGAAATGGCATAAGCAAATTGTTCTTTTAAACAGCTCAGAAACTATCTTCAATATGAATTAAGGATTTGGTATTGATGGATGTAACACGCCTACGTGATCGTTTAATATCATTACATTCACATGAAGTCTTTTTAGAAGAATAGAACCGTTTTTCTATTTAAAAAAATGCGAAAATTCAGGAAATACTCACAAAATAGTAATGTAAATTTACAGCTACAGAATCAACAATTTTAGAGTAAAAACTTGATTTAGCGCCAAAGCTAGTATAATGTTATTTTTAATGTCTTTTATATAAGTATGAAGAGCCCTGTACACTCCCTTGTGGAACTCCGTAGTTTATTTCTAATTTTTCTGACAGTTTATTTCCTACTTTTGTTGTAGAAGTCTGTTGTTTAGATAGTTTTTAGGCAATTAAGAACTGCGCGCCGTACTCGATATACCCCACATATATCTATTAAATTTTTATGGTCAATAGTTTCGAATGCCTGAATTGATTTCCCCCATCAATTTCTTGTCCACTTGGACATAAACTTACACGCCAACACTCATTTGCCGAAGACTCCTATAATAATTTAATTACCGTGCTCTGTTGTGTCCCGGAAATGTAACAGAACAGACTCGATCATACTTACATTTTCGACTTTAAAAGATGCCATCTACCTTCTACCCCATCTTAACACGACGTTATTTACTGTAATAAGGCCTTCGAACATATAAGACTTACATGTTCGAAGAATAAGGCCGTATACAGAATTAGTACAATACTCGCGCAAGCGCGCTCTTCTTTCTTTCTTTATTTGCCATCTACCGTCCACTTCTGAACGTGGGCCTCTTCTAGAGTTATCAATCTCTCATTGTCCTGGGCCTGTTGATGCCAGCGTTTTTCACCTGCCTTTCGTATGTCATCGACCCATCTTATCGGTGGTCTTCCTATCTCTTTTTTTTTTCTCTGGGTCTCCAATGGGTAACTTTGATGTCCATTTGTTGTTAGTGTCTCATGCAATGTAGCCAGCCCAACTTAACTTTCATTTTGCGACTCGTTGTACAATATCTATTGTTCCTGTCCTCTGTTTTCTTACGTTGCTTCTAAGTTTGACTCTGAGCAGTATTCTCTTCATAGCTGTTTACATTATTCGTAGCCGATTTGCACTTTTCTTTGTTCAAGTCCGTATGTAGCTACTGGTGTAATACAGGTATCTGGACCTTTCGTTTGAAATTTATGGGGATATCTCTGTTTTGTAGTACTTATGTCTTAATTTTCCAAAAAAGCCCACGATAAGGCAATGCTTCGAAATATTTTTAGAACTTGATTTTCTTTACCCATAATTATATTGTATCCCAGGTATTTATACTCCTTTGCGTTCTCTATGTTAATTCCATATATACTAATTCATTTTCTTATATGGGTATTTCGCCACTCTGCAAATTAAAATATTAAATAACGAAAATATTAACAACGAACGTTTCGAGGGACAATCTGCCCTCGTTATCAACGAATAACAATTAAAACTAACAAGAACTTATCTTTTTTTCACTGGAAGAAAAAAGGACCAACCTCCAATGAATTTTCTGACATTGACGTTTGTTGATATCTGTACCTACTTGATCTCATCTTTAAGAATCGATAGCCAACTATTGTCTAAAAATATTGAGAAAGACGACACGCATTTTTCTTCTTTAAGTAAAATGTATGCCGTTTCCTTAATTTTTCGCCTTGTTGACATCGATTCTTTAGACAAGATCTTTGTGTTGTCCCATTGTATTTTATGGTTTTCATCCCAAGCATGTTCTGCCAGCTTAGACTTATTGAATTGATACGTTTTCAACATATTTTTATGTTCTTTAACTCTTACTGCTAAAGGCCTGGATGTTTCACCGATATAATATTTCCCGCATTCACAGGGAATACTATATATACAATTCCTTGAATGCTGTTCTTCGTTGAACGGTTTAGTTTTTGTAAGAACTGACCGTAAAGTATTCATCGTTTTGAATACCGTCCTAACATTGAATCTATTTCCAATTCGTCTAATTTTGTCAGATATGCCTGGAATATATGGTATAGTAAGAGTATTATATTTTTGAGTGTCATTCCTTTGTATGTGTGTGGCATTGCTTCGTGTATTGAAAATGTTCCGAACAAGAGTCTCTGGATAGCCATTATCTTGTAAAACATTAATAATAAATTCTTTCTCTTTTTTGAAAATTGTATCATTAGAGCAAACAACTTTGGCTCTGTCGTAAAGACTTTTTACAACGCCTGTCTTTATGTTTTTGTGATGGTTAGAATTAAAATGTAAGTACCTATTAGTATTGGTTTTCTTACGGTATACTGATGTTTCAAAAGTATTTATTGTGCGTGTGATTAGTGTATCAAGAAAGGGTAACTGATTGTTTTGCTCTGTTTCTAATGTGAATTTGATGGAGGTTTCTTTACTGTTAATATGTTCAAGAAATTTGTCCACCTCATCTATATCATGAGGCCAAATTGCAAAAACATCATCGACATATCTCCACCAAACTACTGGTTTGTTGGTGTACGTGTAGACATGTTGTTGTTCAAAGTCTTCCATAAAAATGTTACTAACAGAGTGGCGAAATACCCATATAAGAAAATGAATTACCATATACAGTTGCTGAACAAACTGAATTAGCAGAAGATGGTGACCTCAGTTTACTCAGTGAGGTAATAGAAGTTTCAACACAACCAAATCAAGAAGCCACATTAGAATCTTGTGCGACGGTATATGTAGCTGGTTATGTCATTCATAAAACGCTTTTACGTTTTAATTGTGATCAGTGTCAAAATATGTGCAGCCGTGACTCTGTAGTGCATCATAATGAACTGTTTTTACAGCAAAAAGACTATGGTGCGGGCGACTGTGTTATTTACCTAAAAAAACCTTCAAGTATTTTAATAAAAATAGTTACAATGTTACTTGAACATTTTGAATATTATTTTAAAAATAGTAAGTCGTGTGTAAGTTTTAAGAAAACATTATTAGCATATAGTGTAAATAAAGTGAAAATTTTAGTACCAGGGTGGCTTAACGAGCAAGACACATGTTACTCTCATAAACTGTTTTTAATTAATCATTTAATTACGTGCAAACTCCATAAAACGTTGAAATGGCTATCGCAAGATTTAAGGACTACAAACCAGTCTGGTACACGCAACAAAAAAATACAACATTTAAGTAATGTTTAAAGCTTAAAAAATGTACGTTTATATGCTTACAGATATATTTGCGTACTTCCTATTCTTTGTAACTTTGTATATTATATTGTTTTATTGTATGTAATATTTACACCTTGAAAATCTCATTTATTTAATAGATCATTGAAATTGGCGAGAGTAAGAAATGTATATCTTTATTTCAAAATATTTTAATTTAAACTGGCGTTAATGGATCTGACTCAAATTTCCTATAATTTGCCTTTAAAAAAAAGTAATTAAACCCGTAAAAGGTTGGGGCAAATTGGGGTTCAATCCCTAACAATAGGTACCTAACTCTTTATTAACAAATTATTATTTATATCGCCCAAAAATTATGTCAAATGCAAGTAATAATAATTTATTTAAAAATAGCTATTTGGCATAATTTTTGAGCGACTTAAGTATAATAATAATAATAATAAATGTCGTTTATTGAGCAAAAATAAATGAAATTGTTATTTTACAATATACTTGAATTATGAATACATAAGTTGCTCAAAGGGGCAAAGTTCAGGCGTGCTAATCGAATTAGCATACTGTTCTACCACTTAACCCCAAGGTAAATAAAGAAAACAGATAATTTGTTAAAAAAAGGTATATTGTTGGGTATTGAACCCCAACCCTCGATTAGTTTGCAGCTCCTTAACCACATAAGTTCTTTTTCGTTTCTACTCTAATTTACGTTTAAAGTGCAGTAATTTAAACTAGAGTATAAATTATTAAATAATTGTGAGTTTTCTGTGAAAACCGCCCCGATTCATTTTTTTAATAACAGATTGTACAGGACTTGGGTCAGATCCCTAATCACCAAATTAAATTTTTGCATACATTTCTGAAAGATAATTTAATGTCGATAATAAATGTTCGAATAATATTGTCTTATTCTTTGCTGAGACTATACATAGAGAGATCGCCAACTTAAATGTGCCTAAATAGATATTTTTTAATGCATCAAGTAAATGAGATATTCAAGGCGTACTGTTTTAGTAGCCGTACTGTACTCTATACGTATCAACTTCACAAGATACAATATTATTTTTGTTTTTATTTGCTTTTTAAAATAGATCACTGTAAACTATATTAATCATCAACATTACTTGAACAATAATTTCCTCTCGTATTAAAATTTTTAAATAAAATCCGTATATTGTTTATTAATGTTTTTTTTTCATTATTTGTACATAGCTAATTCTATATTCATTATAGAATTTTGTGAGAATAAAGTGGGGACAATCCGTATTCCGTATAATCTTGCGCTCATCGGTGAACTTTTTGTTGAAATTATATTAGAAACCTCTTATGTAATTTTTATATGTACCTAGCTACCTATGAAATGTTTAAAAGTGTTGCATGTGAAACTTATAAAACCTTTATTTTACTTGGTACCAGTTCATCCGATTGACAACAAATGTTTTAAATAATAACAAAACAAACCAAAGAATATACACCTATATTTAATATTCTTTGTAACTAACTTAACTTAGATGTAAGCAGAATCAAACTACTTAAATATTCTTTGGCAGAATACAAGTTTATTTCGGGTAGGTACAACCATTGTAAAACTATTGGAATTGTAGAGAGAAAGTTCTTGCAACACTGTTATAGCTCAAGAATGCTAATGACGCATTTACATGCTGAATGCCACTGATAAGGTAAGCACTTTGACGCTAGGAGCTCCCAGCGGCATTTTCGAACAAAAAATGATATATTTAACCAAGTAAATAGTTATGCAACCCAAATCACAGCATATACGTTATAGCCCATAACGCTGTCCTTCTTCCCCTATCTATATTCTTTGCTTATACATAAATTAAGTTGCCCCATAACCAATCTAACAGTGCCCCTGCCAAACACTCGCAAGCCGTCAAAGGGAGTAGCAGCCAACCCAAAATATTCAAAAATTAATTACGAGAAAACTGTACATGGTGCCACGATTAAACTTATACATAAATTAAGTTGCCCCATAGCCAATCTAACAGTGGCCCTGCCAAACACTCGCAAGCCGTCGAAGGGGGTAGCAGCCAACCCCAAAATATTCAAAAATTAATTACGAGAAAACTGTACATGGTGCCACGATTAAACTTATACATAAATTAAGTTGCCCCATAACTAATCTAACAGTGCCCCTGCCAAACACTCGCAAGCCGTCGAAGGGGGTAGCAGCCAACCCCAAAATATTCAAACATTAATTACGAGAAAACTGTACATGGTGCCACGATTAAACTTATACATAAATTAAGTTGTCCCATAACCAATCTAACAGTGCCCCTGCCAAACACTCGCAAGCCGTCGAAGGGGGTAGCAGCCAACCCCAAAATATTCAAAAATTAATTATGAAAAAACTATACATGGTGCCACGATTAAACTTATACATAAATTAAGTTGCCCCATAACCAATCTAACAGTGCCCCTGCCAAACACTCGCAAGCCGACGAAGGGAGTAGCAGCCAACCCCAAAATATTCAAAAATTAATTACAAGAAAACTGTACATGGTGCCACGATTAAACTTATACATAAATTAAGTTGCCCCATAGCCAATCTAACAGTGCCCCTGCCAAACACCCGCAAGCCTTCGAAGGGGGTAGCAGACAACCCCAAAATATTCAAAAATTAATTATGAAAAAACTGTACATGGTGCCACGATTAAACTTATACATAAATTAAGTTGCCCCATAACCAATCTAACAGTGCCCCTGCCAAACACTCGCAAGCCGACGAAGGGAGTAGCAGCCAACCCCAAAATATTCAAAAATTAATTACAAGAAAACTGTACATGGTGCCACGATTAAACTTATACATAAATTAAGTTGCCCCATAGCCAATCTAACAGTGCCCCTGCCAAACACCCGCAAGCCGTCGAAGGGGGTAGCAGCCAACCCCAAAATATTCAAAAATTAATTACGAGAAAACTGTACATGGTGCCACGATTAAACTTATACATAAATTAAGTTGCCCCATAACCAATCTAACAGTCGGTTTTAAGTGAACTTTTGAACTACCCCTTCCTGACTGAGCTAAGTTGAGGGCAACTGAAACAACGACATCTGTTCCGACACATTTAAGATCTGTGTTATTGTAAAAACCGGTGAACCCCCTTTACTCTTTTCCCCGATTTTGTCAGTTAAGGTGATTAATGTCGATTCGAGTAAATTATCATGTAACAAGTAGAAAGAAGTCAATCGCTTTTGACGTTCTTTTATCCAACTTTCAGCGCTCCTCTGACCACGAGTGTCAATTTCAAGTTCGGAAATTTGGTTTGTAGTAAGTGTAAGTGATTCCAGATGTGATTCACATTTTTTAATAAAAATATCAGACACTGATTGAACGACATCATGCGTAGCAATTGAGTCTTTTTCAGTACAAAATTTGCAGATAAAGGTACCACTGAAAGAATTAGAATTATCTGGCAATTCGCATTGTTGATGCACCCACTCTTTACATTGATCGCATTGAACCCATGCCGTTTGTTTGTCGAATGTACCTAACCCACAATAAACACATTGGGTAAAGTCATCTAATAAAATTAATTGGCTCATGTCACTTTTGTTGGTTTCAGGATTTTTTTCTACAGCGAGTTTCTGTTTTCTTAAATAATTGCCTAAGAAATGAGTAGGTAGAGGTTTCTTCTTTTTGTTACATTTTTCTTGCGAAGTATTTTCTGAGAAATTAAGTGATAATTTGGATTTTCCCGTGAGTTTAGTTTTCATAATTTTTATTGTTGATTCCTTGTGAAGAAATAGTACATGCGCTCTTGTTCTAAGGATAAATCTAGAACATTTCAATTTTTTTTCACCTTTGAATAGATTATTTAAAAAAATACTAAAATAATTTTCAACGGGTGCGTTACTACATCTGTTAAAATCATACCCAGATAATTTCAAAAGTACACCATTCCAGAGTGGAAAAAATGATAAATATTTCTTTAAAACCGTGTCGAGAAAGCTTTGATTAAAATAAATATTTGTTGTATGCGTAATGTGATTGTTGGCAGACGGTTCGAAAGGAAGTAAATCTTTAAAATATTTATAAAAACGACTGCTACTATATAGCCGTTCATTATTATAAGAAGTTTCTGGCATATCTTTCAGAGACACGCAGTCTGTTTTACAATCATCTACAGTTGGAGTTCCTGTACAGCAAATGATAATTAAATTTGAGTACGCATTTTGACGTTTAATAACTCAAAAGCGGTATAAGGTAAGGGTAACATATGCTATATTTTTGAAATCAGGAAAGAAAGATCATTCCAAAATTTTTTTAATAGACAGGGTGTTCCATTTAAAAAAATATATTACTTTTTTGTATCCCCTTAATTATGCACGCCACTGTACTTTTGATAGCATTTTAACAAAATTCAGTTATAACCACATAACTTTTATTTAAAACTTTTTTTTCTATAGGCAATAATAACGATGATAAGGGGTGGGCAATTTATAATGAATAACCCTGTACAGTTTTCTTGTAATTAATTTTTGAATATTTTGGGGTTGGCTGCTACCCCCTTCGACGGCTTGCGAGTGTTTGGCAGGGGCACTGTTAGATTGGTTATGGGGCAACTTAATTTATTTATAAGTTTAATCGTGGCACCATGTACAGTTTTCTCGTAATTAATTTTTGAATATTTTGAGGTTGGCTGCTACCCCCTTTGGCGGCTTGCGAGTGTTTGGCAGGAGCACTGTTAGATTGGTTATGGGGCAACTTAATTTATTTATAAGTTTAATCGTGGCACCATGGACAGTTTTCTTGTAATTAATTTTTGAATATTTTGGGGTTGGCTGCTACCCCCTTCGACGGCTTGCGAGTGTTTGGCAGGGGCACTGTTAGATTGGGTATTTGGCAACTTAATTTATGTGTAATTTTAATCGTGGCACCATGTACAGTTTTCTCGTAATTAATTTTTGAATATTTTGGGGTTGGCTGCTACCCCCTTCAACGGCTTGCGAGTGTTTGGCAGGGGCACTGTTAGATTGGTTATGGGGCAACTTAATTTATGTATAAGTTTAATCGTGGCACCATGTACAGTTTTCTCGTAATTAATTTTTGAATATTTTGGGGTTGGCTGCTACCCCCTTCGACGGCTTGCGAGTATTTGACAGGGGCACTGTTAGATTGGTTATGGGGCAACTTAATTTATGTATAAGTTTAATCGTGGCACCATGTACAGTTTTCTCGTAATTAATTTTTGAATATTTTGGGGTTGGCTGCTACCCCCTACGATAGCTTGCGAGTGTTTGGCAGGGGCACTGTTAGATTGGTTATGGGGCAACTTAATTTATGTATAAGTTTAATCGTGGCACCATGTACAGTTTTCTCGTAATTAATTTTTGAATATTTTGGGGTTGGCTGCTACCCCCTTGGACGGCTTGCGAGTGTTTGGCAGGGGTACTGTTAGATTGGTTATGGGGCAACTTCATTTATGTATAAGTTTAATCGTGGCACCATGTACAGTTTTCTTGTAATTAATTTTTGAATATTTTGGGGTTGGCTGCTACCCCCTTCGACGGCTTGCGAGTGTTTGGCAGGGGCACTGTTAGATTGGTTATGGGGCAACTTAATTTATGTATAAGTTTAATCGTGGCACCATATACAGTTTTCTCGTAATTAATATTTGAATATTTTGGGGTTGGCTGCTACCCCCTTCGACGGCTTGCATGTATGCGAGGTTTTATTTAGTTGTTAGGATATTGTTGTTAAGATAGATATTTATTCCTTACTTATTTCTGGCTATGTATGGTTTTTAAACTAAGGAAATCGAGTAATAGCCTATACGTGGTAGTGTGTGTGGCTATCTACATCTTTTGATTTTGTGGTTGCTTCGGGTATCATCGTTGAAATTGGCTGCTATCTTTTGGCTGCTGTTTTCACACCGCTCTCCCTGACACG
This sequence comes from Agriotes lineatus, assembly GCA_940337035.1. NCBI lineage: Eukaryota > Metazoa > Arthropoda > Insecta > Coleoptera > Elateridae > Agriotes > Agriotes lineatus. The sequence continues at coordinate 41,008,896 of OW679199.1, read as the reverse complement.
TCCGGGGCTTTATCATTTTGTTGTTGCTTCATATTAGTCTATGATTTGTACATTTTTAAGCTACTACCAGCTTTCAAGGAACGGAAGGTAGGAAGAGTTTCGGTACAAGGATATAAAGGAATGAGTAAGGATAGATGCCCCAGATAATCGTCTCTTACAACAGGCAGGGGGTTCCATGGCTCTATTCTTCATTCGGAACCCAGACGGGTTTATTATTATTATTATTAAAAGTAAAAATAAGGTCTTGCAATATACAACGGCAAAAGTTATATTTAATATTTAGGGTGGGCAACTTAACTTCAAGCCCCTTACTCCTTAGTACTGCAACCCAACATACATAGCAACTTGCCTAAATGTAAACATCCAATTTATCTAAAACACATAAGTATTGCTATGAACACATTTTAGGCCTTTATTATTATAATAGAAATTAATCATATTTCAAGAATATCAAATATTATTTTATAAGATGTTCCACGTTCCAGAAACGTCCTAATTTAATTTTTGTAATTGTATAAAATAGTATTGGCTTTGATAATTTGTAAAACGGTATTAAAAAAAATGTTGGCCTTGATTTGAACAAAACTAATGAGAGCAGGCTAGAAAATAATGTAAAACAATGTAAGATCGAAGTCAAACAATTGGGGAAAAGGAAGCCAAACTGTGAAGTCACAGAATAATACAGAATGGCCTGTCGGCTTAAAATTCTGCTAGTTTTTTCTTTGTGCATGCGCGAGTTCTGGTGGTGTGCAGTCAGCTGTTTTCCATATTTTACACGTGTACTTGTGGCGGTCAATGATCCCTTATAAGAAGGTTATGTTTTTTTGTGCAAGTGGTTTTAAAATATTAATTTAATATGAGTGCACAGAAAAGATCTTTTGGTGGCGCATGATGTACTGTGCATTTCCATATAAATTGCATGGACTTTAACCGTACGGATTATTTCTGTTCAGTTTAAAATTTAGGAGCATAATTTTGAATCTACCGCCTCTGCACACCACTAGGATCATGGCGGACAATTTCAAGGTCACAAAAATTGAGTATGCTGACATCAAAAGCGCCGACACTGAGAGGCCATTCTGATTTAGGGTATTATTCTGTGGTGAAGTGGTGTTAATTTTGGCTTCCCCAATAAATAATTGTTAATAGGTAAATACGCTCTTCCTAATTCAGCGTGTTTTCTAATTAATTCCATACCCTTTGGGTACGCTGTGCATTGATTCGTAGCATCTCTGCAGAGTTATTAAAAAGTGTTTAATTCGAGCATCGAGTGATTTTTCCGAGATTGTATACAAGGTTCGAGCAGTGCAATTGGAGCCCCGTGAGCTAGAGGTAAACAGCGACCTTTGTGGGAAGCATTTGGGGCCCTAGGTTGAGGCAGCGGCTGAATTGGAGGCTCTTTTTGCAGCGGTCGAGCTACAGAAGTCGTTCTGCATGGCGTTCAGCGGCTTGTATCTGCAGGCCAACGGAGAAAGAGGGGCCCAGACATTGTGGGACTTGCTGGGGCTCGAGTTATGCCCTATTTTCCACTGAAAAAGCAACAGAAACGTCGTGAAAGTTCATCCTAAAATATCAAATTTAGTGAATTCCAAGCGTGGCGTCGGTTTTATGTGCACTTCCGACAAATGTTTTTTAGTTTCTGACGCGAATTTACTTACAGCAATTGTTATAACCTAGGCAACGCTTTAATTACGTAATCGCAGATAATTGTGGAATAATAACAAACTTGTTTTTTGAATTGTGAGGTTGGATGGCAATATTTGAATGAAGTTCCCATTAGTTAAATAATATCCAGTATTGTAGCGATCCCAGTGGTTAAATGAGCATTGTTTAAAGCGTTTACAATTTTAAATTATTAAAAATAATACCACGATAATCAAGTTGATAGCAAATGTATTCCAATAGTTTATACAAATCAAGATAATACTTGCTAGGATGTGATATTAGCAGACTTAAATGGGCGAGTAGCCAACAATTGAGAAAGGTATGAAGGAGTCATAAGATAAAATGGAGAACAATCACAACATAATAATGGAGAACGATTGCTGGAATTTTTTTCTAATGTACGATTTAGTAATTACAAACACGCTATTCTTAAGGATATATGTATAAAAGAGATCATCTATATATTGAAATGGTATTTGATCCTTAAATCAGCTCTGGTAGTCATGCCAAACAATTAAATATTAAAGTAATAAAAAACACAGTTGAAATGATTTGCATTTCTGAATAAAATCACATAATTTGTCAATTGAAAGTTGCACTGTAAAATGTAGCCAGTAACATTCGAATTTACTTGAATAGGCTTGAACGGAATGAAACTCAAATTTCATAGGTTGTAGGTAGCAATGTAAATTTGTAAAATATAAAAAGGTATTATACCAGCAAAAGCCAATTTAATAGAGCTGGCACAGTAAAATTTAAAACATGCAAAGTCACAAAGGTGCGTAGCAATCTAAAGTAAATTACAAAAGGTCTAATAATGAGCAGTTTAAAATAATAAGTGGTAAGAGGAGGATTCACGATTGTAACGTGCAAAAGAGCACAAAGCCAGCCAAATTTACATACAGAAGGAAAACCGAGGAATTTGTAGGATAGCAGGCAAAAGTACAGAAATTAAGATCCAAGCAGGCCAGTGATAAAATTTTGGTGAACACATAAATAATCAGTGCAGTGACCAAGTTAAACTTAAAAGTGCTTTTTAAATAAACATTGTGGCGCATTCCTAGATGGAGAATTTTATGAAAATCAAAGAACAATTATTTTAGGCTAAGGTTATTGTGCATAATTATCACATTTGTTAGTTTTAGAATTTTAAATTAATGTAATTGAGTTACTTACTTCCTGTTAAAATCAATGTTTGATGGTAGTTGCATAGCAACCAGACTCTCTCTTGTTTTTAACAATAAAATGATGCTGACACGTTGAAAATTGCTCGAGTTTTAATTAATCTTTTTGGGTGTTGAACAAAAATTCGGGTAAAAATAAAGTACATCATCGTGTTCACAAGGCTGCAGAGGATCGACACCAATAAAGGCAAGAGTTTCCAAGTCATAAAAATAAATTTCTTTCGGCTGCTCTTCGACGTTGGCATCGGGGACCTTCCGGACACCACAACGAGCACCGTACGAGGTCTTGAGAAGCAAGCAGGGATTACCAGTGGGCAGTTCGAGCAGCCAGCAACCTTCAGATCATCGCCGGGGAGCTGCAGGAAGCGGTAAAATTACCAGAGGGGACCTGGCCGTGACTTCGCCTGCAAGAGAGGTTAGGTTAGTGAAAATTTTTTATATACGCCCGATCTGGCTGAAATTTTGGCCAAGTCATTATTTGATACACAAATAGCGAACCTTGCGCGAACGAAGTCGCGGGTAACAGCTAGTATTATAATATAAGGAAAGAATGTAAGTGGAGGACGTGTACGAAGCGTGTCCCATGGCCCCGGCTGCATTTACCTGCAAAGTTTTGAGTCTATTAAACAGTGTGTGTGAGACCATTGACAAAAAAGCTATATCACGACTCTAGTTTTAAAAATTAAATAGTACGATATAATTAAATTAATATATTGTAATGATTTACTGTCCACTGATTGCCTAATTAACACGAAAATGAATAATTTCAAAATGAGCACAGAATTAAATATTTTATTTTTTGCAAGATAGTCAGTATTTTACACGAATAAATGCACTTGATATGAGCAGCAGTAACTATAATTTGGGAGAAAAAGGTTGGCATTAGAGAAGGCAGAATTTGAAAGGGTTACGTTCAGAGTTTCAGTAATAGTTGGTGTTTGGAATGGCAAGCATAGCATAATTTATGTAGCTGACAGATTTGAGTTTGGTGAAATCAATACAACAATCTGAATTTGAAATAATACAAAGATAATTTGTAACGTACGGAAAGTACATGAGCGTAATGAATATTAAAAGTTTATAAGCTAACAAACGACAAGGTAACTGACGGGTAAAGGAGCAGTGTGAGCAAAGCAATTATTGCAAAGAGCAATGAAATAAGGCAACCTATAGAGAGGACACAGACAATTAGTGCAGTGCTAAATAAACTCATGTGAATCAATGCAATTAAACTAAGTGATTAAAAGCAGAGCAAAGTTTAAAGTGACAATTCCCAAGAAAAGGTAGTTTAGTATTAAGCAAAAACAGTATATCACAACTATAGTTCATAAGTTAAAACATGATATCAAACCTCATTTCTTAAAAACAAATTTAAATCGTAATCACTAGGTAAAGAGAATGTCAATTGTTAATAATATCCAAACAAGTACGAAAATTTTATGTTGAGCTGCACAGTTTAATGTAAAAATTTTGAATAAAAAGTTATTTGTGAGAGTCAAATAGTGTCATTCATATTCACCAGTGTGTAGGCCCTTTTTGTGGCTAATTTTCCAAGTAATAACAGTGCCCAGCCAAGAGGAATATCCAACTGCAAGAATTGCCCAAGTGCGATCAACTTCGGAGCCTCTTTTCGACTGATTGGAGACATCGGCCAGTGAAAGTCGTGTGTACTACGTTTACAGAAGACCTTCAGGAGTGCATGGGTATAGAAATTGGAACTAAAAGCCATTCCCAAGTGTGTAATTGCCGTGGCGTCACTAGAAAATGTATCCAGCGTACAGGCCCAGGATCAGATCATTTGGCCCAATTAAGATTTTGTAGGTATCTTTATTTTGTACCCACAAAAGAAAATATTTTTGGTCAATATTCTTACATCATATTTATAGGAGTTTTTAGCAATATTTTAAACAGGTTTAGCAATAACAAATTACTAAAAATAATCGGGAAACACTAATTTAAAAATAAATTACCGATTCATTTCATTTGGCCCATATGATCAAAATATTTCGTTCACCGTAGCATGTTTTGATTGCAGTGAAACAAGCTGTTTGTTGTTTAGTAACATATTGACAGACTGATATCTGTATCTTTTTAGCAAAAACGGCACGTGGTAAAGCTATCGTCAATTTTTTCATTCTGGTAATTCCTGTGGCAAAATTTCCAAACAATTGCAATTATCGTAGTATAGTGTATGAAATATTCCAAAACTATAAAACAACACGATCCATAGCAGAAAAACTAAATTTAGGACGAACTCCAAATATTACACCAGCAAATTTAAGAGCTTCACTTATCTGTGCCAAATGATATGAATCTGGGCTCGTATGATGCTCTCCGTTTAAGGTAGGATTCCACAGGAAAGCGTTGCCGAAGCTCCATAAACCGTGGGGTTCTTCAAGATTGGACATTTCTTGAGGGGTTGAACGTGATTCCAGCTGCCCAGATCCATCCATATTTGAATTATCGAGGTAGTGTCCCTTAAATTTGTGAATTGGAGCTGATTACCGGAAATAAAACAAAAAAGATCAGAGCGTCGGTTTACGTCATCTGAAACAATTGTTACGTGCAGAATGCGCCGCCTGCCATAATTTTGAATTTGAACGCTATTTTCCCGCGCATTGCGCATTGGCGTTCGGCCGTGTCTTCTGGCGATAGCTTTTATCTGGAAAAACCATTAGCAGGCCGAGACTCGCTACGCGTCTTCTTCGCCAGCTTTCGAAGCGAGCAGTTCTTTAGTGCTATTCACTAGTTCGGGGATGCTTATTTAGGGCTATTTGGTCGAGTTGGAGACGTGAATTTAGGAATGCCCTCACGTTTTCGTGGATTGAAGCCCCCCGAACATAATTAAGGACATTGGTTTCCTTCGCTAAGGCGGATCTATTTGGTGTTAGCATATTCGAGCTGTTCCTTTTCTGCGCCCAAAAACCATTCTGGGCAAGACGTACTAGGCAACATTTCGCCTTCGAGCCGTGTTTGACGCAATTTGCGTTCTCGCTCTGGAGCCGCTGGACCTGCTGGGCCACGTGCCGCAACGTTTCTCGAGGCGATTTGTCGAGCCTTCACGGGCCCGCTTCTCCTTGTCGCCGGCGCTCAATTAGGGCACAAGAGGGTACCGTTTTTCGGAGGTAATTAGCCCCGAGGTTTGGCCTTTCGACCTGTGGGAGCGGCGCTGTTATTGTCGGCCCCCTAGGCCACCGACGACCGCAAAACGTTCTCGGCCGACGTCGAACCACGATCGCAACGACGCCCAGATCCAGAGCTTCAAGTCTGTCGCAGCGAGCCGCTGACGAGGTGTCCCCATTTTTAACTTGTTGTAACATATATGTTTGTCCAAACTGTAAGTACATTTAGTGCATGTGTTACTTAATTAAGGCGGCTCTCATCCTTCATTTCATGCTAGAATTAAGATTGCCAATGTAAAAGTTATATAGCTTATTTATGCATGAAATTAAACTATCTTAAATTATCTGTATATGATTTGTGTTAGCTACGGTTCGGTTATTTTATCGGAGCCATCTTACAGGGAGTATTATGTGCTAGGTACCGAGTTTACAATTTCTCCACAGTTCACCGGGGTGCAATTGTCGTACCTTCAAAAATTGTTGGCGCACTGGGCATTTGTATACTTAATGAACTCTACCGATATCAATTCCGCGACCCTACTACCGATTGAGCCGGCGGCCGGCAAATTGCACCCAAGTGTACCTTTTGTATTGTTTGATGCTGCTTGGAAAGATTGCCCAGAATCTTACATCACAAAGGCCTAACACAATACAAGGTTAGCCGGAAGCTACGTCAAATAATTCGCAGTACTTACCTAATGTATTATTGCCACTTTTGGTGTTTTAGATTCAGATTACGGTTGTTTCTTGTATCTGTAGATTATTTGTTGTTGCAGTCAATTTTGAGGTTAAAGAGCTGTCTGGCCGAATTTGAGCGTTTGCCATACTATAGTCTGTTCAGTAAACATAAAAACACAAAGTGGCATTTGATTTCCAAAATTCCATGGGTGTCCTCCCAGAATTTAAATTTGTCTAGGAACGTACTTACAAAAAGTTACTAACACAAATAGGTTGAGGGTGTGACATTTACTTTCCATCTGTCATAAATGTTCTCTTGTAACGCTAGCTTCCGTATAAATTTGGTTAAGCAAATATTAAATAATATATTCAAATTTATACGTCGCCGACCTCAGCGTTATCACCAATCACGGCGTGTCAATGGCCCAGAAGATAACAATCGTGGACGATGGCCGCATCCAGAGATAACGGCAGGCACACAAAGGCGAGCCGCGCGCCGTTCCTCCCCCACCTATGAACATCCAAAGCCGTATAAAAGCAGTTGCGAGCTCATTTAGACAGATTCTCCAGATTTTTCCATATTCCGATTCCAGTTCCCGAACCCGAAGCTTGAGCTTGGCTCAGGTTTACCCGTCCCCTTCCTGTTTTCCCCGTCCTGTCCGAAGAAATTCTTACTTATTCTACTGCCTCGAATTCCCGATTCCCTTCCGATATTCCCTAGAAGACCAGACCTGGAGTTTGCTAGAAGTGGAAGCCTTCGACAAGAGACCCACCTCGCTTACTCAAAACTCTCCTGTTAATAGACCTGGAGTTTGCTAGAAGTGGACGCCTCCGACAGGAGACCCACCTCGTGTACTTAAAACTTTCCTGTTAATAAACCTGCAGTTTGCTAGACGTGGATGCCTTCCTCCCGACATTAAATAGGCTTAACAGTACCATTAACTCAAGCCCGTTTTAAGCCGCCCCGAGATTAATTTCCTGCCCCGCAGACAACTGCCGAAACCTTCGAGTTTCAACTCGAAACCATTCATTATAATTTTAATTCATAATTAAAGCAGCTCGAATCCTTTCAATTCAAATCACTTAAAGCTCGCTCTCGAATTGTAAATTTGTGTAAGCAAGCAAACTATTACTAATTATTCATATTACAGTTAGCTACGTACTTGGCATGTTCATGGGGAAATAACATCTCCAAGGCACGAAAACTCCCAGGGCCAGTGAGGTTATCCTGCAGCGACGATCGCGCTAAAGAAACGCATTCCCGTTTCATCGGCCGTCGCGGCCTCCCGGTGAAAATCGTAGCAGTCCAATTAGGGTAAGAAATACAGTAATTAACCTAATTTCTTCAAGTGTTTACAGACTTCAAAATAGTACGATAGCAAAATTGACAGCACGAACTCCCAAAACGCCGGCGCTGCGGGAGCTCCCGTAGATTCGCGAGGAAGCACCCGATCGACCCCGAAGATTGCCTGCTAGGCGAAAACACCCGCTACCCGCCTGTGCATCACCGGTTGCGGTTCCTCCAGGGAAACGAAACGCCGGTTTATGAGAAATAATCTATTTTACTGTAATATACAATTTAAATTCAGAAATTTCCACTAATTACTAAATGTAACTATAGTTAAAACAGAATAAATTGTTTAAATGGATTTCTATGGTGTTTTGTGTGTTAATCTATGGTATATCTGAGTGAACATTATCTCCGGCTGATAGCTACCCGTTCGCAGTAATTTTGACACCCTTATAAGAAGGGGCTAGTGTCACACTCTGAATGTCATTTTTTGGTAGTGGTCTATTATGATATGTTTTATCGGATATTTTCCACTGTCTAGGGTGTATATCACACGAGGTTTCGAGAGTTTTGATCTACTCTCATCTTCAGGTGTTCCTAGTTAGTCCTGAGGACTGATATTGTACGTCTTTTTACGTACACTCGTGCCTACCCCGTGATTTGAACCCAGGACCGCTGATCGCTGTGATTACTAGCCTGTCACCTTTACCAGTAGGCCACCAGATTGGTGCTAGGACTAACTAGGAACACCTGAAGACGGGAGTAGATCAAAACTCCCAAAACGTATTGTAACATAAATGTTGTAATTAACTACTTTTAAGGATATTATACAAATACTGTATTGGATACTATTGACATAGCGTTTACTAATAGGTATTTTTATTACATTTTATAAACATCAGGTAAGAATTTCTAGAAAAATATATTTTTTAACACTGACAATGAGAAACATTAATTGCCAGTTTTAAATTCAAATTTGCATGTATACAGGTGTGGAAACCTTTTGCAAAACAAAAAACAAAATCTCTAGTACAAAAATTATATGCACGTCAACTTCAAATTTTTTTTAATGTTTTTGTGTTTATTGAATGCCCTATACACTAGTTAATTTGTCATACACCAAAGCATTTGTAATACACAGTTTTTTGTTGCACCTAGCCCTGAGATTAGAATTTTTCTTATGCTACACTGGAGTTTTGCCATAAATTATTGCAAATAGATAAAATACACAGAGAAATAAACAGTTTATTGAACTAATAATGATTACATCATTTTCTTTACCCCCAAGATTGACACAAAATTCTTGATTGAAACTATTTAATATTTATAAATTGTGGTGATTTGCCCTATTTATTATTTATATTTTTACTAAAGCCTAATATTAGGTAAGCGCATCATTACAATACAATATTTTCTCATTCGACTTCAACACGAGTTTCATTTACTCTCAAACATTAATTATAGTATATTACTTTAAAAGGGATGCAGGATGTAGGTAAGATTTACCTACACTACCAAGGACCGCTTTATGCCTGATTGAGCGAAGCGAACGAGGGTAGCAAGTGCTCTTAACGATACTCAAATTGATTTGGTAAGTAGTCTATAACAACACCCATGAATATAAAAGAATTTAAAAGGAGCATTGTGAAATATGTTAAAGAATTTTACCATTCATACTGTAGGCATTTAGTTTCTCTTATATGAGGTTTTTTAACCTCCGATTCGGTAATAATAAAAAACAAGAATGAATATGAAACATTATTTCTGTAAGAAATGTAAGTACATCTCTCAGCTACATTTCTACATAATTGCCAGTCTGATGCAGGCACTTATCAGATCGTGGCACGAGTTTCTGTATAACTTCCTCAAAGAAGGTTCCCACCATATAGCTTTGCCAGCAGTTCATGTTGTCTTTCAGCTTTTTCTTTAAACTTCTGCACCATTCTCGCAAACAGCTATCACTCGTAAACTGTACCTGTACTCATCCTACAACGAATTTTGGTTGCATTATGCCCTTCGAAGGCTATGCCTTTAGCCAGAAGAACGCAAATACTACGTACTGCGCCTGCCAGGTGTGAACTCCGCACTGTAAGCAGTCATTCGCTGTCTTCTGGCTAAAGGGCATAATGCAGTCAAAATTTATTGTCAGATGAGTACAGTTTATAAGCGACGGTTTTATGCAAGAATGATGCAGAAAATTTAATTAAGCTGAGAGACAACGTAAACTGTTGGCGACCTTCTTTGAGGAGAGCATGCAGAAACTAGTGCAACGGTATGATAAGTGCTTTCATCGAAATCTTGTATATGTAGAAATGTAGCTGAGAGATGTACTTACATTTCTTATAGAATAAATGTTTTATATTCATTCTTCTTTTTTATACCTATTGAATCGGATTTTGTTGTTTATCGGGCGTAAAATAAGTAAACACTTCACAGTGTGCAAAGAAAGTGTGGTCAGGAGAGGTCAGTGGGGAAATAAAAAGTTTTAGACGAATACGTGAGTTTAGATTACAAAAGCGAAATCCAAATAATAAAAAATAAAAAGCGAAGTGAGGCAAGATTGTAAACAAGGTCAACACAGTGAAGTCGCAACAGTTGGAAAAGCAACGTTGCCAAGTTGAAAATTAATTGTCCGTTTCAAGAAAACTTTAATTAATGAAAAAGACCCTGAAAGAGCACCGAAAAGCAGCCTAGTTGCTATAGATGAGTTTTTGAAGAGAAAGAAGAAAGAAAACGATAAAGGAGTAAATATAGAAGTAGATTTGGAAGCTTTTAAATGAAGTAAAGTAACACCAAGATCCCCAACCGTAAAGGTAATTAGAACTACAACAAAGGAGAAGGAGAAAGAAAAAGAAAACACGGATATAATACTTCAGAAGCTAGAAGGAATGGAAAAAGATATGAAGGGTATAAAAGTTGAGGTTCAAAGCACAAGAATTGAACTAGCAGAAATTAACAAATACGGAGAAGAGATTCGAAAAATTAAAGAAGATCAAATTAAAAGAGAACTGGAATGGGGAAAAGAAAAATTGAAACTACGAAAAGAAATTTAGGATCTCAAGGTTAAGATGGAAAAACGAGAGGACAAGAAGAAAAACAATTTTATTATAAAAGTATGAGAAATAAAGGTCCGAAATAGAAGTTGAAAAATTTGTTCAGGAAAAACTTCAAGTACACGAAAGTTAAAGAAGTCTTTACAATTGTTAAAAATGAAGAAAGAGTAATAGTTGTAGTAAAAATTGCTTCATTCAGGGAAAAGCTCGAGGTCATGAAGAATAAAGCGAAACTAGGGAAAGGCAAAATTTATATAGAGAATGACCTAACGAAAGAAGAGCAGTTGATCCAGGCATCAGCTAAGAAAAAACAAGACGGCAAGAAAACGCAAATAGGTTATAGAAAATTAAAAGTTAACAATACCCAGTACGAATGGTCTGACCACGACGGAGGAGGCCTAAGAGTTAAAGGAGAAGAGGGAAATCAATTTTCAAAAAACCAATAATGCTGCATAGTAGAAGGACCAAGACGACAAATAAGGTTGTTAATAGCTTTTACATCAACAGAAAGAAAGCATTAATTATGATACATCTATTGATGAAATTTGGAGAGATTGTAAGCAAGCTATTATTGAAAGTTGCAATGTAATAACGACTAGTACAAAAAGAAGTTCGGCGAAATGGATTAGCGAAGAATTATGGCTTAAAATAAAAGAACGGAGGAGATTAAAAGAACTTGGACTCACAATGAAAACTGAAGAAGAAAAGAAAAAAGCACAAGAAAATTATGCCAAGTGTAGCAGAGGAGTTAAAAGAAGCCTAAAAGTAAATAAAAATGTTTTCATTAAGAAATTGGCGGAGCAAGTACAATTTTGCGGCTGATATGGGGGACAATAAAGAGTATTATAAGGAAATTCACAGACAACAACGGGAAAACCAGTGAATCATCAGTCAAAGATCAAAATGGAATGATATTATGCACCGTTGAGCAGCAATTGAAACATTGGAAGGATTACTTCGAAAAGATGTCAGAAGTGATACTGTTCAGATTCCAGCAGAAGCTGAAACTCCAGAGCTTCTAAGTAACACAGATACCCCAGCAAAAGAAGAGCTGTTGCAAGCAATTCAGCAGATGAAGAAGGGTAAAGCTTCAGGGAATAATCCAATAACGGCCGACATATTAAAAATCGCCATAGAAGGTATAGTGGATATACTCCAGCCACTATTTAAAAAAATATGGATTGAAGAGACATTTCCTAGGAACTGGAAGGAAAGGATTATTATCAAAATTCCTAAAAAAGGAAACCTATAAAAATGTGAGAATTGGAGGGGAATTACCCTTTTAAATGTAACAAGTAGGTGTTTTATCGGATTGTTTTAAACAGAATCAGCGCAACGTTTATATATTACGACATGAACAAAGTGGTTTTAGAGCTGGCTACTCATGTGTAGATAATATCAATACCATCAGAATATTAATAGATCAGTCACTTGAATACCAATTGTCGCATCAAGTGCTCTTTATTGATTATCAAAGAGCATTTGATTCTATAGATAGAGGATGTGTTTGGAGGGTACTCAAGAATACAGGCCTCCCAGATAAAATAATCCGGTTAATAACAGAAGATTAAGTGTTAAGCAGGGCTGTATTCTATCCCCTCTCTTATTTATTTTTTTTTAGCCTTTATTTTGTTTACAATCTGCTCGGATGAGCAATAGGTAAATTTGGTAATTATAATTAATTAGTTAGCATGTTAGAGGTCTTCCCATTGGAAGTCTCCTTTAAAAGTTACTTATTAGTTACATTAAATAGGTGTATTATAGGAATTCGTATACATACATACACATAAAAATTTAGTCGTATAGATGTTTGTCTAGAAGCGGTCCATTAGGTTAAGGGGGTTGTGTCTTTGTAGTCTATTGGTTGTGTTACTGTTATCCAATAGATTTAGGGCGAGGGTGTTGGTGTGATTTTCGAGGCGTAAAATATATTTTTCACTCGCGCACTTCACTACTTCTTTCACTGTCTCCACTTTAAGGTCGCGATGTATGACTTCGTCTTATTTTTAATCGTAATGGATTTTATACTACTTATAGCGTTTGAAGATAGAAAAACGGGGGGGGGGGTAAGATGGAGTCTAAACGGGTCATTAGAGGAATTGCAATATACCGACGATGTTTGCTTATTATCAACAAACACACAAAATATGCAGACAAAGTTCAATAGTGTATTAAGTAAAGCAAGCAAAGTGGGACTGTAAATTAACAAAAAGAAGACCAAATTGTTAACTATCAATACAGATCTGAGTGATATAACCTTGAATAATTACAATATTGAAAATGTTGAAGAATTCATTTACCTTGGCAGTGTAGTGTCAAAGGACGGTGGATCAACAAAAGACATTGAGCTTAGAATGAATAAAGCAAACGCAAAGGTGGTATTTTTAAGAATGAAGCATATTTGGAAAGCTGGGAACGTTCATAATACAATTAGAATTAAAATATTGAATGCTACAGTTAAGGCGGTATTACTGTAAGGCTGCCAACTATTGAAAGCCTCAATGCGGGACACGGTTACTCTGAGCGAGGGGGGGGGGGGTGAAACACAATATATTCAAATATATTATAATAGTGTAGTTATGTATGCTACTAGTGAATAGAGGCATTTTATTCATAAGGGGATAACTTTAGCTCACGAGGCAAAGCCAAGTGAGATAATTTCCCCGAATTGATAAAATCTCTTTATTCACGTGTGGCATATAATTTTTTTTCCAATACCTAAATTTAGTTATATAAAGTTTGGAATTGAATAAATAATTTCAAATAAATATCATGTTGCTTGCTTTTGTACTAGTTACTACGTAAGCACGTATTTATTTTGCTAGTTGCTATGGATTATGTATTATGAGCCTACGAGAATTACTTCACAATCTGAAACCTTAGTCGATGTCATGTGTATTTCTAGGAACATTGAAGAAAACTTACATGGAAATATTGATTTACCGATGAACGCAACAGATCATATGCTAACATACTGTGAACCAGAGCTGGGCAGTAATTAATTACTTTATAATTAAGTTACCAATTAAACTCCTTTTTTTTATTTGCCTTGGAATTTAATTACTTTTCAAAATGCGGTAATTGTAATTGGGATTTGCCGTTTTTGTTAAAAAGTACCTGAAAATTACTTTTTGAAAGTAATTAATTACTACATTCAATTACACAATTATTTTTGTGTAATTAAATTACTCTAAAGTATTTAAATTACTTTACAAGTATTTGAATTACCTGTGGTAATTGAAATTACTCGAGGTAATTGAATTACTTTGTGGTATTTCAAGTAATGAATTACTGACTTCGATAGGGTGCCAAATCTCCAGAACGCAAAAAATAAGATAAGGTCTGATTAAGTTAGATATTAAGCAAATCGCTATATAGGGTCTTCTCGGTCAATATAAGCCTGATTTATGATTTCCTCAGAGGAGTCGAATAACAGCAACTTTTGCATTTTGTACGACGCGTGCACGAGCTCTGGTGCGCGTATGTAGATGTGATCTGTAGCTTGTAATAGTGACACTAATATTTACTGTGCAAGATGCTAAAACTATATCTGCGGTAAGTACATTACAGATTACAATACCTACGGTAAAAATATAATTTAAAATAGCTTCTTTAGACGATATTGGTTCATAATACTTACACAATTATTTATTCATTTCAATTTGCTTGTTTTAAACGATGTACTAGCATAGGGTTATACTACCGTACAAGTGTACCAGGCGGTAAAGTCCAGAAAATTACGTTTTTCAGTGAGGAATTGAACTAAACGACAAAATTCCGATAATAACATTTAAACAGCGTAAACCACATAAATAAAATGTACCTAGTTGTAAAATTCCATGCCTGGTTGACTCAAAAATGTAGTATGATGTATGGTACTAATACAATTTTAAAACGTCGCATAAGTTTACCGCATTCTTGCATTGGACATTTGGTAAATTATTATCCATTCTTTGTCGCTTTCTTGCCTTATAATGCTCATATGCTGCTTTGTATACTGGCATCTAGTGCATACTTTTTACGGACTGCTGCAGCATGTTAACTTCGATTATTATTAAAAATCTGGAATAGTGTCTTATAAAAATCGTGACTTTCATGTAATTCCACCCACCTCATCCAACATTACTTCTTTACGTTATACAGGGTGCTGCGTTGACGGACGCAACATACACAAAATTCCATTTAAGTTTTTAAAAGAACAGTGCATAGTGACCCAATATACGTAATTTCAGATATTTTATTGCAATAACCCTAAAATCAATAAGTATAATTAAACATTTTGATAAAATTAATAGGTATTATTAAAAAGATGTTGATAAGATTTTGAAATTTGAAGTAAAAATATGAAAGCAACCTGAGCAATTTAATTGTCGAGCGTTGACAGTAATTTTATGAAATACGTATTTTTACCCGTTTCTTATACGATGTGTAAAAAAACAAATTACATAAGGGTTGGCCATGGAATATAAAAGCAATGTCAACATCAAGCTTGAGAATTCATTACCTGTCATCACTATTGTTGCTGTCATAAGTTTATATTATACGCTGATATTGCGATTGAAAATTCTAAAAATTGCTGTCTCTAAAGCTTGCTGTCGACATTAGTTTTATTTACCATGGCCAACCCTTATGTAATTTCTTTTTGCCGTTTTTGACTAGGTTTATCAGTCACCTGTCAACTTTCAACAGTCCCTGATGCCTATAAACCGTATATAACTGACAACATAAAATTAATTATAAAGTTAAAAAATAACGCCTATAAAAAATATCAAGAAACTAAACTTCAACGTGATCGTGACTACTACAAACAGCTAAAGAACTTTTTGTCAACTGCCATGAAGAATGAGAAAGCTGCATACACACAACATCAGATACGTATAAACAAATTTAAGCCTCGTGTATTGTGGAAGCAATTTTCCCAATGGAATGTACATACTAAACCGGAACTTAAAATAGCTGAACATTTAAAAGATCGAAATTTAATTAACGAGTCTTTTCTAAATAATATTGAAAAGGAGACAATTAATGATGAATTACTGGACTTCTTTCGTCAGCAAACTCGTAATGATATACAATTACAATCCGAATGTACCTACCATATATCTAATACTTACTATATTGCTAGCGGCTATGAGTGGGAAACTTGCCGATGAAGTGAGACACACAACCAACTCCTTATTGTATACGGTGAGCTGTGCGCAAGCGCGGCGGCGTCGTCCGCCCAATGGGGAAGTGGTCAAGTTTAAAATTCGCTTCTAAAGGCGGAGTTCGAATTACCACGCATGCGCACGAGACGCGTTATACTGTAAGTGAAACTATGTCGGCGCCGTAATGTTTTCTGAAGTTTCCAGGCCCTACCAGCAATATATGTGTATTATATATATGGTACCTACCAAACATCTGCTGAGGAAGTTGGAAAAATCATTGTCAACCTGAGGTCAAACGCTACTGGAGTAGATGGAATCAACTTATACATGATAAGAATAGTTCTTCCGTTTTGTATAAATGAGTTAACCCATATTATTAACTTTTCTTTTGACACATGCGGTACGCCCTCGATATGGAAAACAGCAATAATACACCCACTTCCTAAAGTTAGCTTAGCCAAAGATTTTAAAGACATACGGCCTATCAGCATTCTGCCCGCTTTTTCCAAAGTGCTAGAGAAAACTGCAAATAATCGACTTTTACTATACGTTCATAAAAATAGAATTTTGCCTGCTATCCAATCGGGGTTCCGATCTAATCACAGTACTTCGACTGCAGTAATCAAGATAACTACAGATATATCTAGAAGTATCGATAATTCCGAAGTAACTTACCTAACAATACTGGATTTTAGTAAAGCCTTCGATCTTATACATCATAACTTGTTGATAGCCAAATTACATTATTACAGATTAAACCCACAAACTCTGCAATGGTTTACCAGCTATTTATCTGAGAGGACTCACGCAGTACGGATTGACAACACTATATCCACGGAATTACCAGTAACCTGTGGTGTCCCACAAGGTAGCATTTTGGCACCAGCTCTATTTACACTATTTACTGCCGACTTGCCTGATGTGTTGAAAAATAATTGGAGTATTCACATATACGCTGATGATACTCAGATTTACAAATACTGCTCACCGTCCTATGTCAATATCCTTATTGAAGAACTTAATCAAAATCTTCACCATATTGCAGAATGGTCCAAGAATAATGGATTGCGGCTGAATTCCAAGAAAACGGTGGTAATATGTCTCGGTACGAACTATAGTCTCGATAAAGTTAGCCTTCACTCAAATAGTAATCCTGTTACCGTATTGACGCTCAACGAAAGTTCCCGTGATCTTGGAGTGGTTTTAGACAAAAATCTGAACTTTGAAAGACACATCACCCAAAAGTGTAGTCAGTGTTGTTTTAAATTAAAAACATTGTGGAAATTTAAAAACACATTACCTCAAGAAGTGAAGTGGAACCTGGTTAATATGCAAGTTATATTGATTACGCTAGTGTAGTATATTGTAACGATCTTGGGGGCCGAGCCACGCATGAGTCAGCGTTCGAGAGCGATATGGGGTTGATGCACCCGACGCGTGCAGACAGATGGTCACATTCCAGAACAACTTTGGAGCCAGCTGCAGACGCGTGACGTCAGCGGCCTTGGCGATGCGTCATGCATTTGTCGGGAGCTTCGAGCAAGGTCTGGACGTTTCGAGGATGACTCACCCGGCGTGTATATAAACCGGTGCAGTGGGAAAAATAGTCAGTTCTCATCAAGCTCG
Organism: Agriotes lineatus; assembly: GCA_940337035.1. NCBI lineage: Eukaryota > Metazoa > Arthropoda > Insecta > Coleoptera > Elateridae > Agriotes > Agriotes lineatus. The sequence goes on along the minus strand of OW679199.1, from coordinate 40,991,130 downwards.
AAGCGCGTAATATAAATAGACCGTGTGTATATAACTCTAGTGAAATAAATAACAAATAAATATAACCATATAAATCATTACTGTTAAGTGCAATATAAATAAATAAATGTATCGTTGTTAGAAATAGTTCGTTAGTTAAAGTAATTTGTGTTCTGCCTTGATGATTCTTGTGTTTGTAAATAATCGTAATTAATCGTTGTAAATAAATGTTTAATACAAGAAACGTCCTATAATTTTTAAATAGCCCGATCGTAAAAACTTAACAGTGGTGTCAGGTTTGCGGGTTTTGTACCGTGTTGTACCAGGGGCTATAAGAAAATTATTGAACAAACATTAATTAGATAAATTGTTTAACAAGTGCCGATAAAACGACGGTCGGATAAATCAATTTAAGTGTGTAGTGTGGATGCCTTTAACGAGATCCAAGATGGAAGCCCAATTAAGCCAAGTTTTGCAAGTGTACCAAGTTAACCGGGACAAGGCAGAGGAGGTAGAAAAAAACGCTAGAGGATCTTGAGAAAGAGCTGGAAGCCGGGCAGGAAGTACTTAAAAAAGAGCGGAAAGCCGCGCTAGAGGATCTTAAAGATAAGCTTAAGGAACGGCGGAAAGCCACGAAAGTACTTAAGGAAGAGCTGAAGGCCGCGCAAGAAAAAGTAGTCCAAAAACTCGAGGAATTGAAAGCCCCCCGAAAGAAGCCAGAAAAAGCACAAGAGGAACTTAAAGAAGAATTGAAAGCCACTCAAGAAAACCTCAAGGATGAACTTAAGGAAGAGTTGAGAGCCGGCCGAAAGAGGACCTTAAAGGGACTAGAGGATATTAAGAATGAGCGTGGGGAACAGCCGAAAGCCGGGCGGAAAGCACAAGAAGAGCAGAAAGCCGCGCAAGATAAAGTACTCCAAAAACTTGATGGGGAAATAAATGGAAGAGTTCGGTCTTTGCTGTTGGATACTGGAGCGACAAAGTCTAGCGCCAGGTCCGACGTAGTAAGGGACGAGGGTCAGCTGCTGCACAACAAGACACGCCTTCACACTGCCACGGGGGGCGCAGTGACGAAACATGGGGAAACTGATTTGAAGATTGGGAATCAAACCCTCAAGCATCGGGACCTGATTGCTGACATTGCGGACGAGTGCATCCTGGGAATGGATGTTATGGATAAGTGTGAGTGCGCTTTGGACCTGGGATGCGGCAAGTTGCACGTGGGTGGGGAGGAGCTTTCCCGACACGCAAGAGGAGAGATCGCGGTACAAGTGGTATGGGCGGAAGATGTTACTCTGCAGGGACGAACCGAGGATCGTGGATGCATACCTGGATGGCGATCTCCGGGGCAACGTGGTGCGCGTGGTCGAGCCCGATGGTGGCAAGGAGCTCACTCATGGTATCCTGGTTGGGAAGACGTTGGTAAAGACTGGGCTTGGGGTCCCAGTAAGGATGATGAACGTTAGCAGGCAACTGGCAACCGTGAGGAGGAACACAATCCTGGGAAGGGGCATGAGCCAACAAGAACGGAAGAAGATTGAAGATCTGGTGGCCCGGTACCAAGACATCTTCGAGTGCGTAGATCATCACAGCGGCCGTACTGACGTAGTAAAACATAAATCATTCGAGTTTGGCAGAAGAGTCTGGCTGAGGACCTACCATGCTGTTCTAAGATGGCTACTGCAGTTCAAGAACCCTGAAGGACAGGTGGCTAGGTGGATCGAGCGCCTACAAGAGTACGACTTTGAAATAAATCATCGACCTGGCGCAGCCCACCGCAACGCCGATGGGTTATCCAGGAGGCCCTGCCCTGCGGACTGCGGCCACTGTTCGAAAGTCGAAACTGGAGAGTCGTGCGGTACCCATTAATCGTACCCCTGTAGTCGACGACTCGTGGGAGCCAGACGAGTTGCAGAGCAGCCAGGAGAACGACCACTACTTAGGCGCTGTTATAGCCTGGAAGCAAGATGGTCATCGACCTACCTGCCAGGAGGTCTCCGCCACCAACGCAACGGTGAAGACTTATTGGGCGCATTCGGACTCCTTGCAGCTGGACAACAACGTCCTGACCAGAATCTAGGAAGATGAGGACGGTAGGGCAACGAGATCACAATCGATGATTCCAAGGAGTAGAGTGGCCGAGGTTCTGCGCCACCTGCATGATGGCTCCTCTGGGGGACACTTTGGATTGAAGAAGACGTTGCAGAAGGTCCAAGAAAGGTTCTACGGGGCGAGCTTCAAACATGACGTCCGAGAGTGGTACCGGAGGTGCGAAACCGGCGCTACAGGAAACGGACCGGTTGGAAGAGGTAGAGCTCCGATGTGGCAGTACAACGTCGGTGGTCCGTTCGAGGGGATAGCCATTGACATCGCCGGACCGTGCCCCGGAACCCAAGCTGGAAATAAATACATCTTGGTGTGTATGGGCTACTTCACCAAGTGGCCCGAAGCGTACGCCCTTTCGAATCAAGAGGCCGGTACTGTCACTGATGTTCTGGTGAGGGAGTGCTTCAGCTGTTTTGGAGTCCCCCCGGAGTTACATTCCGACCAGGGCCGGAATTTCGAGCCTGAACTGTTCCAGAACGTCTGCAAGCTACTGGGAATACGCAAGACCCGGACCACTGCCCTCCATCCTCAATCGGACGGGCACCCGACGCAACTCGTTCTGGGACAGAACGACCTAAGGCGGGGGCCGAGCCTCGCATGAGTCAGCGTTCGAGAGCGATATGGGGTTGATGCACCTGACGCGTGCAGACAGATGGTCACATTCCAGAACAACTTTGACGCGTGACGTTAGCGGCCTTGGCGATGCGTCATGCCTTTGTCGGGAGCTTCGAGCAAGGTCTGGACGTTTCGAGGATGACTCACCCGGCGTGTATATAAACCGGTGCAGTGGGAAAAATAGTCAGTTCTCATCAAGCTCGAAGCGCGTAATATAAATAGACCGTGTGTATATAACTCTAGTGAAATAAATAACAAATAAATATAACCATATAAATCATTACTGTTAAGTGCAATATAAATAAATACATCTATCGTTGTTAGAAATAGTTCGTTAGTTTAAGTAATTTGTGTTCTGCCTTGATGATTCTTGTGTTTGTAAATAATCGTAATTAATAGTTGTAAATAAATGTTTAATACAAGCGTCCTATAATTTTTAAATAGCCCAATCGTAAAAACGTAACAATATTATAAATTTTTAACTACCGGTATGAAAAACAAACTGCAAGTTTTACAGAACTCTTGTTTGAGATTTGCTTTTCAAATACCTTATCGAAATCATGTAACACCTCACTATAATAGATTAAATATTTTGAAAAGAGAAAATAGGTTTAGGCTTTTATTTGGTACACTGCTCTATAATATATTAAGATCGAGAGAAACGGCATATTTATTCGATTTACTTGTAAAACGTTCTGATTTATGTAGCAGTAAGGTTATGCTTAGAAATAGAGAACTGTATAACATACCGCAGCATAAAACTAGTAAATTTGAATGTTGCTATGAATATACTGCACCAAAATTGATTAATTCTGTAATTGATATTTTTTTCTAATCCAAGTCGTGCTCAATTCAGAAACGAGTTCAGAAAGTATTTAATGCAATTACAATTGGCACACGCTACAACATATTAATAATTTTCCGTTTGAACACATATTGGAACAATAAAGAAGCCGACCTGCGATTAATTAGTAAAATTGATCGATGGTAGTAAAAATCGCAGATCGACCCCCCTACAGTTTATACACCACGGCAGCTCTGAAAACTCTTTACTCACCGCGATGGCCCTAGCTAGCTTAAATCTCGGAGGCCTTGGATCGTAGGTTCAAATCATCAGCTGTGTACCCTGGAATGTCTTCAAAAAAGGAAAAGACAATGGGCGCCAGAAATCAAAAGATTTCGAATAATAAGAGAAAATAAACTGCAAGTGACTAACGTTTAATTAATAATCAATAAAAAGTTTTGAAGTGTCAGTAATAAATAATCTGAATAATTAAAATGCAAATAATGTTAGAACAAAATTGTGTACGTAAACTGAAGGTTGCGACACGCATAAAATTAAGAACCCCTTTCGGGTTATTTTAATAACTTTAACAAAAAACATTCGTGGGATATGCATACCTCATTCATTTAATAAAACCCTTTTAGGTTATTGAAATCAAAAAAGCGTGAATGCTCCCCTAACAACGGGTCAATACACATCAAAAATTGCAACTACATTAATCAAAATTAAATATTTGCGTAAAAGTTTAAATATGAACATACAAGAGCATGTATAAAATTGAGCTTTACAGATTTATAATGATAGTAAGCGTAAGTGCAGATTTTAAGAATGATAATTTTAGAATAAAAGTTCAGGTGTAGAAAATAATTTAACACAACGTAATCGTGGAATAGCCGGTCTATAGTAGCTTTTGGCACTAACCTCTACCCAGGGAAAAGATGTTGGTCACGGGTTGCTACACCACGTGGCTATAAACACCTTGGATGCATCCGTAATCGTAGCAGCACAACATTCCCAACGGCAGAGGTAAATAAGGCATTAGCCGGTGTGGAAAATTATAACTGGGCGGCGGCATTGCCTTCCCGATCAAATTCTTGGGTTAAAACTATTATTTAAGAAACAATGTAATTACTATTCGAATAACAAAACAAAAAAGCGCTATCGTACCTGATCATAATCAGCCCTAGGAAACACAATGCTCATAAAAATTGGTTGAGCGCACGTAATTTGACTTGAACATTGTTTAACCACGCCGGAGACGGCGGGCCCCAAAATAGCAAGTGCCAGGTACGAACAATTCGTGCCCAAAGGAAGACTCGGACTCTGATAAGAGATAGCGCAGGTCAGAAAGGGCATCGCGCAAACGAAAGGAACTCGATACAGGTACAAAATAAGCTGATTTGGAAAATTTACGAATTCGAAATACAAAGGATATATATTTCAAATAAAAATATACAGGTTAAGCCTGAAATAAATTGGTAAATGGCGAAACAATTAAGCGAAGCCAAAAAATTGTTTCAATATTTATTTAATAATATCTATTTAACTTAATAATATGTATTTTCCTTTTCTCTTTGTTTTTGTTTTTTTTAATGTGATTGTGATGTGTTCAATAAATTTATTATTATTATTATTATTATTTTATTCGATAATGCACATATTTATTTGAATGTATATAGTAAATCTAAACCGATATGTAGGTATTCATTTGTATTTTATAACTCTGCCCATGTTTATTTGAATGTATATAGTATAACCCCTTTTTTTTCTAAATCGATATGTATTAATTTGTATTTTATAACCCTGCACATGTTTATTTGAATGTATATAGTAAATCGTAGTAAATCTAAATCGATATGTAGGTATTAATTTGTGTTTTATAACCCAACACGTTTATTTAAATGTATATAGTATAACCAGAGCTGGGCAGTATTTGTATTTGTAAATACTTTTTTTTATTTAAATACTTTGTAGTATTTAAATACTTAGTATTAATGGACGGTATTTGTATTTCTAGGTGCAAATACTTTGCAAAGTATTTAGTATTTAAATACAATTTTGGCAGTATTTAAATATTTTGAGAGTATTTAATTACTTACAGAGTATTTAAATACTTTCAGAGTATTTAACTACTTTTTATTTCTTCAAATGTATTTCTAACTAGTAAATACTTTTTGCAACGTTTATCAAAATTCCAAGTTTTTACTTGAAACGCGAACACGTTTAGTGCTTCAGGTAAACAACCACCCGTGCTAGAGCGAGACAGAATCCACCAGGCAATTGTGGGTCTGAGCAAGATGCATAAAAAGCCGGTTTGACGGGGTGATGGAGACGGTGTACTCCTGCCATTCGATTATTTTGATATTCCATGTTTTGCCAGCGCTGAACAAATAGTGGCGTTTCCTCTGTACCTGTGTCGTGATTTGTAGTAAAAATAAATTACTATTACAGTAAGTATACCTATATTTAATAGTACTATTAATAGTTCATATTCAATATACGCAATTTTATCAATAAAATATTTTATGGATTTTAAGATTTTCTTTGCCGAAATATCCATAAAACACCGCAAACCAATATATTGTTTCCTTTGGAGTTTTTAATAATTCATGTACAATAGTTTAAGCTATGCCATCTTTATTATTTGGCTTAATATTCGAATAAAAGGAAATTCAGAATTTTAAATATAATTTTGAAAATTGTTTAACTGGTATACACATGTTGTGTTACTATTTAAATATTTCGCAAGTCTTTTTACATTTAGGGATATCTCAATACTTAAGAAAAATTTTAAATATTTTTAAAATATTTAAATACTTAAGAAATATTTAAATACTTTTAAAGTATTTAAATACTTTTAAACTATTTAAATACTTTTAAAGTATTTAAATACTTTTAAACTAATTAAATACGTTGAGAAAAGTATTTAAATACTATAGGTATTTATTATTTAACTACCTTTTGCTCAAAAATATTTAATATTTAAATACATAAAATTTTCAAAAAGTATTTAGTATTTAAATACTTTTTAAAAGTATTTTGCCCAGCTCTGAGTATAACCCCCTTTTTTTCTAAATCGATGTACTAATTTGTATTTTATAACCTTGCCCATGTTTATTTGAATGTATATAGTATAACCCCTCTTTTTTATTTATCGGTACGTATTAATTTGTATTTTATAACACGGCACATGTTTATTTTAATGTATATAGAATAACCCCTTTTTTTTCTTAATCGATATGTATCAATTTGTATTTTATAACCCGGCACATGTTTATTTGAATGTACACAAAGAATCATTGAAAATGAACAGGGCTATACAACCAACATTACGGTAGTTGATTACGTTTTCTGCATTCCCCTAATCTCTAAAGTAGAATCGTGTTGTTCTAACTCTCTACCCATCGTAAAAATAAAATAACGTTGCACGCAATTGCAAAAATGTCGGTTAAGTCAATTTGAAATGCATAACCCGTTCATTTTCAATGATCGCAAGTGTATATAGAATAACCCCTTTTTTTTCTTAATCGATATGTATTTTATAACCCTACATCCCCTTCGGGAAATAATGGGTACTAATAATAAGTGAATCGGAGGTTAAAAAAACAGCCCTTGTAGTTTAATTTAGGATAGTAGCAGATTTTATTAAGTTTGATAAGAATTGTGTTTATCATATAGATGTATTGCACATTTTTGTAGCAGAAGATTGCTAATAAAGTACTACTACTATTGATTTTTCATACCGTATACATCATTTAAATAAATGTAACGTACAACTGCAATAAAAAACCAAATAAATTGTGAGATTTATTTACATTGAAAATTCACTAAAACTACACAAGCAGTGTTGCTGCTACTGCAAAACTCTAGTTACAAATTACCCAATTTACAATACTCTTTATTAACAGCGAATCAAACTATATACAGTATCGATAAAATTAAATAATTACAAAGCATTAAAACTTGCAGTTCAAAACTGCTTTAAATACGGAATGCTGGATGTACACTACTTAAGTGTATTTAAAATAACTTTGCTTAAACATAGTTAATCATGAAAGTCGGCATTCATTTGCAATATGATATAACACTATGATCATCAAAAACGTACTAACAATAACAATTTTAATAATTAATCGGTGAATTTGCGGTTTACATTGCGGCCAAACAGAGCAGTACGTATTTGAGGCACCAACTGCGCCGATATGAGTTCTAGACGAGCCTCCAGGGTGTTATTTATTTTAATTTTACCCTGTTTGGCGAGAAGTTCAATGCCGCCAGTAGTATCAGCTGGCAAGCTATTTTCAGGGTCGATTTTCAAATTGCAATCCTTGCCAACTGCCTGCTTATACTTCTCCATTACATCAGGCAGCACAGCTTCAATCAAGGCTTTGTCCTGGGCTCGCACTCTTATAATAACATTAGTCTCGAACAGCTATGGCAAATTGCAATAAATCTCTTGCTAACAATCATTCCATACAGACACATTACCTGGTACAGCCCTTGAAGAATTAAAGTCTTCACAATTTCCCCATATCTGCTAGAATTGTTAGTTACCTCCCCTAGGCGTTTGCGTGCATCGTCAAGCACGTTTCGAACGTGATCCTCTCGTACTTTAAGGACTTTGAGACGGGCCTGGTTTAGCATGTTGGACGATTGGCTACAATCAATAATATTATTACGTTATACATACTAACTAACCCCGATCTATGTTACATTTTCTTCTGCAACTCCACTTGCTTCTCTTTCTTTTCGTAGTACTCCATGATCTTCAACCGCTGCTGCTGGACAAGGCGGCCCTTCTCGATGTTGAACTCTTCCTCGGCTTTGGCGTCGATTTCCTCGGCTTTTTCATTGGCCTCTTGCTCAATGAAAGCCATCATGTGCTTGATCTATCGAAAGTTTTAAGGGGTGAAGATGCAGTTTAAAATGTTTCGATGAGGGTGCAATTGGGTCGCATTAAAATGCACAGCACTTACCTGCTTTTGCACGTCCGCATCGCTTAGAGCCATGGCGATTCTTTATTTCCAATTGGATCTTCCAAAAGAACGAATTAACTGCAAATTTGCACCAACACTTTTGACAACGCCTTTAATCAGCTGCTCTGCTGACTGCTGTGTCTAAAAGGCGATGTAACCAATCAGAAGGCCGAATTTTGATTGTTCATGTGATAAGCCATGTGATGATCCAAAATAAATACAAATTAATAAAAGTGATTTAATATATTACAGATATTTCGGTAATAGCATGTCTATAATTTACTTTTACAAAATTTTAATTAGTAGTTTTAAGTAACTCAATTTAAATTGTTACAAAAACTAATTTGACTATACGTACTTATTAGATAGAGCTCTACTTTATCGGCTTCAATTTTTTTTTAGGTTATGTGTATCTGTAACAACCATAAATTACTGCAAAATGAACGTAGCTGGAATGGGAATACCCCCTCAAACCCCCCAACAGCAACAACAACAACCGCCGCAACCCCTTGATAATATCTCGAAAATAAAGTCTTTAATCGGGCCGCTACGAGAATCCCTTTCGGTAAGTTATCGTGTTGGAATAAAACAACCTCTTGACTTTGCTTTTTAGAACACGATTAAAACTGCAGCCCAAACTCTAAATCAAAACAGCCAGGTGGATGTAGGTTCCTTGTACGCGTGAATAGTGAGGTATTTTACAATCGAAGTAATTATCTCTCTTTTAGAAAAGGTGTTGACGTTCAAATCCCTCGTTTCGATAAGTGCCTGGAAGAATTCTATTCTATATGCGATCAAGTGGAACTGCACCTGGTAAAGTGTGCGGAGTAATATCGGCAATATTTTGCAATGAGTGATTTTACAGAAAACCTCAATCAAGTGCTTAAGTCAGGGTGAGAGTGGCACCAGGTACCTGCACCTGCCCGTAGCTCCGACCCGTAGAATCTTGGAATACCTGATAATACGCTGACATACCCGCAATTTTTAAGCACGGTGAATGCGCAAATATCGTTTACGAAGGAAATTCATGATACCCTCGTTGCTGCTGCGCAAAATATATCACCTTCGGATTGACATTTTTACCAAATATATTAATTAGTTTTTTGATTTTGTTATTTATGAAATTGTGAATAATTATAGTGTGTTTAGATTTAGGTTAATTTTCATTAATTTCAAGAAAACTATTCTGTTGTAGATCTAGATGTACTTTTAACTGAACTATAAGACTTGGAAAGCTATTCATATTGACTTTCCATATTCCAACAAATAAAAATTATAAGCGAAAATATTATATACAAATTAATTCAGATCTGTGTCATGTAAAACTGGTGAGGTTTTGTTTGTACACTCAAATACCCGTTCCAGTGTGCATTAATAACGTGAGCTTGATGTGTCTGATGTAACGAGGAGAAATGTCTCAAATAAATATAACAGTTGCAAGTGCAGCATTTATTGTAATGCACTGTATTACTAAAAAATTCAAACGATTCATGTTTAGTTTCACTTCATAAACTTTCAGTTTCAAATTATTTCCAATCATATCCTATGCATCTACTCTCTTTTTTCTATGGAAAAAAATTGATACCATCCCATAATAATATAGATTTTTTCATATTCATCAATTAATTGCAGAACCAATTCATTGCTCCATTCCATGGGCGTTTTTTACTTTCCCATACCCATAGGTATAGGGAAGTCTTGGAATCATGAAAATTTTGGAAATCGAGATTTTCACAGAAATATCCGTTTTGGGCCTCTAGGAACCCAAAAAAGCTGTTTTTAAAAAATGTCTGTCTGTGTGTGGGTGGGTGACGCTCCTACAGCCGAAAGTATTGCTCCGATTTTGATGCGCTTTGGAATGCGGGGGTGTAACGAAAATTCATCGACAAAATAAGCTTTTCAAAAAAATCCGAAACCGGAAGCGGAAGTTACGCATGTTTTTTTGGTATCACTGTTTTCGTGATTAAAATTTTGAAAATTTTATCGCGGATAACGATAGAGGGTCATAAGACAAATCTGTTAGTTTTTTGCCGAACTCGCTAGGTTTAAAATGAAGGGCGCTATAATTTTTTGAAAATTTTGAGTTTAACGCCCTATTACTCAAAAACGGATGAATCGATTCAATTGATTTTTTTTTCTGAATAGTATATGAAAGCTAACATGAGGTGATATAAAAAGTGTTTTGAAAAATATTAAGGGGCCTAAATTACAAATTTTCAAAATTTTGGAAATTTTCTAAAAATCATTTCTCAAAAACTGCCCACAGGAATTTGTTTAAACTTCATACACTGATAGAGCCCGAAAAGGGCTATCGATCTGTTTTTTAAAGAATCTTATGAATTATCTGTGGCGCCCTCTACAAAGCTTTGAAGTTTGAAAATTTAAACCCCTTTAATTAATAAACAAAACAAGATAGGTAGCTGGGGTTTTCACTGAATTGCTCAGTGCATAATGGAGCATATGAATATGTAAAAAAATATTACACTCGTGGATATATGTAAGCGCACCGGCCCCCTCCCCCCTCTATTTTTGAAAAATAATTTTTTTATTCTAACGGTTGTTATATTTTTGCGTCAAAGAATCTTTTTCCGCGAAAATAAAAAAATCGATTTTGTATGCCCTAGAAAATATAATTTCCAGGTACTTAGAAAATTTCACCTCGGTGCTACAGCCGTTTTGAGGAAAATAATACATAAAAAGCACAGTGGCGGCTTGTCCACTTGGCGCCATCTACAGAAGCTCGGTGGTCACGTTTTGAACTACACATTCTTTTATATTTACCCGCAATTTACGTGAAAGTGTAAACGCTTATCACGGTGAAGACGTGAGTCATCGAGTTGAAATTTTGATATGTTGTAAAGACTGTTGAATAAAGACGATATGAACAGTTTCCAGTATGGGAAAGTCCAGGGAGGTAGTCACGTCCACTTTTTTTAAAGTGCACTGATTGAAAGCATGGGTAAAAGTCCATGTAAATGAGACAACTTTATTTATTTTATATAATAATAGCGAAGGAACACAACTAGATTTAGAAAATGATACCTTTTACATGTTCCCCCCATCAACAAACGCAAACCTCTGCTCATAGCTCATTGAAACAGATCGATTTTTTACGACTATATCCCTAATTATGCCAAAGTAATACAAATTTCTCACCTGGGCTGCTTGAATTCTTCTCTGATTTTCTACTGAACCTTCGTTCATTGTTAGTCATATGATAATAAGTATTTAATTGATTTAACCCCATTACATATATATAATCCTTGGAGATTTTAATGCAAGAAGTGGCAATGACGTTACTGAAGAAAAATAAATACAATGAAGACATCATAATATTTTTTTCACTTAGTTGCCTCAACATAAATATGGCATCTTGTATGTTTCTATTTGGTCTAAATCCATATTGATTCCCATCTAGGGTGGTTTCCACATGTAATCTTATTCTGTTTTCCAATATTCTTGCAAACGTTTTTGCTACTACTCTCACCAGTGTGATTCCTCTGTTTTGACAGTCTTTTATTTCCCCTTTTTTTAATATTGGTGTGATTGTTCCAGTTTTCCAATCTTTTGATGCCTGTCCTGTTTGCAATACTCTGTTAAAAATGTATCTCATTTGCTCTCTTGTGTCATTTGTTGTGGGTTTTAACATTTCTGCCGTTACTTGGTCGTGTGCTGGTGTTTTGTTATCTTTGTTTTACTAATTGCTTCGTTTATTTCCTCTAATGTGATGTCACCTTCCTGAAGTTGTCCTTGATTTTCTACTGTACATTTTCTTTAACTTCTTTTTTTTTCTTCTAAGTCTTTTCCTTCCAGTAAATTTTTATATATATTCCTGATAATGGTTTTGCTTTCCTGTCTTTAGGTATCTTTTCCATTTTTCTTTTTTTTTTTCTCTTTATTGCTGTTCTCACTATCTGTAATGAACCAATTCGTGTCACCCTATACATACATTTCATATCCTTTTTTTCATATACTGCTAGTAATAAAACCAAACTGCATTTCTCATATATTGAAGTGGTATTAAGCCCTACGACTTGGCTCTGGATGCAGTGCAGAATAATTGACAAATTAAATAAGCACAGAGTTGAGATATTTTAAGTACCTAACTGCAATATTGAACTAATATTAACACAGTAAATGCATTAGTAATGAGATGCGAGAGCTAATAAATAGTAAAGAAGGGTTTCAGGGGTTCAGAGGGTTTTGAATTGGCTTGTGAATTAAGATAATTTAATATGAAAGGTTTATGCACATGCAAAGCCAGACCACAGAAAATTTATTGAACACAAATAGTTTGTTGGGTGCAATTTGAACAAAGTGTAAGATTATTAAGTCAAAGAATAAGATGGTGAAAAATTGTGAACTCGGCAGAAAGGTTAACCGATTTGAAACAGAAGAGAAAGAATTTGCAAAAGAGCAATTATTAGATATTGGCAAAAGAGTGTAGCGAACGACATGAAAGTGCAGGACTCGATAACCAGTGCATTTATTAAAAGCAAAGTGAATATAGCAGAGCAGTGAATATTAAAATAATATTGTGTGCACCATAGCAGAAAGACAATGATAATTATAAGAAAAAGACAATATTTTAGTTTGTAAGAAATTTGAAAATTTAAAATTATGTAATCAAACTTATTTCTATTATGTACTAAAATTCATCAAAACTTATTTCCGTTAGCTTTGTAACTTAGCAACCTAGATTAGATTTTGTTTAATAACAGGGAGACAACAATTGAAATAAATTACTTGACGTTTGTGAGATTTGTTGCTCCACAAAAATAACTAATTTTGAATAATAAACGAGCATATTAACAGTTATAAATTATAGCATTTTATTGCACATGTGTTTGTGTTCCTGTGGAAGTGTTTGTGAGGCTTTACACCACAAATAAATTATAAAATTCTCCAATCCATTCAGAGGACTTCGGCAGCAGCCAACTGGGACCTTCGAGCTTTGTTCCCGGAGAAATTAAGTATCCTGGGCCAGAGGAGTGTACACCAAGGCGTCGGCAGAGTCTGCAAGAGCGCCACCATCAACAGCAGCAGCGAGAGGACCGCCTCCAGCAAGAGATCTGACTATAGCTCGTTTCACTCTGACTATGCAGTACAGAGAACATACGACAATGTTATTTAAAGGCAAACTTCGCCTGCTGCGTTGCCGCTTGTAGACCGCACTCAGGTATACTCAAAGAAATTTTAAATCTTCGTGTAAGCTGGGAAAGGCAGGTATAGGTAAAGGATAATACAAATTAAGGTAATCGTTATTACTTTCTGATGGTAATCTGAAATAGTTATTGAATTATAAGTGCAATATAACTTAATATATCAGTAATAATAGATAGGTAATTATGCTTGGAATGTAAATAATAAACATCCCTATAGATAAATAATTAGTATTTATCATAACTTCAAGGAACTTAATATATGAGGAATAACAGGTAGGTAATTAGGTTAATCAGGTCATTATAGTTGGATGATATGTACCTATAATATATAAGAAATCTCCTTGTATGATATAATCAGTATTTATCTGTTCTTCAGCATTGAAATTACGCTGATTGTTATTGTTAATTTTGATATTTATTTGTGGAATGGCTGAAATTGTGAAATGGAAACGTGGAAAAGCGCTCGGCGTGTCCGAGAAGCAGATTGTGATGAATCTTATAAATTATCATTCACAGCACGAAAACCAAGAATCATTTTCAAGTGTTATAAAAAAAGTGTCTGATATGAGCGGCTTTTCAGAAAGAGTACTTTATAAAGTGCGAGCTGAGTGGAATACACCCGTTGGGGTACAACCTCCAAAGGAAAGGGCTTAAAAGCGCAAAACTAGTTTATGCCGCGAAATAAATTACGATGAAGGAGTTAGATGCGGGATCCGTAGAATAGTACACCAGTTTTTTCGGGACAACACACCACCTACAATAAACGCAATGTTAAGTACTGTAAATGGCGACGAGGATTTGCCCAATTTTTCGCGGTCCACATTGTTCCGTTTACTGCATGATATGGATTTTGCGTATGTGAGACGTGGTAGAAATTCAGTTTTGATCGAAAAAGATGAAATCATTTCGTGGCGATATCGGTATTTACGTCAAATTCGTAAATATCGTGAATCAGGCTACAATATTGTATATTTAGATGAATCGTGGGTGAATGTCGGACACAGCGTCTTAAAGGAACGGATAGATACATCTATAAAATCGCATCGAGATGCATTTAATCGTGGACTCACAACGGGTTTGAAAGCACCTACAGCTCGTGGTCCGCGATTTGTCCTATTGCACGCAGGATGTGCAAATGGATTTGTTGCGGGGGCAGAGATGACTTTTTTGGCAAAAAAAATACCAAAGACTACCATGATGAAATGGATGGGCCTTTGTTTGAAGCGTGGTTTGAGAATGACTTATGTCAGGATTTGCCAGAGAGAAGTGTTGTGGTAATGGACAATGCTTCTTATCATAGCAGAAAATTAGAAAAAATCCCTAACACCTCTTCAAGAAAAGAAGAGATTCAAGAACGGCTTCGATTGAAAGATTTACATTATGAAGAAGACTATCTAAAAAGCGAATTGCTTCAAGTGGTGAATACATTCAAAATAAATCATAGTGGGTATAATATTGAAGAAATTGCAAATCGGAAGAATGTTAAGATTCTAAGGCTCCCACCCTACCACTGCGAATTAAATCCGATTGAACTGGTTTGGAGTGAGGTCAAAAGGTATATAGGTGCACATAATACTAATTTTAAGGAAAATACCGTACGCAATTTAATCCGCGAATCTTATGAGCGAATCACACCAGAGAAATGGCAAAACTATATAAGTCATGTAATAACAACAGAAGACAAAATGTGGGAAATCGACCGTGTGATGGACGATATAGAACCCATTATTATAAATATAAATTATGAGGATTCTGATGATAATAGCGAAGGGGACAATAATTATAGTGAATAATCAAAACCAAAAAAGAAATACATTAATTAGTATTCTTCTGTATCAAATTTTATTAAAAACCATGTTTATATTTATTTTTAAGTATGTTACAACAAATTGTATGATCTAATTAAAATTGCTTTTATTTTAAATGTCTAAACTCAATTATTTTGCATTATATGCTGCCCATTTCAAATTGACGCAGAAGCGAGAAAAAGGGTTTACTTCAACAAGGTATTAACAAATAAGCCGATTGCAATACAAAAGGCGGATTTACTATGATTGACGTCTTCGTGTTCAGTTTTAAGCGACTTACTGGGGAAATATGGCAATACTGTACCCCTATCCCTGTACACTGCATAGTCAGAGTGAAACGAGCTATAGCAGCACCTACGATCGTCTACGTCGCAGAACTACCCAAAGTTTCCAGGTAGGAAAGTGGCTGTAATTCATGTGTTAGCGCAGGGGTTCGCAGCATAGAGCGAGAACCAACCTTTCCGAAGACGGCCAGCGTGTTTCCCAACGTCCATTTGCTTTGGTTTTCTCAAAATTAGCGTGGCTTGGGTAAATTCTGCAGATCCAGCGAAAAACCGAAGCGTCCAAAACAAAAGCCAGAAGCAGCGTCTCTTCTAACAATCAAGGGACGGTCTTGACGTCATTATATAACAAAAGCTAGTTTAATTGCCAAGCGGGAAAAATTCGAACGACTTACCTGATGCGTTGTTCAATTACACGAGCTTAAACATTCAGTTATGGCGTCTTGCACGACCGACTAATTTGTGTTTATCTGACAGTTCGGGATTTATTTGACCTAACCACTAAAAATCGCACACTCCAACTACTTTGAATTTCGAGTTAGTCAACCTCAAATTATATGTTAAAAGATAGCGAAATTCGGGACCTAACCTGTAGAGAGTTTCATGTTTTACTGATGAGCTAGCACACTGAGTTTGCAGTTAAATATAATATTACCAAATAGAGGGCATATAACCATTTTATTAATAATTTGATAAATAAAGATTACGTTTCATTTTAATCAGTTTGCCAATTAGAAAAAAAGCTTAGCCACAGCAATATATTAATTAAGTTAGCACTCATCATAAATGTCTCGCAGGTGCGGAAGTGAATATGCAAGACAGCTAATTCCAGGTAGCAGAGTTAAAAATGGAACGAAGCCAGCGGGTGCTTGAATGATGGCGGGAACGAGTAGTTGCAGCCAGACAAGCGACCCGTGCATATGAGTGCCATATAACCCAAGGTACGACGCGTGCTAATGAAAGCACCAAAAGTGCACAGAATAGTGAGGTGTTGGCCTGCAGTAATCGCCACCGCCACAAAGAGGATGGTGAGTAGAAACCCAGACTACGAAGGCATCAAACCACCTGAGTAGCATCACCAAAGGTGCTGCATCTTCCATAGAAGGAAGCCGTTGTCGTAACGCCACAGAGACATCGCTGTTGTCCAGGCTCGGTGACACTTGGGAGCAACTGAATGCAAGGTTAGTTTCTAGTTAAAACTGCAATACGAAGTAAAGAAGCCATTGCAACATCTTTGGCAATTGTTTCAATGAATGATTGCGTATCGATTATAACGGTGGTTTACCCGCAGACAACACGGAGTTACTGCGTCATCTGCTAACGCAGCGTGTCTGCTTGAATGAACGTGCTCAGGTAGCGTCGTATTAAGGCGTGTTCCAGCAACCACCGCATTTAAAGAATGGACAACTTCGCCTAGTGAATTTGTGCGCGGAAGTTAAATACATTTCGCACTATCGGAGTTTGACTTTGCGTTGACAGTTGAACATTAACGCACTATTTAAGGTGCTTTCATGCATATAGCGCACAGTCTTTTTATATGAATAGTGTGAAATTTTACATGTATTTTTATGTAATAACGCTAGTAGAAACCGCTTTCGCCCGTAGATAATTAAAGTACCTACTGTTGACAGCTTCACTGTATGTTTTGGCATCGTTTATTCTTGGCGGTTTATGTACATGTATTCTCTTGTATTCGTGTTTTTTTACATATTATATATCTTTTTATGTAAACTATTGGGTTTTTATTGCTGGTAGTATTTGCATGCATAATTTCAGCATTCCAGGTGACAACGAGCAAATCCAAAACAATATTAGCTTTCCATTAGCCGCACTGACAATCTTCATAGAGATTTATGTCTCGACGACTGTTTAAGCTAGCGAACCCAGGGCAATACAAATGAATAGTACAGTAAAGTATAGGGCTAAGTAAACGTACTATTACATATTCGACCACCAGTGTGCCCTTTTTGTTTTTATATTTGCAATTTTTGTAACTCCACAGCTTTCTTCTGCTGCATGTAATAGTGATGGAAAGTTTTGATACTTTTGCAGACTCGTTCATTCCAATTCCATTCCGGAAGTGGAACAATTCCGTCGGATTCGTTCCTCGGAACGAAATGGAAATCACGTGCAGCAGAATACAGATAAAGAGAGTTACAGTCGCTATTGGAAGAGGAAAAATTGTAAAACAAAAAAGCACTTGCATTGCAAATCGCATAGAATAAAAACATGATAAGTAGGCAGTTGATATTACACAGCATCTTTGTTTTGGTTACTGGTCATACCGTCGGTAATTCGGTATGTTTTTATGTTTCAAACTTGAAATCAAATAGGCGCTAAAAAGCCATAAATTACTGATAACTGATAAAAATGCATGCAATTCCGGCCGTGTCATGTGTCGAGCCTCTAAAACAAACACCATCATTGTTTGCTGTTCCTCTCAATATTCACAAAACATTGTATTGTATTGAATTGAATTGGATTGGATTGAATAATGCAATACCTACCACAAGAATGAATGTCTGCAAGAATTGTTGCCTTCACGTCGCGACTTATCGCATTTATTTTTGATCCTCGCAACGAATCCGGACTGGAAACTTGGATTCGATCCAAATCGATCCTGACCCAGATCCGTTCCTTTGTACCGAGTCGCTGACTACTAAGATATACGTAAATATGAAAACATTTCTCACAAACTTTAGAATTGCAAGTGGTTAAATATGTTAAACAGAAGATATCTGCACTCCGCTTGTCTATATCAAAAAATTATTACGTTTAAATGTCCTCCATACTTACACAGAAAGCTAGTAGTGGTATTTGTGGGGAGACTCATGTCTAGCAAGTAGGCCTTCATAGAACCTTTTTGCCAACCCCTTGGCCACGGTCTAGGCATGCAGAGTACCAGGTACCTTAGTCCTACTTAGAATTTTGCCGAGACTAAGGAGTTCCAACCCTAGCAAGGGATCTTTTACATGCTGCACATCGTAGTAACATGGGACCCACGGCTTTACATCACTTCCGAATGATGGCATTCTGTAGAGGCTTTCATCCACATTTTTTATTTTTACAAACCTTACCGGGATCGGGGAACGAACTCTCGACCCTTAGATCAGTAGCCAGAATGCTTCACTGAGCTATGGAGCCCGGCCACACAGAAAGCTAACTTATCGTACCGATATCCATAATTTAAATCTTCGCCACAAGGGTCTTTTAATATTTCCATCACATCAACAACAACCATTTGAGAGATCCTTTTCATATTGTGTCGTTAACTGTTTTAATAAAATTTCAAAATTCTTCAGTTTGCTATAAGTCAATCGCTATTTAAAAGAAATCTAACTTATTACTTATTTCGTGAGCAGAATAAATAGTTTCTTTGCTGTAAACAGTTTTGTATTGTTACATTTAAGCAGCAGGCGCATGAGTTTTCATGTCAGAATAAAAATGAATAGTATTTATTTTTCTAATAATTTTGAGTTCAAACTGCAGGTTAAGTGGAAGAGCAGCAAACAACCTTCTGTTGTCTAGTTGAACTTCGCTTGTGAATATCACATTTAATTGCTGTATTCCTTTTCTATTTTTTTTCTGATTGGATAAAGGCATATTGTTATTATTATTATTATTATTATATACTTTTCACATTATATTAAACTATAAAAAAATCTGTAATTATTTTTCATTGTTCCATAGATTTGCCATTAGCGGCGTAATACTGGAGCGGGCCACCAGAAATTGCCCCAGTATTCCGGTGGGCCAATCCGCCTCTGCAATCAAGTAATAAATATGGAATATCTGGTATACAACATTACGATGAATGATATTCGAAAAGTTATTAACAAACTGAAAAATAGAAAATTTCATGGGTTAGACGAAACCACAAATGAGATGACTTGTTCTCCGAAAGAATCTTCCCCACAAGGCTGAAAACAAAACAATGGAAGGCCAGTATTACCATACCTATATTTAAAAATCTGGTGTGATACACGCACACAACTTCCTTTTACGGTGATCTTATAATTAGCCAAAAATTTGATTTTAAATTTTTAAGCATTTGTCAAAAATTTTCAAAAATTAAAAATTATACAAAAACGGTACAAACTAGAGTGTTAGTTCAAGAGACAAATTTTCTCTAGAATTTTAAGCTGAATTCAAAAATGTAAATATACCGGGTGTTCTATTTAAAATAGGAGTTAATAAAAAGAATAGAAAAAAAACCAAAAGAAACCCATTTTAGAAGTATTCAACTGGAAAATCACCTATCTCACATCAATACACATTAAAAATGTAAAGTTAAAAAAAAATCGTTAGAGCCGTTTTTGAAAAAATCGGAAAAAACTGAAAAATCACAAGAGTAAACACCTACTTCCGGTTATGCGATTTTCTTCAAAAGCTTGCTGTCGCATTTACATAGTACACAAAACTTATATATGAAGTTTCAACGCCATACCTCTTTCCGTTTTTGAGATATTCTGTTCACAGACAGACAAACACACAGACAGACAGACCAATGGAAAAAATATGTTTTTTGGGATCAGGGTACTCTAAAACGTGAAGATCTGTTGAAAACTCAATTTCGAATTTTTGGGGTGAATCCAATACTTCCTTTATTGTAAAAGGAATTAAAAAGGGAAAGAAATTAGATCCAGCGAACTACCGCAGTATATAATAATAATAAATTTATTCAACACATAAAAAACTTTTATACATAATATACTTATTAAAAAAATAAAAACAAAAAATATACATATTATTAAATTAAATGATTGGTACATATAACTATGTGTTCAAAGAAGAAAAACCGGCAAAGCCATTTTTACTTCCTTTTACAGTAAAGAAAGTATTGGATTCACCCCAAAAATTCGAAATTGAGTTTTCAACAGATCTTCACGTTTCAGAGTCCTCTGAACCCAAAAAACATATTTTTTTTCATTGGTCTGTCTGTGTGTCTGTCTGTGAACAGAATATCTCAAAAACGAAAAGAGGTATGGCGTTGAAATATCTTATATAAGTTTTGTGTACTATGTAGATGCGACAGCAAGCTTTTGAAGAAAATCGCATAACCGGAAGTAGGTGTTTACTCTTGTAATTTTTCAGTTTTTTTCGATTTTTTGTATTTGCGTCGGTTACATGAGAAATATGTTTTTTTGTTTTTATATGGTCGCGAATGGCCGATTTACCTCCATGTCCGATGCTTAAATAAGCACTACAAATTAAACAGTAGGCTTCATCTTCAAAACGACCTTTTTTTATAAATGTCCATTCTTTTGAAAATACCTCTGTAAATTTACATTTTCTTTTCAGCATTTCAAATTCTACCTACAACGTTCAAGTACTTATGTTACGCAAAATATTGAAAAACACACATAAAAAGCTTAACTAGAAACTAGTAGGTGCCTATAATAAAACAATAAAATATGTAACAAAAATTATCTGCTCTCAACCCTTTCGTTGAATGAACGACTGAAACAGAGAAGCGCAAAGAGCGCCAACGCAACACTAGCACAAGAATAAATAATTATTATTTATGTATTGTTTGAGGCTTTCGCGGTTACTCGAATTATTCTTCTCAGCATAGAATTTCGGCTTAGACCGCGTAGTATTTGTATATGAACACCCAGCATTTTCTGGCTTAATGTGCCTTGCACCTTGTGAAGTCGAGCAAAAACCCGCTCGATGGCCATGCTCTTTGGTGGCTCGTGTTGTTTGAGTATCTTGAGAACGAGGATACTTAGGCAGATTTGGCCGTTTTGCTGTTTGTGCATCCATATTCACTAACGTTTCGCAAGACCTTGCAGCTTGCATCATCAGAGTGAAAGTCGCACTAAGAACCGAAGGTCGGTGTGGAGCTATTTATAGTCCTCTGTGCCAGGCGCGCGGAGTGGCGTAACGCTGTCGCTGGTTGGTCGTCCGAGTGCAACGTAATCCGTAATCTAAAACACCTGAATTCTGTACATCCCAACATACAATTCACAATGGAAGTAGAGGAAAATTGCAGTATTCCGTTTCTAGACGTCCTGGTGAAACGTAAATCAGATGGCAGTTTAGGACATGCAGTCTATAGAAAGAAAACACACACGGACAGATATCTAAATGCTGACTCACATCATCATCCAATGCAAAAAGCAACAGTTCTCCAGACTCTGGCGACAAGAGCCGTTCGTATCTCAGACGAGGAAAATCTAGAGAGAGAAAAGCTACATCTGTTTGACTCTTTACAAAGGAACGGATACACAACTACCGCCATACGAAAAGCACTAGACAAGACTATGACAAAACAGGCTAAAGAAGAATCTCCACCTCTGGAAGGCTTAGCATTTCTACCTTACGTTAAAGGCTCAACTGATAAGATAGGACGTGTCTTGCAACGATGCAACGTCAAAACTGTGTTCACGAGCAAGGAAACTTTGGGTAACGGCTTCAGATCGGTAAAAGACAAGATTCCAAGTTTAAAAACCGCTGGCGTATATCGCATTCCTTGTTCTTGCGGCTCGAGTTACATTGGACAGACTGGTCGTTCCGTCGATCTAAGACTCCAAGAACATAAAGGCGATTGCAAACACAAACGCATCACAAAATCAGCCGTAGCCGAGCATACGTTTACAAATGGGCACACTTTAGAATTTGAGCATGCCAGAGTACTTGCCAGAATACCTCATTACTTCCCGCGAGTGATACGTGAAGCCATAGAAATAGAAAAACATCCAAATAATATCAACAGGGAAGATGGCTTTAAGCTTAGTAAAACGTGGACCCCTGTGATACACGATCTAAAGCGTTGCAACCACTCTGCGTCATACGGCCACGCCCCACGGATTACGTTGCACTCGGACGACCAACCAGCGACAGCGTTACGCCACTCCGCGCGCCTGGCACAGAGGACTATAAATAGCTCCACACCGACCTTCGGTTCTTAGTGCGACTTTCACTCTGATGATGCAAGCTGCAAGGTCTTGCGAAACGTTAGTGAATATGGATGCACAAACAGCAAAACGGCCAAATCTGCCTAAGTATCCTCGTTCTCAAGATACTCAAACAACACGAGCCACCAAAGAGCATGGCCATCGAGCGGGTTTTTGCTCGACTTCACAAGGTGCAAGGCACATTAAGCCAGAAAATGCTGGGTGTTCATATACAAATACTACGCGGTCTAAGCCGAAATTCTATGCTAAGAAGAATAATTATTATTTATTCTTGTGACACTAGCATGGCAGCATGGCATGTCTGTTAGTTCGGTATGAATCGGTCGTTACGAACGAACCGCGCCTCTACAGTGTTAAAGTTGGTTACCTCTGTTGCCAGACTTAGAGAAAAATCTGCCAGAATAAAGAAAAATACATCAAATGCGAAAAATACGAAAATAAAATACAACACCAAAATCTGTTTCTATATTTTATTGATATTGTTGACTGATTGGAAATTAAAAATTAAAACCGGGACATTTTTGCGTTCCGAGATGCTTTGTCGGGACACCGGGACTTTGACCTGAAAAACGGGACAATCCGGGGAAACCGGGACGCCTGGTCACCCTAAAAATAACCATCGTGCGGACTCACCTTGTTTCTCCGCCCGATGATTAATTTCAACTTGAATAAATTCTTTTATGTAAAAATTTTTATCTACTAGCAACATGATATTGTACATTTTCGTCATAGAAACAAAATATGAAAAGCTACTCATAACTCTCAAGGGACTTGTCAAATTATTTCTCCCTCAAATTCATGGTAACAATGCAACTACAATTAACGTCTTAGCAACCATACAATGAGGCAATCCTTGATGTTACTTACATATTCTAATTATAAATGTCATTATGACATTTTGAAATTTCATACTATTTTAACGAATATGCTAGTAGATAAAATATTGTATGCACCACGGGAGATATTAATGTTCTTTACCTTCGGTTGACTCACAGACCTCGGGCCAGAGCCCTCGGTCTGTAACACATGTCAACCTCAGGGAAAAAACATATTCATATCTCCCTTAATGCATAAATATGTATTATTTGGACACAAATTCCGGACATTTACATCGCGATTCCACCCGGACAAGAAATTTAGTGAATTTCCGGACATCTCCGGAACTTTCTAGACGATCGGCCACCCTCAGGATTGAATTATATTATTCTCGAAAAAATGTGGAAATTTCAAGTTTGTATATACGTAAAAGCCCGGGTATCCGAACATTTTCAACTGAAACAAAAAAATGCAACCGATTGCCGTTAAAATAAGGTTAATCTTAACGACTCCGTCTATCCGAAAATATTGTTCGACTGTAATTTAATTATTAATCATATCTTGTAATATAAATATGCCTTAAACAGCCATAGTAGGGATATTGCCTTTACCCCTCCTATCTGTACTGTATTTTAATGCTAGAATAGTATATTGTATGTTAAGAGCTGAAAGTGCATTCTTGCCACTTGCGCATGAATATTGCTGGTTGAGACGAAGTCGAAACCAGCAATCATGCAAAAGCGGCAAGCGCACTTTAGCTCGAAACATACATACTATTTTTTCGACGACTGAGCATATTATTAAAGGAAAATATCAAATTTCGTTTTATCGCAAAAATTAATTGACAATCAAGTTAACATTACTCGCGCAGTCTATATAGAGTCCCTGTATATGGTAAGATAAGAGTCGGGCAAACGCGGTTCAATTTTTGATTGGCTACGATCCACTGCGCATGCGCAGTAATCTAAAATGGAAATTTGAAGGGTGGCTATGGCAATGACAATTAAATGACGTACGTAATATTGTTCGATTCGATGACAAGACAAGTTTTTAGAGGTTATATGTTTACTACACCACCAAAAAACCGCTCGTAAATTACTCAATCCGATCTATCTACTGCAAAATCAGCTGACCACCAATCGGTAAACGGTAGATACCTACCAGTGTAGTTTTCGTAAATGCATTAAGTTTACCATTTATTGACAATGTCAAACTGACAAGTAATTAAATTCATCAAAGTGACACATATTAAGAAAAACAACTCCGGCCTTGAACGCATCATTTATTTTTGGAACACTAATGGCGGCTGACATTTGTGTTTGCCCGACTCTTATATAACTATATACAGGGACTCTAAGTCTATATGACATGTGACGCGATTATTTCCACAAATGACGGGAGTTGTCAAGGAAACATTCGGACGTGGCTACCTATTTTGTTCACGCGGAAACCCAAAACGCTCGGCGAGCGGCAAAAAGGTGAAAACGCACGCTCATCGGCAAATGTCAACTTTCTGTTGTCAAATGACAGCGAGAAAAATCTACTTTCGATGTCAGTCGTCGAAAAAATATTTTTTGTAAAATCGTATTAAAATAAGGTTATTTATGCATTAATTTGCGGGCGTAAATAGTGCCTTTTGCGCCCTAAGGCCTAAAAATAATTTGCGGGCGTAAATAATGCCTTTTGCGCCCTAAGGCCTAAAAAACCAGCATCACATTGGCAACCAACAACAATTTTATTTTTGAGAACGCATCGTGCTATTTATTTTTCAAAGCTTTATGGTAGATTTTACAAAAAATCTTGTTTGCATTTCGGGCGTGAACGGCGATTTTGGCCCTTTGGCGTTTTATAATCCTTCGGCCCTTCGGGCCTCTGGCTTATAATTCCGCCGCGGGCCAAAATCGCCTCCTTCACGCCCTTAATACAAAAATAGCTATTTTTAGACGACCACATATGAAAGTAACATTATCGCGACAGCAGGCTACTACAGAAAGTTGACAATTTCATACACTAGCACGATATTATATCGTGCTAGTCATATCGTAACGGCACAAAGTTATTCAAATCACGGCCTGCTTAATTGTGTGACAAACGTCACTTTGACGTTTGTCACACAGTTCAGCAGACCGTGATTCAAATAATCCAGACGCTTTTGCTTTATTCGTTGCTCTGCTTCCAACAAGCTCTAATTTTTTATAATTGTACCAATATAGTATTTTACAGTACACGTCCGTTAGGGCCTTTACTGCCTCGCCAGTATTATTCGACTCGCTCTTCGAGCTCGTCTCACAAATTCTCTGGCTCGGCAGTAAAGGCCCTAACGGACGTGTACTGTACAATAGTTTTTGTAATACCTACATACAATTCGGTCATATCTATATTTTTCTAATTTATTTTCATCAAAACGCTAGGTTGGTGTAATGACGTTTTAGAATGATTGAGAGTGCGTAGAACGTTGCAACTGTTGTTTATAAATGTCAGTTATTTCCAATTTCGTGTATAGTTGTAAGCAGTTTTAAGTTGTAACCAGCTCGTAACTTATGACATCTGTAGAAAATTATGAAGATATTCCTAAAGACGTTAAGATTCTGAATGAGCAAGTTATTTTAGCGTATGTTCAGGAGTTATAGCAGTCTTTTGCGCCTTCTTCTATGTGGAGTTGCTTGCTGCTGGATTTGTGTGACAAACTTCACTTTGACGTTTGGCACACAATTTAGCAGGCCGTGGTCTTTACGGACACTTTTTACGGCCGGGCCGTAAAGAGGTTGCTTACGCAGTAGTAAACAGTCCTTAAAGAAATACTTAACAAGTAGGTATTACAAAAATAATATAACGATCAATTTTGTAACCGAAATAAAAAAAATCTTAAAAATAGAATTTACTTTGAGTGGTCGTCTAAAAAATAGTGTTCATAACTCGCCCGAAAGTGCAAATATCTGTGCTCGTGTTTTAGATCCACGTTCTTGAGTGAGTCGTTCACAATGAACGACTCGATTCAGTGAACGATTCGAGCCAATGACTCACTTCAGATTGAACGACTCAAACCTGAACGAGATCGAATGTCCGGCGGATGGGATTAACTCAATTCGAGTCGAGTCGGTCGCTCACTTCAGCTTCGCGATCACAACGTCTGCAATACTGTAAGTGCAAATTTTGCACATCTGCAACAAATGTACTCGAACGCGCATAATTCTCTGCAACAAGTTTCTCGACTACCTGCCTGAAAGGGTAGAAATCGGTGCTTCCGGGAATCTAAAATGAACGAACGATTCAAGTGAACGACCCAAATCCGAATGAACGAAGTGCCATTGAATCTGTAGGCGATATGCAACCAACACAACTCATCTGATTCAAGTCGTTCATATGAACGACTCTGATTGAACGGATCACTTTGCTGAGTCGATTCAAGTGATTCGAATCACTCGCGTGAGTCGAATCGCCCATCTCTAGCTTGTAATGAAAATAACTATAATATACAATGATATTCTAAATCAATACCAATTTCATACGAACCGGCTTTCGAGCTTCGCGCCGCTCGGCACAAGCGACTGTTGTAATTCGTGTGATTTGTCCTGTATGCGAGTACACCGCATTTACTATTCGAAATCTACAGCAGTAACATCACAACAAAGACATTCCCTGCAGTGAGTGCAGTGTGGTAATTAATACTACATTGTTGTTTAAATTATCCGGGACAGCGCGTACGCAGTCCCGACTACCAAAAATTACGCGCCCGAGTTATCCACATTAGGGATAATCGCAGGAGTCAGCCCAATCGTAGTGCAATGAAAAGGCCTCATCCTGGGGAAACCGCCTTATTGATCACGGTAATCCCTACGCCAGGTAAGTATGCTCTCCGATTCTCTAAATATTCTTTCTATATGCAAGCTATTCTAAAACTAAATGGGTGAGCTAAAGCCAGCGCCATCTATACGTCTCGTATATAAATAAAATTCAGAAGTTTTCTGCTCAGAATCATTTCGCTGACAACGCAAAAATTAACACCTTACGTATATGCAACCCGCAACCCATAACAATGGTTAATTATTTCTACGTTCCAGTTTGCCTTGTACAAGTTCTCAAGAAAATATATAATTTAACAGGACGATTTTCTATAATTGTGCTATGTTACAAACAACCGTAAATTATAATGAAGAGCGTATTATTATAAATGTTTGAATACATATAATTGTTTAAAATGCAGAGTAACATTCGCAGTTTGCCACTAAAAGGTTCTTATATAATTTCCAACAATTACAACTAAAACTTATAAACGAGACTGTAGTCGGGATTCTTCAGATCCACCCCGCTTAATCATAAAACTACCAAAAGAATAATAAACTGCCCCCATAAATAGGTGAGTATTAAATGAAATCACATGTTTCATTTGTTAGTTGGATTCTGTTTGAACCAATCAGTGTAGTCAAATGGACGAATTACCTATTTCACATATGTCTTCATTAATTATGTAGTCTGCTATAAATTGTTCCTTTCTATTTCTAAATGTTTAAATACCTATTCAACGAAATACACTCTAAATGCACTGGTATAGAATAAATAATAAACACATAATTGACAACTAGTAAGTAAGTTTATTCATCAAGAAAGATGTTTATATAATATGACACATTTCATTTATATACAGATTTAACATAGTTAGAGCATAACTTTTTAAACTGAGATACATTTGTTGCCTGTTCGCTCGTCAGGCATTTTATTATACATATAATTTTAAACCTTTGTAATATAGATTTTTTGTGAACATGGATTCGTTGTTGTAGGTAATCTAAAATTATTTACACTTCTTGTCTCATAACTATGTATATCTCTATTGTATACAATAAATTTATTTAAATAATCTGGTAATTCATTATTAATAATTTTATTGATCAGGATTAACGTATTAAAATAAATTCCCTGTTTAATACTAAACCACTGCAGAGTTTTCAACATTAAATTCATGCTGGTTCGTTTATTACAGAATAGAATAATACGCATTGCTCTATTTTGTGGTTTTTGTAGACGCTGCAATTCACCTTCATTGCCTATAAATAGCACGCTATTACAGTATTCAAAATGTGGTGCAATAATTGTTTTGTAAACAAGTATCCTTGACCACCAGTTTAATTTGGAGCTGACTCGCCCAAAGAAACCAATTTTATTAGCTGTTTTACCTACAACAAAATCCACATGTTCCTTAAAAGAAATCCTATTATTTATTACAATACCAAGATATTTTATTTTAGGGACACATTCAATTTCTACATCGTCAAAAATTACATTAGTTATCGTATTGGTTAATAATCGTTCGCTAGTGCTTATCATTGCTTTTGTTTTAGATGTATTTAGCTTAATCTTGTACAATTTTAGCCATTTAGATATATTTTTGAGGTTACTATTTAATTTATTTACTGCATCGTTCACATTTATATCGGCACTAGTTACCAGTGTGTCATCTGCGAATAAGTTGTATTGACAATTTTGCACTGCTGAGTTTATATCGTTAATATTACACAAGGCTCAATTTTGGGCCCTCTATTGTTTATCCTTTATATTAGAGGAAAACAAAGGAGGGCCCAAAATTGAGCTTTGCGGAACCCCTAAACACACTTTAACTGCTCTAAAATCTGTACCTTCGTATCTAATAAGTTGCTGACGGCCACACAGATAATTCTTAAACCACCTTAATTCGATTCCCTTGATTCCGTATTTTTCCATTTTTGCTAGGAGCAGATCTCTGTCGATTGTTTCAAATGCTCTTTTCAGGTCTAGGAACGCTGTTACTAGAGACATGATGTTTTCTTATTATTATCACTTACATTAATACCTAAGAACTGAAACTTTCGTAGTTTAAGATTAGCCAACACTTGTCATGCACATCTAGGATATACATAATTTCTTTAGGTAAGTATAATAGTTTATTGATATTTAAATTGCAACCATCCGATTACGTCTGAATTACACTGCACAACAAATATAAAGCCATATGGCGAAAAGTTTGCTTTTGGTTTCCACTGTGGGAATTACTCTCTGTCCCGAGTACAAATTATTGAATAATATTAGTTTGATTTATTAAATAATCATAAAGAATTGAACGTTTACAACAGTAGTTTTCAAAGTTTTATTTTCGTGGCTTGCCTTAGAATCTACCATATCAGTGTGGTCCTCTCAAAGTCTTGCACATTATTGTGTTCCCACCAAAATGTTTGAGGTATTTTATTTTTAGTAAACCAGGATTGTGTGTCTAGGACTTAGTTCTATACATTTTTTTACTAAACACGGTAATATTGTAGGGTCAACTGTGTTTACATGTTTCAACACTCGCTATCTACGAGGGATTTGTTCTCGAAGTACCGTGCCTAGATAACATATTTTTTATTTTAGTTTAAAGCTTAGCGTGGTCCCCATTTTTCAAATTTTCATTGTGGTCCCCCACAGATCATCCATTGCTGCCGTTGAAAACTACAAGTTTGAGGGTTAATAAAGTATGACGTATGGGATTATATGGTGTAGCATAGCGATTGTAAACATAGACGAATGAAAATTATCTGCTTGGGGTAGAGCGCAATCCCCACAAACTGTTTGCCATATTGAAGTACAATTAATTTGTGTAATGTAATCCATTTGCAATCGAATGGTTAAGCAATTTAGATAGCAATAAACTATTGCTATTATAGGTACTTAAAGAGACAGTGTACTTATACGCGTACCCTACAGGTTTATGACAAGTGTTGACTAATCATATCAAATGGCAGTTCATATAGGTATTAAGTTATATGATAGGAACCATAATGAGAACACATCAATGTCTTAAGTGCTCAATTACGACAGTGTCTTTCGTTTACTATTTAAACATTTAGAAATCGACTATACAGGGTGTCCCAGAACTTTCTCCCGATTAGTCATGATTCCTTAGGTTATAATAAATCGATTAAACCTAATATACCTTAGTACAAAGTCCCTCTAGTAAGAAGTTATAGGGCCTTGAAGTTTAATTTTTAATTTTTATGTTAATTTCCACAAATGAAGAGATACCGATTTGAATTTTGGTATTATAGTACATGCTCACTATTATGTGCTGCACTAATAAAAATGTTCGATACACTAGACTGCACTGTAACAGGCACTTTACCTATATCTGAAAACTCTTTTTAGCTATAACTTTGATATCTGTAACATTTTTTTTTAATTTTAGGTTATTATCCGAAAGAAAATTAAAAAGCGTAAAAATAAAGTACTCTTAGTTCACAAGCGTGAAAGCAACCGTTTACCTTAAAATGCCCATCAAAAGTTTTTGGTTGTCATTAAGACGTGTAATTATCAAGTAGCCATGATCACAAAACAATGGGTAATGATTGTGATCTAGTAAACAACAATCATAAATCAATTAATGAGGTCGGTAACGGATAATAACTTAAAATGTTATAAGTAACCAAGTTATAACTAAAAGAGTTTTCAGATATAGGTAAAGTACCTCTTACAGTCAAGTCTAGTGTATCAAACATATTTTACAAGCGCAGTACATAATAGTGTCGTAGTGCGCATGTATACCAAAATTCAAATGGGTATCTTTACATTTTTGGAAATTAACATAAAAAGAAAAATCTGAACTTCAAGGCCCTATAACTTCTTACTGAAGAGACTTTGTACTAAGGTATGTTAGGTTTAATCGATTTATTATAACCTAAGGAATTTATGTCTGATTGGTGAGGAGGCAGTTCTGGAACTGAAATTTTAACATCGTTACTACCTCCGCTAGTTTTGATATTTCGGAAAAGTGATAAATACAAAAAATGCTTATTTTTTTAGCTTTATTTCCTGGCAAACGGAAAGAATCAACTTAAAGATCACCCTGTATACCCTTAACGATTTTTTTCACTCTAAATTTTTATTTAAAAACAATATAAATATGCCATATAAGTTGTTTTTACAAACCGGGAATATGGACATTAGAAACCAGTTTCGTTGGGAAAGTTTACGTCAAAAGAAAAGGGAGGCACTAGGTCTTAAATAAAAATGTGGCTGATTGGTATACGAGAGTTGCCAGATATTCTCGGTATATCAACTGCATGAAATGTTAAGAGATTTGCATTACACACAACGTATAGTCAACGCATATCGCCTGCAACGTTTTTCCGCTAGGCCTAAAAGGGTAAGAATCCGCGCTTCTGTGAATGGCAAAATGAACGAAGCAAGGAAGTGGTCACTAAATTAAAGCTGTGGAGCTGTGCAACCAACAAACGTCATTAATCACATTCACGACTGACTGAAAGGATCACATCGGTTGCTCGATTCAAGTGATTCCAAGATTCCAAGCACACAGGGACGGATGGGCTGGGGTTCGCCGGCCCGGGAAATGGCCCCAGACCAGCCCAAGGTATACAGTCTGTTCAACAAAAAAAGACCCCGCCTTCTAGCTACTTTATTATTTATTTTAGACCCAATAAATCTTATATCAAATCAAATGACACATAAAAACCTACATTTTAACACAATCAACAAATTTTTATCTTCAATTGTTTCAGAGTGGTGACGTCACATGCAATTTTTTTAAATAACACTATATATTTTTTTGACATTTTCTGGTAGAGGTTTTTTTCTCTTTTCAACAATATAAATATTTCATGCACTTGCATAAAAAATTTTCGTGAAAAATTACAAAAACTTTTTCACAGTGGGAGGCCATGATACAAAACTGTAAACAAAAGCATTAGGTCAGTAAGCATAAGATTAAGTATATGACTGTAACACCATATATGAACATGATTTGAATTATCTTTGCTGAAAAACCATAATACTTGCCTTGCATGTTTGCGATTTTGATAAGCGACGCCCACTAAACTCCGTAACCAAAAGGGGAAGCCCCGTGATACAACAAACCGATTTGAATAGCTTGGCTAAGGGACACCTCTCACCTTTCTGATTTAGTCAATCCAAAAGGTTGTTGACCGGCAATAGAAGTACAATTATATTTAATTTTCCGATAAATCCAGATTTTCAAAAATTGCCTATACCTAATTGTCTAAAGTAAATGGAAATGGGACCTGGCCACAACGGCCAATGACCACAACGGCCAATCGCTATTTTGGCTGTTGTGGGCATGACCACAACGGCCGCCGTGACCATAACGGCCAAAAGCGCCCGCATAACCACAACGGCCAATTTGACCATATCGGCCAACTCGATAATTGACCATAACGGCCACCATGACCACAACGGCCAATTCGAAACTCCGTCTCATGCGCCAGTTTGACCACATCGGCCACCGACGCCTATGTATTGGCGTCGCTGGCGACGTAGACCACAACGGCCAAAGTGACCAAAACGGCCAACCGTGGCGGGTGACCATAACGGCCAACTGTGGCGGGTGACCACAACAGCCGAAATTACCACAACGGCCAACCGTGGTAGGTTACACCGTGTTCCATTTTTATTATACGTAACTTCGGGACCTGATGTTGAAGTTCTATTTAATATTTCTGATTTTTACGATATATCGCACAATAGAAATAGAACTTTAAAAATATTTTGCATATTGTAGCTTTGAAATAACAGCTCTTTTTTCATATTTTTTTCAAAAAATATGACGAATCAGTGGCGTGCAATCCCGTTACACCGCCCCTTTTACTAAAAAATAAGTTTACGGCACTTGATTTTTCTAAATATCGTACCATTTTAGAATTCCTTTCTTAATTTTGGGCAAAAAGTATCTCTTTCGAATTTTTAAGTTACACGGCTTTGTTATCGAGTTATTTTGGATTTAATAAGAGTTGTTACTTAAAAAATGGCTAATAATAATTTTTTATTAAATTCGAAATATCTCTACAATAAGGACGTAACTTACAACTTCGAAGGAACGACTTTTACTTCAAACTTAAACAAGGAATTCTCTTTTGTTTAAAAACGTATCCTTAGTCCGCAGGGAGTAATGGGCAAGTTATGATTTGAGTCTCAATTTCAACTTCACTATTTTAAGGAAAAATGCGGTTTAGGGTATTTTTCTATGCGAATCCATCATTTTTAAGAAGATGTCTGTCTGTGGGTGCTTGCCTACGTACGTATTCCTATATCTAGGAAACGGGTGATCCGATTTTGAAGAAATTTTAAATCGGCTCTAAGGAATTGTTTAAATTTTTTTTTATCGATATTCACCGAGGGCCTGTTGCTAATTTTTCTAGTCGCATCTCCAAAATTTGTATGTGACGCCCTGTAGAAATTTTCAAAAAAGCGCAATTTAAGGCGTATCTCGGGAACCCTAAGGTCTTTTCAAATAATTTAAACGGCAAATGTAAGCCCTGAGATACCTAAAACACTCTAGGTTATGACAAAAATTCTGCCTCAAAAATAAAAAAAAATTAAAATTTTAAAAACGTTATAATCGCAAATCGGGTCTAACAAGTTTTTTATTCCCAAACTTAAAAAAACGCGATTTATTGAAATAAGAAGGCACTAAATCAACTCTTGCACTTTTTGTTTTAAGATAAGCATTGTGTGATTGGTATCAATTAGACCGCCGAAAAGTGTAGCTTTTAAAAAAGTAGTATCCCACCACGGTACTATTTGAAAAAATGCATTTCTAGAAATCGATTTTTGCCAATTTTGATCGTTTATAATAGAATAAAAAAACACTTCAGAACTATAAACTATAAAACAATTTTTCATTAACAACTGAACTCACTTATATTCATTTGGTACTAGTCACGGCACCTTAGATTTATAAATAAATTTAAATATAAAATGGTTATTCGATATAGGCCCACTTGCGCCCGGCCCACTTGCGCCCACCGCCATTTTCGACCCATTTGCGCCCCAGAAGAATGTCAACGGTAATTAAGGTCTCATTTGCCTCCAGGCTTGCAACTCATTAGTCATCGGGACACCCGAACTTAGCCGACTGACTAGTGCGGCGGTCTTCTACCTGCAAATTAGTTAGTAGAAAAACCCATAATTTAACAATTTTTCCCTTAGCTGACCTAACTTCTATGCGTTTCTGTTGGTTCTTTAATGTTTGTGTTTATTTGAGATTTAGTTTAAAATTTTAGTAAGAGTTTTTACACTGGTATCAAATTTATTGATTAATAATTCAGATGATTAGATTAGCCCATTTTATCAGCGTGTCAGTGACACCTCGGTTTTGAACATAATGTTATAGGAATTAACCAATATACTAAGTAACTTTTTATACTCGTATTTTATATAGCTCTCCATCCACTTTTAGAAAATAAATGAAGGAGTTAGTAGAGGATAGGGCGTATAGGTTAACAAAGGTTGTACCATTTATAACTTTTTTAATAGTTATTGTCAACTAAGGTCTTTCTATTTTAGCTGACCTTTGCCTGTGTTTCATTTAGTATAAAAAGAAAATTTTCGAATTAGTCAAGATTCTGAAAAAGGAAGCAGAATATACGGCGTATGTTTACGATAGGAAATATTTGAACTTAGAAGGCAAAAGAAGAAAAATTAAATATGTAAAGTTGGACGAAAGAATGGTGCTCCATTCAATGGCGGAATTGGAAAATACAGGCGATTTAAGAAAATGTTTAAGCACTTTATCGTACATACAAAAGCTATATTAACTTCAGTATGGAAATTCTGTAAAAGTTTTTATATAAACAGTGTAGTACCTAATTTAAACTGTAAAACAAAACAAAAAGCAAAAAACAACGAATAAAAAACACAATATATGACAAGATTCAGCTTTGCTGTTTCACAATTTAAACACGCCAGCATAACAGAAGTATGCTTCGTTAGCTGCCAGTCCTAAGCCTGGAGAAAGTGCGAAGGGAAGTTAATATTTAAATTTAGGGAAGAATGTTAATCTTTTTACTTGCCTGCTATATCCTACCCAATATATTACTATGTGTGTATAAGATATATAGTACAAGGAATGTATTGTGATCATGTAAAAATCTGACCGCGAATTTTTGACTTTTCTTCAGACTCGCCGAATACAAAAAAAACCACTTTAAAAAAATATACAGCGTCCGCCAAAAAGTCGACATAATATGGGAAAAAAATTTATTTTGGATTTTTCAAAATAACTTTTTAGGTCAATAGCTTGTGCTTGTTTAAAACTTATTTAGCCCCTATCATATATATACCGAGTGATTTTTATTTATTTAGAAAATGCAGGTTTTCGAAATGCTCAAAATCAGTAAAGTGCTATTTCTCGGAAATTTCAGTAAGACTTCAATGATCCTTTTTTAGAGTGTGTTATCTTTAGCTAACTGAACAATCTCAAGGCCAGAAAACACCTATTTTTTTCGATTTAGCTAAAAATGAATATTTCAATTTCTTAAATATTTTTCAAAATTGCACATACCAAGACTATTAAAATTAAATTTTTTTTCGCCTTATTTAGACAACTGTAATAGAACATTTACAGCATTTTTATAACAGTAATTCATTTACAGGACTAGATTAGAGTTTCTAAGCGCCATTTAAATAGATATTAATTACAATTGAAAAATATTTCTCCTAAAAAGCTCTATACATAGAAAACGTAAAAATTATGCAAACATACTACTTTTCGGTAAATAATAAAAATCTGAAGAAGTAATTAACATTTTGTATTATTTTTTTTCAATTATAAATCTTAAGTCTTCACATAAAAAAAAATTGAATTTTAATATTAAGACTTGGTATGTGAAATCTTGAAAAATACTTAAAAAATTAATTTTTAGCTAAAGTGAAAAAAATTATGTGTTTTCTGGCCTAGAGATTTTTCAGTTAGCTAAAGATAACACACTCTAAAAAAACGTATTGAAATCTTACTTAATTTCCGATAAGTAGCATTTTTTGGATTTTGACAATTTCGAAAAACTCAATTTTCTAAATAAATAAAAATCACCCGGTATATGTGATAGGCGCTACATAGGTTTTTAGACAAGCACAAATTATTGATGTAAAAAGTTTTTTGAAAAACCTAAAATAATTTTTTTTACATATTATGCCGACTTTTTGGCGGACACTGTATAAGTGTATGTGTAGAATGTTTTCGTTTGGCTCGGATTTTGTTCCGCAGATTGACACAAAACTACTGTAATTACCGATTTCAACAAATTTTTACCAAAAATCGTTTGGATCCTAACCTAGACCTGATCAGATTTTGGAAGTAATTAAAAAACTGCAAGGCCAATAAATTTTGTATTTTTGTAATAACTAATTTGCAGGTAGAAGACCGCTGCACTAGTCAGTCGGCTAAGTTCGGGTGTCCTGATGACCAATGAGTTGCAAGCCTGGAGGTAAATGAGACCTTAATTACGGTTGACATTCTTCTGGGGCGCAAATGGGTCGAAAATGGCGGTGGGCGCAAGTGGGCCGGGCGCAACTGGGCCGACACCGGTTATTCTTCTCGAAATAGTGAAATTTTAACATGGAGAGATTCTAAATGACCTGCAGAATACAAAAATGTAAACATTTTAGCATAACCCAAGAGTGCATAATATCAGTATGTCGCCAAGACATACAATAATTATAAAGAATAGTGCCCTTGGCCCTAAAAAATTGAAGTGACAACACTGAATGCAATAAATTCAGCAAAATTTTTTGAGACTGAGGCTAAAGATTGAAATATGATCAATATTTTGTGTTTCCCAAAGAACTTTTGATATTCCTCAAAATTGATTATGTTATGGATCAACAAAACTAGTATTCAATAATTTTCAAAAATAAACTAAAGCGTCCTAGTACATATGCAGTATTCCAGTCTTAACCAAGATCGCGGAAAATGGTTTTTTTAAATAAAAATGCGTATTTATCAATTTACACATTTTTTGCGGCCAGCTGTCAAAAACCTTTTTTTATGGAAAAGTTGCGCTAAGTATTAATAAAGTACTGAATGAAGGAATTATACAATTATAGCAACATAAATCAAGTATCAAAAATAACGATTTAAAACAATTTGTTTATCAAATTAGGTTTTCTAAAAACAGGCTTAAATACTGATCTATTTAAAAAATGTTGCAATAATTTAGGTATTGGACTTTTGAAAAAACATTTCAAAATATTCTGTTAGAAATTATATTGAATCAAAGTCATTGGAAAAAAATGTCCGAAAGAAGTTACTAAACGTCTTTACCTATTTTTAAATTTTCTAAGTTAAACTATTTCATTTTTTCTTTTTCAAAATATGTAGTGGGAGTATATTCCATGGTCCAATTTTAACTAGGAGGGTGTACTAATTATCCCAAAGTAGCTTTCTATTGGTGGATGGCATTTTCTTTTTCAAAATATGTAGTGGGAGTATACTCCATGGTCCAATTTTAACTAGGAGGGTGTACTAATTATCCCAAAGTAGCTTTCTATTGGTGGATGGCATTTTCTTTTTCAAAATATGTAGTGGGAGTATACTCCATGGTCCAATTTTAACTAGGAGGGTGTACTAATTATCCCAAAGTAGCTTTCTATTGGTGGATGGCATTAGTCATTATTAACTATATAAAGAGTTTACAGATTATATTTCAACAGTGTATCGATAATATTCTTATCGATATTATTCTCGTAACGGCGACTTTAACATTGTTTTGTTGTGACTTTTGAATTTTGGACATCTTTCAATTTTGAATATTCCACTTCAAATAACTAACTCGTAATAAT
The DNA here is from genome assembly GCA_940337035.1 of Agriotes lineatus. Lineage (NCBI taxonomy): Eukaryota > Metazoa > Arthropoda > Insecta > Coleoptera > Elateridae > Agriotes > Agriotes lineatus. The sequence continues at coordinate 40,953,082 of OW679199.1, read as the reverse complement.
GGATGTGGTAAAAGTACCGGGCTACAGACATGGTTCAACTTATTTGACTTGTAATAATGCAGGTGATTTTTTTTATCGCGCGAAGTCCTATAAAGACGACATAGTTTATCTCGTTTGTGTGGTGGCAAAGTGTCCGGCAAGAGCAACTTGTAATCAATCAGTTTTTTTTAAACTTGGCGACAATCACAATCATCTGGTGGATACTACAAGGAGCAAGGAAGCCTTACGTCTGAAAAAGATACTGGTGGATGAAGCCAAACATACCAGCAACCAAATTCGATCGATTTTCGTTGGAAATAGCGCTAGGTAAGTAATAATGAAACGTTTTCTCCTGGTGTTTTTTTTTTAAATATTTCCTTAGAAGATATTACTAAAACGTTTTATAACAAACTGGCCTGGTTGCCGAGTTCTTTTTTTTTGTAATCTCCCTCCTTTTAATTTTAAATTAAAATCATTATAATAGTATATTATGTTATTAGGGGCAAAAGTTATACTTTATGTGGCGAGGCTGGACGGGTTATCTTCTGAGCTTGCGAGGCAAATAAGTAGTACAGCCGAGCCACATAAAGATACTTTTGCTTCGAATAACATATAGTATTTTTTCTTCAAACATTTTTATAACAAATTATTTACAATTTTGTGAACAAAATTCGAAGAAAATTACTTGATCTCGTCAGCGGCAGATAATACTATCTGCCGCAGATAAAGTTAAAAAAAAATCCCCTGCGACAATTATGTTATCGTTTTTATTTACGTTATTAAAAGTTTTTTGTAGATTTTCGTAAAATTCTTGAGTCTTTTCTAGTTTTCCTTCTTCAGGGCTGTAGACACCTATAAGGGTAGTGTATCCTCTTAGTGTTTTATATCTCAAGGTTATCATTCTTTCATTTATAAAATGGTAGCTGTGAATGTAGCGTTTCCATTTCTTGTTTATTAGTATTCCAACACCAGCCACTGTACGGTTATCAAGCGCTACCCCGCTGTACAATAGAACATACTGTTCGAGTTCCATAGAGCCTTGTAACTTTTTTTTAGTTACTGTTATTACGGCTATATCAATGTTCATGACTTCTAATTCTTTTCCTAATTCTTCTTCTTTATTTGTAAGACCTCTAACGTTCCATACACCTATCTTCATTATTTTCGCTATTCCTAATCTCTTTTGCCTATTTCTCGCTTGGTTCGTCGTTGTTGAATCCGTCCGGTTAATAATATCGTGAGACTTTTTAGTAGGTTTTAATGTCCCCCTGACATGTTACTAGCATGATGCAAGGGTAAGACGTTTGGTGGGGCTGCCACCTTAAGGCTTAACGTCTAGCCTCCTAATGTATTAACCCCATTAGGAGGGTAGCCTCCTCCGCTCACAAGACCGTTGAGGTCTTCACCCACATCCCTGGGCTAGGTCTGGTTATCCTTCCAGCTAAGGTGCCTCTTCCACCAAATTTACTGTATTTAAGTCCACCTTTTCCGCTAAATTTGCTGTTGGGACTTGATGTACTTGATGTGCCTGTTGGTCCGCGGGAGGTATTGTATTTCCGTCCTACCCACCATATCTGATGGGCGTTCCCCGATCCGCCACCTGGGGACGCGCCCTCTAGGGGTTACAGGCTCCCCCGAGGGGGGAGAATTTGACGAAAATCTACAAAAAACTTTTAATAACGTAAATAAAAACGATAACATAATTGTCGCAGGGGATTTTAATGCCAGAATTGGAAAAACATCTATCGGAGGAATTATGGGCAGGCATGGAGAAGACACTTTAAACAACAATGGTCAATCGCTAATTGAATTCGCCACATTTAATGAGTTAAAAATAACAAATACATACTATCCACACAAAAATATTCACAAGTTCACTTGGAGCGCACGAGGTAGACAGTCTATTATAGATTACGTATTAGTTAATAAAAAACTCTCGGGACTAGTGCAAGACACAAGAGTCTATCGCGGCGCAGACGTAAACTCGGATCACTTCCTAATAATATCCAAGATAGCTATACCTTTCAAATGGAAGAAATGCCATACAATAAAAAAACATCGAGAAGAAACATTCCGAGTAAATCTTTTACAAGAAGAAAGTACATGGCAACTAAATCAAAATTGACTAACATCACACTTACAACAAACACCAGTCAGTAGAAATATAAACCAAGAATGGGAAGATACCAAGGGGACTGTACTGCAAGCAGCTAAAGAAGCAATAGGGACGAGAACAAAAAGAATTGGTACTAAAAGATTGAAAATTTGGAACGAAGATATAGCCCAATACATAAAGGACAAGAAAACTGCGTACTTAAACTATCTCAATTCAAGAACCGAAAAAAACCGAACAGAATACCAATATAGAAACGCAATAGTGAGAAGAGAAGTACGGAAAATTAAACGAGATAGTTGAGGTAAATATATCAGCGATATTGAACATGACTTACACGGGCGACAGGACAGAGCTTATAAAGTCCTCAAACATCTAAATAGTACCAGAAAAGATAATCTACAACTTAATGTAATTGACGAAGAAACTTGGCTTGCCTATTATAAAAACTTATGGACACAACAACAAGCGGAATCAACAATATTAACATACACTAATGAACATGTAGATCCCATAACGATGAACGAATTCTTAATGGCCCTGCATCACTCCAAAAATAAAAAATCTCCTGGCACAGATAAATTAAATATCGAATTAATTAAATATGCACTAGCTGCCTTACACGCTCGACTTTTAGACTTTATAAATATCTGCTGGCGCTATGGACATATTCCTGAAGAATGGAAGATAGCAATAGTCACACCTATTTTCAAAACTGGAGATCGACACAAGTGTGATAATTATAGAGGCATCAGTTTGCTTAATACCTGTTATAAATTATATACTACCATCCTGACTAGACGACTAAACGCAATAACTGAAACTATTTTGTCCGAATCACAACACGGTTTTAGAAAGGGTAGATCTTGTTCAGACTGCATTTTCACAATAACACAGCTCATAGAGAAGAGAAGAGAATTTAATCTTCCCACCTACATAGCCTTTGTGGATTTTAAAAAGGCGTTTGACAACATAAATAGAATTCCACAATATTTAATTAAAATAATTCAAAATATATATGAAGACATTAAAGTAGTTATCAATTTAGAAAATGGAAACACAGGCACTAAAGAAGCAACCATAAATGGTGGCGTACGACAGGGTTGCCCTCTATCACCGTCGCTTTTTAATGTATATATAGACGAAGTCATTGAAGAATGGCAGAAAACAATAAAAATAGATTTCAGAATAAATGGCTCTAAAATAAATACAATATTATTTGCGGACGATCAGGTAATTCTAGCAAACACTGAAGACAATTTACAATTTGCAATGTACAAATTAAACACAATATCGAAAAAGTACAACTTAGAAATCTCAACTGCAAAGACAAAGGTATTAGCTATTAAAGGCGATGACCCAATAAGAGCCAAAATTGTTTTAGAAAATGAGACACTACAACAAGTAAACTGCTTTAATTATCTAGGCTACAATGTAACATACACGGAAAACAAAGACCTCTATAATAAATTAAATAAATTTAGGTATATGTGTGGAACTATAAAGAGAAATCTGAAATCAACCACTAAAAGCACAAAATTAAAGTTTTACAAAGTTATGGCGGTTCCTGCACTATTATATGGATCAGAAAACTGGACTCTTACTCAAAAAGATAAGAAACTGATTGAAGCATCAGAAATGAAATTTTTAAGATATGTGGCGGGTTACACATTATTGGATTACAAAAGAAGTGAGGAGATACGTCAAGAACTAAACATTTTCAACTTAACTGAAAGAATAGACCAATACAGAAATAACTGGATGGAACATATTACCAGAATGGACGATTGCCGTATCCCCAAGCACGTTTTAAAATACAAACCTCGAGGAAAGAGAAGATTGGGAAGACCCAAGAAACGTTGGAGCCAGGGCCGTAGCTACCACCGGGGCAACCGGGGCAGCGCCCCGGGGCCCCCGAACATAGGGGCCCCCGAAGACGGAGGAAGTTTTTTTACGAAATTGTCTTTAAAAAGTTTTGAACTAAACTTAGCCTGTTTAAACGTTAAATACAGTTTTATATTAAACTTAATGTGAAGTAAATATGTGTTTTGTCTGTTTTAAATACCCATTCTTCTATCTTAACAGAAAAAAAAACACCAAATAGTAACCCTATTAAAAAAGTCTTACTAAATGAAAGTGATGTAGAGGTAAAGGGGAAGATAACAGGGGGGCCCCATAATTATTTGTTGCCCCAGGGCCCCCAAGCCTGTAGCTACGGCCCTGGTTGGAGCGATCAATTTACGTGAGACCGGAACAATCCAATTAGGATTAATCCTGGATGATGCTGATGAGATAAAGTTGTGAGCGGCAGATAAAAACTTTAACTGCCGCTGACGAGCGGCAGATAAAGTCGTCAGCGCCAGATAATATTATCTGCCGCTTGGCAATAAAGTGACAGTTTAGCATCATCAATCCAGCAGTATAATGCCATATTTTCCTGCCGTTTGAAGAAAAAATTACTTATCTTAGTTTTAGTATCCTTTATCTAATAGACGTGTCTGTCCGGGACGCTGTTTTGTCTGTCTGGGACGCTGTTTCAGCAGCCAAACCGTAAGAGATAGAGAAAAAAGTTATTAAAGTTATATGTTTGGAATGGTCATGTCAGGTCAGGAACCGAATTTCAGTCTCTAACACTAATTATTATCGTAATTATCCTAATCCGAACTTTTTAGGTTAGATTCTAGGCAAATGTTATCAAGGCGAATGCGACTGGTAGTTTGCTACCAACAATGACGTCATATACGTACGTGTGGTGAATACGCGTTCTATTTGCAAAACGGTCTTTTTTGTTTTATAAAATGAGACATTTGTCTCACTGGACTGCTAGTATTACATAATATATTAACGTCTAAAGTGAATCTAGTTTGTTTCATTTCATTGCTGAAATTTGAATGTTTCTCAGTTAGGTGGTAACTAATTTAAAAATATTCAAAAATTAACTTTTGCCCAAAAATTTTAATTAAAGTCCATCTGTGCTAAACAACTCAAGCTGGGAAAACAAACTCCGTGCCTTCACGTCTCAATAAGTTTCTTAAAGAACCCAAAAAATTGTAAAATATTGTATCACTTTCTTTGTCAATACATTTTAAATCTTTTAACAAATTATTAGCCACGTTAGAAGCAATAATACTTAAAAAAGTGAAATAAAAGAGTAATTGCATACAACAAACACGTATAATGGGCGTAAATGAAATCTGGCCCAGCCCCCCCCCCCCATTTTTCTATTATTTATTAAGGTAAACGAATAAAATTTGGTACAGGAAATACATTCATAAAACTAGATTATTTGGTGGTATTTTCCCTTTTTTAGCAATTTCGGTTTCGTTGGAAATAACCATAACTTTCTTATTTTAAATGCAACACACAAACAGAATGAAAGTTTGCATACCATGGTGTACTTCAACTGTTTTTTGATAACTAAAAAGTTTAGTTTTGTTAAGCTTTGGGTCTAGAGTGCCATTGCGAGCATAAAACTTTAGAGTCAGCCGTTACCATACAATTGTTTATAATCGTTTGTAGTCCTTATTCGTCGATTTCGATATTGTCCAAGCCCACTGAGTTGGAAGATTTATGAAAATTATTTTATTTGTTCCTCACTTGTAAACATCAATTTATCAAGTCACTGTATTCACCTTGAAAATGATTCTTAACTGGCTAGCCAGTAAATTTTTTACTGGCTAGCCAGTTATATTTTACAAGCGTGCTCATAGAGAAATGATAGCGTGCAAAGCCAGAGTTGTCTTCCTTAGTATGTGTCATATTGATTAATTTAGTTGCTTGTCAGTTTGACATTTTGCATAAATGATAAATTTCTAGTTATTTACAAGTGAGGAACAGATAAAACATTCAACAATACACACCAGTTAACCATTTTTACTAGCTCAAGGATATGACAGGCTCGCCTAACGGCTCGCCAGTCGTCCCAATCCTATCGCCAGTAATACCTGTTTTACCTGACTTGTAATGTTAAATACTATAATAAATAAGGGAGTGGGCCTGATTTCATTTACACCCGGTGTAACAATATTTTAGAAAACGAAAAAATTCGCTTAATTGAAATCCGAAAAAATTGGCAAAGAAAACTTCGCTGGACTTACCCATACCCTTAAAACCATGCATTACTGCTTCGATAAGTTCTACAGGGCATTATATCAAAATTTTTGCGACCAAAAGAATTAGCAATAGCCCTTTAGCTACTAACTATAAGAAAAATCGTTAAAGTTTATTTTCAAATATTAATTTTTAAGCTAGAATTTTTTTAAAAAAAAGAAAAATCGATTTTGGTGTGGGCTTTCTATAAACTGGTCAAGTCAAATTATTATAGTTATTTAAGATGCAAGTGTAAAAAGTAATTCTTTATTGCACGAAAGGTTTAAAATACGAGCGAGGTCCGAGCGAGGTCCGAGCGAGTTTTTTAAAAAGCCGTGAGTGCAATGAAGAGACTTTTTACAAGTGTGTCTTACAACTTTTTATCTACGATCGTAACCTTTTATTAAAATAAGACATCAAAAATATGGTTGAACTTTATAAAAGATATGTCTCCCTTAGACCTTCAAATGCACCACATGAACGATTATTTATTTATCATCGAAACTGAAAATGTTCCTACCAACCAGTCGGGGTCAATACTTTTGGAAAGATACCAAGCGAAATTGCTAAATATCATGGCTTGACAAATCCACATGAGTATAGCGGTCACAATTTCAGAAGGTATTTATTATACCTATAACTACCGTACACCCTATTATTATTATTATTATTATTATTATTATTATTAATATTATTATTAGGCGCCCTGCCACTATGCTTGTGCACGCTGGAGGCGATATATTATTTCTGAAACGGCACGGGGGTTAGAAAAGCACTACCGTGGTAGAATCATATTTGGAGGAATCCATAGGAAATAAAATTTCTATTTGTAATAATAATAAGATTCTGGGGCTAGGGGAATCAGCGTAGTACTTCTTCTACGATGAACCCTACGGAAAGTGGCGTGGGTACATCTACGCAATTGCTAAGTACAACGGCACCCTCACCGAATTTCCATGTACAAAACTTTTCGCCGAATTCCCGTCTTTTACCGAAAATTTCTATTGAAAACTGCATGAACTGCATAACAAAATGTTCTTCAAAATACTTAAAATCACATTATCCCGAAATCGGTTGCTTTGAGTGACTTTTATCAAGAGCGCCTTTTTTTGTACATTTAGATGCAGGGAATACTTGGAGAAAAATACAAGAAAGCCAAAAGTTTAAAAACTAATTTAAATTTAATAATCTACGCCACGCCCCGCCCCCCATATGCGACGCTTCTACATAATGTATTCTAACAAAATTAGCATAAATGTTACAGCTTCAATAGAAAATACCCCATATACAGTTCTATACTTTTATCTCAAATGGTTTTTTTAATATCATGAAAAAGCAAATTTTTGATCTACCATTTAACGGGCCGTAGTTCAATAAGGAAGAGTTTTAGGACATATTATGTTCATCTGAATTTTTCGTATATTTTGATGTCACAAATCTACTGCAAAAATTAGGCCGGCATTTCCCATATAAAATATAACCGAAATATTGAAAATCTTAAGTGGATAAAAATTCGATCCAGCAAACGTAGCCCTCGTCGTATCGATTCAAAACTGTCTATTCTTGTTCCAAGTAACCGAGCAAATAGTTATTTCTAAACTTTGATCTTTTATCTTTGCTGAAGACTGTAATTAAACATTACTCTTTTTTAGCGCTGAAATCGATACCGCCTCACAGTTGGCATTTCCCACAGTATCGAGGACTATGAAAAGACAGCGTCAAAAGGTTCAACCACCGACTCCAAATTCTTTGGAAGAATATGGCAATATATGCTTAGAAAATGAAAGATTTGGCTTGGTAGATCGGGAATCATTTTGCCGGGGTCTCGTTGGAAGTGAAGATTCGGCTTCGGTACTGTTTCTGTCGGAAAATTTAAAAGCCCTGCTATATCTGATGCAAAAGAAATACATGTCGATGGTACATTTAAGACTCGTCCTAGACACCCTGGAAGTAGCCAACTCCTAACGGTCTTGGCTATTCAATACGGAATCGTAGGTCTAGACATTTTTCATGTCTACACTAGTCTATGTCTACACATTAGACTTATTTATGCTTACAGGTGTTCCCGTGTGCATTTGTCCTAATGCCAAATCGATCTGTAGCCGCATATAACGGAGTGTTTTCAAAACTGAAAGAACTTTTGCCATCGTTCAAACCAAATCTGATTATGACAGATTACGAAAAAGCTCTCATCAAATCTCTGGACGAGAACTTTCCAGGTGCTAAAAAAACTGGGTGCTTTTTTCACTACTGTCAAGTAAGTAAAGTTGTATAGAATATAAACATTAGTTTATACTCGTCGCGAAATCAAGGTAATGCTCTGTTCTAGGCTATCATCCAATTTAGGGATGCGTCAGTTACTAACTATCAACTTGACTGCCCGAAAAAGTGTGAAATATTTATTGTGTCTACCTTTGTTACCGGCCGATAAAATAACTCCAGGTCTGGAATGGGTGAAGACATTCTTGGCCGAAAACAGTTTGCAAACAGAATGCGAAATGCTTATCAAGTGAGTGATGAATTTGACTTTGTTAGCATATTTTCTGTTTGTGCCGTTTATGAATATGTAGAATGTAGGTATGTCAACTAAGTTTCTTAAACTTGTTTTTAGATATCACGAAAGGCAGTAGATATCGAGAGTTGGCGTCGACTCTATTTCAGTTTTCAAGGGAGCTAAACGGACCAATAATGACGCAGAATCGTTTCACGCCGCCCTGCAACGTATTCTAACTATAAGGGGGCCTAACGTGTGGCAATTCACTGGTAATTATCTTTGTATTTATATACATATAAGCGTAAAATTTCCGAATGAATAAACCTTTCAAAATGCTTTATTTGTTGTAGATGGGTTGAGGAACATTGCGGCAACCACCGTTAGAGAGCTGCGAGCATTTATCGACAATGGCCTACCCATTAAAAGTCTGCCAAAAAGAAAATACAGGCTCAACGAAAAACGCATACAAAATGCAACGGCCATATTCGAAAGGGATGGACTGGTCGGACCATTTCTGAAGATGGTCAGCTATTGTGTTGAATCTCTCGTGCAGAGTAATCTGGCAGACACTGAAGCTGTCGAAGATAACCAAGACTATTGGTTGGCACCACTCGATGGCGACTTACCTCCGCAGTTTGTAGAAGTCGGTTAGTAAAATTTGATGAAATCCTAGTTAACTAAAATTGGCTAGTATCAAATATTGTACAAAATTTCAGTATTACTGTTTATTTTTTTCTAAATCTTTTATGAATCCGATTTCAGAAAATGCCCCTCAAAATGATGGAATCTGAGAATACCGGAATACCGGCAACTGCAGAAAATAGTAGACAACCGGACGATCCACTGTGTATGGTGTGCCAGTCCGTGCCACCCACAACTATTCTCATTCGGTGCGGCCACTTTGGACTTTGCAATGAATGCACTGCAGAGTATCAGAGAAAGGATGCTGAAGATCGGAGACCAGACGAGGAATGGGGCAACACTTATAATTATTCCATCTGCCCCATGGACAGAAGGGAAATAGAGCAATATATTAAAGTAGTCAATACCTAATAAGAACGAAAATCAAATATATAATTTATTTAACTGTATTAAATAAAACGTTTAGTTTGCTGAGTACAATGCGTAGATCTATTAAATATATTTAAAAATATAAAGTAGTTTAATTAAACCAAAAAACATTGTGAAAAAGTTTATCTGCTTGCGTTTAGAAGTCTTTCAGTTTGTAAAGTAAAGTCATAGATGCGCAGAACGCTAGAAACGTCCGGACGAGTCCATTACGTTCAACAAAGTGATTTCCGCTGTTATATTCAGTTCATTGCCGTTCGTTGTGTCATTTTGATTTCTCGTGTGTTTATCAAAGCTTACCTCTACTTTTTACTTCTTTTCGCTTTTTAAAACAGTACTTCTCAGAAATACCGGCTATTGGCGCATAGCATAACTGTAGCCACGCCTATGTACTTCTTGCTTTGACGCCACTCTAATAATGACAACTATCAACGTCATCTGAATGACGTAATGATATACTTTACCTCACTAGTAAGATAATGAATCATTACCTCAGGTTGCCTAACTAGTGAGGTAAATTATATCAAAGTTTAAATTCAATTTATTTTTAATTTTTTTATTAATTTAAACGCAAACAGATAAAAAATGTATATCATACGTGGATAGAGGCTTGTTATAATACTCGTGTGATTACACGACTTGATCTACGACCTCGTCGGGCAACTTTCACACTCGTATCATAATAATACGCCTTTATCCCACTAGTAATATAAATAACTTTCGCACACTCTTTATCAGTGTCGAACTGGCGATCGCCGGGGGCCCTGAGTTCCAAAGGGGCCTTAAACGACGAATTGTCCTCCAGTTATTTCTTCTTACTATTTTACATATATTTTGTAAATGTTTGTTTTTAGAAAAGACACTCTTAACAGTCTTAGGCGAGATAAAATAGCTATTAAGGCAACTAGTGTTTTACAGAGGATTTAAAAATCGAGGTCGATCATGTTAAAATTCGAGCGAAGCGAGAATTTTATGATCGACCGAGATTTTTAAACTGTAAAACACGAGTTGGCTTCAATATTTTTTCTACAGCCGAGGAGTTTGTTAGCTTAAATGCCCTAGGGGCTTCGCCCCTCTCCAAAGCGGCCCTCGGAGCTCCACCCCTCTCCAAGGGGGCCCTCGGAACTCCGCTCCTCTCCAAGGGGGCCCTTAGGGCTCGGCCCCTCTCCAAGGGGGCCCTCAGGGCTCGGCCCCTCTCCAAGGGGGCTCTTGCAGCTCCACCCCTCTCCAAGGGGGCCCTCAGGGCTCCGCCCCTCTCCAAGGGGGCCATCGGGCTCCGCCCCTCTCCAAGGGGGCCATTGGGGCTCGGCCCCTCTCCAAGGGGGCCCTCAGGGCTCGGCCCCCCTCCAAGGGGGCTCTTGGAGCTCCACCCCTCTCCAAGGGGGCCCCCGGGGCTCCGCCCCTCTCCAAAGGGGCCATCGGGCTTTCCCCCCCTCCAATCGGGCACTCGGGGCTCCGCATACAAATCGGTCCGATATAATAACTGTACTTTTAATCTTCACAAATAAGGTTTTATAACCTCTTAAAGTACTCCGTGCTTTAAATGGAATGGCGTGTTTTATGGACAACATAAAGCACGCCGCATATGACCCTTGGAAACAGTTTAAAATCACGGCTGTAGAAAAACATAATAAAATAGTGCTAGTTGTAAATTAAAACCATAGTAACTGAATTTTCTTAAAATAAGAAATAGTAACTAAAGTGAATGAAAATATATTAAGCGGTGCTCAAAAACAAAAACAGCAGAGGCAATCAGAACATTTTTTAACTGTTTATTCGGGGTATTATTGATTTCAACTTTTTGTAATGGAAGGGGTCCTCAAAAATTTTTCGCCGGGGGCACAAAATAATAAATATAGCCAGACCGACACTGCTTTTTATCTCTCTTTTTCTATCACACACACACACATACACCACACAAACACATACCCACACACACCCACGCACAATCTCCCGTTTAGTACGGTTGGCCGTTGTGGTCATTTTGGCCGTTGTGGTCACCCGCCACGGTTGGTCGTTGTGATCACCCGCCACGGTTGGCCGTTGTGGTCATTTTGGCCGTTGTGGTCTACGTCGCCAGGGACGCTAATACATAGGCGTCGGTGGCCGTTGTGGTCAAAATGGCGCATGAGGCGGAGTTTCGAATTGGCCGTTATGGTCATAGTGGCCGTTATGGTCAAATATCGAGTTGGCCGATATGGTCAAATTGGCCGTTGTGGTTATGCGGGCGCTTTTGGCCGTTATGGTCACGGTGGCCGTTGTGGTCATTGCCACAACAGCCAAAATAGCGATTGGCCGTTGTGGTCATTGGCTGTTGTGGCCTAGACCCATGGAAATTAGTATATAAATGAAACAAAAGGTTTTTAGTCACGTTTTATAAAGACCGCGGCCCAAATTGGACCCGGCCTTTCGGGAAACGACCAGAGCTCCCGATGGTCCCATCCGTGCCTGCAAGCACATATGAGTCGATTCGCCCATTTCTCAGTGAAAAATGTAGATGCAAGAACAGTGACGTACTGTGATTGTAATTGTACAATGATGATAAAGATAACTCCGCAAAATCTGTAATCACTTTGTGTTTGTTTTGTTTTAAATTATAACCCCCCGTAGAGGTTTCCAAAAATTGCCTTTGTGGACGGTATTTCACGTCCTCTAGGCGGGGTATTGGGAAAAGTTTTCAACTAGCAATAATCGCACCTCGGAAAAACCTCATTGGTTACGATATCGCCACTGCGCAAAGCTAAGGAGTCAAATTACTATTACTAACTCAGCTTTTCAATATACCGTGTATAAATATGACTAGCGAGAGGATACTTCAGCGCCATCTAGTGGCTCAATGGCGGTCTAATGTACAGGATTTTATAATTTAGGTTCATAACGCAACTGCACAGTGACCAGCTATTATTATTATTGTTACCATAATTACTACAATACACAATAATGTGTAGATTGAGAATAAGATACACAGCTTAGTTTGAAGTAAAACAATTGCAGCAATTTGATTCTAGCAACTATACTATGCTAAATTTCAAATAAGCATGCAGTACTTGGAACTAAGTACTAATCACAACTATGGCCGCGATTGGTTGAAACAAAGTAATCATTACAACCATCTGAATATCAATTTTTTTATATTGTCAGTTTGACATTTGGTATGAGCCCTAAAAATAAAATGGAAACCGATAAATAGTAGACAAAAAGGCTGGCCTACACGTTTGCTTGAATCATCTTGGACAAAATTATTGTAAAACACAAACTGTCAAACAAACATATTTTCCTAATGTAACACTGAGTTTTAGTGTCACTTTTTTTCAGAAAGCAGTGGAATCACATTACCAGTCCGCCATATTTACTCCTTTACGAAAGCGCCAATTCAAATATTAGTTGAGAAAAATTGATGAATTTTATGCGTATATCGCATTTACAAGCTTAGCTTTAAATATTTCTAAATTATTCTTAAACTAGTGGAAAGATTATTTTTCTAGATTAAGATGTCAAATTACTCTCAAAATTATTTGTAACAAATGCTACAGAAATTATTTAAACATAGCGTACCGGGAATGCGCGGTATAAATTTCAGCATCCAGGTATTTTGGAAACGATTGCACAGAAATATATACTTCCAGCGTATGAAATGTGTTACATTAATTTATTGTTGTAAAAAATACGAATTATTTTCCGCTGCGTGTTTTGACTGATAATGGTGCAAATCAGCGACGCTCGATATGTGCAATAATTTCAACCCAACCAAGTTCACCTAAGTTGACATGTAAGTATTATAATTAATTCGCGCTAAAGAAAAAATTTTAATCTACACATAAACCAGAACTCATGGAAATCTCGACAATTCAAAAGCGACCAGCTTCACTTGTAAACTTTAGACAGAGATATTTTAATCAAACTTTCCAAAATTGAAATAACAAAGTACTTAGTGACCAAGTCGAATTTTAAAACTCTCAAATGATAAACGACAAGCAACATTAAGCCCAATCAAGGAAAAGAAGAAACTTTATGAGAAATGGATGAACTCCAAGGCAGATGATGATTTAAGAAAATATAGAGAAAAAAATAGAAAAACAACAAGATTAATAAACAAATAGAAAAATGAGGAATGGAAACAAATATGTGAAAATATCGAACAGTATATAGGGGGAACACGAAGTACAAAAGCCCGGAGAACCATTAGAACGAACTCGAAGAAAAAATCTCATATACAATATATTATTCAAAGAGGCCAATGGGACAACTACTATAAAAAATTGTTAACGGAGGATAGACTAGAATTCTTGAATAGAGATAAAGACGACCAACAACAACAAAACGAAAACAAAAATGACCAAATACAGATAACCGACGAGGAGCTAAAAAAAGCCATAAAAGAGCTAAAAAACCGAAAATCAGCCGGGCCACGACGAATTGTCAATGAATTGATTAAGGTTGGATCAGAAAAACTATACCGAATAATAAAAAACATGTTCAATAGAGCTATAAATGGAGAAGAATTATAAAGAATAGACCGAAGCTCGTATAGTCTCTATTTTCAAAAAAGGCGACCGAAGACAATGCGAAAATTACAGAGGTATCAGCATTAGGTATATTAACCATTGGACGGCTATATGCAAAAGTAATGAAAAATAAGATAGAGGACTTTATAAAAGACAAAATATAGGAAGAGCAAGCAGGATTTACGGTTGGAAAATCCTGTGTGGATCACATATATACGATCAAGCAACTGATGGAAAATAAATAGTCAAAAACAGAGACATCTACTTAGCTTTTATTGATATAAAGAAAGCGTACGATTCAGTCCCTAGAAGTCACCTCTGGAAAACGATGTCAGATATAGGTACTATATAGATAAGAGACTAATAGAAACAATAAAAGAAATGTACACAAATAATAGCAGCAGAGTGAAAATTAGTAACAAATAAGGAGTGGAAATTAGGACAACGAAAAGACTACTACAAGGTTGTTCCACCTCCCCGGCACTGTTTAAAATCTACCTGGAACAGACACTAAAGAATTGGAAAAACAAATGTGGAGGCAGGAGAGTCCCAGTAAGACACGACTGCTTATATAGCTTGAGCTTCGCAGATGATCAAGTCGTCATAGCGCAAGACGAAGAAGATCTAAGCTATATGGTGAGAAATTTGAAGGAGGAGTATGACAAAGTTGGACTAGAAATAAACTTTAACAAAACTGAATATTTAACGACGAGAATAGTCAAAATAGAAAACCTAGAAATCAAAGAGGATGTTGAAATTAAATGAACCCCAAAGTTTAAATATCTGGGAACAATAATAACAAGAGAAACAACATACGAAGAAGAAATAAAATCGAGACTGGGACAGACGCGGGCAAGTATCAGGCAGCTAAATTCAATATTGTGGGACAACCACATTACAAAAAAGAACAAAATCACAATATATAAATCAATTATAGAAAGCATTATGACATACGGGGCGGAGACCGGGACAATTAATAAAAAATGTAGATCGAAAATAAATGCGATATAAATGGAATGATGGAGGAGATGCTGCAAGGTGAAGCCGATGGACAGGATCAGGAATGAGGAAATACGAGGGAGAATGGGAATAACAAAGCATGTAAATACCATAGAAGAAAAAAACTGAAATGTTATGGACACGTAAGAAGAAGTGAAGATAGCAGATGGATAAAGAAAATAACAGATTGGAGCTCGATGGGAAGGAGAAAGAGGGGAAGACTCAGTCGCTCATGGCGAAATGACGTAGACGAGACCATTGAAAACAGGGGGTTACAAGACGGGGACTAGGAAGATAGAAAAGAATGGAACTATAGGTCGAGAGAAAGGAGACAGCGACAGCTCTAACAGATCTTCAATATAAATAT
The DNA here is from genome assembly GCA_940337035.1 of Agriotes lineatus. Taxonomy (NCBI): domain Eukaryota; kingdom Metazoa; phylum Arthropoda; class Insecta; order Coleoptera; family Elateridae; genus Agriotes; species Agriotes lineatus. Next base: position 40,937,468 of record OW679199.1, on the reverse strand, counting down.
ATAGAAGCAATTCTTCAAATTATTCAAATTTTTCATCTCAACAATTACATAACACGAATACTGAATCCCAACGAAATTCTCACGAAGTACCTAGTGACCTAGTGACCCAGTCGGATTTTAAAACTTTCAAATGCTAAACCACAATAATTGCTAATCGTACTACGCAACATTAGACCCAACCACAGATTTTTTCAGTCTTCCCGACGCCAACTCAGACGGTGAGGACCCTGAAGAACCTGTAAATTTACATTAAAGGCGTCGGTTGAACATTTTAAACAATAATTACTTAAGAATTTTAAAGAACTCGCTCCTAACGTCGCTCGTTCATTCAAACTATTCTCTCGTAATGTAAAAAGGTTGATAACGTTACTTGCATCGTAAATTACTATTACATTATACTTATTATTATATTACGTGATTGATTTTGGCTACGAATTTCACAGTATGCCGAAAATGTGTAACTTTATCGATGGAAACTGGGCCAGTTTGAATGCCGATTTGTTGAATCGATGTTTCTGAGCATATCAATTTTTGACGAGTAACCTAGAAGAAGACATAGACATAGACAGCTCACTATCAATATATTTAAAAAATCTTTTAAACGTTCATTAGCAGCTTTTAGAATTACCAAGCTAGTCGCCTATTCAAGTTAAATTTCCATTTATCTAAAGGAAACTTTAAATTTTAAATATGAAGATTCCTACAACCATAGAAGGATCTGCATCTACATTTAGTGGTAGAACACATAACCGGTTTAATTGCAAAAATTTAGGAATATTTCATGTAATCAATATTGCAATCTATATGGCAAATGCTATAGAATTTTTTTAATTTACTCTGTATAAAACTTTATCGTGTTGACCTATTAAATTCATAGCAATAATAATACGTAACAAGCAAATGATTTGACAAATTAATTTTGGCAAATGTTTCATAAAATAGCTGTTCGTAATAAAGCATTTTAGATATATTAGTTTTTTTGTGCTGCTGTGGTACAATACAATACATCCATATCCAAAGGTAACTAATTTTAAAATGGTTTCCTTTCTTATTTTTACTTTCTTTTACTATAAAGGAAGTATTGGATTCACCCCAAAAATTCTAAATTGAGTTTTCAACAGATATTCACGATTTCGAGTCCCCTGAACCCAAAAAACATATTGTTTTTCATTGGTCTGTCTGTCTGTCTGTGTGTCTGTGTGTCTGTGAACAGAATATCTCAAAAATGAAAAGAGGTATGGCGTTGAAACTTCATATATAAGTTTTGTGTAGTATGTAGATGAGACAGCAAGCTTTTGAAGAAAATCGCATAACCGGAAGTAGGTGTTTACTCTTGTGATTTTTCAGTTTTTTTCGATTTTTTCAAAAACGGCTCTAACGATTATTTTCAAACTTTACATTTTTATTACATTTTTAATGTGTATTGATGTGAGCTAGGTCATTTTCCAGTTGAATACTTCTAAAGTGGGCTTCTCTTGTTTATTTTTCTATTTTATTTATTAACTCCTATTTTAAATAGAACACCCGGTATATTATTACATTTTTGAATTGAGCTTGAAATTTTAGAGAACATTTGTCTCTTCAACGTGTACCGTTTTTATAGAATTTGTAATTTTTTAAAATTTTTGACGAATGCTTAGAAATTAAAAACGAAATTTTTGACTAATTATAAGATCACTGTAAAAGGAAGTTGTGTGAGTGTATCACACCAGATTTTTCACCTTTGCCTCAGTGTTAACGTATTGTAATTTGTGCCGATTGTAACTGCATTAAATAAGTTTTGAACTCGTTGCTGAATGGAGCACGATTTGGAGCAGAAAAAATACCAATTACAGAATTAAGGTGGCGATTTACTCTTACGAAATTTAACTTAAAATTGCGGTTATCATGACTTCACTCGAGAGCAGGCAGTGCGATTAATACTGAACCAAATTGAATCTACAATATACGAAAATAAGCAGAAAGATTCAAGAAAGGTGATCCCCGTATTTAAAATTTAGTTTATAAATCACGGCTTTGATTAAAAAATATAAATAAAGTGGATTTTTGAACGTGAAATTCGACGATTTATTTCTGTAAGAAATACTCTTCAAACAGTAAAACAAAATGGGGGGGTCATAATCTCTAGAGTTTTAACTATAACATACTAAAAATTCAAATAATTTGAACCAGAAGTTTAGCAGATGACCGAGAAGCAACATATACTTGTAATAGCTCATCGTGAGTAAATTTCGTGTTGGCAATTTCAGCTTTGATACGTGTTTCTCTGCTAAAAATAGTTCAGCCTCTGTAAGGTAGGTGGCACTACTGCTAATGACGTAATTCAAACTCGAATTGGGATATGCATAAACATGCAACTTGAATATTTTTAGACGACCACAATCCTGGGCCTGATAACGACAACGGGGTGGAAAATAGTAGTAAAACCATAAGAGTTAACATAAATATCACTTATATAAAAGTTGTAGGTAGGGTGACCAATATTGACATTTTGACCGGAAGACTTCGGGTTATCAACAAAATTCTTCGGGTTAACTAGAGGTTCATATTTAAAAGTTTCAGAGCAAAAGTAGAAAGTGGTTAAAGTGCCAAAATATAATTTTAGAAATTATTTTAAATTTGTTCTACAAAAATTTAGTTTCTTCGCGGTTTAGTTAACTTTTCAGATACATTGGATTGGATTTGTATAGTCTACCCAATTATAAATACTGAGAGCGGCTAAGATTTTATTTTACATAATTAGTGTTAAGCAATAAATATTAATTCTTAATAGCATGCCATTCTGGATAAAAAATGGAGGGTGAGTTACCTCACACGCACTTAGGCCGCATTAGGTGGGCCCATTGTGCTACCTCCCAGCAGCTCTCCAAGTTGGGTATCACTCAAGCCATCCAATCTTTTGAATGTACTTAAGGACGACCGCAACTGGAATGTTGCTAATTCTGGCCATATCGGGCCAGAAGTCCCCCAACATGGATCCTCTGACTCTTGCGAGAGCTGGACAGTGACACAGAACGTGTTCTGCTGTCTCGTCATCCTCGTTGCATCCGCGACAGTTTGGGCTGTCCACCAGTCTCATCCTGTGCATATGTTGGTTTAGAGTGCAGTGTCCAGATAGGATACCCACGACTAGTCGAAGGTTCCTTCGGGACAGTTGCAAGCAATATTTGGCTGTCTTTGGCGAGGGCGCTGTAATAGCAGCCCGTGCTTGAAGACAGCTTTGCATGTTAACCCATCTTCGTATGAAGCTGTTTAAGGTTTCTTGATATAGCATAGAGCTTAATATTGTCAGGGATATGGGGATTACGGGTTCTGGCCCCCAGAGAGGTTGTCCGGAAGCCAGTCTCGCAGTCTCATCAGCCTCCTCATTGCCGTAGTTACCGTCATGTCCTTTCACCCATACAAGAGAAACAACATTATTTTTTGAGATATCTTCGAGAGCTTCACGGCACTGCAGTACCACACCTGAGGTAATTGTGCAACTGCCCAGGGCTAGTAAAGCGGCTCTACTATCACTGAAGATACCAATACATTGATTCTCGATTTTCCTTTCAAGAATTGCTTTTGCACCATGCATTATTCCAATTACTTCCGCTTGAAAGACAGTGGCCATTTTGCCTAGTGGTATGCTTTGACGGAGGTTCAGATCGTCAGAGAAAACTCCGGCACCTGTTCCGTGCTTTGTTTTAGATCCATCAGTAAAGATGGATATATCTATATGCTGGGTAAACCCGGCATTTTCATAAACGTTAAATTGTCTATTGAAGGCATATTGCAGAGGGAGGCAGTCCACCATGGCGTCCAGAAGAGGGATCTTGTCGACGGCCTCATTCAGAATGCGGGTATGCCTGCCTCCCTTGCCTGCTGTGTGCCACAGCCCTTTGTAGCGCAGCCTCAAGGCGGCCCTTACTGCTACTTCCTCCACAAAAAGATCAAGTGGTGGAAGGCATAAGATCACCTCTAAAGCGGCTGTAGGGGTTGAGCGAATAGCACCTGTAGAACTAAGACAGGCAAGACGTTGCACATGTCCTAGTTTACTTGCTGCCGTAGCCTGTCTGACCCTGGGCCACCAGACAAGTGCTCCATAACATAGCATGGGCCTAATCACAGCAGTATACAGCCACAAGGTAATTCGGGGAGAGAGTCCCCAGGATTTACCTAAAGCGCGGCGACACTGCCAGAATGCCATGCATGCTTTTTCAGTTTTAACTTTTAAATGTTTCTCCCAATTCAGCTGTCTGTCAAAAATAACTCCCAAGTATTTGACATTGTCTGAAAAGCTGAGAGAAGTGTTGAATAGGAGAGGACTACGTAAAGGTCCCACCTTCCTTTTTTTGTGACAAGTACCATTTCTGTCTTCGAAGGATTGACAGAGAGTGACTGTTCATTACACCATGTTTCTGTTATTCGAAGAGCTGTCTGCATCAAGTTACAGAGCGTGCCCTCGAACTTGCCAGTAATGAGGATGACGATGTCATCCGCATATCCAGTAGTATAGAATCCAGTATCATTGAGTGTGCTTAGAAGGCTGTCTACCACTGTATTCCACAGTAGTGGAGACAGAACTCCCCCTTGCGGACAGCCCTTCGTCACAACACCTCTAATGGAGTTGCCTCCTATATTAAATTGTACTGCTCTCATCGTAAGCATGCGTTTTATCCACTCACAGAGAGTGGGTGCCACACCATGCCTGCGTAAGGCAGAGTTAATGCTCTCAAATGAAGCCTTGTCAAAGGCTCCTTCAATATCAATGAAGACTCCCAGAGTGGACATTTTATTGTCTAGCGATCTCTCAATGCGGTTCACTACAGCATGTAGCGCCGATTCAGTAGATCTCCCTGAGATATAGGCATGTTGGTTCAGGTGCAATGGGTGTAAAGCCAGCATCCTTTCCCGTATTTCTCTGTCGCAAAGTCTCTCAAGCGTCTTTAGTAAGAAGGATGTGAGACTAATGGGACGATACGATTTGGCCTGGGTATAATCCATACGCCCTGGTTTAGGTATAAAAACTACCTTCACTTCTCTCCAGCTCTCCGGTATATATCGAAAAGCGATACACGCCCGGTAGATGCGCACCAGGTGAACAAGCATCAGGTCCAGTCCCCACTGTAGTAGGGCTGGAAAGATACCGTCCACTCCTGGCGACTTGAAGGGGAGAAAGGAGTTTATAGCCCAGGTTACCTTGTCACCCCGTACGACCTGGTTTGCCACATTCCAATCCTCCTCTGAGGGAGGTGGAATGTTGAGTCTTGGCCATACATTGTCAGGGGTGACAATACAGCCTGGAAAATGTGTTTGAATTAGCACTTCCGCTGTCTCTTCGGGTTTGGTTGTAAAAGAACCATCCCCTCGCTTGAGACAGCCTGGCTGTTGGTTTGGATCCTTAGAAAGGATCTTCTTCAGCCGAGCCGCGGAGGCAGTGGTCTCTATGGAACTGCAAAACGTTTTCCAAGAGTCCCTCTGTCTCTGGCGGATTTCTTTTTTGTATAAACGTTTTTGGTCTTTATAGACCTCCCAGTCACTAGTAATTCTAGTTCTTTTTGCTTTGTTAAAGAGTTTGCCCAATGTTGATTTCATCCTATCGAGTTTTGGACACCACCAGGAGGTTGTGCGAATCGCTTTGGATATCTTCAAGGGGCATGACGATTCGTAAGATTGTAGGATCGAGTTCTGCAGGATATCCACACTGATTTGCAAGTCCTCTACCTGATCAATCTTTTCTGGGAAAACCGAATCCGCCAGATGAGCTTCCAGATCTGTCTTGTAAGATAGTCTGTCAGTCCGCCTAGGGTTTCGATATTGTTTTGGTTGAGCTATAGTTCCAGATAATTTGAAACAAAGCCATCTGTGGTCTGACATAGACACAACAGGTGATACCTGCCAGCCCACAATATTATTGGAAATATCTGAAGAGGCCAGAGTGATATCAATCACGGTCTGGCTACGCGTTGTGACAAAAGTTGGTTCACATCCACGGTTCAGTATTTCTAAGTTTGTACTTATTAGGTACTCAAGTAAAAACCTACCTCGGGTGTTAATGCCACTGCATAGCATGCCATGTACAAGTGTTCCAAAGAAAGTTTTGACATATGACTATTGATGAGGCCGGAATTATTTTATGCGATATAAAATAATTTTTGGAATCGTATTTATAATGTACTTAACAAACTATTTCACGTTGATCTTTTTCATTGATTTTATCCCCCCCACCCAAATTATTTTTCTTCGTGTCATCATCGGCGGAATGTAGGTAACCTTAGTTGTAGGAGCAAAGGTGGTGCACATTACTGAAATACTTTTGATTATACAGGGTGCCTCAAAAAGGCGCGGCAAATAAAATTTACTTTTTTTATGGAATTCCCTATATTTAGGCAGCTTGAAGGTTTTGAATTGACTCGTAATGAAATATACTATTCTTTATTTAATTATAGTTTATATCTTTACACTTAATGCAAATAATGTAACAGATTTAGTTTTTTGCATAGTGATGACAAAAGTGTTTTTTTTTAACGAAAAATCGTCACTTCTTTAAACAAAAAATTATAAAGAAAAGTAAAGTTTTTTAACTGTAAACAAAACTGCGTTTGAAAGACAAATATTGGCTGGTATCATCTGCTAATTTATAAATGGGAAAATGAATCGTCTGCGTTGTAAAATTCGACGATTTTGTAGCCATTTATCATTTGTACTGCCATTCAACCACAAACCGGGATCGCTTTGTTAAATTAACACCTTACAAGAAAGCAGACACTGTTAACAAATTTTATTGCTATATATTGGTAAATGTTATACCGTTTACAACCAAATTTACTCCGAGTGATTTTTTAAAAACTCAATTGCAGCAGGCCCTGGATAGCCTGAATCAGTTGGCAATACTGAAATGTAATGTTGGTGACACTGTAAGTCTATGTCAAATTCGAGGTTAACAGGTTAGGTTTTGCGTCATTTTTGACACAGACTGACGCAAAACCTAACCTGCTAACCTTGTATTTGACATAGACTTACAGTGTCACCAACAATACATTTCAGTATTGCCAACTGATTCAGGCTATCCAGGGCCTGCTGCAATTGAGTTTTAAAAAAATCACTCCGTACTTCCTATAGTGTTATAGGTATTTGCCTAAACAGATATCAAAACATTCAAATATTGACAAAAAATATCTTTTATTATACTACTTTATTTACAATACAAGATTGATAGTAAATACAGTGTGATTGAGGTCACAGCTCTGGGCCGGGTTGGAGAAGTGTGTCTTGCCACCTTGCTTTCGGTCGTACTCGTCGTCTCTATTGAACAAAGATGTGTGTATGTATGTATGTATTATCGATAACCTCATTTTATCTTGCGGTACAGAGGCTGGTGCTTTATGCGCTTGCATCTGGCGGTTCAATGCTCAACTTGCCCCAGATTCGGGATACAAAGTTGGAGCACGCCTTTTGTGCTTGCGCAGCAACCACTGTATGAGGTGTGTGTCATGGTGATGTTTTGACCTTATTACTCTATCTCTTAGGTCTGTAGTTCTGAGTAGAGCACAGTTAATTTGGTGCCCAACTGTGTATGGTCTCACCGAGCCTGATTCCAATCGCCAAGACTGCGAAAAAATTCCTACCCCCGCGGGATTTGAACCGAGGATTTGCTTAATGCAAGCCTAGCGCCTACCCAACTGCGCTACGCGGCTTATTGAACGAAGATAGTAATTAATAATAACTACAAACAAAATTTACACATTTTAACATAAGTTATTACTTCTAAAGAAACAAATGCTCGTTATATTTATGGTAGTGTCTGATGATGCAATTGCAGCATAATTCTGATATACAGTAATGTTTTAGTTATGAAAATACTTGTTTCTTGTTGTTCTGAGCCGGGTCGAGCCAAGAATTCATACTTTTCAAGCTTTTTTCTTTGTTTGGCATCGTTTTCTTTTTTCCGCAATTGTTCTCTTTAACTCTTGAATATTTTTCTTTTTTTCTCTCTCATTGGCCTTTGCTTGTTGAGTTTTACGCACGTTTTCTTGGGCGTCCAAAAAATATATAGGATCCCTACATTTTAGATTACGCTCTCTTCTATTTAATATAATTTCTGGCGCCAAACAATTTGAATAAAATAACAGCAGCTTAGGAAGCCACATATTCCATACCATTAAATCTTTTTCTATGTCCTGTACGAAAAGTTCATTGTTGTCACCAGTATACACAATGAAATGGCAAATACGGGCTCCACTAATCGCTAGCTGCCCTTGAATCTAAAGAAAATACTTCTATAAAATTAAATAACAAAACCCTTTATAATTATTACCTGATAATAATAATTATGCTTCTCATTTAATGATACAACATCATCCTGTATTTTTAAACAGGCCACTTCTTTATTTTTGACAGCTTCTTTTAAAGAAATACCAAGAACTGCCACTTTATGGAGGCATTTAACTTCTATAATTTCTTCGCTTGATATTATACCTAAAATTGTATTTACATGTCGTATAAAGTATGATCAAAAATTATTTTCATCTAGTATGGCTGCGGAAAACAAAAGCAGTATCTTTGATTAGTTCATACCACGGTGTAAGATATAGGTGGGTCGACTCCACTTTCAAAGCTGGCAAAATATTGTCCTTATTCACAAATATTTCGCTAGGCAGCAAAGTGTCGCCTGTACTTGTTTTACTCGTATAAACAATAATGACGTCTTACAAACATGTTAAATATGTGAAGTGAAATCATATTTTAAACGTGTTCTAGTCCTTCGAAATCGAATCGACTCTTGAAAAACGAAGAATCTAGAGCTTCAGCTTCAACAATGCTCATGAAAGAAACCGACCCAAAAAAGGCTCCAGGGTACGATCAAACAACACGGTCTTTGTGTATACAATACATATATAAATTTATATTACCGTCCGGTGAGGCGCCCAAGAAACCATATCTTCGATCAATAAATAATCCACTTGGCTCCACAATTTTTCCTGTGATCTCCATAAATTTACTAATAGCGACCTGTTCATTTTTTAGTCCGTATTCTGTTGCTGGAGTAATTATTGGCTTCTTATTTAAAATTCGTTTTACTAACACATCACAGGATGTATGTGGCAGACGTTTTATTACAGCACCAAAATTTGATGCCGTTAGTAGATTAATTTTTTCAGCAACATATTTACTATTTGAAAACTGACCTTTGGTGTTTGATTCTATTAACTTCTGTTCTTCTTCACTGGTAATCTAGAACGTGTTTATTAATAAATAATAATATAAATTATCAAATAAATTGTAGGTACCTTCAGTCTCTCAATAAGTGTGTTAACCTCTTGTTGTAGATCCTTATTAGATATTTCAATTTCCGCAATGTTACTCCCGTAGTCTTTCTCTTTCACAAATTTAAATTTTTTGACTACTCTCGGTTTTCCCCTTCTTTCAAGTTTGCGTTTACCATACCTGTGTTCCTGTGACTTCATATATTTTTTAAAATTGCCTCTGGGACTTTTCATAAAATATTTCTTCCACGATTTTCTATGCCATGATGGACCTTCATTGTAACGCAATCCAGTTAGGTAGGATTTCATCTAAAAACTGTCCCTTTGAGTAAGATTTAACCTCTTCCCCATATTAAATCTTGCTAATATGTTCATGTACATTTCGGCTAAATTGTTGGTTTCATTATCTATTAATAAATTTGCCTTTGTCAACAACAAGTTGAGGGCTCCGTAAATGTGGTGGTGTGCACCATACTCTTTTAAAGCATTTGTTTTGTCATTGGTTTTATCACCTATCAAGTCACAAAGATATTCTTTACATGAGCTGTGGTTACCAAATACATGAGCAACTGAATTACGAATGTCTGCTTTTAAATTATTTATATCTCCATGAGCATTTGCATATATAGCTTTTTGGACAGTTTTCACAAGATCCTCTATAGTATTTTTTGAGAGCATTTTCCTTATATTTATGGCAACCCCTTTAATGTCATTTCTAATTTTATACAAATGTTTGCTATAGTTTTTTACGCAGTGGTTTGTGCATTCTATTTTAACAACCTAAAAATATGTAAAAAATGTTAAACAATGAATTATATTTAATAATATAGTTTATTGGTTTACCCGAGAACCATATGTAACATTCTGCTTGATTTTGCAGAATACCGTTAAATCCCCATCTGCGATAAAATGTAAACGTTTATAGCGAAGGTTATGCATTTCAATGCTACTATTGAAACCTTCCACTATTATATCTGGTTCCATAGCAGATGCAGAACCATTCCAGTTTTTAAAACAAATGTGTTCAGGAGTTTCTTCATTTTTGTTTTCTGATCTAGCGCAGATGGAACAAAACTTGTTTCTTACTCCAAGATACAGTAGTTTTTTCGTACACCTACCAATGATAACTGCCTAAAAAATATGAAAAGAAAAGATTAATTTGTATAACTATTTTGAATTCACTACCTGAAGGAAATTTTAAAAGATACCTGAAATAATATTGATTTATATTAATACAATACTTACAACACCAGAATTTGCATTATAACTGTGGCCATAACTTCTTTTCGACCATCCCCCATCTAATAAAATTGTTATAAATGGAATTCCATCTTCATCCACATCACCTCTTTGAATTGCGTGCTGTCTCTCCTCTTTGCCAGCCTCTTCCATTATGTCCCATAGCGATTCTTTCCAAACCTACATATATGTTGTATAAAAAAGGTACATATGCAAAGTATCCTTTAAATAAGTAACTTACAAACCCCAATTCTCTCTGAATGTTGAAAAATGAATTACCACTAAGGGCTGGAACATCCATAACCGCTAAAAATTCTGATAGGTGAGCATAACTGCTGCCTGTTGCTAACGTTCCCCAAACTGCAGCTGTATTAGCAACCGAATGTTTATCAGGCTTTTCAGTAGAAAAGGTAAAACATCTATCACAAATATTGCACATATATGTAATAGTGCTTGAAAGTCCACAACGTTTTTCACTGTGGAAAATGAGTTGCCCTCCAGTGCATTTTTTATTATGTTCACTTTGCAATTTCATGCAATTCTTTAATAGATAATCTATGTCCACTATTCTATACCCCACAAGTTGCGCCTTATATTCCTCTACTTCAACCTCAAGTTTATGGTTCGCAATCCTAAAACGCATTTTTTTTTAAATTTAATTTGTAGAAATAGTCACTTCCTCTTTGAATTTTTAGTGTAAAATGTAACTTCTAAGATTAGATTGCTAAGAAAATAGACAAATTACAAAAACTACTCCTAGAAAATGTCACACAGAAACAATAATAATTATTTTTGTTAGAAGGCGTAATAATAAATTTTAATACAAGTCTGTAAATAAGGATTTTTCCATGCAGGCGTGACTAATTCCCGTGTGAGGCGAAGCCGAACATAAAAAGTCATGCAAGCACGGAAAAAAACCATTTCTGGGCGTGTATTGAACGATATTTTTTTATTACACGTATTTATTTGAAAACAACGTAAAAAAGGATAAGTAATAAATTTTTTGCACTACTAGTCTCAGAACGCACCGTTATTGGCCTATCTTTAGGTCGTGAAGTTGATTTTCTCCACCACGGGAGAGAAAGTAAAATAAACAATTTTCACCGTGGTAACTAATAAATTGCTAAGTTACCAAGTATGACTATTTTAATTTTGACGTTTTAAAGAGCTGTATTGTCAGGTTGACAGTATTATATTTATTTGCTAATATAATGTAAAACACTATTGTATTTAAACTAAACACACTTAAATAACAGAATAACAATTCGGGTGCCACAGCGATACAAGGCCGGTCGGGACTCGGCTCTGGAGTGTCGACCCTGGACAATCTGGACATGCTTGCTGCGGGACAAGACGGGCATAATGGGTTATGTTATAAGCGCAGTGGTATATGCGCCTAATAGATGAATCGCTAACACGGCCATCCTGACGATGGGATGCTCTCATCCCATATTCACTCGGTCGATCCTGACAACTGCTCTGGTAACACCTGACCTGTAGTGGTGTCAGAATGTCCCAAGCACTAAAGAAAAGAAGAACGTTAAGACAATCAAAACGCTACGAGCATTTCCATAAAAGCATAATAAACTGACTTAAAGTCCCTGACTGCTTTAACCAGGTGTAGAGTATTAGATTGATCCAAAACTACTTTAACAAGGTTTAGAGTCATCACAAAGTTCTCACCGACTGCTTTAACCATGTGTAGAGTCTTAGAGTAAATCTAAAACTGCTTTAACAAGGTTTAGAGTCATTACAAAGTTCTCACCGACTGCTTTAACCATGTGTAGAGTCTTAGAGTAAATCTAAAACTGCTTTAACAAGGTTTAGAGTCATTACAAAGTTCTCACCGACTGCTTTAACCATGTGTAGAGTCTTAGAGTAAATTTAAAACTGCTTTAACAAGGTGTAGAATCATTACAAAGTTATCACCGACTGCTTTAACCATGTGTAGAGTCTTAGAGTAAATCTAAAACTGTTTTAACAAGGTTTAGAGTCATTACAAAGTTATCACCGACTGCTTTAACCATGTGTAGAGTCTTAGAGTAAATCTAAAACTGCTTTAACAAGGCTTAGAGTCATCACAAAGTTATCACAAAAATGTGACTAACCATGTTGGAAACATGTCTAAACTGTTATAATAATTTGTATCACAGTCAATCAAAATCCACCATTAGCATAGCATCAAGATAATACAGTACCTGATCTTCATGATCTTCATTCATGTAGCTGTCCAGCATGTCAACACAATCTTCGGGATACCATTCCTTGGCCCATAGACGCATCTGTGATGAGGCGGCTGCTGTCAAGCGAGTGGATTCCGATAAATCGGTTACCTTGCGGAGGTCATATCGATTATTGGGTAATATGGTCACAACTTTATAGGGTCCAACCCAGCCAGACTCTAATTTCTTTGGGCGGAGAGCTTCTCGCGAAAGAAGAACATAGTCACCAATGGAGAAGGAACGTTGTTCGGGCTTATCCTTATTCACACGTTGCTCTTGTTTTTCGGCGTTGTCGATTAGGCGTTTATTCACAAATTCGCGCCACTTTTCATGAAGTATTGGAGGTTGAGGTAGCTTATCAGTCGAGGCTTTATCGATGATTCTTGTAATCTCTGGAAGTCGATTATCACATCCAAATAGTGTTTGTAGTGGAGTTCGTTTAGTTGTCTTGTGCACAGTTGAGTTAATGGTGAGCTGAACTCGTGAAACCAGTTTGTCCCAGGTAGCCGAGACGTCTGCTTAAACTCGTAGTAGATTTGCGACAAATCGCATATATCTTTCAACTTGCCCATTGGCTCGGTGTACATATGGGGTGATGAAGTGCCAGTCGATGTTCCATGAAGCGATATCAGGGTGGTTGCGAACAGCTTTTAACGAGGTTCCATTGTCGGTTATGAAACGTGCTGGGGTGCCGATCAGGTAAATTATATCTGATACACAATTTTCAATGTCATCTGTCTTTTGCCCTTGAAGGGCGTAGAGGAAACAATACTTAGAGTAGGCATCTACAGCCACAAAAATATGAGTATACCCTTTCTCAGTACGTGGTAACGGCCCAAGACAGTCAATGTGTATAGTATTAAATGGTATTGGCAACTTTGGAATAGAATGGATATTGTATGGCGTTGATTTAGCTGTGCGTTTACTAGTGAGGCAAGTTAGGCACGAGTCAATATATTTCTTGATAAACTGGCGCATACGTGGGAACCAGAAGTGTGTGCTGAGACTAAGAATGGTTTTGTCAATACCAATATGGGCTTGCCCATCATGATATTCCTTTAAGAGGGAAAACCAAGCATGTTTTGGCACAAAATACTGCGTGACTTTCTCTGAATTTATTATACCGATGTGACAGAGAGTATCCCCAATTATACAAAACTGCTTACTATCAATTTCACGATTATTCAATTTTTCTTTAATGTCAATAGTCTCGCTATCATTACTCTGCTGAACACTCAGCCAACCCTCAGGCATTCGACTCATATCGTCCTCTCCTTCAAACTCTTGAGGAGAGAACGCGATATGCGAAACCTTAACGGTACTGACGCCAGGTGGATTTCGACTCAGATAGTCTACATAAGCAATTGATGTTCCCGCTCGATGTTCAATGGTAAAGTCGAAATCCTGAAGGTACACCCACCAACGACTAATCCGTGGTATCAAATCTCGTTTATATTGGGAGCTTTTCAATGAATTACAGTCGGTAATCAGTTTAAAAGGAATTCCGATTAAGTAATGCCTAAAGTGCTTGAAGGCGTATACTACAGCTAATGTTTCAAGCTCGAACGAGTGGTATCTTGTTTCAGCAGGGAGGGTAGCCTTACTGAAATAAGCGACCACTCTCCTTAAACCATCATGAATTTGAATAATTACGGCGCCGAAACCTTTACTGCTTGCGTCTGTATGGATCTCAATGGGTAAAGATGGATTAAAAATAGTAAGGACTGGTTCTTTTATAAGAACATCTATGATGTAATTAAACGCGTTAGCATGTTCTTGCGACCAATGCCATTCTGCACCAGATTTTAGGAGTGCCGATAAAACGCGAGTTTTCATTGAAAATTCGGGGATGAATTTCCGAAAGTACCCCGCAAGCCCCAGGAACTGTCGAACTTCTCTGACATTCGTAGGAGGTTGAATTGTTTTTAAAACGTTTGCTTTAGACGGACTTGGCTTGACTTTACCATTTGAGATAAGACGGCCAAGGTATTCCACTTGTGTTTTCAAAAAGGAACATTTATCCATGTTAATAGAAAAGCCATTAACCTGAAAGGTTGTTAATACCGTACGTAGGTTTCTTAGCCCCTCTTGAACCGTAGTGGATGGGATCAGAACATCATCCATATAGACTAAAGCAATTCCTTGTTGAATTTCTGCTTGTAGTGCCATGTTAATTGCTCTTTGATAGGTTGAAGCAGCATTTGCTAGCCCAAACGGCATCCGTAGGTATTCATACTGGCCGTCCGGAGTAACAAAGGCCAGTTTTTCAATTGAATCTTGGTGTACTGGTATTTGGTGGAAACCAGCCGCCATATCAAAGGTGGTGAAGTAGGTGCTGCCACTTAAGCGATCTATTTGATCGTCGATGAGGGGTAGAGGGTACCTATCCCTCACCGTGATTCTATTTAGTGCTCTAAAATCAACAACAAGTCGTGGCTGACCATTTTTCTTTTTAACTAATAGACAAGGGCTGGCAAAAGGGGATCGTGAAGGACGGATAATAGAATTATCTAATAAATCTTGAACTATGTTTCTTACAGTTTCACGTTCTGTAGTAGATAATCGGTAGGGGCGGTATTTGATTTCTTTGTCACTTGTTAAACGAATTTTAAATTCACCTGTGCTTATAGGTTTAGGACGGGTAAATGTAGCAAATCGAGACCAAATAGTGCATCGCAGCATATAGCTTCATCACTAACCACATACATTTTATGAGTTAGTATGTTGTTGTTGAATTTAATAGTTACAGTAACTATGTGTGAAGAATGAGTCAAACCACCCACTCCCAAAAGATTGATGTGTTGGGGAGCTGTTTTCAAATTCAATTTCGTCACCAAAGATGAACTTACTAAAGACACTTGGGAACCGGTGTCTATTAATACGTTTGTTTCATGTCCATTAAGCTCCGCTCGATAATATCTTAATGGCGGGGAAGGATCTTCGCTTAATTTTGGGGATAAGCACAAATTAACCTGTTTGGAATTTTTAACTGGGTCTGAATGTTCAGATCGTTCAGCACCCTTATAGCCTATTGAGCGCGATTTCGTACGCCGTCGTGTAAAACAATTTTCGATTCTATGTCCTGTACGTTTGCAAAAATCGCAAAAGATAATATGAGTTTTTTTGTTCGATGCAGTTATAGTACTAGACATTTCGCGCTCTCTTTTTATTCCCCGCGAATGGCAATCAATTTTACGATGCCCTATTTGGTTACAATTATAGCAGCGTAAAGGGATGTTCAGCTTAGCAGTGGTACCGGAAAAACTCGATGCTTTGTTATCGGTTTTTGTAGCGCGTGGTTTATCGGGTGTTCGCGATAATTGTGTAAGCAAAGGCGCCACCGTCGTATGATTTAACTGATACGATTGCATTTGTATTGCGCGGTCTTTTATGCCAAAACAAATACTGCTTACTAGCTGATCTTCGGTAAATGGGACGTGGGTTGCCCCCAATTTTTGCAATTTAATGCGAGCATAATGGCCGTAGCTCGAACATCCTTCGGAATTGTACGTAACTGCTTCATATAGAAGCTGGCCAAAATTTGCAACGCCCGTAAAGTTGGTACATACATCTCGCTTTAAATTTTCCCACGTACGCTTATCATTTGGGTTCCATCCTGAAAACCATTCACTTGCCTCACCTTTAAAACAGCTGGAAATTCTGGTCATTAAATACGCGTCGGTCCATTCAAGTTCCTGGAATATTTCGGTGACGTCATGTACCCAGCGTTGTGGATCATCTCGAGTAGGGAGAAATTCCGGCAAAGTCGCCGCAGGGTCCGCGGCAGGCAAACCAGACGGTCTTGGGGTAACTCGATCCAATAATCGCTCCAGAATCCTTTCAAGCGAAGCGGAGGTCACGGCGGCGGCAGCGGGTTCCACCATAATGTCACCCTTACACAAACACAAGCACTTGCGTCGGAACTGCAATAAGGGCCAGTTTTTTTGCGCCGCTGCACCAAGACACCGTTTTGTTCCTCCCTTTTGTTTGTTCTCCGGGGGTATGTTCTATCCCATTTCTGATATTATATTTATTTGCTAATATAATGTAAAACACTATTGTATTTAAACTAAACACACTTAAATAACAGAATAACAATTCGGGTGCCACAGCGATACAAGGCCGGTCGGGACTCGGCTCTGGAGTGTCGACCCTGGACATGCTTGCTGCGGGACAAGACGGGCATAATGGGTTATGTTATAAGCGCAGTGGTATATGCGCCTAATAGATGAACCGCTAACAGACAGTTAAAATATTTTCGAAATTTGTTGAGAATTTAGGTATTAAGCCGTTTGGTAGTGCAAGAAATAGTATATACACCACGGTAGCGAATCGTTTTATAACCTTCGCACTTTAGATACTTCGCGCTGCGCGCTCAGTATCTAATATGCGCTCAGGTTATAATACTTCGCTACCTTGATGTATAATATACTATTATTTTCAAAGTAATAGTAATACATCGTAAATATAGTAGCAAACACGATTAACGCTTCCATAGCAACGATTTACTTTTTATTAATTTAGTGCACCGAAAAAATCGGACATCGGGGAAAGTTTTCCGTGGGTTGTTCTAAAAATGCCACCTTTACGTCATTGCAAAAACAGATGAAAACAAGGTGTTTTCAGAGAAGTATAATGAAAATTAAATACTTATTTATAATGTTACTTTTCACTTTGTTAATAGGATGCAAGGCAATCATATTACCTGTTATATTCGTCTACAGATCCCCAGGTAAAATTATACTCCTCATCTTTGTCGTTTGCTTCTGGGGTTTCAGCTTCGCCATCGACATATTGTGCACTATCTTCTGTACTATGGCTGGATTTATAAACAGAATCCAATATTTCCTGAAGAATGCCTTCACAATCATTGATGACCTAGAGCTGTAAAAACATTTGTTTCCCAGCCGGATCATTTTAATGAAAACAGCATGTTTTTTATTAAAAAAAACTAAATGTTTTTTTCTTCTTATGAAAATGATCAATTAATTAAGTTTTCCTGTCATGTTTCTAAATATTAGCTATGAATTTTTTTAAATAAAAAAATGGTTTACGAAGGGCAACACTGTTTTCTTTATTTATAAGGGTCTGATTACCTGTGCACTATTTTCTGCTAACATTCGTCTTACTTTATTTAGTCTAACCATAGATTGCGCTCTTTTTGTTTTTTTGCGTTTTCCATAACATGGTCTTGCTTTGCCCATAATTGAAAACTAGAGATAATTAAGTGTGTCCCGAGTGGTGTAGCTTGAACAAGCCTCCACGTTCGATCAGCAGAGTTAAGCAACGCTGTCTCTGGTCAGAACTTGGATGGGAGTTCCACGGCTGCATCTCTCGGCGACTCGTGGTACGGCTATCACGGAAAAAAGTTGGTCCCGGCGGTCATACAACATCATGACAGTCGTTAGTGGGGTTGGAAGTCCTCATAACTGCACAGCGACGCATATAATTGGCCTAACGGCTGTTGGCTGAGTGCGAATTAAATAAATAAACAATTTATTAGGGTCAGGTTGGGTAAACGTGCAAACACGTAACGATTAGCGTAAAAGGAAAAGAATGCTATATTTAATTAAAAATCAATTTATTGTAAAACTGTAGTTCTAAGCGCTAGTATTTGACATGCAGTTTAGCTCAGAAAATATAGAAATACGAATGTACGAAATTTGGTACTGTTCATGAATTATTTTCGGAATCGGTGTAAAAATATGCAAATTGAATGTCACATTTTGTTGTATAACCATTTTATTACAACTGTTTTAGTCACAACTGAAATAACTCAACGAAACTAATGTCAAATTTTACTGATCTGCCAAATGTAGAACGAACACAGCTATTGCTAAAGTTATAATAGGTACAAAATAATATGAATGTCATAACAACTACCTTAATAAAATACTAAAACAACGTAAAACAAATTAGTTTGGAATAAACTGTTATAATCCTTGCTAATTATATAAACTCCAACCACAAGTTCACCAGACAGCAACGATTCACATCGGGCGTGTGCCGTGTGGTCGCTTAAATTTTTATCGATCGATAAGAAGCTAGCCAAAACAATTACATGTGCCATTAGCCGGCAACGTCCCGCCCCCCCCCGCGGCCACCTGACCATCAGAAGTGTTTAAAATTATGCCACTGACACATTCATTTAGACTGGTTGCAAACCTAACACCCTACATTTGAGGTGCATGCTTTTCAAGACGAGAGAGCACCACTTACTAAGTAAATTTTAAGATCGTCGGATTTTCGCGACTAAATCGCCACCTTAATCAATTTTGCTGGACTATATTCAGGGCCGTAACTAGGTATAGGCAGAGTAGGCTTCCGCCTACAGACGCAAGCGACCAGGGGCGCCAAAATGGCAGTGGGAAAAATTATTTCTTTCATACTAATGAAACAAAAACAAATCAGTGATTGGGCAATTTACGGACAAATTAATTTGTAATATTAAGGATTTTATCCTAAATAATGCGAATTATGATCATGGAAATTGCTGCCAATCTGGTCGACACATTACATTCCATGCTAACGATCATTTTCTAAATTATAACAAATTACGAAGTTTCTAAAGTCAAGTATATTTCAAGTCAGAGTGTCTTACACAGGCTTAATATCAACAGAGAGACCTTTTACAAACTATCTCATTTGAACTATATACGTATTTCAAAATTTGCAACAAAAAAAAAAGAAAATCTTAGAGCTACAATAAATACCAATAAATTAAACTTTTAAGGTGAGGTGACAGGTACGAAAAGTACCTTTAAGTATTAGTATTATTTATGTTTTGTGTTCATATGATACTAAGCATAATCATGTGAACTTATTATTTAGAATTGCATTTTATGTTTTTTATTCGAATTCCCATTATTTTGTTTGTGTTTTTAATTACACTGAAATAGTAAAAGAAGACGCTTAGTAATGCGAATTACATTAATTCATAAAGAAAAAGAAAAATCGCTTTCGGTGGGATACGAACCCGTGTTCCTAGAGGGAATATGATTTGTAGGCAGACTCGTTATGGGCGGACAAGGAATGCGAATAAATTGCGCAGGACCGGCAACTATAAATACGTGACAGACGTAGACAGGCAGACACACAAGCCGAACACGCATCATACCTTTAAAATAAAGCACAACACTACATGCCATGTTAAACCGGTAAAAGTACCAAGATTTTATTCAACGGTTTACTATTTTCGGGTTTTTGTAAACAAACTTTTCATTACTTTTAATAGCGATATTATCGCAAAAAACAGTTATTTATTATGCCTATTGGTTGTGTTTTTTAAAACTATGAGCAGAAGTATATTTCATTTAACAATAAAGAAGGTTTATTGCTGGCTTGCTGAATGCGCCCAAACGCTACGTTTAACCACACCCTTACAAATCAATTTTCCGTCTTTACCGCCCTATGCTAGTTCGAGTGGCATTCGTGGCAGGAGGATATGCGCGCACCTCACACTAACACACGAAACTTTAAATTGGGCGGGCGCAGCAGGCTACAGATAGTTTATATTATTATAAGGAAATGATATATGTTCTGTCGTATTCATAATATAATATGTATTCCCGTTATTAAAATTATTGTTTTCTATTTTTGTCGTTTTATCTAATTTTATTTATCTTTTATTTTACGTTAGACACGTTTTTGTGTTATGTTAAAATTCAAGTGCTGATGCTTTTAAAATGTATCAAAGTGGTAGACGCGACTCATCCATTGCCACAATGCGGCGGTGGGGTGCAAACAATGCCTCTTCCTTGACCCAGTGACGGTGGCAGGCAGTTAAATGTAAAAAGAAGAAAAAACTACTAACGTGCATAATGATAACAATAATTGTACTGACCGGTGGTGACCGCCCCCTGGCACCTTCAACTTCAACTATTGTTGAAACTCGTATAGAATTAGTAAGTATCCGGTGCCTACTGATCTTTCACATTACAGCACTTACTTTAATCGGTATATCCGATCGGCTGCTATTCGGAGCAACATGTCTTCGCGGGATCCCTAGCCGGAACAACATGTCTTCACTCTCCTTAGTTATCAGGTAATCATCCATCACGAGCTAGAACCTCTGGTATCTATCGTTTCCTGTTGTTTCCAAAAAAAGCTACCAACATGATGAAACCAACTAATACGTGCATACTACAGTAGCTATCATCTGACACATTAACTAAGAATACGCATAGCACCCCATTGTTGCAACTCATCCTATTATAATTAATTATTGCTTCGAGCAATCGCATACGCCAACAACTCCGAAAGATATGACGCTTAGACAAACATCCATCACGCCAGTGCGAGAACTTCAAACATTCTGCCCCGATTGGAATTCTATCCCTGACCAGCACACATTCTTCGACGCGATACATTAGTTGCACTTCCACTTTGGTTCTATTTACCAAGATGGTATTATACTTTAGGGTTAAAAATTTTCCAGACATGGTAAACGTAGTAACCAAAACTTAAAAATAATGCACTTTCACAAACTACCAAATATTTGAAACTTAGCATATATTATTTTACCATTTAGTTGTTTATTTTTAAAACTTTTAAATAAAAAATGTTGGATTTTGTTTTAAATACCTACCTATTTGTTTTCAATATACATAATACCGGGTGACTATAAATGATTGAGATTTTTTTTCTTAGGTTGGTGCTGTTTATGTTAGTGACACTGAGAGTCTATGTCAAATTCGAGGTTAGCAGGTTAGGTTTTGCGTCAGTTTTGACACAGAATGACGCAAAACCTAACCTGCGAACATTGGATTTGACATAGACTTACAGTGCTACCAACATAAACAGTGCCAACCTAAGAAAAAAATCTCAATCATTTATAATCACCCGGTATATAGGTACTGAAATAAATGCAGACGTCATACACTAAAATTAGTATTTTGTCACCGCTTTCGTTAGTGTACTGAGGGGCGCAAAAATGTTGGCTTGCCTACAGTAACATTTTGCTTAGTTACGGCCCTGAGTATATTCACAGCAACATTCAAATTTACTAGTTTTATGTTGCAGTATGTTTATACAGTTTTCTATTTCTAAGCATAAGCTTACTACTAGGTACATCGCACAAACATAATAATAATAATAATGTGTATTAGAAAAATGTTTACATCATTCTCAAAAGGCAAGGTATCAGCATGGCCGTTTTTCAATTCCGCCTGCAAATACAAAAGAAGAAAATATATGTACATATAATATATCAAAGAGGAAGTCGGTAACAATGTAGATAAGTATCGAGAGATAAAAAAAAACTGTTCCTCAGCGGGCTGTGGAAATTCAACGTATGAATAATATGTTGGTGACACTGTACGTCAATGTCAAATTCGAGGTTAGCAGGTTAGGTTTTCCGTCAGTTATGACACAAAATGACGCAAAACCTAACCTTCTAACCTCGAATTTGACATTGACGTACAGTGTCACCAACATACAGGGTGATTATAAAGTCTCGATCCATTTTAGTGAAAAACAGTTAGAATTTCAAAATAAATTTTATTAAACAAATTAACACGACCCAATTAATATATTTCCACATGACTGCCTTCCATTTCAAAACATTGCTGCCAACGGTCAGACGTCGACCGAAAAACTTTCAACAACATATCTTGGGTAATATTTTCTGTAACCCTCTCAATCGAGCATTGACCACGGCTGTTCTTTCTTCTAAAGTTAACATTTCGAATGTTTATGTGCAGGTAGAAGCTTTTGTTAGTTGTTTACAACCATTTGTTTATGTTTGTTTCCGACGATTTTTATTTGTTTAAAAATGTCGAGTTTCCGTTGCTTTTCGGAGCGAATCGGGTGCGTTCCGCTCGGTACAGCGAGAGTTTCTGTCTGCCCATCCTGTTCGCGATGTACAAGAAAATTTTCATGTCTCTGCGGGTTCGTTTTCATTAAAATGGATCGAGACTTTA
The DNA here is from genome assembly GCA_940337035.1 of Agriotes lineatus. Taxonomy (NCBI): domain Eukaryota; kingdom Metazoa; phylum Arthropoda; class Insecta; order Coleoptera; family Elateridae; genus Agriotes; species Agriotes lineatus. Next base: position 40,914,839 of record OW679199.1, on the reverse strand, counting down.
TAATCACCCTGTATTATTCATACGTTGAATTTCCACAGCCCGCTGAGGAACAGTTTTTTTTGGATCTCTCGATATATAAAATAAATAAGTATGTAAAAGTAGTATAAATATCTAAAGTAAAACAGTCAACTTAGTACGATGCAACATGTACTAAATGTGGTAAAAATAATTATTATTACTCTTTAGTTTGATTAACATGGAATGTAGATTTACAATTTAATTTAAGGGATTGAGAGTTCACACTGAACAACTCGTATATATCATTTATCAAAGTAATAATAATAATAATCTTTATTGAGAATACAAATATTTTATATATGTAAAAGTAAGAGAATAATTTTATATTATTTATAATGTTAAACTAAATTTAAAAAATAAAATAAAACAGATATACATATGTTACACGATAAATTGCTCATTAAGACCCCATGGGGTGCTCGTAGCAGTGTCCGCCCCTCGTACGTACCCCCACAGCTCAAATGTCCGGCCAGAACTCAGTCGCGTGGGAGGGTTCACGGGTTTAGGGTGCGTCTTGGGGCGAAATGCCACGACGGGGTGTCGATATCGGGTTATTAAGACAAGGTTATGGGGCGCCACGACATTTGAAAGATGTTTAAGATTAATAATTAGCTGACGACCGATCAAACGTCGAAAACCAATCGCATTAGCGTTGCGTTGCACTCCAAGGGATACTCCTACGGCACTGGCTTTTACACCTACCTTTTGGGTGTCCTTTCTCCAGTTGCTTAGGCCCTGTACAAAGGAATACATACACAACGCAACAAGAAACTCAATCCTTGTCAGTCACAATAATACACAAATAATTGAAATGAAAAACAAGACGTACAGTAAAAATGGGTAATCTATTACCATACTAGGTACAGGCCCGAAGGCAAGGGTGCAAGTAGCAAATGCTACAAATTGGGGTTAGTAAACAATGCAACACAATAAAGGGCTGAAGGCCAAGAAAGCGGCGCATCCGCTGAGAATATTGGTCACCTAGGTCCCGGAATACGCTAATTTAATTTGCCTCAAGGCTCTCCACAATTCCCGGAGCTAGGCTTCCATAAACTTATGCTGAAGGCTTCTATTTACGTTACTTGACGATAACTAGGGCTCGGGTAATTAGCACGCGGCCCACAAATAGCATATACGATAGATTGAGAGTTCCAAAACTTCGCACGTCACTGTATAATACGCAATTCACTGTTTTATGTAACTACTAGTACAATACCTTGATTTACTGTTAGGGCTCCAAGCAACTGTGCTGTTGAAGTGCTGATGCCGGAAGATTCCGACCTGGAGATTCAACGCTCTGGCGATGCTTACAGAAGAGGGTTGCGATAGCAGCTTAGTTGCGGCAAGGGTTGATGAACAGGTAGGGACGGTTGAACGACGTCCTCGGGAAATTGTGGCGGCAAGATCCTTCGAAGAAGTAACAGGGTGGAGCCAAACGATAACTCACAACAGCTCACCCTGTATATTGATGCTTTATGTTCGTTCCTAACACGAATCCGCCGACCTTGGCGAAGAATTGTACACTACGGTACTCAGGACGTTAAGGGACGAAAAGCACTTATAACTGCCACAAATCCAAGGGTACAACGCGTCCCTAAGAACTAAAGGGGTTGTTCTTTGTTCTAAAGTTAACTTGCACATCCGTGCGATAGCGAAGCTTAAATTGGACTCTGCGGGAGGGAACGCGCAGGACGCGGCGTTAATTCGATGATTGCGTCATGCGTAAAACTTTCCATCATTGGGCAACTCACTCGAGTACACAAAGGACCTATTGTTTGAAGTGCAGACTTGCATTCGCCAAAATACAGCGCGCAACCAGGCGCGGTAATCTGATCCTCAAGGCCTCGCCTTTCTCTAACTAGTGGACTAAATGCAGACTCCATCTACCAGCGATTTACTAAGTCACTTAGCAGGGTTCTGATGTTATGAACATGCGTTACAGCGTTCGCCTCTAGATTGAAGCAAATGCTTTAATTAAGATACTTTATTCGACAGATGTCGGGATTTGACCTACATAAGTGCCAAACAGTTAAAGAATTTGGGAAAGCTGCCCGATGCTTAAATTATGCTGCAATATGCTGGAGCAGAATGCGGAATTACACATAGGTTCTTAACGAAAATCGGGAGTCTTAACACCCCCTTTACTTAAAGAGATTGACCCGGAAGTCTCTTGAGTGGTCCAAAGAAAACCGAGACGACCGAGCTACACCTGACCCCAAATCACATTTTACGTGCGATCAGAACTTACACGGGCCAGAAACAAGGCATAGGCGGTAGGAAGCCCAATGCCAAAACGATTATTGGCTGATAGAATGTACCTGTGAGTAAGGGAAGGGGTAATTAACGTTCAAGTGACCGAAACGGAGGTATGGGCCTAGGTATAGGAACATACCGGTCCACGCCGGTGAGTCTACAGAAGACCCAAAGGGAGACAACACACGCGGCGTGAACGAACGGTAAGTGCAAATGCACCCGCGGGCAAACGTCTCGTTGTCGAGCTCGGCAATCAAGAAATCATAGAAGGGGACTCCGAAACAGGACTGAAAACAGCAAAGATAGACCAAAAGTTAAGGTACCTCTATGGTATAAATTGTGCGCAAAGCGCAGAACCGCTACGTAGCTAACAAAAGGTACGGAAGGTAGGGATTGAAGATCGGTACCTCCCACGAAAGAGCTCCTCCGTCGCTCAGTCGTCGTGACGGACACCACATGCTACCGCCCCGGTAGATAAAGCTATACCAGCAAAACGTGACGAGTTCACGAAGCATCGACAACTAAGGCAACCGATAAGGACAGAGTTGCACCCCCAAAAGAATTACGCACTCAGGCTACTAGATAGGGCGCGAAAGGTGTGAAGTGAGAAGAGGAAGAAGAAAGACTGGATACGCCAGTGGAAAATACGGAAATTCGGGTCGGACCTGGTGGTTCGCAGAAGGCTAGTATCCATTCCCTGGACCACGGGAGACGGGCGACATTGGACAAGTTGTCCCAAAAGGAATGGTACTCCACCAGGGGTCCACTAAATGACCAAGTTTGGTCCCCTCGGGGAACCAAACAAAACACTCACCAACAGACACGAAAAATACGACAGTCTCGCCGGCAGGCTCGACTGTCCCTCCACACTACGAAAACCGAACCATGCCCGAAACAGACATGGCACGTACTGCGACGATAGGCACGAAACACCGACTGGACCTTAACACCGGGCCCATGACCATCGCCTAACAGCACGGTTTCGGAAGGTGGAAAATAAAGATAGGCAAAGGGGTTTGGTAGTCGTCGCCGGGACACGGTTGATAGAACTGAGAGAAGAAAATAAAGGTAAAGATAGCGTGCAGAGAAGAAGAATGTGACCCAACGGGGTCGTTTGGTTGAACCAAACTGAATGCTTGAAGCACTCGTCGAGATCGGGTGAAATAAAGTCTTACACCTGCATAAGTTTCCGTCCAACCTACCAATCGAACACAGGGATCAATTCCCAAGAAGGTAGTATAATACCAACCGAGAAATAAGTCGCAAATACGGGTTTGTCAAAAATCGGGTAAAACATCTTACGCCCGAGAGCAGTTTCTCCCAACCGACCAAGGGAACTCGGGGAGAAATGCTTGCAAGGATTGCAACCAATCAATAAAAAGGGGAAATATAAGGGAGCCCAAGGTTTCGTCCACGATCTACCTGGAGAGGGCACGCTGCGCGTCACGGGATCGGAGCATTGTGTGATTCCCACAGCAGATGTTATTATTCGTGAGCAAAGATGGGCAACCCAAAAAAAAAAAATAGGGGAAAAGGGGATTAACGACCTGAGGTCGAAGTCATTGAAGGAAAACGAACGACAAGAATTTAGTCGCCCGTCGGATTAGGTTTTAAGTCTTTAGCATGCCAGACGCCTTTAGAAGCGCCAGTTTGATCCGATAATTCGTAAGTGGCGAGCGAAACTTTTCGTTGAATATAAAAAGGTCCTACAAATTTAGGTGCTAGTTTAGCGTTAAAATGTTTAGTCGCGTCGGAGAGTACGTGATTGCGACGCCACACGGTATCACCAACGTTAAAGTGAGCGGGACGCCTACGCAGATCGTACGTTGCCTTTGCGGCTTTATACGCGGTATCTAGGCGCTTAACGATATCCTGATAGAGAGACTTCAACGCGGGAGCCCGTTGTACTAGGGCTTTACGGTCTGCTACCTTAATTTGTTCGGAACCATCCGTCTCGATAGGGTTGTCGGGGTCATTTCCCTCCAACTGAATTTCTCTACCAAAATTTGCGAAATAAGGAGTCAGTCCGGTGACTTCATGGATAGCGGTACGTATGGCGCAAGCAACTTTCGAAAGATATTTATCCCAATCACGATGATTGTCCTTTACGTAGGATGCTAGCATTGTCTTCAACACTCGATTCACCCGTTCTACCGGATTGGCTTGTGCGTAATAATAGGCGTTAAAGATGATTTTTGACTTATAGGTATCCGTTAGATGTCGGAATTCCTTACTACGGAACTGTACACCGTTATCGACCAGTACAAACTGAGGTGCTCCAAAGAGTAAGAAAACATTGTCTTCGATCAATCGTGAAACTGTAGCCGCAGTAGCGGTACGCATCGGGAAGAATAGCGTGAATTTCGTGAAATAATCGGCGATCGATAGAATGTACACGTAACCCTTTTTAGAGCGGGGTAAAGGTCCTACAATGTCAATGGAAACCATCTGCCAAGGTTTAGTAACGACCGGGTGTCAACACATTAGGCCAGCAGGACGTTTTTGTTCGGGTTTTTGGGACAAACACGTGGTGCAATGGTTTACGTAGCGTACTACGTCGGCTTTAAGCTTGGGCCAATAATAGTGTTGGGCAATACGACCAAAGGTTTTAAAGATCCCTAAATGGCCTGCGGTAGGCTCGTCGTGATTCTTTCGCAAGATTTCGGCACGTTGGGGTTTAGGAATGACTCTTTTCCAACTATCCCCATCATTCAGGTCTGGGTACTTGACATTAACATGTTTAAACAACTCGTTGTTGTCTACTTTCCAATTTGGGAACGCAAAGGGTTTTTCGGCTACGCGTTGACGCATTCGTCTATACCATCGGTCAGTTTGACCAACAGGCGATACAGGTTCGATAGGGTCGGGATCGATAGAGTCGGTCTCATCGAGATCTGGTACTGAGACAACATCGACGACCGGTACAGCGCGGGATAGGGCATCAGGAACGACATGGTCTTTACCCTTGCGATGCTTAATGGTAAAGTCATATTGTTGAATACGGACGGCCCAACGGGCAAGTCTACCCGTAGTTTCTTTAAGATTGTTAAGCCATATCAACGAATGGTGATCGGTAATTACCATAAAATGAGTGCCTTCGAGGTAAGGCCGAAGTTTTTCAATAGCCCAAAGAACAGCTAAGCATTCACGTTCCGTGACCGAAAAGTTTCGTTCCGGTTTTGTTAGGGTGCGACTAATGTAGCAAATCACTTGCTCATGGCCATCGATGGTCTGAGTCAAAACGGCTCCGATGCCAATATTAGAAGCATCCGTTTGGACAGTGAACGGGAGACTGAAATTAGGGCACGTTAAAATGGGTGCGGAGACCAAACAATTTTTGATGGTAGCGAACGCGAGTTCACACGACTCGGTCCACTCGAACTTTTGATACTTCTTCAACAGAGACGTTAGAGGTGCGATAATTGACGAAAAATTTGGAATGAATCGCCGCTACCACGAAGCCATACCGACCACTCGTCGGATTTCAGAAACGCTTTTAGGCTGGGGTAAATTCAGAATCGCGGATATCTTGTCGGGATCGACTAGAAGTCCTTGAGCGTTAACGACGTATCCTAAGTATCGCAACTCGGGTTGACAAAAATGGCACTTGTCACGTCCCAAGGTTAAGCCTGCGTCTTGTAGACGCTGCAGAACCTCATTAAGGATCTCTAAATGTTTTTCAAATGAGGGGGTACAAATAATCACATCATCAAGGTATACGAAAACGTATGGTTCGAGTTCGGGACCTAAGACATGGTCGACAAACCGTTGCCACGTGGCTGCTGCATTATGCAAGCCGAACGGCATACGCGTAAACTGGTACAAACCACGTCCAGGCACTGTAAACGCGATCAGTTCCTTTGACTCATCACTCATTTTGATTTGCCAATAGGCCGACTTGATATCCAAAGATGTTATGAAACGCGCGTCACGTAGACGATCCAAAATTGACGCAACATAGGGTAATGGGTACGCGTCCTTGTCAGTGACACTATTAAGTTTCCGAAAGTCAACACAAAACCGATAGGAACCATCCTTTTTCTTCACCAGCAAAATAGGGCTCGACCAAGCTGATCGTGAGCGTTCTACAACACCTGCTTTAAGCATCTTATCTAGTTCATTGTCGATATGCCCTTGCATGGCGGGAGAAACTGGATAGTACCGTTGCTTGATCGGTGCTGCCGTAGTCGTAATTTTGTGTTCTACGTATTTAGCACACCCAAGTTCCGTTTTAGTATTCGAAAAATGCTGACTAACCAAAGCGTCTAATTGAATTTGTTGTTCTTTACTCAAGTCTAAGTTTGACTGCAAAGTTCCGGTGGGCGTATCAATGGTAGCTAAACGAGGGTTGGAAAATTTCCATTCGCCACGAAACACGTCGGGTACGATACCTACGGATTTCCAAAAATCAATCCCTAAGATCAGAGTATGCGGTACATCTGGGACAATTAAGACGTCGATAGTTATAATTTTGTCATTTAATTGAATCGGCAAGTGGACAGTTCCCAAACTTTCCACAGTCTGTCCGTTTGCTACTGAACACAAGGGTCGTAACTTCCTATTCAACCGTAACCCCATGGTTCGCAACACTTCCCAACCGTTATTTCCTAAAATTGTGCGATTAGCGCCTGAATCTAGCAAAGCCAACATTTTGAAGCCCATGATGTTAACTGTTACATAGGGTCGCTGATCATCCAAAGACCTCTCCAATACATAATCCAAAATGATCTTATTCTTAACGAATTGAGTCTCACGTTTGTCAATGACCTGCTTAATGAATTTAGTCGAGTTAGTGAAAATACGCGTCGACGTCGCTCGACCGTTCAACGTCTCGCGGAACCGTTTCCCTGCCTCTTAGATCCTGCCTTGCAGCGTGGGCACGTATTAACGGTTACTTCCGGTTTACCACATCGATAACAAAATTTCTTTCCGCGGGGATGCGGACATACGCTGGCCCTATGGCCTGACTCATCACAGTTCCAACATTTGAGGGTTAATTTCGGTGTCGGATTACGGGTACTATTCTCACTTGTCGAAGCGCGAGGTGCTTCAATGGTAGCGACACGTTCAGTTGTTTCTACAACAGAGGTTGTTTCCACATACGCGAGATCAGTTTCAAGGTCAGTCTTCTTTCGAGTCGGCGGTACGTATGTTTCAACCGCATAGCGACGTTCCTCGATTTTTCGACCGTACTGTAGTAATTCATTAATGGAACGAATATCCGTTAGTCCTAGTTGGGTCTGATACAACGGCGAAATATTACGCAGCATGATCCGCAACTGCTTTTCTTCCGGTACGCTTTCCGTTAACCGCGAAAACATGGTGCGCAACACGGCAATATAAATTCCCATAGTCTCCGACGAACCTTGAGTACGACGCCTAATTTCGTCTAGTAATCGCTCATCGTAGTCAGTCGGTTGAAATTCCAATCGCAAAAGTCGCACTAAATCATGCCAATCGGTAGGTATTGTTCTATTGGCTCGATACCACAGTAACGCGTTTCCCGAAAATAAATCAATAGCCTGCGTAAATAATTCGTCCTCGGTAAGGTTCCTAGCCAATCGTAATTCATTAGCACGTTCGATGAAAGCATTCACCGATAATCCTTTTTAGTCGCCTGAAAATTGTAAATTCCATCGCGAAACAGGAGTGGCTTTATATGAAATTGTTCGTGGCGTTAGTGAGATTTTACTCGGGGTTGTCGTTACTGAAGTTAATGACGTAGTCGTTGTTGAGGTGGCAGTAGGCGTAACGGTTACTAACGTAGCACTACTGGTAGTCGTGGTGCCAAAATTTGAAGGTGCCGGGTCTGTCTCGAGCGCAGCTACAGCTGAACCGAGTTTAATTTGTTTAATCTCATACCCGGAACGCATAAGAGACAACGCGGCGAATAATGTATCTTTCGTAGCTTTTTCCTCTTCCGTTACTGTCGGACAATTAGTAAGTCGTCCTAACCCGTGACAAAATTTTGTTTCAATAGCCGCCGCCAATTCTTTGGTCGGGTCCGCTAAGTACGCTTGAATTTTTGTTTCTGTTTCCTCGGTCAAAAATGTTACTGCTGCAACATCCTCCTCAAACGTATAAGGGTACGCCGGTCTCGTTACTTTTTCCATGCGTCCCTCATCTTTTAACACGTCACGTAACCGAGAGCGCAAAAGGGTCACCGTACCGGTGGCATCATGGCCTCTAATTCGCAACCCATACTCCGCTTCCGTTCGAAGTAAACGTTCAATATGCATTTTCAAAACCATTTTGATGATTGGGCAACGGAAAACAGAAAGGTTTCAATACGTAAGGGTGCAATAACCAATGTTTAGTCAATAGGATTCTTAACACAAGAGGGCAAAACAACCTCAACCAACAATTATCAAAAAGAAACAAGAAAAGATAAAGAAACACCAAAGTAACAGTCTTTACTCAAGGGAAAACAAGAGAAAACAAGTGAAAACAAAGAAACAGCAAGAAAAGACAAATAGAAAACAAATGAAAACACGAAAAAACAAATAGAAATCAATGAAGGACAAGAAAAAACAAATAGAAAACGCAAGAAAACAAGAAAAAACGCACGATAACCCACAAGAGATAAGAAAAGACACTAAAAGAAACAAAGTGACAAGAAAAAACATATGGACAACGAATGAAAACGGTCTTGTTAATGTTTTCACAAAGGCATCAAGTCCTACGGTGGATTACGACGCCTAAACAAAGAAAAAACAAAGCCGGAAGGGCGTTAACGACAAAAACAAAGCTCCATGTTAACAACAAGAAAAACGAAGGACCAAGGCCACACGTTGGGATAGCCAATTAAGCTGTTACACGATAAATTGCTCATTAAGGCCCCATGGGGTGCTCGTAGCAGTGTCCGCCCCTCGTACGTACCCCCACAGCTCAAATGTCCGGCCAGAACTCAGTCGCGTGGGAGGGTTCACGGGTTTAGGGTGCGTCTTGGGGCGAAATGCCACGACGGGGTGTCGATATCGGGTTATTAAGACAAGGTTATGGGGCGCCACGACATTTGAAAGATGTTTAAGATTAATAATTAGCTGACGACCGATCAAACGTCGAAAACCAATCGCATTAGCGTTGCGTTGCACTCCAAGGGATACTCCTACGGCACTGGCTTTTACACCTACCTTTTGGGTGTCCTTTCTCCAGTTGCTTAGGCCCTGTACAAAGGAATACATACACAACGCAACAAGAAACTCAATCCTTGTCAGTCACAATAATACACAAATAATTGAAATGAAAAACAAGACGTACAGTAAAAATGGGTAATCTATTACCATACTAGGTACAGGCCCGAAGGCAAGGGTGCAAGTAGCAAATGCTACAAATTGGGGTTAGTAAACAATGCAACACAATAAAGGCTGAAGGCCAAGAAAGCGGCGCATCCGCTGAGAATATTGGTCACCTAGGTCCCGGAATACGCTAATTTAATTTGCCTCAAGGCTCTCCACAATTTCCGGAGCTAGGCTTCCATAAACTTATGCTGAAGGCTTCTATTTACGTTACTTGACGATAACTAGGGCTCGGGTAATTAGCACGCGGCCCACAAATAGCATATACGATAGATTGAGAGTTCCAAAACTTCGCACGTCACTGTATAATACGCAATTCACTGTTTTATGTAACTACTAGTACAATACCTTGATTTACTGTTAGGGCTCCAAGCAACTGTGTTGTTGAAGTGCTGATGCCGGAAGATTCCGACCTGGAGATTCAACGCTCTGGCGATGCTTACAGAAGAGGGTTGCGATAGCAGCTTAGTTGCGGCAAGGGTTGATGAACAGGTAGGGACGGTTGAACGACGTCCTCGGGAAATTGTGGCGGCAAGATCCTTCGAAGAAGTAACAGGGTGGAGCCAAACGATAACTCACAACAGCTCGGCTGCTCCATCGAATAACACAGTATGTGATAATGAGTAAAATGTTGGGAAACAAGGAAACACTTTAGATCGATGGCCTCACACTCTGCATGCATTCCCAAAGTTAAATCCCGCATATTTGCAGTCTGTATTAAAGTATAATTTTTACTGTCTGACCAAAAATCTTGCAACCCTAAAGTTTCATGGTAAAATGTAGTTACTGTGTTTTGAAATCCAATGGGTGGGCGGAAGTGAGAATAAAATTAATTTTCTACACAGTATCTACAAGAACAGTTTTATTATTTTTTTTACGATAGCTATACGATTTTTTTTTATCAAAAAGATAGGATGGACAACTTAAACAAATACAAAAACAATAAAAATATTCAAAATTTATGATCTGCAACAAAACACAGTATCTCGTAGATACTGTGTTATACACAGAATTTTGACAAAAAAGTTTGCTCGTTGTTTTTCTAAAACACAGTAACTACCAGATACTGTGTTTTCTTTGGTTCTTTCGAACATTATAATGACTTGCTGTGTTTTGAATTGGAGAACAGAAGACATGCATGTAGATACTGTGTTTATGGGTAGCTCTAAATACGTAACCAGTATAGATAGCTCAAATCTGATTAGCTAGAAAGATGCGGGACAACACAGTATCTACATAGGAACATTCAGCTCAATTTCACAAAAAATGTTGGATACTGTGTTTTTCGATGGAGCAGCCGAGCTCACCCTGTATATTGATGCTTTATGTTCGTTCCTAACACGAATCCGCCGACCTGGGCGAAGAATTGTACACTACGGTACTCAGGACGTTAAGGGACGAAAAGCACTTATAACTGCCACAAATCCAAGGGTACAACGCGTCCCTAAGAACTAAAGGGGTTGTTCTTTGTTCTTAAGTTAACTTGCACATCCGTGCGATAGCGAAGCTTAAATTGGACTCTGCGGGAGGGAACGCGCAGGACGCGGCGTTAATTCGATGATTGCGTCATGCGTAAAACTTTCCATCATTGGGCAACTCACTCGAGTACACAAAGGACCTATTGTTTGAAGTGCAGACTTGCATTCGCCAAAATACAGCGCGCAACCAGGCGCGGTAATCTGATCCTCAAGGCCTCGCCTTTCTCTAACTAGTGGACCACGGCCAACTAAATTACTATGGCCTGCACATAGGGAACACCACCTATAGCCACCTATTGTGAGAATTTAGAAGCATTTTGGTGCGTTTCTTAGCTCAAATGTCAAAATTTGACGTTTAAAAATTAAAAGGTTAGCTAGCTGCAGCTGCACCTGAAATCTCAGTGTATTGTTTTTGTTGAAAATAAACGCAATTTCCATGGTGGAGAATAACATGGTGTGCTAGACGGCCGACCCAAATTTGTCGTGTTTGCGCAGTGAAGTCAGTATCTAGGAGAATCTTGAGACCGCCAATTTAGCGAGTACACGTTGTGTTTAGTTTTTTAATAGTAATAATGCCGTCCTGTGCCGTTTCGAGTTGTAAGAATGACAACAAGAAAACTAAGGGTGCCGAAATAAAATATTTCTGGTTTCCAAAGGATGCGGGTGTAGTGAAAAGGTTGATAACCCCCTGGAAGCGGAAAGCTAAAATTAATCTTAAAAATGGTAAGTCGAAAATGTTTGGTTTAATCTGTATTTAATGTATGCTATTTGCTTCACATACAGCTTGTATATGTTCAATCCACTTTGCGAGTAATGCATACGAAGTACCTCTGAAGCACCAATTGTTGAATTACACTCCAAAAACAGCAAGACTTTTGAGACAAGATGCTGTACCCACGTTGGAATTCCCAAACACCTTCCAACCATGCCTCCAAGTGTCTCCAAACATTCTAGTAATGAAAAGGAAGCGAAAGTTGGACGAATGTGTAGAGCGAGCCGGTAAAAGCGAACGACGAGCTGCAGTAGAGGAAATTTTAGCCACGGTGATGGATTGTGATGAAATAAGTAACATCACAGAGAGTCCTGTCAGGCCAGAGACTCCGATGGGTGATGGTGCATCGAGCTTACCTGACATCTCAAGCTGGTAAGGAAAAACGTATGCAGAAGGGACTGTCTCTTCTTAGTACATAAATGAAATAGATTTTGATCTGTGATGGTCTAAATCATCCACTTCCAAAAATACGAATTAATGAGACTTGTATTGTTTGCAGTTGCGGTTGTCTATTGGAGAAGGAAAACCTCAAGGCTATGATCTTATTTCTGGAGCAGGAACTCGAGGAACGCACAAAGAAGAACGCCGACTTAGCGTGAGAGAAGAAAGCTTAGGAAGGTACTGGGAAAAATCTTCACGCCTGGGCAATCATGTTCTTGCATCCAGAAAGGAAAAAAGCTAAGTGATCTTCAGAAGATATTGCTGCAGCGATATCATTGAGAAGCGTAAGCCCAAGAGCTTATCGATGTTTGAGATCTCACGGGTACCTATTTGCTGCCTTATCAACTTTACGCTCTTGGGCTTTCCGTTTGAACTTGAGTCAGGGAACATTGGATGATGTGATAACTTTAATGAAGACTAAAGGTGAATACATGAGTACCTTAGAGCGCTTAACGGTTTTGTCATTTGATGAGATTTACATATCCAATCAAATTTGTATCGACAAGACAAATGAGCAGAAGGTAGGTCCTCACAAAACTTGTCAGACAGTGATGGTTTGCGGATTGGTCGGAAACTAGAAACAGCCCATTTTTTATAAATACGATCAAAAAATGACGAAGAATATCATTGACGAAATTGCAACGAAAATGTACAATGCTGGCTTCCCTGTTGTATCGATTACTAGTGATATGGGTCCAGGAAATGTTGCTTTTTGGTCGGAACTCGGAGTTGTACACAACCAACAGTGTTTTTGCTCACATCCTTACGATCCATCAATGAAAATTTTTGTCTTCAACAGACGAAGCTTCTGAGGAATCATCTTTTAGATCAACGTTCAATATTGACAGCAGAATCATCCACAAATCCTGTTTTGAAAAGTCAGTGCCTAACGCGGAACTTACAATCACGTATAAAGTCAATCAATATCACTTGAACGTGACCGGCAGTCAAAGACAAAAAGTTGCGCCTGCATGCCAACTATTATCAAGAAGCATTTCAAAAGCTATTGACTATTGCGGTAACTTAATCAACGGTTGGTTTGATTTGTTTAATACGTCCATCAAGTACGATTGTAAAAACAACGCATGTGGAGTTGATATTGAAAAACAAATCGCACTTCTCGATGAGGTTAATTCCACCATTTCACGTTTGCGGATCGGAAAACACAAAGGACTTGTTCCATTCCAAAAGGGCATGTTATTGAGCAACCGGTCATTGTTAAGTGTGTACGTTTATCTCAAGATGATATCGTAAAACAACTGAAATTAATTGAAACAAACTTGAACGGCCAACTTGTGAACGAAAAAATATTAAAACAACAAATTGTAGTAAATAACAAAATTTTAAATATCCCCCATATTAACATTAGAAGTATAAATAAGATTATAGACCAGTTGTTTAATTGTTTATATTAATTGAACAATGTAATATTTCATGAAGTCATAATCTTAACGGAATGCTTTCAGATAGCAAACTCTTTATTGTAGAAAATTCTAATCTGTTTTGTAACATATAACTTGTAGTCTCTCCTTTTTAATGTAGATATTAGCTGAAAGTTGTGACTTCTATTTATTTTAGAATTAAATTTCTATAATCTAGACCTTTTATATGTAAATGTATTTTTTCTACGAACGTGTCAAAATGACAACTTTTTGCACAGTTTCTAGTGTCAAAAGTGACATTTATAGCACTCTTAATATTAGTGCTCAAATTACGTCTTTTTAACACGTTGCCATTGAAGGAGTGTTTTAATACTATTAGTCCGGGAGCCAGCAACCTTTTTTAATGACCAAAACCACAAAATCTGAAAATGTTTCCTAAGCTTTATTTGGTATCACTAGTAAGTGAATGGACCTCCAGCTGGCGCACTTCCGGGGGGTGTAGCTGCGGCATCCTCCCACACACGTAAAATAATAATAAATAATTTTAAGAGACGTTGACAGAAAATACCTGATTTACGCCAACTAATTACCAATTATTTTGATAAATGCTATCGAACTTGAAAAGCAAGGCACGGCATATTTAAAGATTTCCACGTTTTAAATTAGTATTTTAAAATAAAAATCGCATCTTGAATATTATTATTGGTATCATTTGATGCGTAATAATTTTATCTTTCCATTGATACCATTACCTTCCCTGTAACTTGAATTGGCCAGCAGGAATCGACAAAAACGTTCAATACAATGTTAATCGGCTATGTTCGACTTTGAGAACGGACACCCGGTATAGTGTACTAATACGTGTAAATTAATAAAGTAATGTATTAACAAAATTTTTAGATTTGGTCTTCTTCGGATTCATCGCCATCTAAATATTTACTTTTCGCATTTTAATGTCCACATATTTACTGTTTATGTTATGTATAAATATTTAAATGTGTAAATATTTACTAAAACTTTTTAAATTCAAAAACTTGTGAGATAGTATAATAACTGCATGGACGTGTTTAATAAGAAAAGCATAGATATCTGATACTGTCAGAGCTGAAATTTGGTAATACAATAGTTAACTGAATAAGTTAAACGAAAAAAATATCCAGCTTTATATTTAGTGAGGGAAAAGTGTCCAGCTGATGCAGTCAAAGATACAATGCGCCCAAGCGCATACCGATGCGCAGCGTCTTTCACTGCATCAGCTGGGCACTTTTCCCCCACTAAATATATAGCTGGATGTTTTTTTTTGTTTAAGTTTTTAACTTAACTATTAGTTTACCAAATGTCAGCTTTTGCAGTATCAGTTTACTCAGCGCATATTTTTTACTTCTTTACGTGAAAAGCTGGGGCATAATCCACCACTCTAAAATTGGCTGGATACGTTTTTTCATTTATTTATAACATAATCAACATGTTAACAAAGTTTCAGCTTCTTGCGGTATTAGTTTTTTTTATTATTATTATACGTGTGTGGGAGGCTGCCGCAGCTACACCCCCCGGAACTGCGCCAGCTGGAGGTTCATTCACTTACTAGTGATACCAAATAAAACTTAGGAAAAATTTTCAACTTTTGTGAAATGACTAACTCTAAACGGTCACTGACTCCCGGACTATATATTAAAACACGCTTTGTCGTAAGTTTGAATATCAACATAACCTAGAATATCTAACACAATGTGACGGAAGAAGTATCACCGAACTAAGTTTTTATATTTCTATTACGATCATAGAAAAAATAGCGTATGATGCACGTGTATAAGAGCCATTAAAGCACTAGTGACGTTAAAAGCACTCCGCTTGCGCGTTGTGCTTTTAAACTCGTCGCATGTGCTTTAAAAGCGTACTTATACACTATTATCATAATATACTATAAAAGTTTAATTTAAAAATGTGTATTTTAGTTCTATTTGAATATTATAAAGAAATACTACTCTCTGATACATACAGGTGCTCCAGCACCTAGGTACCTACCTATCGTATGTATTTCATATTGTATATATATTGTGTATATATATTTTGTATCTTTTTTTGTATATAAATAAATATCTATCTATCTAAAATCAAAGTACGATTTGGAGTAAATACTCATGTACCATATAAATCAGGACGAGGTTGAGAACTTATTTTCTTATGTTAGCGGAATGGGCTGTCAAAATGACCACCCCACTGCCCTTGATATTAAATATCGCTTACAATGGTATATTTTAAGCAAACATTCCGTTGTAATTTTTACAGTTAATAAAAACGCACAAGAAGGTTCCGAGACATGTCTAGCCACCCCTCTACAACAACTTGATGAGGAAAACAACTGTATTACTCACGATATGTTGGCCTCTAACGTGGATGAAAAGGAGCAGTCAGAATCGACGTTATTAGAAGAAGAATTCCAACTGTCTTCGACATTTATCGATTGTGATGACGTAGATACTTTTGACCATCATTTGAGATACCTTCGGATCACATGGACCTGTTGGACGATTTCGAAAAATTACAATTCAATGATCACATCAATGACGAAAGTCTTCAATACATTGCAGGGTACGTTGCTTACCGCTTCTCAACGAAATATCCTGATTTAATCATGAAAAGTCATGATCCCACCATCGCCCAAGCTCGGTAGGATCGAATGTATTTCTAGGGGTAATTTGATGGTGTCTAGTGATGATTTATTGAGTGCTGCTGGAGTATTAAACGAAAAATTTTCTTATATGCATGGAGGTTTATCAAATGAAAAAAAATTATTCACTACTTACTCTAGCAAAAAAATACTGCTTCGAAATTGCCGACAAACGTTGAATTGCCCTTTGAAGTGCTGTTGTGTTTGGCCCGTACCCGAACTTATATCCATTTGCAAACATTAAATAAAAAAAGTTATTCGAATACTCAACAAAATTTAGAAAGTAAAATTGGTAAATTTACGAATAAGAAAAAACAATGAATAAGTATGATTATAATATATGTATTTAATTTTAGCATAATGTAGAATTTTTTCTAATAAGACTCCTGAAAGTTTCCCTCTTCTGTATGTTTATATGTATGCTTATAAACAGACTTCAGAGGCAACATGGCAGATGTATACCACGAGATTTAACACATGCTGTGAGCTTATAATACGAATAAATTCAGTTTAAAATCATCGCAAGGATATAATATCATAGAGAATAGCGTAGTTTCTCCTCGATACTGACGTCACAGAGTGGTGGGGTTAGAGATGCGTGCTGGCACACCATGTTATTTTTCCACCATGACAATTTCTAATAAATCAATACGTAAGGTAAGTCTATTTGTGGGAGCTTTAATTAGTACAGATAAAGTTAACAAGCAAAACTAGTATAGTACACAGAAGTAGTACTTTTTAGAAGAAATCATTTATAAAGGTTTCATATTCACGTAGATATATTCCCAATAGGGGTAGAAACAAATTCTACACAAAAAAGGTTATATTGTCTTTTTGGCTAATTTCCATCCAACTCTGGCAAATTGCGTTTAAAGTTAAAGCGACAGTTCTGAAAGCGCTGTGAGAAATCAATATATGTGGGTTCTCACAGAAACTATCTCAAGAAGTTAATATTTATGAAATGAACGTTACCTAAATATAGTGGAGCAGATCATTGTCGACACAACGCATACTATATCTACAATTTTTAACAGTTTCTGGGCTTTATCGACTGTTGGAACCATGCATTTTCTAACTTAAGCTCGTTTCCACACCACCTATATGAGGTAGAGCCCTCGGCGCGTTTTTTTTTAAGTGGTATCTCCAGAAGACCTATTCCACTAACAGCTTTCTTCCTTATTTGTTTGTTGGGTCATCTTCGGTTAATATTTCTTCAGATGCTGCATTTAGGCAACCTTGTCCGTGGCAGTTGGAGCACATAGTAGAACAATGTAATCCAACTCTAAGACATCTGCATTGTTTACCGCAACCCTTTTTACAGCTGCACGATATAACTTGCAGAATAGAAGTCAAAGCTGGTGTTTCAGTAGTAAAAACTGGTGATAACATATTGCCTATTTTCCCCTCGCCAAGATTGAATTTGGTGAAATATCCGGTATCAATGTTGTTTTAACGCGGCAGATGTTGATGGCAATCCACATAAAATTTACAGCATGTTTTGATTGGCCAGCCAATTTATTAAATGAAGTGAATCTATAGCTATTTAAACAAGTTTCTGTTCGTACTGCTTAATATAATGCAAGTGTGAGATTGAGGATTGTTGAAAAGAGGAACAATATCTTCAAAATCCGTTCTCCTGTTTAGTATGCTTATTATTTCTGCTTTGTCTTTTCCAAAGGAAGCAGAAATGGTATCATAACCACTAAACGCATGCGCAAATAAAACGGTTTCTTTACAATTTTTAAAGACATTTGAAGATTGTAAATTGATGGAATTATATAGTCTTTTCTTTATATTTCCTTGAGCAGGTTTTAAAAGGCGGATATCTTTATCTGTGTCATGCTGATGTGATAGATTGATAGCACTTGTGACAATTAGCAAATCAGCATTGTCTACAGGACTAAGGGTTTTAATATTCTCAGCTTCCAATCTCTCGACTAGTTGAGAAATTAAACAATCTAATTAGTTAGCTAGATTAGTTAACAAAGACTTTTGTTGATCATGTATTGGTGTGTTCTCATTGAACGTGATTGTAGCTGAAATTTATTTTAAAAGTCGTTGCTGTCGTTCAATGCTCTTAGTACTGTTGGCATTGTCAGCATATCCGTCAAACATCACAGTTACATTTTGACTACAATTTTTAAGGATGAAGTTAATGTAGGCAGAGTAAATGTCACAAAATCTGCCGTATTTTGGCCATACCACACGATGAATCAAATTGCCTCCGTCAATTACAAATTGGCAATCATCGCTACAGTTAAACGGTTGTTCCTGAACCTTGTTAAACATTCAGAGAGAGAAGCCTTTTTTGTTTTTCTTATTACTCCTTTTTCGTCAAACAAGGAAACAGGCACCGAGGCAAGTTCAAAACTGAAACATGTTTTTAATTCGTTTGGAGAAAGAACTGTGCAAATTATCTTCTGTAATAGCTGCATGGTATTAATTTGAATGACGTCGCCTTTAATTGTGACCGAATTTGTAGTAGAAGAAATTGACTTTGCCATGTTCAAACGTTTAGGTTTCAAATCTTCAAATGTGGTTCAACGTTATCATCAGCAACTAGTCCACTTGTTTCGTTGTTTGTTACGGACAAGATCTAGGCATGTGGTGTACCGGGTACTACCTCCTACTAAGGAGTTCCAACCCTAACAAGGGATCTTTTACATGCTACACATCTTAGTAACTTACAAGTGAAATCAAATTTTCGGTCACGATGAATGGAGAGTGGTGCTTAAGCCAAAGTATACATTTTTTGTAATCCTGTTTTAATGTTTTATTTACGAGAACTAGTAGGGTAATGTTATGTTTTTAAAATTTTTCGGCTGAGAGGTTTTGTAGCTAATTGTTTCCTTTTTGTAGAATCGGTTCGTTCTAAACAAAAATTATCTATTATCGGCTTGGCTATTGTTTTAATAATTAAAACACTTAATTCTTTTTCATGTAGTGTGCAAGAAACTAATGGGTTTTGCATCAAAAAAGGTGAAATTTGACTTATTAATTGAAGACAGGGATCCATATATGTTAACAAGGGCAACATTTCTCCAATTGTGTCTGCCACTTTTTTTACAAGCGCTACGAATTCGTTACTGGGATAAAGCAAACCTCCACGGTCTTGCAGATAAATTAATCGTAGCAAGGGCCCTGGCACCGTAGTTGACAATAATGGGGAGATACAATTATCACAGGTAATCTTTTGTTGTATTTTTCTAATTATGTAACCTGATACAAATGCTATGGATGCCGAATAAATGTTGGTTTCAGGGATATCATTGATTTGTAAACTTTGGATTTTCAACCGTAGTTCTATTGGTAATAACAATCCTTCACTATTGATGGATGCTGTTGGGAGAGATGACGTTTGGCCAATACTACTAATAAAACTAAACTGTTCTGCGGTATTTGAACTGGCAGATGATTTAACTATTCCACACCGCAAAATTTGCCTTAGTGCATATTCTGCTGTTCGGGCATCTGTAGCGTCATTGGATCCACCTCTTAGTCGTATATGAGAGAAAGTTGCTTCCACTGCATCAGAACTGAATGCTCGTGTTAAGACATAATAGAAGCCAGCTTGCTCAAGTAGAAATTTTATGCATAAATAAGTACTTTCTGAAGTGAATTTTAGAGCGTGTGCAGTTTCCTTTGTCAATCCTGGCAATCCCATGCTACTGGAGTTAGTTTGTATTTCATCTATATAATTTGGAAAGGTTACATGCAACCAATGGAGACGTTCATCCGACACATGAACGTAAGGTGCAATGCTGCTATCCAAGGAACGAATGTATTGACTTTTGTTTGAAACGTTGTGTATTTGGAAAAAATTATAAATATTCTCCATGTATTGTACTGTAGCATCAACGTTAAGAAAATTATTGTCTCCGGATTCTTTCAAAAATTTAAATGAACTAGTCACTGTAGGAGTAAATATTTGGATAGCCCGCAGAACATTCATCTTTTCAAAATTTGTGGGATATAAATGCATTCTTGTTAAGTATCGAACAGGTTTAACTGGCAATCCCTTCTGTAAATTATATAATAATTTCAAATATGCTGAAGTAATTTTACCATTCGAGGAATACATATCACGTTCTAAAAACAAATTTCTGGCATTTTTTAAAGCATGACAATAATCGAATGACAAAAATAGTGGTAGTGGCGGAAGAAAAGGATGCTCGATGTAATTTCTAATTGATCCCCCACTTAACATTTTAAAAAGTGCGACATTAGATGAAAAATTGTCCGTGACCAGTCGTAACACAACAAAACCACAATCAGTTACAAGTTGCAATACTTTCAAAGTTAGCGAGTACAATGTATCGGTGGTTAATGAAGCATGGAAGAAATATCCAACTGGAATTGTGAACCTTGTTGACAGTCCATGTATAACAAAACACAGCATTTTGTTGGCAATTCTTGGTGATTGTGTAATAGTATTTGTATCGCAGGTATCAAGACCATAAATATGATCTTCCGTTCGGCTGTAGAGTATTTTCTGTTTGATAGCCATATCGTCAACTATCAAGGAACATATTCTTTCTACAGGATGTTTAAGTACAGATATTTCTGAATGTAGACGTTCCTTGATTAGTTCATTTGCCCCATTGAACTTTCCAAGATATCTGGAAATGGTAGTTCTTGATGGTAAGGCTAACACATTTTTCCGGCAAAATTGGTATCCCTTGGTCGAACAGAATCTCCAAACTGTACACATTCTTACAGATAATTCTGACCATTTTGGTTTTAGTTTTTTATAATTTCTCACACAATCCATCAAGAATACTGCCTTTTCATCGGAATTATCTGCGTCGCTAATAATTTCTTTTATAGATTCAAACACGGCCAAATTTACATATTGTTTGATGTTTCTCAGTTCAGACACACACCTTTGATGTTTTTCCTGTAGTTGTTCTAGCTCTGCAGTAAGAGCATTACATCTTGCTTGGTAGTCAATGGTTTCAGAGGAAACAAAAGACTCCAATCCGTTGTCATAATTATTACTGGTGACATTTTGAGTTTCAGCAGAATTTTCCGAAGATGTAAAATTCTAAAATAAAAATTCTTTTTAAGAGTAAAGGAAAGCTTTACATACATGAAACTAACGAATACAGAGGGTACTGCTCCTTTTCTCAAACGGCAGGAGTTACCACTGTTAACAAGCTGCTGTGGTTCGAAATGATCTTTACATAAGGCTGTATAGTCTGTAATTTTAGAGATATCTGCAAGAAAAATGTAGTTAACATGCAACATGTAGTTTTTTTACTGTTTATTAATACCACAAAATTCTTGTAAAAATTCAACCCATTGCTGCCGAACACACAATTCACTAGGCAGTTGAAAAAACGGATACTTTTTATTCTTACACAAAAAACATCTTCTAACTAGGGATGTCGTACCCGGTCTAAAATCAAACCCGGGTACCTGAAAACAGTACCCGGGTACCCTCGGGTACCCGAAATATACAGTGTGTCTGCTTAAGTTCGCACCATATGGAAAACTTTTTTATTATTAATTTTACGAAAAAAAGTTATTCTTTATAAAAAGTTCTGGATGGTCTAAAACTTAAAATGCAATCATCAGATAAAATTTTTTTAAGCCGTATACGAGGAATGTCAAAAAATATGAATTCTGCCCAAGAGTAAAGTACCTTTTTTCTATAGCACATGTTAAAGTGTGCTTTTATCAACTCAAAACAAAAGGTCAAGTTTTACTTTAACAGCAAGGGTAGATAAAGTAGCACTTTAACATCAAGGATAGATAAAGTAATTTAATTTTCTAACTTTTGTTTAAATTAAATATGACAGCTTCGTATTATCGTAGCAACCCAATCTAGCTACTGACATTTTGAAATGTGATTGCTGTCTTTATTTTCTTTTGAAATTGTTAAAGTTCTTGCTATAGAAAAAAATATTGTATTATACACGACGTTAAACGATTCACTCGTGGATAAAATTTAACTTTATCGTCTTGTATAATAAATTACTATTGTTTGTGGCAATATCGAAAATTGTTATTAAGAAAAGTTGATTAGAATTTAAAACTACGTTCAAATATCCAATTACACCTATCTACGATGAAAATCAAGTTTTGTTATTTTTCACATTTTTTTTTCAGTTGTTTCATCATCAAAATAATGCAACATAGAGGTTACGAGACGTAAAGGTTATCAAAGTTTTAACGAATAAAGAGATAACTGAAAAGCGTTTCCGATATTGTCAAAAATAAAGTTTTCCGTATGAAACAACTTAAAAAATATGTGAAAAATAACAAAACCTGATTTTCATCGTAGATAGGTGTAATTGGACATTTGAACGTAGTTTTCGATTCTAATCAACTTTCCTTAATAACAATTTTCGATATTGTCACAAATAAAGGTACTTTACTCTTGAGCAGAATTCATATTTTTTGACATTCCTCGTATACGGCTTAAAAAAATTGATATCTGATGATTGCATTTTAAGTTTTGGACCTAGCAGAACTTTTTATAAAGAATAACTTTTTTTCGTAAAATTCTCCATATGGTGCGAACTTAACCCATTCGCTGCTCATGGAAATTTTGCGCCTACCGCCAGGAGCGGCAAGTGTTTTTCGTTATAAATGTGGTTTTACGTAGCGATAGTTTATGATCTTTAACTAAAATGTGCTTTCAAGGTCAACAGTGTTGTGTCCAGAAGCAAACGCCAAATGGCGTCATGCGCACATTTTGTACCTT
Source organism: Agriotes lineatus (assembly GCA_940337035.1). Lineage (NCBI taxonomy): Eukaryota > Metazoa > Arthropoda > Insecta > Coleoptera > Elateridae > Agriotes > Agriotes lineatus. The sequence continues at coordinate 40,891,817 of OW679199.1, read as the reverse complement.
TTCACATAATGTGCTCAAGACGCCAAATGGCGTTAGTTAATATATATAGTTTTTTGCGTTGGTATGAGCAATGGAATAATAAGAAATGGTTAATTTTCAACTTTTTCTTGTTTATTAACTTTTATTCTACTTAAAAAACACAGAAAACAAAAAACTTAAAAATTAAAATACAAGTAAAATTAAATAACGTAAATAAGCTATTATAATACATATATAATAATCATTGGAACATAAAATTCAAGTCAGATACTCTAGCTTTGAACACAAAGAAAAAAAATTCAATAAACTTAAGTTACGGTAAAATCGTTACAAAAAAATAAGTAAACAAAGAAGCAATTCATTTTCTTTATTTTTTTTTATGAAATAGTTCAAAACATTTGTCAACGCATAAACCGGGTTTTTCCGGACAAGCTTGGCATTCCCAAACTGTGTCTTTCCTTATTTTGCTTTGGCTGCACACGCGACACCTCTTCCTAGGTCTTCGATTTCCTTCTGTGGTGCCTATTTTTCTTGGGACGTGTTTGGTTACTTTTGATTGATCAGAGGGCACTTCCGGCAGTAATTTTTCTATAACTTCTAAACGGTATTCATAAAATGACTTACGTTTACCAGAATACTTGCAGAATAATGTGTACGAATTGAATAAAAGAAGTTGTAAAACGTGTACTGCTAGTTTCTTGTACCAAAAGAGTGTTTTGCGAAGAGATGGGTAGTAGGACATCATCTGGTCTTGCTTATCTATACCACCCATATATTTATTGTATTCAATAATTGGAAGCGGTTTCTCTTTTATAGTACCTCTTTTATTACTAACTGCCATCATTTCATTATCAAATTCTGTTGAAATGTAAGTAACTTCTCTTTTATCCCTCCATTTCCCCACCATTATGCCGTCAAAGTATTTAGCAGTTGTTTCGCCCACTTTTAGTTTAGCCGCTACGACTTCTTTGGGATTACCTTTTCTTTCTTTTCGTAACGTTCCTGTGCAGTACGTTTCTTTATTTAATAATTCTTTTGCCAAATTGCAACTGTTATAGAAGTTGTCCATATATAGAGAATGTCCTTTGTTCAAGTTGTCTTTCATTAAATGCATAACCACCTTTTGGGCGTGTCCTTTACCCCCGAGGGCTAACTGGCCAGTGTAGACCGCAAAATTTAGAATAAGTCCACTCGGTTCGGTCAACATGTATAATTTCAGGCCATATTTGTGTCTCTTATTGGCAATATATTGCCTAAAGACAAGCCTCCCACGCCAAAGCACCAAAGACTCATCCAGACACAAGTTTTTTCCCGGATAATACAAACTCTGCATTTTTTTGTTAAAATAGTCCAGGACTGGCCTAATTTTGAATAGCCGATCCTCAGGCACGGGTTCGTTTGGTCTAGGATTTCTAGAAAAGTGCAAACACCTCAAAATTATTAGAAAGCGATCTCGTCCCATATGGTCTGAGAAACAATTTAAATTGAACAATCTGCTCTTCCGCCAATAATCCTGTAATCGGTTGATTTTTATTGTGCCCATGTGATATACTAAACCTATAAACTTGAGCAGTTCCTCTTGTGTTAGGTCTTTCCAGCGAGCAATTCTGGAATTGTTATGCCCACCTTTTGTTATAAAAAGGTCAACTGCATAGTGATTAGTCTCCTCTAGGATCATATGTAAGAAATCGTCATCAACAAGAAGCCGAAAATACGCATACGGGTCAGGATCTTCAGGTAAATCGACCAGCATTTTGTTCGTTGCAGAAAAATTTCAAGTTTTTTTTCCTGTATTATTGTCTTGCCAATTACCAATAACCTCCTCAATTTGTGCCCTCTCAGTCTCGTCAATCTCCTCATCCATAGGAATAATATCCACTAAAAAAATAAGGTAATAAACTAACCTGTACACACAGACGCGAATCTAACTTACCGTCATCAACCTCATTATCGCTCTCTACCGACGTATCTGTAGAATCAGAATTATCGTTTTCATCGGGTTCATTATCAGAATCGTAAAGAAAATGGCGCAATTCATCCTCTGTCAGGTTATTGGGGTCTTTTACCTCAAATCTGGCCCGCTTAATGCCAGATGGACCAGGTTGACTATCATTCATATCGATAATACAAACACTTCGTGCAAACACAAGAAAAAACGGCCCGAACTAATAACGGCTACAGCTGCACGTCGTCTTAAGCTTTTGTTATATGCTCACCAAATTTCACATACTTTGCGCCACTGCTAACGAAGTACTGACTCGTAATATCCAACGCAAGCTTTCACGCCAAATGGCGTCATGCGCACCACGCGTGCGCAACGAAGGCCGCCAAATGGCGTCATGCGCAGCGAATGGGTTAAGCAGACACTGTAGAACCAAAATGTTAGCTTACATCGAAACATCTGAGGGAGCTACAATTTCTTTCTTTACGCTGCGAATTTTAAACTGAACTGAAATAAATTCAAACTGCAATTCGTCTGTTATTTATAAATATTTTCATACTTCCAAGTGCTATCAAATTCAAATACGTGACTTTTTATTCGAAATTTGTAGCAGCATCAAAATCACACAGATGATGGTTATGTTACTTCATCCCTTACTTACGCGATTTAATGGTACTATTGACGGGTTGAATATTTCCGTGAAGCGGATTTATTATATGAAACAAGAAACATTAGGTGGTATGGGATGGGGTGATTCTGGTTATTACTGCATGGTTATGTTTTTCTCGAGGTTTTTCTAGAGCTTATCCATATTGTTTTAAGTTTTTATCATCTTCTCCGAAAAAGGCTAACTTTCTAGAAATTACATAATTTACTAGTCGGGTACCCGGGTCCTGAAAATATACCCGGGTCGACTATTACCCGGGTCGACCCGGGTACCCGCCGACATCCCTACTTCTAACCATTTTAAAGATGTACACAGAGTGTGATAATAAAATTATATTCAATACTTTTAACAAGCAGAATACCAAGTGCTATAACTATTTTGATTGTTTTGTTTGAGAATAACAATTATAAGTTGTCAATACATTTTCAAAGGTGACTATTTATATTTCAATTTTAGTCAATTGAAAAAATAAGTGTTTCTATGGAAACAATGTTTACATATTAATGGTGATTATTTCCTTCATACCCATAATAATGCGTAATCACTATGGTTTCTATCAGTTTAATAATTTAAAAAATTCAAACGTCAAAATTTAACCGCGGTTAAATATGTCTCAACATTTAATCGCTTGTGCATACATGATTATTAAAGGTGCTTTACCAACTGAATTTTATCTATTTATTCAGGCAATAATCATGCCGAATATCCCGCATGCATATAAACTAGCCTGAATAAATTTTGAAGTTTTTCTGTCAAAATGTTTTGCTCTGAAGAAATATATCTTGTACATTTTCCACCCCAAAATCCCTCGTGCTACTCACTCGGGATTCTTGTTGAGCGACATGTTTCTTAGCACAACATTCAGACAGAAAACATCAAAATTTAATCGGCTAATTTAATGCACTTGGGATATTACTGTTGATAATTTCAAACAGGGAATTTATAATTTTTTATGTTTGGTTGAGCTTGTTTCCTGTAGATGTATGAAAATAAAAATGTGTCGTTCTCGAATTAATTCTGTGACAGCTGTCATGATATTACTGTGATCTGTTTTTGCCTCATAATAAATGAGGCAGTCTAGGTGGCAATGATATCTGTAATTTGGGTTGCATTCAAAATTTGTCAGCAGCTACACGTTTCGTGGCCCGCCCTATATAGCGATCCACTTTATCCATAATTTCGGGTAAAGTGGATCACACATTTAAAATTATACAAATTTCACTTTAAACATATGCTGGATAAAGTGCATTAAAACTAAATAAAAATTGAAAGATTTCGTAGGGAAAAAATCCTTGTGAATCATTAAAATCAATGGAAAACTTAAAAAATAAGTCCTTTATTATTCTCAGTCTCTGTCTATACAGTCAAAATATGTCTTTATCAACAAAAAATTAAATTCTGTAGGTAGGTAGGTACCTACTTATAAAATATACCTAGGCAATGAAAAATACTAACAAAGAACTCAAAAAAATAGATAAAAAACACTCTAAGATTTCTGCTTCGTTGTTTCTCAGGTGAAAGACGTAGCGACTTCTTCGGGAATGTTTAATTGTGATTTTCCTCACTCTTTGCCCGTGCAATATAGAGGCAATATCTATATTCTGAGGATAAATGAAGATATATTCTTTGGTACAGCTCTTCTTTCCAAAGTGCTAACAGTAAATTCTTCTTCACCCACCTCCACAATCTTTCCAATGAAGTGACGATCTCGTTTGTTAGTCTCAAACTTTGCAATAACAAATTCGTCCTTTTCAAAGGTTTCTGGAACTGAGTCTGGTTTTGTTATGGTCTTAGATGATTCACCAATTTCGTACATGCTGTTCATATCTTTTGCAGCATTTCTTATAATACCAGTTTCTAGATCCTCATCTTCCTCAACCTCGCCGAAATCAGTATCGATACCGCGATCATTGATATCACTGGCACTACTGATGCTGGGACTTCTCATCTTCGTAATGTTTTTTTCTTAACCTGCTTTCCCTTTTCAGATCCTTTTACAGCTAGGTCGGAGACACCAATGCTCTTCCCAGCACGTAAAGACATCTTCTTGCCCCTTTTTGGTGTCGTGGCGTAGCCGGTCTTCAGTTGGTCCACATGGTTTACGATTACATCTGTCCAGGAATTCCGTGCTTCTTGAATCCCATTTTTTGTTTTAATCTTTGATAAAACTGCTTCTGGCTCAAAAGGCACAATTCCACAGGCTTTGGACCCAGCTTGAGCATTTGCACTCGAGTGTTGCCCGAGTCTCAAAACAGCATTTTTAAGTTTGGCGGGAAAAATTGTCTTGGGTAAAACCCCAGGATTCTTCAATTTCCACTACTCCATGCCTTCTCTCTACTTACGTTTGAGCAGTGCAAAATGAGTTACGTCCAATGGCTGTAGCATGTGAGTTGAATTTGGTGTCAATAGAACGAAACGGATGTCGTTATTCTCACATATCTGGAGAACGTTTACCGTGATAATGACTGCTCAAATTATCACCGATTAAGACTTTTTTGCCATCAACCTTCCTAAAATAGGATAGCATTATTATCAGAATCAAACCAGCCACTTAAAGTTCTATTGTACCTTGAACCATCGAGGCCACCTTCTTTCCAGCCCTCATACATGTGTTTTGCCGTATAGACAACATAAGGTGGTAAACGGTCAACAGTTTATTGACATTCCATCTCTTACAGTGCGAACAGCATTCTCCAAATGCACAGGGTCGTAGCTCCTTTTGCCGTATTTGCCTAGTTAGTAGTTTCTTTTGATATTTACGAACCATCTGGAACAAATTTGTAAAACAAAAACGTTCAGTTTCTACTTTGAAAACTTTCCCCTAATCCCCATATGAAACGACACTGGAAATACCAAAATTTTAATAAAATGCATCAACCATTTTAATAATAAAAGAGGATTAGGGGACTAAAAACAATTTTTTTGATGAGATCTACTTTGCGCCAAGAAGTTCATTCAAAAAATCCCACAGGGGCTCCCCTTTAAAACACAAAGATCTTGCCGGTTCATTACTCTAAGTCAGATGTTAGGTTATGTATATGCGCGGGTGAAATACACATAAATATTATTAACAGATCGTCTGTGCAAATAAACGAATTTTGAGGTTTCGGTAAATCTACATTTCGGAATTTTAGAATGCATAGTGTTTTATGCAAACTTACCTTTGTTTATGAAAATTAACACGTCAGCACAACCACCATTCTGTGTTAGACTGACTCACACTCATAGATAAAGACAAGACTGACTTGCGCCGGCAAAACTGGCAAGCACGTTACAGGTTTTCGATTGTGCATTTTAATACAGCAGGAAGTTGTGATCCACTTTGGCCCAGCAAATCCACTTAGCCCCGGTTGACGGTATTGTATTCCATATGTCAAATATTTAAATTTGCCGCCATAAATAATCTACGTTTCAGTATCAATCAATAGATGTCTCTAGGGGGTGTTCCCTATTAGAGATCCTGTATATAGTTTACTAAGAGTTGGGCAAACAGCCTGATTTGACATACATTTTTGATCCAAATTAGATATTTGACATATGTCGAACAAGGGTTATGGGAACCAACCTTGCTAACTTGCTTTTGATGGAGGGTTTTCAGAGTATTAATCATTCTTAGGATCTCTAGAACCGACTATTAGGAATATACGGCCAATTTAGTTACGATTTAGATTTGCATATGTGACACTATCGGTCGTAACATGTTACAAAATATGTAAAATCGGCACTTTTATCACACATGCCTTGCAAAAAGTGATCCAAACCAATCAAAATGTATCTCGCTGTTTGTCCAACTCTTAGTAACCTATATACAGGGACTCTATTCCCTATCATAGATAATATAATAATATACTATCGTATATAGAACGCAAAGTCACTGTATTTGAAATTTATTTGTTTTAAGAGCTTAGCTCCAAATGTAAAGATGTCGCTTGTGATGTTTCTATGGATACCTCCTATATAACATGCCTTGTTTTTCAAAAATTTTTGACAATAAAAAAATGTCAAAATATAATTGTACAGTGTTTAAATGTTTTAACAAAACCTCCTCTCGACACCGCTTCCCGAACCCCTTAAAAGATCGGATTAGATTTAACAGATGGAAAACTTTTTGTAAAAATCCTTACATAGAAAACTTAAATGAAGCGCGAATTTATAATAATTACCGAATTTGTGGAATTCATTTTGCTGCAGATGACTTTACCAGTAACGGAAGGCTGAATAATAGTGCTTACCCCAAAGAATCTGTTTTTGAAGGTAAGTATTAGCTGAAATCAAAGGTTTAAATTAGCCAACTGTTCCAAAGTCAATTCTGTATTTATTCCAGATGCATCGCAATCCATTGATTATCCAAACACAAGTATTATTCAAACACCAGGGAACAGCAGTATTATTGAAACGGTCACTTCAACTTCGTGTTGTAGAGCCAAACTAAGTAGAACAAAGATTTGTGCAAAGGCCAGAAAATTATGTGCAGAATTGAAAAAGTTACAACGGAGAGTTAGTGTCACAAAAGAAAAATTAATCCTGAACCGAAAATTACTACGTATTGCAAAAAAATTCCAATATAATCTTCAGTCAAGTGTTTTAAGCCAAGAAGCAATTCAGTTTTGTTTATCGCAGTTAAGAAAGAGAAACATTAAACCACACGGACGAAGATATAGCACAGATGAAAAGATTTCAGCTTTATCTATTTATAAACACTCTGGAAAAGGCTACAATTTTTTACGAAAATTGTTTGCTTTACCAAGTCGTCAAACGGTAACTAAATTATTAAACGCAATACCTATAAATGCTGGTGCTAATAATATGCTATTTAAATATTTAAAAGAAAACTCCTTCAAAATGACAAAAAAGGATAAATACTGTGTATTGATTTTTGACGAAATGTGTCTTTTGCCAAGTATATCGTATGATAAACATTCAGATAGATTTATAGGATTTGAAGATTTTGGTTATAAGGAAAATCTGGAAATAGCAAACCATGTACTTGTTCTTAAATTGAGGGGAGTATTTTCCAAATGGAAACAAAACATAGGATATATTTTTACAAATTCTGGAATAAAGAGCAAAGATTTAGTAGAAATTTTAAAGTTAACGGTACGTAAAACTCAAGAATGTAATCTTAAGATCGTTGCAACAATTTGTGATCAAGGTTCAGCTAATCAAGCAGCTATTAACCATTTAGTGAGAGAATCAAGAACTGACTCTAAAAGAAAATTAATAATAAACAATGAAGAAATCATACCATTATATGATCCTCCACACCTGTTGAAAGGCATTCGTAATAACTGTCTTTCTAAAAATTTAATATGGAATAAAGGCGAACATACTTGCACTGCAAAATGGAAAGACATAGAAAATGCTTATATGATAGATGGATGGAGTGGTGAGTTTGCTGCGATGCCAAAATTAACAGATCAACATGTTATACCAGCAAAAATAAATAAAATGAAGGTCTCTTTTTGTACGCAAGTATTCAGTCATACAGTTGCAGCCACGATGCGCTTAATGGCTAAAAAACGTAAGTAACTTATGTCAGGCTTTTAAGTACACTTACAAAAGCTTCTGTAATTTTAGATGACCGAACCCCTGATGGAAATTTTAATTTAAATGAGAGGGCTCTAGAAACAGCACAAATTATAATGTTTTTTGACAAACTCTTTGACAGTCTTAACGGAGGAACGTTAAGACCACACATTGGTAAACCTTTAAGAGGAGGAGTTACTCAGAAATCACCACATGTAAATTTTTGGAAAGAATCTATTGAAACTCTAAAATCCATGTCATTTGAGGGAAGTAAACCTCCTTCTTTAAAAAATTTCATTGTGACGCTTGAAGGTTTCATCGACATACATGAAAAATTGCAAAGTGATGGATTTAAATTTTTCTTACCGCGCGCGTTTAATCAGGATTCTCTTGAAAACTATTTTGGTAAAATTAGGAAACAACGGGGACGGAATGTAAATCCCACATGTCAGCAATTTTCAGAGTCGTATAAAACACTTCTTGTTCAAGAAATTGTAACTTCTAGAGGTGGAAACTGTGAGAGAACCAATTTAACAAATGTCTGTTCTTTAAAATCTTTGTTAGATCATCCCCTTCCAAATAATCAAAGTTTCAATAACAACCAAACAGAGATTATTAATTTCAATGTAATTAAACAAGTTTCATCTTTAAAAGAAATTTATTTTCGAAAAAATTTATATGTAAATGTGATTTCATACATATCTGGATGGGCAGCAAAAAATTAAAAAACCTCTGTTCTGTTTGCAAATCACAAATATATCGAAATCATTTAAATAATAGTGATGTAGATGCTTTGACATACGAAAAAGAATTTGGAGGGAAAATACCACACCGATTAAAGTACTGTACCTTAGTGTTTATAAATTGTATAAATAAGACATATAAAATTACAAAAATTTTATTAAACCATATGCATGGTACAAGAGGAAACCGACAATTTATTATACGTTTTGTAAAAATTCAAGTACATTTTCCATTTTCTTGCAGCCATAAAGAGAGTTTAACAGATACAAAGTTTGCAAGGTAGTAGATTTAGCTATTTTCAAATTCATTAGAGGACTAAATAATATTATAAAAGGTAAAGACAGTAGACGTAGCAAATATAATTGTGAACTATTTAACAAGGCAAAGAAAATGTATATTTCTCGTTGTAAAAATAAATCAATTTAAATATTGACTGGTGTTTTACTTATAAAAAAATAGCCTATATTAAAGTATCTAGGAAACACCCTGGAAATACCTGAAAAATACTTAGCCCCAAAAATGCAGAGGGCGTCCTTGTTTTATTTTTCAAAAAAATGCTTGAAGTTTGCGTTCTATATACTTTATATTATCTATGTTCCCTATTAAGGTCACTATATCAATAAGATACCGCCATTAGTGATTTTTTATATCTATCCTTGTCGCACAATTTTCTCCAACTGGGGATAAAAACACATAACCTAACAGATTCCTCACTTTACAAGTGCCATTACACCAAAAAGAAAATCCCCAAATACTAGTGTCTTCCTTATTGCACTTGGGAAATTTGTATTTGTTATCCTTATCTCACAATTTTCTCACATTCTCAAGCGAGGAATGGAATGGCGGTACCTTATTGATATAGTGACCTTATTCCCTATGTTCAGGCCATAGTATTTAATTTAGTTGGCCGTGGTTATGTTCATCTTCTGCAGCAGTGTTGCCAGGTCAAAATTCTAAAAGTCACTAGCTTGCGGTGGAAAAAATCACTAGATTGACAAAAATTTCACTAGATTAATTTAAACGTGAAAAACGGTGGAAATTAAAAAACAAAATTATAGAAAATCAACAAAAACACGAACAAGACCAAGTGTTTAAAAATATAATAAAAAGTATAAATGAATAACACACTACACCTACAATAATTATACCATATCTAATTTAATCATACATTTTGTTATTATGATTTTTTATTATTGCATCCGTAATAACAAAATCATAACAGTTTTCTGGCAAAATTAAGTTTTTAGAATGAAGAATTCCAGTCAAAGTGTTAGTACTTAATCTGTTTCTTGGTTTTGTTTTATTTAAATTAATTGAACTGAAAACCTTTTCAACGCAGGCGCTACTATGGGGAAGAACAAAAAAATACTCACAAACTGAGAAAGTTGGGGATATAACAAATTACCGTGGGCTTTTTTACAATTAAAAATGTCTTTCCAAAATTCTAAATTTTCCATTTCAAAATTAATGGCAGAATATTTTAGCGATCGAATTTCCCGATCTAAAGCATTGACATCCGTTATTAGATTAGGAAAATTTATAACTAAGGGGCCGAGACTATCAACATTTGCAACTATTGAAGGATTTAGAAAATTTAATGATTTAAGAATAACAGCTTCACGGGAATTAAAGGGAAATCTTTTGAAAATTTGCTGCGCTGCTTCGGTGTAAAAATGTAAACACTTCAAACGGAAATAGTATATTACATACCGAGGTGGAAAGTGTTTCATTCCTGTCAAGAAGTATTTAACCGAGACGCGTAGCGTAGCGCATTTCAAATCTCAGGCTGCCATCTGTCCGTCACAGCGAAAACTAATTTCTAAGATTGGAATAATAATAGTAGGTAGTAATTTGCAACAACGGCGAAAGGGGCCAAGGAATTTTTGCTTTATTATTTGGTTTTTTTATAAAATAGACTGCAAAAAATCACTAGATAATTCTCTTTTGGCAAAAGTTTTCACTAAATCGCTAGATTGACTAAAAATCACTAGATCTAATGAAATTTCACTAGACCTGGCAACACTGTTCTGCAGGTTGCCTAACTTTAGGGGTTCGTTAAAACTGGCTTCACCTAAATCGCACTTTGTTACCTCTTCCCCACTCTATACTCTAAGGGTGCTGCGCATAGACAGGGGTGCCAGATGTCACGATTTATCGTGAGTTCTCACGATTTAATTGTAAATCTCAGTATCTCACGATAATGACTATTTATCTCACGCTTTTTGTACCCATTCTATTTAAAAGAATTTTATAAAAAATTGTTACAATAAATTATTAAATAGAAAAAAATGTATGTTAGTCTTAATATGATATAATGTATGCTGTCAGTGATTTTATCATTTCCAACATTATCATTAGAGACCCTGTATATAGTTTAACTATATACAGGGACTCTAATTATCATCAAATACTGCTGCCATCTATGATTACAAAGAAGTTGCAAGTTGCGGTTGAATGCGGATTTAAATGTTCTTTCAAGAAATAGGTATTTACATAATTTCAAGATCAGCACACATTTAATTTAACAAATGAACAGTCAAGTACTTTATCCCTCCAAACTAATCATCCCGGACTCAGATTCTTCAGATTCTGAGTAGTCAAACAATTTTTTTTCTATATACTTAGATCTATGTATATTCTATGTAGCCATATTTTTATTTTTAGAATTTATGTGTTATTTCTATAATAAAATATTTAGTTCATTTAACATTTACTTTATATTAATTTAATTTTTTTATTTATGGCAATTATTTAAAATGTTTTAAGTATGTACAACCTATGTACTCAATGTTTAATAAATCTGAAACATATCTTCTATATTTTATTAATTTTTAAATAGCTTTTTTTTAATTTTCATCCATGGTTTCAAATTTCATCCATTTCCGAAATCTCACGATTTCTCACGATTTTTTCCCACGAAGCTAACGAATTCAGCTTGACACGATCTGGCACCCCTGCGCATAGATAAAGCACAGTCTATATATTGTATATAGACTGTGGATAAAGACAACGAAGTGCTTCGGACAAGTGCACAAGTGCGTAGTTACAACAAGAACAGATGTAAGTGCAATTCTTAATTTTATTAATAAAACTCCTGGTTTACAATGTTAATCAAATAATAGCCTCCATTAGGAAATGGTAGTATACAACGTTTTACCTGACGTAAAGTAAAGTTTATATGCCATTCAAATTCATTCATATTTTTACAGTTGAGTATATCAGTACTTGTAAACTAATAGAGCCTGTTCATTTCGTTATGGAAAAAACAAAACCTTTCCAATCTGACAATTCTAAATTATCAGTTTCAAATAATTCATTCAACGGGTGAAATTTTATCATCTATTGCTCTAAAAAACTGAATGCTGCACAGTATTTAAATGTGCTAAGTTTAGAATTGTCAGATTTGAAAGGTTTTGTTTTTTTCCCATAACGAAATGAACATGCTCTGTCATTTGAAGCAGCATAAATCAATTAATTTTTGTTACCTAGTGAAGCCTTAGTAGCGTATAATTAGACGAACAACTATTGTCCTTTTAAAAGTACAGCAGTAATAGCTCAGGAAATTGAACTACAATCCCTCGACGTTTTAAATATGTACCTAAATTTCATTGTTGCAATTTTATTGTAAGTAAACGTTTTTATTAATAGCTCTACATACCATGAAGGCCTAGGGCATAATATTTAAATTTTATTATATTTTACATATTACAAATTATAATATCGTCTATGTGGTTTCCCCATTCCAAATCGTCTTTTCCAATCTCTCTGTAATACGGTCTGGACTATCCTACTCCACTGTAACTCAACTTTGCACTAACAAAATTTAGAAAATGGGCGAAAGTATTTGAAGTACAGGTGCAAAATCATGAACCTACAAACCCTACACTTGGAAATTCGCAAGCTCAGAACACATAACGTAACCCAAAAAATGTGTTGGCTGCTTATCTAGAAACAATTACAACGAAAAACTTTGTAATTTGCTTGTATGAAATTGTATGCTAAACAAACTTTGCCAAAAAAAAATGATGTAAAAATCGCATACATGGAAGTCAGGATTTTTTTATCATTTTAATTGTACTGGACACAGGTAACACTTTCATATCCTATACAGGGTGTTTGTAGATTGCTCGACAGCCCATAACTTCGTTAATAATAAAGACATCGAAAAAAACTTTCTTTTATTTTCAATGCTAGTAAACAATCTACAAATTGTCGTAAACCATGGCCTTCTATTTCTACGTAATTATACATGATTTTGGTTTTTTAAACGAAATACCCTGTATATTTTTAGATATTTGAAATCAGCGCTAAAAATACTTTATGGTGGCATGCTTAAACTAAAATTTTGAAAATCATTATAAAAAAAAATTAAATAATTTAGTTAAAGCAGGCCATGACACCTACAATCGAATAAGATATGCAAAACAAATTCCACTTGGCTCTAAAAGTTTCTCATGGCCGAACTAACGCACCAACCGTACTAAAACAATTGAAAACTATGTATTTTAAATGGAACATGATGAGTTTCATTAAACATTTGAAAACTATAATTAATTTTGTTTGAAAGTAGCTGTAGAGATAATAAAAATACGTACAACATAAAAATGATATATTTCCATTAAAAAAAAACATGACTTTCAATTGTTTTTGTACGTTTGGTGCAACAAATCGACAGGATGAACTTTTAGAGCCTAGTGGAATTTATTTTGCATTTCTTATTCGAATGTCGGTGATCTTTAGTCAGTCATGGCATACTTTAGGTAAATGCTTTTTATTTTTTTTTAAATATTGACTTTCCAAATTTTAGTATAAGCGTACTATCATAAAGCATTTTTAGTGCTGATTTCGAATATTTACAAATATACGGGGTGTTCCATTAAAAAAAATGGCTTCTTGCTTCGGTAAAAATTATTAATTTATTTACGAACTTATCTTTCCGAATTCACCGCGGCCTGTGATAAATCCTTATAATTTTGACAAATAACATCTCTCAAGTGCGTTACCTTTAAGAAATAACCCTCGGCTTTGCCTCGGGTTATTTCTAGGCAACGCACTTTCGGGTTGTTATTTGTCAAAATTATGGCGGGTGATTATCACTGCCCTTGGTAAATTATAGCTGAAAACGTCGCAGAAACTTTCGCATTTGCATCTGGCAACACTGATTACGGCTGCCCGTGGGGTTACATTATCTATGAAATGGGCTTTTGCCGAGTAAAAACGCATCGTACCTTGCTGCATGTCCTTGCAACAACGAATTTGATTCTACGCCAATGTAAACGAAATTTCGAAGACAAAGGTGCTCGTCCGCGTTTCTGCTTTAAATATAGTGAGATATCCCTCGACGACATTTTGCTTTGCAACTTCGCTTTTGCCAATAGCTTCTGACAAGGAGTTTGATCGCTAATCAGCCAGCAAAGACCTTCGAAACAAATGTGAGTTTTTTGTTTCTGTAGTTTTTGTTCCAGTGACACGATCTAGCGTTCAGTGTTGCCATCTCATTTTTAGGCGATCGGTAGATTTTTGCGGTAAATTTCGATAGATCCCAAAAATTTTTGGTAGACACAATCAAATGTGTTTTATTTGAAATCGGCGTCAAAGTACCTTGAAATCGTCATTAAAATACGAGAAATCTGCATTAAAGTAATCCATTGTTTTACGACTTTTGTAGGTGGCGAGGCGACAGATAAACGTCAACCAACGTCGGTTAAAATGTTGTAATTTCACGATTTCTCGATTTCAAATAAAACATAATGTACTTCTCGGCACTGAAGTTTCTTTTTATCTCCCTCATGGGCTTATTTGCCTTGGCCCTACGGGCCTCGGCAAGTAAATCCACATTCGTGATAAAAAGTTAAACTTCAGTGCCTTGGTATACAAACTACTATTGTAGTACCTACTTACATTTTTGCAATTGCCAAGTTTCAGTAAACCGGCAATTTAAAAAGTCACATATATTTATATTTCACTTTCTAATTAAATAAATAAAATCAAGACGAAAACTTACTTACTTTATTACGAACTGTGGAAAAACTACACCAAGTTAAGTTACTTAAAACACTATTGACTACTAATTCATATATGCAAGTACAATAATATATAATACATGAAAAATATTTTAAATGTACGTGTAACATATCACCTTAAAAAATATATAGGTACCTAATATCTTTGCCGCCGCTTACAGAATACATTTGTTTTGTAATTTTTTTAAGAATATTCTTATCAACAGAAAAATCGTAACACTTATCCTGCCGTATGTACCTTTTTAGTATGTTACAAACCGCTAATTGTTGAACTTGAATGTCTATTTCTTGTTTTGGTTTTCATTAAATTTATAGCCGGAAAGATTCTTTGGACATTTGCAGATGAATGGGGCAAACAATAAACAAAAGACAAATTCGCATAAAACACCAAACATCGAGCAATCATCTCCATATTTTAAAGCCCTTACAGCAATCCAAAATTCTTGCAAATCATTTGAAAATTGTTTAATTTCCTCAGTGTTCCTTAACAACCTCCGTTCGCTGTCGATATTTTGCAAATCTTTATTTGAAATGATATTGGGGAACATTACAGCAACATGCGCAATTGTTGCTAAATTACCAGTTTTCACTGTAACAGCGTCTAAAAATTTAAATGTTTCTAGTATAGGGCATTTAATATTTTTTGAAGTTGGCATATGCATATCATTTTTGTACTAGGGATTCTGTATTTTCTTTTGCAAAGGCTTCCACACCTGTATACAGGCAGATTTGAATTTAACAGTGACAATTAATATTTTCGTACACTAGCATTGAAAGAGCTACTTTGCCGTTCAATTTATTAATCAGAAAGTTGCACTTTGCGGTATTCGTACGGCAAAGTAGTATTTTGCGGTATTCGTACGGCAAAGTAGCAGTTTGCCGTACGTTTCCTTAGTTACAACACATATAAAACGTTACGTTACGTTACATTACTCTACTTATTTGCTATATACGAGGATAAATTTAGTATTCCGTTTTGTATGCTAGTGTACGAAAAACTATTGTACGAAACTCGTATGAAAGTGGCTTTTCCATAATCGTCTCGAAATTCCGGACTCGGCCTAACGGCCTCTTCCGGAAACATCTCACTCGTACTGAAAAGCTCCACTTTCTATACTTGTAACGTAAATTACTATTTCTGATTCTCAGTGTCAAAGTAGATATTTTTCTACACTCACCGGCACGAAAAACGGAGCACTTGCATTTTTTTATTAGATTTAAAATTGTATCCCTTTGTGATGTTTTATTATTACATTTATTATTATACATGTTATAATGTTAAATGTTTAATAAATGTATAATAATAAATGTAATAATAAAACATCACAAAGGGATACAATTTTAAATCTCATCAAAAAATGCAAGTGCTCCGTTTTTCATGCCGGTGAGTGTAGAAATTCTCGGCCTGAACTTTTATAAAATGTAATCAAAATACCTATTAATAACCGCTACGTCAATAGTATCCAACACAGTATTTGTATAAT
Source organism: Agriotes lineatus (assembly GCA_940337035.1). NCBI lineage: Eukaryota > Metazoa > Arthropoda > Insecta > Coleoptera > Elateridae > Agriotes > Agriotes lineatus. Next base: position 40,875,452 of record OW679199.1, on the reverse strand, counting down.
ACCCTTAAAAGTAGTTAATTACAACATTTATGACAGATGGGATGTAAATGTCACACCCTTAACCTATTTGTTTTAGTAACTTTTGTAATTACATTCCTAGACAAACTAAATTTTGAAAGTACACTCATGAAATTTTGGAAATCAAAGGCCACTTTGTGTTTTTATGTTTACTGAACAGACTAGGATGTTATTTTTCAATGGAAATCTAGCAGTTATTTGTTTGGAGCTTTCAATGTAATAGTATTTTTCTTCAAACGGCAGTAAAATATGGCATTATACTGCTGGATTGATGATGCTAAACTGTCACTTTATTGCCAAGCGGCAGATAATATTATCTGCCGCTGACGAGCGGCAGATAAAGTTATTATCTGCCGCTGACGACTTTATCTGCCGCTCGTCAGCGGCAGATAAAGTTATTATCTGCCGCTGACAACTTTATCTGCCGCTCGTCAGCGGCAGATAATATTATCTGCCGCTGACGAGATCAAGTAATTTTCTTCGAATTTTGTTCACAAAGTTGTAAATAATTTGTTATAAAAACGTTTGAAGAAAAAATACTATATGTTATTCGGAGCAAAAGTATCTTTATGTGGCTCGGCTGTACTTATCTGCCTCGCAAGCTCGGCAGATAACCCGTCCAGCCTCGCCACATAAAATATAACTTTTGCTCCTAATAACATAATATACTATTATCTTACAGTAGCGCCTATTACCATACATTATACAACTGTTTTCAGTGACTAAAATGAAGTTTTATTCACAAGTGAGTTTTCATTATTTATACTACTGCATTGTTGGTAGCACTGTCAAGCTATGTCAAATTCGTAATTTTCAGGTTAAGTTTTGCGTCAGTCTGTGTCAAATAACAAACAAAACCTAACCTACGAACCTCAAATTTGACATAGACTGACAATACACTTCAGTACTGCCAATACACTTCAGTACTGTCAAACGTATATCACAAATCATAGGCGATTAATTATAAATTTATTTCGCGACATATTCTGACTGCGCCAACTATTTAGGCACAAGAATTGCTACTGTAAGATAAAACGTCGTATATCACACGTGAGCGAAATGCCATTATAAGCTCGTGAGAAATTGTATCGCTCGTGCTGAGGCACTCGCGATTCAAAATTCTCACTCGCAAATAATGATGCATTTCTCTCACTTATAATATAATCTACTATTAACATTACTAGCTTGGTAAGAGGGTTTTTACTGGCAAATGAAGGATATGACTGGCGAGCCGCAGGCGAGCCAGTCACCTTCTTGAGCAGTTAAACCTGTTACCTAGCGTGTATTGTTGAATATTTTATTTGTTCCTCACTTGTAAATACCTAGAAATTTACCATTTATTCAAAATGTCAAACTGACAAGCAACTAAATTAATCAATATGACACATACTAAGGAAGACAACTCTGGCTTTGCACGCTATCATTTATCTATGAGCACGCTTGTAAAACTGACAGTTAACTTGTATAGTATTTAACATTACAAGCCAGGTAAAACAGGTTTTACTGGCGATAGGATTGGGATGACTGGCGAGCCGTTAGGCGAGCCTGTCATATCCTTGAGCCAGTAAAAATGGTTACCTGGCGTGTATTGTTGAATGTTTTATTGGTTCCTCACTTGTAAATAACTAGAAATTCACCATTTATTCAAAATGTCAAACTGACAAGCAACTAAATTAATCAATATGACACATACTAAGGAAGACAACTCTGGCTTTGCACGCTATCATTTATCTATGAGCACGCTTGTAAAATATAACTGGCTAGCCAGTAAAAAATTTACTGGCTAGCCAGTTAAGAAACATTTTCAAGGCGAATACAGTGACTTGATAAATTGATGTTTACAAGTGAGGAACAAATAAAAGATTTTACAAGTTAGTAACTTGTTAAAATAAACTTTCTTGATTAATACAAAATTCTAAACAGCGCAGTTTAAAAAACTGTATTTGTTCGTTTGTGACTGTAGTAGATATTAATGTTGCAGTAACGTTTGCCCTAAAGTACATTTCTTCAACTGGCAAAAAATTATGCGGGCTATTAAAATCTACATTCGTCAAAGATTTAACTCTTTGTAAATATTCTCTTTTCAAAAAACAATCAAACAATGACTTTAAAATTGAAGAAACTCTTTTGTGTTATGAATTTGAGGTTTTTCATCTTGCAGCTCTTTATTTAATTGATTAAAAAAATTGCAGAACGTAATCGAGAAATTCGAAAAATAATTTACTTGTGGGATCGTTTAATTTATTTTATTTCCTCGTGGTTTGTTAAACGGTCATTTACTGTCGTCTGAACTGACTCGGTAAATGAGTCTTTACACGCCAGGTGCGTGTAAAGTTTTACTGTCGTCTGAACTGAGGTAAATGAGTCTTTACAGGCCAGGTGCCTGTAAAATGCTGCCATCGCGACTTTACAGGCACCTTGTTTTTTAATAGATACGTCCTTTATTAATCACTAATATGATATTTTAAGATTTTCAGCAAGAGGAAATAAAACGTTGTACGCGGCTCGCTTGCAATTAGCCTTTATTGGGGTTCACCGGATTACAGCGCTCGCTCCTACGTCGCTCACCCTGCAAGTATCCGGCTCGCCCATAAAGGCTAATTTACTAAGCTTGCCACGTAAATAACTATAAAATGTGTTCTGCAGCGGTAATTTCGTTGCAACCGCATCTATAAAATATAATTAAAGGGGTTCAAATTGCTCTAGTATTCTAGAGACGACCATATGAACTGATAGCCGTCGAGTTTGTGAGGGATGAAGAATCCTATGAATTTTAATGTTACAAACTTTTTTAAACAATTCGTAATCAGCTGTTCTTTTAGGCCTAGCACTAAAAAAATTATATATATCCCTAATTAAATCTTCAATAAACCGAGGCAATTTTTGGCCTGCATATGATGCACATAAATGAAATGAATGGCAAATGCATTTCATCACGTACATGTGAGGTACGTCATTTTGAAGTAATGACATAACAGAGTGATGCGCCCCCATCATTACGTTAGCACCATCTGATGCAAGTTCTATCAGGGCCGGCGGTTGACGTGGGTAGTATGGGTAGTACTACCCACTCGAAAATAACCGTGTGGGTAATTACCCACTCGAAACTTTCGAGCAAAACCTAAAATTTGAATTTTGGGGTGGGTCCTATTCGGAACTACAGCCAGAGGTAGTCATAGAGATCTCTTTTACGCTTTGTGCCGCCCCAGTGCAGTGTGATGCGAATATATCACAATAACGTACAAAAAAGCCAGTGTTCGAATTTAAATAAATTAAATGCATTCAGTTGATGTGTTCGATTTAGAAACTTAAATGGATGAATTTATTGTTTGTAATAGAAAACGAACGTCTTGTTTCGCTCTACGAAAATGATTTAGTTGTATCTTGAAACGAATGCAAATAAATAATTGAACTTTGTGACATCTCAAAGTATATTTTTGTTAATTTTTGATCGTAACCCTGTATCGCTCATCCCTTCATATGAGTGTATTGTGAAAAATGACTTGGAAATCCCCCCCCCCCCCCCATCTTACTACCCACTCGGGCTAAAAGTGTAACACGCCTCGGTTCTTTGCTCAGTCGGTAGGTTCTACAATGGCGTCAGCTGAAGGAGGGGTGTAGGCGTTACCCTTATTGAGGCTGCAAAATAATAGGTGTATCTTTTAATACGTTTATTGCTATGGGTTTGGATGCTACATACAAAAACTTATGACTATATATATACAAGAGGGAAACAAAGAAAAACAAGAAAAGAAATATGTACAAAGCAGGCGCCTAGTCTCTTAGCATGTTAGCTGTTTCTCAAGTACCCCTGAAGACTATTGTATTAATATAATATTACCATAAGCTTTATTTTTACAAAATAAAAAATCTTCATTAATGATTGAGGAAGTATTTTACAAAAATTACAAAAAAAAAATACAAACAATGCCTATACTATTTATATTTTTAGTAATTTAAATCACAAAAATACTAACAATGCTCATATTTAAACAAAAAAAAACGCAATAAAAAATATTCATAAAAAAGATAAATATATACCTAGAACAGGGGTGGCGAACCTTTATTCATCTACGTGCCATTTTTTCTAAAGAAATGTTTAATGAGGCCATGACGTGCCGTCAAACAATCTTGACTTAGTGATTAATGGGGAAAAAAGAAAACTAAATACTATCAACTTAAAACTCTTTATTTGCAACAAAAAATATACATTTTATACAGCAATAGTGACGTTATGTTTATTTAAATGAAAGAAAAAATTCGTGCGACTTCTGCTGTTGCAAATTAGATGCTAAATAACTTCTATTAGCTCCATACTTTGTTACTTTTAGCAGAATGCAAGCTGGGCTGGATTCATCTGAGAAACGGCTTCTAAGCGAGTCTTTAATGTTATTCATTTCTGAAAATAATGACTCACAAGCATAGGTAGATGAAAATATTGTTAAGATAGCAAAAGCCAGCTTCTTCAGACTGCTAAATGTGTCTGGAATTGAATTCCACGTTTCCATAATTTTGATATTGGCATTTTTACTTATATTACCTGATACATATAGTCTTTCTATTTCATTTAATTCCAACTCTTTCCTTGTTTCGAAAAATTTTTGAATCTATATTGAACTAGACTGGAAAGCAATCAGCTGCATTTCAATTTCTTCAATTTCCAACCAATCAAATTTGGCCAAGTTCAGTTTATCAAGTGAAGTTACATCAAGATATATAATAAATTTCAGTGTTTCCGATAATTCTTTGAACTGAGAAAATCTCGTTGAAAATTCTTTGATTGAAGAATTAATTAAACTCTTCAGTGACTTTTGCTTGGTCTGGTTTTTCATGTAAATCCAAATCTCTGGAGATTTTTTTCAAGTTTGGGAAATACTTGTAGTTTTTGGTAACAATATCGTTACTGAAAACTTGCAGTTTAGCTTCGAAAGCATGAATGAGATCTATCATAACAATAATTGTTTTATTTGCGCCTTGAAGCTTCATGTTCAATCCATTGTTAAATATATAAATTGTTTCGATTAGGTGCCCAAATTATTTTGTGGCGTGCCATCAATGGCACGCGTGCCAATGGTTCGCCACCCCTGACCTAGAACATAACAATTTAGGAAATTAATAGTACGTATATATTTTTTGGTAAATCAAGTTAGTAAATATATGGATAATAGCACTAAATTTAATGAGACAGAAGTTATCAGCGATTTTTTCAAAATTTGTTTGTCAGGAAGTAAACTGGCACTAATAGCCACTGAAGTGTCACGGATTACGGTTTTTGTATAGCAATATATTCTAGTGATGGGCATAACCGGACAATTTTCATAACCGAATTATTTGCATTCGAATCATATTAATAACCGATTGATTATTTGATTACTTATTCGAATCAATTTTGGCTCTCGATTCGTTTCGATTAAGTCAGCCGGTTTGCCGGTTGGCGGTTCACCGTCATCTGCATCGGCGTCGTAACTTGCAGATAGCAGAGGAACTCAGTTAATCGTTAATTATAATAATTGTATAAATGATTTTTATTTGATTTCTAAGGAGTTTAAACCACTGAGAATAGCTATATCAATACTAATCATAAAGAAATTATAAATATGCGAATACAAAGTATCTATTGAATCTATTTTTAGTTCCTAAAATTCTCTAGTGGTCCGCGGAAGGCTTCCGGGGTTCTAAGGACACACACTTAAAATTTTCAACATCGAAATCCACTTCTTGTCCCGATTGCTCCGTTATTAAAAATTAAATATAAATCTTTTACGATATTGGAAAATCTTATTTTGCTTTCTGTTTAATCCCTTATTAGGCATAATCAACCGCGTTTCGAAGCAAAAATTTAGGCCGTTATAAACACCGCTTGGGCAAATCTGACTCAGCAGAACGTTATCTTTAATAGGAACGGCCCCATAAATTTAACTGGTCGACTGGGAGTATCAAATTTCTTATTAACATCAACAGCAGCGGCAAGCCTCACTTGGGTCAATCAAGTACATACGTAGAAAAGGTTACATGAGTTATGATTATAAATGCTGTATTATTTAGAGAATTTCGATCACTCGCAGGTCGCTGAGACGCGGCACGAAGTACGTATCAGGTTGAGGTTATTTTTGATTCGATTACTTGGAACGAAAACCGAGTTACACAGGTTATTTCAATAACCGGATAAAAGGTTATTTTTGATTCGAATAAGCCCATCACTAATATATTCTGCAAAGCCACACTCGCATAAGTCTGTACTTAATTAGAAATGTCAAAAGACTTTACACTGCTTTATCGCCTATATCTGGAAAGGTCGCAGCAGACGTTCAAAATGATGCCGGAGACACAGATTTATTTTTGTATGTCATATCACAAGAAATATCGATCAGTTCCATTTCTTCTTTTGTCGAAAAAACAGAATTGATTCGCATTGTAGAAAAAGGGTTGGTTATCCACATTTAATTTTCTATAATATAACTATCTTTTTAAACAAAACAAATGAAGTCCGCCATTTTTTATAAACAACCACGCGCACCGCTTGGAACCACGTTGTGTACCCGTAGATGTACGCCTACTCCTGGTTGAGAATCCCCATACAACTTTATATTATACCTAAATATAGGGCATTCTATTTAAAAAAAGGGTAGGTTTGTTCGTCACACTTTTGTGAGCAACCCTGTACGATAAATACATTTCATTAATGTGCACTTAAGTACCTACAACTTGTATCCAGACAAATGCTATGTAACTCTCATACTTTTAGAAATATCTTCCATCTCCATTCGTAACAAACAATTATTAATAGAAGTGAAAATTGAATAATACAAATTTTTAAAAAACAACAAAGAACACTAGTTCTTTCGATAGTAAAAAAAGAAAAAGGAAATTGGCTCTTGTAACTTCACCTATGACATTGCGCATTCAGGCAGGGAGATATTTTCTACCAATAGGAGACTTACTAGATTAAAAAAAATATAGCTTTATGATGCTGAAATTGGCAACCCATAATGTATTTGTTTTGTAAAAAACTATTGGTTTTAAGAAAAAAACTAAAACGAGCTAAAATGTTTCCAAGTAAAAAAGGTTTTCCAATACATTTTTAACCAAATTTTTGTTCGTTAGGAATTTTTAAAGAAAACGTTTATACGAATTGCTAATTTAAATCTCTTCAAGCCGTATGTAAAAATTAAAAATAATTTCATAAATGACATTCTACTGGTGGAAAAAATTTTCCAATTTTCATTTGAATATTCTTTCCTAATTTACAGTAAAATGACATAAACCTCATTTTAAACCCCCACTCCCGACTATTAGTATCTCCGTAAAGATTGAGAATTGAAACTATGCTTATATCAAAGAGCATATAATGAGAAGAGGCGCAGCGATATAGGTTTCAACAGGTTGTTAAATGTGTTGCATACCCACGTTTCAGGAATTTATTGACAGAAAGCAAACGTCCTTTGGGCAAAGAGCATTCTTTCCTTTTGGGTTTTTCTACCTGAAACAAACTGGTCACTCCAGCGCGATGTTGCCACATAGTTGCCGCGTTCTAAGAAGGGTAGCACGATACACCTAAACACGGTACGTCAGCTAATTCGCCCTAAAACCGACTTGCCATCATCTCCGAGCCGTTCGTTTGAAGTTGAATTTATTATTGCAATACGTACGAACGTAACAACGTGTCTCTATTATTCGTTTTTGACATGTACAATTCTTAATGAAATTATTGTTAATCTCCACAATGTAGTGGCAATTGCAAGTCATATGGACCCCAGTAATAGAAAATTATTATCGGAGTTTGGAATTGGCTACGAAAGAACTTGTTTTTTTTTGGACATCCAAGTGATAATTCTTTAAATATTTATGTGTTTGCAGATGCAACGCATCTCATAAAACTTGGTCGCAACCATATTTTAGATTCGAGATTAATTACGTAGCCCAACTGCTATAAACTATAAAACCGATATTGATAATTTAAGTTCCATATATAACAATTTATTTAAATAACCCTAGATAACTAACTATTATGCTACTAATACATTTTTGCTTTCTGCTTATTTGAAAAAAAATTCTGAATTAATAAAAAGAAAATTAATACTTTTATTTAAATTATAATTCCTTATACCATCAATCATAAAAATTTTGTATTCACAATTATTTTTAATACTGTCCTGTAAGTTGTCGTTTTCAAAACTCGAATTCGTTTAGTCCGCGCATTACTGATAAAATAAACCAACCTTGCATTCTCTTATCACTCGTGCCCATTTAACCTTCCCTCTTGCAGTATGTTAAAACTTTCAACTAAATACCAATTTAATATTTAATTATGGAACTACTTGTTCCTAAAGTGTTGTTTTATTAATGAATTTCTGAAATTAAACATGTGATAATAATTCTACCTTTAAAATAACTCAAGTAAGTACACTAATTTCGAAATATAGTTGCATCTTCGCTAACCTAAAAATTTTCTTTATATTTCAGCAATGTAAAATAAAATAATTATAATGTTAATCTGTTTATAAACCTTCAATTGCAATTTTTTACTGATGATGCTAACAAAACTGGCGAAACGTCTAAAATTTTAAAAATGTTAATTATTAAACAATTTTGACAAAATGATTTTTTATTTATCTGCTAAAAAATCTGTAATATTTAAAATTGACTTATTTATCCCCGTTTAACAAATAAATTTTCAGTGTAATTAAGGCAAGAAAATGAGTGAAAAATAGTTGCTTTCATACGGGTCGGCGCCTTAGAAATCGGGACACGTAACATGTGTTGTAATATTTAAGTTATTATTTTTTTGCTGTGATTACGTCATTAATGTGAGCTGTCATTTCATATTTGACAAACAGTTTATAGTCTAACAACAATATACCTTAAATTACTTATATATTAATTTTATATTAAACTGTGTGCCCGACTTGGTTATTTTTTAACTGTAAGTTGGCTGATTCGTCAGGAATAAAAGCTTTTACAAAAATATTCTTAAGAATAATTAACAACTAAAGTATTTCACAGAATCAGTAATGCGTTTTTCATACTGGGAATTAAAGCTCTAATTTGATTATAAATTTAATTTCGTAATTGTACTTACATTTCTTCAATGTGTAAATATTTCTGTATTACTTCTCCCGCTTTTCGGTCAGCTCCATTTTAAAGTTATTCAGAGACACGTTGGATGCTATTGAAGCATTTACCTGTAATTTACAACTTTATTCGTAAAGTGACACAGCGGCGTCATTTAGTTGAAATCAAATGTCCTAAGAGCATAGCTAATATGAGTCCTGAGGAAGCCATCGATAACAAAAAACTGTCTTATATGCAACTGAAAAATGGACTACCAACTTTAAAAAGGTCGCATAAGTACTATTATCAGATACAGGTCCAACTGGCAATAACTGACAGACAGCTCTGCTATTTTATTTCCGCAAATTAATTCGACACACGTATAAATCAAAACATCCAGCGGAAAATAAATAGTATTTTTTACCCAATAAATCATGTCAGATAATTCTTTTACTAAAAAATTATACGGCGTATTCCCGGTAAGCTTTTCTGTAGCATTTCTTAAAAATAATGTCGAGATTAGTAGAAATGGTTAGTGCATAACTGCCCGGATATGCTTCCTAAATTTACGGTCAAGTTGTTTATGGCTCTCGCTTTCAAGTAGCCACGTGGACTTGACGAACGCCTGTCAGTCTGATATTCGAACCAACCTTTGGAGCTTAAAAGGCCATAAATTAGGAAGGGAAACGTTTGGGTGATGAGTTCGTGCCTCTATCCTCTTTCCTTGCATATAAAAATGCATTCAGATAGCAAAACGTATTTTTCTACTAAATAAGCACAAGAAAAAGTGCAACGCCCATTCCAAATCAAACCGTGCTTTAAACGGAAGAACACCCTTAAGTTCGAACGTTGTGTTAATTTGGCAACATCGCAGTCATCGCACTTCAGTTTAAACCAACAAATTCTAGAATCATGGTTTTGCTCCGAGCTGTTTAACTGGGATCCCTCCCGCCAGAGGGATAAGACCTGGGAGCCTAGCGAGCGGGAGATTTTAAGCTATACGCTAATACTGCCCAGCGCTGAGTCTCTTCTCATTATATGCTCTTTGCTTATATTGACTTTTTTGGCCAATTTGTAACGTACGATATGGGCCAGTTATTGAGCAAGTATTTGAGTTACACCCTGTATTATATTTGCTAACCATCAATAGTAAGGAACAATAACATTGTTTTTATTTGGTTGATTTTTGTTTTCTATCAACATTCTGAATTTCTCATTGAAAAAACCTTTTTTTACTCAGGGTTTATATAAATTGAAAGGTGGTCACCTTAGTCCCAACCCAAGTTTTTTCTTCTTATTCACTGCAAAAATGATTGTTTTTTTTTTGTTATATAATCAACCAACCCATTTGAAACACTGTTATTTTTTACATGCACAAAATTATCACCTTCATTATTTAACGAAATCGTTTTGTTTCAGCTAAATCGCTACACAACAGAGTGGTTGGATGCTGAAAAGTCAGGTCTATCTGTGGAGCAAGTGAGCAACAGGCTAGGGCGCGAACGTTATAATTAAAAAAAAAAGGAGGTATGTATATTACCCCAGGGCATATTTGCTGGGAAGAGCGCCATCAAAGAAGATGCATAATCTATTGCAGCTAGGGTTGCGATATGTGCCAAAAAAGACCGGATTTTTTTACAGATTTATTTTAATCATATTGCAGGGAAATTATAAAGTAATGAGAACATGATAAGGCATCTGTCCGGTTTTACTAGTTTTTCTAAACCAAACAAATGCTTGAAAAACCGAACAGTTTGGTCGAAAACCGTACATTTGGCAACTCTAATTGCAGCATTTTACAAATTCAAATAACTTTCTTACTTAATCCTAGGACCTTTCTACTCTTGCGGGTGTAAGGTCGGGAAGTGAGTAGGTTTTTGTTATGTCTTCGGTGTCTTTCTCCATTCTTTCCTATTTTGCACTTTACGCCTCACTTCACTCCACTCTATATCTCTCTTAAAGGCTGCATTTCTAACATCTTCCCTCCACGTATTTCTCGGTCTTCCTTTCGTTTTATTTTTATGTGTGCGTGCTTCACATATTCTTCTTACCGTCTTATCTTCTCCCATCCTCATTACATGCCCTAACCATCTTAACTGCCCTTCTTCTATCGTATCTAATATTGGTTTAGTTTCCAGATTTCCTCTGATGTCGGTGTTTCTTATTTCGTCCAGTCTTGTTTTGCCCTCAATCTTCCTTAACAACCTCATTTCCGTGCTCTGTATTCTGCGTTTGTGTTAAAACCCACGTTTCAGACCCATATATCAAGATTGGGGTGGCTATTTTTTTAAATATTCCTGTCTTTATATATTTCGGTATTTCTTTTTTATCCAAAAATGTGTTATTATTATTATTATTATTATTATTATTATTAATGATGCACTAGCAGCTAGCAGCTGATGCGTGCATATCATAGCACTTGTAATGTTCAATTTATCTGGTATAGTCTTAATCAAAAGTTCATTTGTTTGGTATAATCTATTTCAGGTCATTCACTTATGGTGTTGTGTGCTTATCGTCACTGTCACTGTTTGATATTTTTTGTATAATTGTCTAGTCTATTTTTGAAATTGTTCACTGATGGTGCACTTATAACTGTTTCTGGCAGTTTATTCCAGGAGTTCACGACGCGGTTTGGCAGAAAATGGTACCTAGGATTGCTTGAGCTTTGAGTGCGTGCGAGCTTCAGTGCGTGTCCTCTCAGGTTCCCAGGTGGTTTCATCTGGTAGATGTCACTTAGCCCAGGGACGTCATAGTGTCCACTCAGAATCTTGTAGGTCTCAATCAAATCCCCACGCTGCCTGCGCTGCTCTAGTGAAGTCAGGCCAAGTTCTTCCAGTCGTTGCTCGTATGTCTTGTGACGTAGGCTCCAAACCATTGTCGTGGCTCTTCTTTGTACTCTTTCCAATAAGTCGATGTCTTTGCGAAAGTATGGACTCCATATTTGGAACGCATACTCCAGCAGTGGACGAATATACGTTTTATATATCTTAATAAACAATTCCTTATCTATATGCAAGAATGCTTTTTTAATCGTGTACATGATGGAATTAGCTCTTTTGGTGATTCCAAGGATATGCTCGTCCCATTTGAGATTCTCCGTTACTGTCACTCCTAGGTCTTTCTGCGAAGTCACGCTTTGCAGGTTCCTCGCGTCAATGGTGTAGGGCAACTTCGGGTTGTTACTACCGACATGTAATACTGAGCACTTTTCGGCATTCAAAGTAATCAGCCAATCTCTTGTCCATTGAACAATTCGGTCAAGATCCTTTTGGATGATATTATGACTGATTAATGGGTTCCCCATTAGCTTAGTATCGTCGGCAAATAGAGACAGGTCCGAGTTAATGACTTCTTTAAGGTCGGTCAGAAAAATCCCAAACAAGATAGGTCCGAGTACTGATCCCTGTGGTACGCCGCTCATCACATCGTGTGCTTCAGAGTATTGGTCTCCTATTCGAACTTGAAATTTTCGTTCAGTGAGGAAGTCAGAGATCCAATTTAGTAGGTTCCCACGGATGCCAAAGTGTTCTAGTTTGGCTACTAGTCGCCTGGTTGGGACGCGATCAAACGCTTTTTCATAGTCCAGGTATATGATGTCTGTTGGTTGATGTTCATTGCAGTTCCTAGTCCATTTGTCCAAGCACATAAGTAGGTTAGTAACTGTTGATCTACGAGGGATGAAACCATGCTGAGTGTCTATAATGACCTGTTCCCTGGATAAAAAGTCCCTCAACTTTTTGGCTATAATCTTTTCCATAGTTTTGCAAACTAAACTAGTGAGGCTAATGGGCCTATAGTTAGCAGCATTCAATTTGTCTCCTTTCTTGTAAATCGGGGTAACTGTAGCTTCTTTCCAGTCATCTGGGAGTTTTTCTTGGGCCAAAGACAGTTCCATGATCTGACCGAGCCTAGTTGTGATTACCGATGAGCATTTCTTCAACAGTAAAGCCGGAATTCCATCTGGGCCCATTGAGGTAGTATCATTGAAACTTTTTATTGCTTTATCGATCAGTTCAGCAGTGAAATCTACATGGTCAATAGAGGCTTCAATTCGTGGTACACCTAATGTTGGGAGTGGGCCTGTGGGTTCTCTAACATACGATTTTTCAAATTGCTTGGCAAATAAATTTGCCACCTCTTTGGTATTGCTTGTTAAGAGAAGCGTGTCAGGATCCCTTATAGAAGGTGGAATAGAGACCGTTGATGACAGTTGTTGGCGTACATACCTATGAAATGATTTCGGACCCCTTTCCACAACCCCTTCTTCAAATTCCTTCCTAGATTTCCTTACCATTGCAATGATTTTATTGTTCACTTTTCTGTATTTCTCGTAGGATTCATCTGATTTGTCTAGTCGGTAAATATTCCACAGTTGAGTCTTTTCTTCTATTAGGTTTAGTATGTCTGGACCTATCCACGGTTTGTTACAGTTGTGATTAACTCTTTTTCGGCTTGTAGGTACATGTTGTTCAATAGATTTATCAACTTCACTCTTAAAGTCTTGCCACGCTTCGGATATGTTTGTGTGTAGGAGGTTGTAGTCTTTGTCTAATTCTTTCGAAATACGATCGTAGTTAGCCGCGAAGAAATTCCATCTACGTGCAGCGGCTATTGGGTCACTTCTGGCTCCTGTTTGGAATTGCAAAGTTGCTAGTAGAACCTGGTGGTCACTCTTTCCTATGTGTGCGTGGTGTTCAATTTTAGTACATAGGTTCTCATCATTGCATAATACCAAGTCTAGGACAGATTGCTGGCTACCTCTCTTACGCGTAATGTCAGTCACTAGCTGTTGAAGACCCGAGTCTGTTAGCAGTTCCATGAACTTCCCATGTAACATGTTGTACCCATCTAGTTTAGTGAGTGGCCACTTAAAGTCTGGCAAATTAAAATCCCCCATAATGAACACAGTGTGTGATCCGCTACAAGCTGTTCGCATCATATCAAATAAAATATAATCAGAATCTTCAAAACCAGTGTGCGGTGGACGGTAAACTCCAGCTATCAAGAGCTTAAAATCAGAGTATTTAATTGTCAACCATAGTGCTTCCACTGCGGGGTTATTATTTAAGGTAGGGTGTAGTGTCACCTGAATAGGAACATCAAGGTATGCGCTAGCAACATATATCGCCACCCCACCCCAACCCCTTCCCGCTGCTCTATCTCGTCTGGAGAGTAAGTAGCCTTTGATATCTATTAAGCTATTACTTATTTCTGGTTTTAGGTGTGTCTCAGTAAGTATAATACAAGTAGGTTTTAGTTTATTTATTTCCACTAAGAGTAAATCTCGTTTCGCCATTAAGGATGCCAGGTTCGTATAGAAGAAGGTGAATTCTGTGATTTTGGACCTTAATTTTTTGGGTCGGGCTTCACCTTCACTATCTTCGGCGTGCCATGAATATATTTAATTTTGAGATCTGACTCACCATCATTCGTCCTCTGCTCCAGTTCTGCTTTCAGATTTTTAAAGTACTCACGCTGATATGGGGTCTGATCATTCTTTACTTTGATACCAGTTGGAAGTTTCTTCCAGTTTTTAAGCACGTTGATTGCAGGCCGTTGTCCGGAGAAAACAATCTTCATAGGACGGGGAGCAGCCGTAGGGTCCTGCATGGGTTTTCCCAGACGCAAGACGGCCACAGGTTTCTCGTAGCCGGGTATCCATGCGAGGGTTTTATCCACCTGTTCCCGGTCAAACTGCTTGCGGTCATCCACATTCGCATCAGAGTCCTGTGTCTCGGGCACCCCAAACATAATAACATTCGAGTTCCTTCTGCTCCTCTCACCGAGTTCAAACAGGACGGCTTCCAGGCTGGTATTTTCAACCGGGTTTTTCTTCATCGTCTCAATTTCCTGCTGCAGCTCGCCAACTAGCTTCCTAAGGGCAGGCAGCTGCCGCACCCCGAGCTCGCAATCCTCGCACAGGTACTTCAGTGTTGGTTTCTGGAGGTCAATGACCCTCAGCTCTGTAGAAGTCAGACCGCTACATTTGCTGCAAATGTTTCGTTCGCATCCATAACACACTATATTAGCCTTCTCTGAGGGGAGTTTTTTGGTGCACTTGTAACACAAAGCCATTATTTGACTAAGATAATTGCACTCAATTTGACAAAGTTAGGTTAGGTGACTTGCACTTTTAAAATAGTATTTTGTAAAACAGTATTTTGTACAAAAATCACTTCCACACCCGTCTTTAGTCTTTATAACCTGAATATCACAAGTTCAGCACCAATTAGCTACTTTAACTATGTTTAAATCGAAAATTATTAGCAGAGTTGCAAAAACACAAGTGCTCTTCTTTATAAACAATTTTTTTTTTTTTTTTTTTTTGTGTTGAAAATTCTTCCTGTTATTCCTATTCTTTCCTTTATTTCATCTTCCAATGTATGATCTTGTGCTATTTTTGTACCTAAATATTTAAACTTGCCGACTTGTTCTAGAATGTTTTCCACATGTATTTGATGTTCCTTTTTATTTTTACTGATAATCATTGTTTTTGTCTTTTTCATTTATTTGCATGTCTAAAGCTTCCAGGGGGTTATTGTACATCCTTAGGTTTTCGTTTAGCGACTGTTGTTTCTTGTGAGTTTATCTCCGTCAACTTTCGCCTTAGACATTCTCGGTACCTATTTCTAGTCTCTGCCTCTCTCAGTTTATAGCATCTGATTTTTTTAACTACTATCTTTCTCTTTTTTTGCTCCGGGTTGATCTTGTTGCCACTGTCCCATTTCATTATCAGTAGAAAGTGGTCGCTCCCTATTTCCGGTCCTCTCATAACATTTACATTTTTTATTCTTCGTAATTCCTTTCCTACTAAAAAGTAATCTATTATAGATTTCTCGCCCCTACTCTTTATTTATCTTGTGATCTTGTAAATTTCTTTGTTTTGAAAATGCGAGTTTGACACAATTAATTCATTCTCTATGCAGAGATTCAGAATTCTTTCTCTGTTTGAGTTTTTCGTTTCTTCGCCATACTTTCCCAGGCACCATTCTGTTCCTTCATTTTTATTTCTCGCTATTCCGTTTAAGTCTGCCATTATAATAACATTACACTTGCTTTCATACAGTTGTTTTTGTAAATCCTGGAAAAAAGGTCTTTTACTTCGCGTCCTCATTTGGCCCATATGCCACTATCATTAGGTACTCCTCTCCATCTTTCCCCTCTTTTACATTTACCGCTAGGTTTCTTTCACTGATATATTTTTCTTCCTTGATGTATTTCATTTTCTCCTCTCTAATTATCATTGTTACTGCGGCTTTTGCAAAATTTTCTTTGTTCACACTTTACCATAACATCCAGTATCTGTTGGGTAATTTCATAGTACCATTTCCCTTCTTTTTTGTTTCCGTTATTCCTAGATAATCAATATTTAACTTACCTATTTCATTTATTAATTATTTTTCTTTTCCGGTTATATTTTTTACGTTCCATGTTCCTACTTTTTGCTGTATTTTGTCTCTTACTTATCTGTGTTTACTTATCTGTGTTTACACTCTTTTTTACTTCTTTTTACAATAAAGGAAGTATTGGATTCACCCCAAAAATTCGAAATCGAGTTTTCTACAGATCTTCACGTTTTGGAGTCCAATTCTTCTTTATTTGTTCCGAATTTTTACATTCTTTCTTTTTATTCAGTACTTCTATTTTACTTTTTTATTCTACCATCTGGTTCTTTTTAAGTTTGGTGGTTCGTATTTTCTTTTCTCCATATGCTTCGGTTGCTGTAGTGTTGTTTTGATTATTTCCCACATCTCGTCAGTTGTTATTTCCTTCTTCTTCACCATATTCTTCTAATTCCTATTCTTTTTTGGTATTCTTCTTTTGTTTCTCCGTCGTATAACCTTCCTGTTTTTATTACCAAATGGTTTTTTATGTTTTCTGCTTCCGATCTGTTTATCTTAATGTTAGCTGTTAATAATTTGTGATGCTTTTGTTTATTCTGACCCCTTGTACTAGTTTTTTTGTTTGTATCGTGTATATTATGTAGTCTATCAAGCTTCTCGCATTTGTTTCTATTGCTTCAAACGTGTAATTAATTTATTGTTCAGGTAATGTACATCTATTCTTTTAAAATATCTTAAAATTCAAAAAAATACAGTTACTTTTGAAAAGTATCTGTACTATAGATAAAAGCGATTTTCCAGCTGTATTGAGTTTTTTAACTTGCAATTTTTAATCTAGCTAATTTTAATGCACTAGAAGTAACTTATAGTAGCATTCTTGCGTTATTTGAGGTTAGTCAAGTTATTAGAGAAATAAATATTTGACAAAATATACATTGCAATATCTAGTAATCTCTTGTGAGTTACCGATTCCCAAATCTGAAATTCAGTTCATCAAATTATGCAACTTCTTCTCAATTTAACATTTTGTGACAGAAATTTTAAGATCTTAATGTTATCAAAGAAACAAGTATTTCTCCCGGTACTGTAGACAGTATAATGGTTCATGTTTTCCATTGCAGGTATCTTCCGAGGGCATAGATAAAAGCATGCCAAGCGCTCCAGTTCCAGGCATGTGAAGATTGAGAATGTGATGGGAGTTTCCAACAAACTGTATCTTTCACTTGGGAAATTCGAAAACCGATCACAGATAATCCAGAAATTCACTGTCCACAATGCTGGCAGTGTGGCTGCTTTTGTTTGTACAAAAAATTTCTACCTGTACTCAAAGGTAACGGTTTTCCCTATAGAGTCAGTCTTGCAACCCAAAGAACGAATTGTGGTGACAGTCACATACGCTCCCACAAAGAAAGACGCCGAACACTTTTTTTTGGAATTCCCCTATTCTAGTATGAAAATGGGATATATTCAATTGATCACTGGCAAGGAGCCAGTTCGTGGACGAATACGGCGTCTGTGTTGCAAGTTGAAACAGGAGCCTGGAATGGCTTGCAACAGTGTACAAGAGCGCCTAAGCGACGTATTTTGAAACGAAATGATGCCGCCTGATTTGACTAGTTTACCGCGACTGTTGACGTTCAAATCAGAGCGATGGGATGGGATGGGATGAGATGGGATGGGATGGGATGGGATGGGATGGGATGGGATGGGATGGGATGGGATGAGATGAGATGGGATGGGATGGGATGGGATGGGATGGGATGGGATGGGATGGGATGGGATGGGATGGGATGGGATGGGATGGGATGGGATGAGATGGGATGGGATGGGATGGGATGGGATGGGATGGGTTGGGATGGGATGGGATGGGATGGGATAGGTTGGGATGGGATGGGATGGGATGGGATGAGATGAGATGGGATGGGATGGGATGGGATGGGATAGGATGGGATGGGATGGGATGGGATGAGATGGGATGGGATGGGATGGGATAGGATGGGATGGGGTGGGATAAGATGGGATGGGATGCAGAGAAGGATGCGGAAAGTGCACTGGAGGAGCAAATAGGTGATAGTATCACATTTTACAGGCCGTAACAAGACAGTGCGACTAGTTTGCAGTTATATGTGATGTGGTGTAACGTTTGATGTGGATAATACTTTTGTAGGAGATTGATGTTGGATGTTCTATGTTGATGTTAAAGTGGTGTAACGTTTGATGTGGATAATACTTTTGTAGGAGATTGATGTTGGATGTTCTATGTTGATGTTAAAGTGGTGTAACGTTTGATGTGGATAATACTTTTGTAAGAGATTGATGTTGGATGTTCTATGTTGATGTTGAAGTTATTGTTATGAAATTTGTGCATTTAAAAAAAAATGTTTTGTAATTTTATGTTGTGATGTAACAAGTATTTAAGATTCGTTGTACGTTGATAATAAAATGTTTGAAGTCTATGTTATAGTTATTTTGATGAAATTTGTGCATTTTTAAAGAAATTGTTTTGTAATTTTATATTGTACGCTAATCATGCCATTTAATCAAAATGTTTGTTAATGGTAGACTGACAGCACGAGCATGAGCCGCGAAACGTCAAGTTTAAATCGACAACCATGGCATAACCCGGAAAAACCTACCATTATCGGCAACGTCTGTGAAAGCCTTCATTCAAAATTTATGTTGCAATAATTTATTTACTAATGGCAAATACATACAACCATTTCTTTTAATTATAAAAGTGTTTTTTCTTTAATATCCATTGCAGTGTTGCTATTATATCTTAACTTTTTTCAAGAGTTCATAGGATATACATATTGCATTAATGATTTGGTTTAGCATAGAGACTATCTGAAATATATACAATTTCCCAAAATGTGTGCTTTCTAACAGGAATTAATGTTCTGATAACTGGTTATTATAGATGAGTATTATACAGGGTGCCCATTTTAAAGCTCCGCGCCTGAAAGTGTTTAAATAGACAACACACGATGCACGCACATGCGTCTTAAAATTTTTTAAAATTTTGTTTTAAAATTAAATCTCAGTTGTTTTAGAGCATACACGCTTAATGATTACAAAGACAGTTAAATTTAGTCTTTAATAATAAAATATTAACTAGGTACGATAAATTTATGAGTAACAAAATAGAACAATTAACTAATTAAATGTTCAAATTGCTTTCCGCCTTCGTTTTGGCACAGTGCAATTCTTCTATGCGTGGACTGTCTAGCTCGAGCTAACATTTCTGGTGTTACAGAGTGACAAGATTCAAATATTCTTTAGCATAAATGTTCTTCATTATGAATGGGAACTTCATAGACGTCATTCTTTACTTTTCCTCACACAAAGAAGTCTAGTAAAGTCAAATCGGGACTACGAGGTGGGCAAGGATGTTCTGAACCTCTCCGAATTACACGTCCATCGAGTGTTTGGTGAAGATAATTTCTCACATCTCTACGAAAATGCGCAGGTGCACCATCATTTAAAAACCACATACTGTTGCGTATTTCTTCAGGAACCACTTGGAGTAGGGCTGGTAGATCATTAGTCAAGAAATTTCGCCATCTAAATTTCCATTAAAGAAATGTGGACCTATTACAAAATTTCGAAGTATACCACACCACACATTAAGCGAAAAAATTCTCTGAAAATGACTTTTTGCACTCATGATTTCAAAATTCATATTTCCCGGTCATTCCCGATGCGCCGAAAATGACTTTTCCCGCACCGGGGTGTTTTTTACTTTCCCACAAAAACTATGGCAATTGTGTGTTCCAAGGGCGCTGTAAACGTCAACAAAAGCTAACAGGTGCTAGGATACGTATAAAAATTTAGTAATTTGTGCTGCCAACTCAGTAAAGTTGTAAAACACTAAATAATATTTTTTTAACTTTTTTAAATATTTTGAGTTATTCGTTACAAAAAACATTGTACCTACCTCTTTCGGGAAGAATTTTCCCGAATTCGCACTACATGCAGCACTCCCTTCGGTCGTGCTGCAAACAAAGTGCTCATTCGGGAAAATTAACTTCCCGAACTTGTTAGGTAAATAACTATTTCCTGATTCAGTGCAGATTGTCTTGGGCATAATAGTGGCAATTATGTCGATTAATCATTCCATTGTTTGAAAACTTCGTCTCATCGCAGAATAATACTGAATTAAGAAATTCAGGAATTTCAATTAACTGCTGCTGGAGAAATTGACAAAACTGAATTCGACGTTCATAGTCTTCTTCTTTAAGGTCCAGTACACTATAAACATGGTATGAGTGGAATCTGTTCGCCTTACGAATATTATAAACAGAACCTTTGCTAATATGCAGGGCATTTGTAATTGCTCTTTGGCTAGTGTGAGGATTCTCTGTAACGATTTCAATTACAGCCATTTCATTCTGTTCACCCGTAGCTTGTCGCATCCTTACATTTGGTTTTGTAAATTGTCTCGTTTAAATTCTGCAGAAGCATTGTAGATGTTTTATCTGTTGGAATTTGTCTACCTGGAAAGCGTTGTGCATACAACCTAACAGCAGCACTCGAATTTTTGCAACATTCCCTCAAAATTAGAAACATGTTCACTTTTTCAGCGTTGAAATACATTTACGTCCTTTAAGTACAATGACAACTATTTTCATTATTAAACTGTCTGAGTACTGAAACGTGATTGCTCTGATTTTAATTATAGGAATAGCATGTTTTAAGATTATAGTCGCCTTGGATTTGCACTGTGTGTTGCGTATTTAAGAAATTTCAAATTCGAAATTTTAAAATGGGCACCTTGTATACATACTACGTACCTACTCTTGTTTTAAATAATGAGAAATTATTTTTTCCTTGACCTTTGACAACCATTAAATTTTCAACGTGTTTACTTAAAAAAATAAAATCTGAGGAATTGCCATGTTCTGTACAATTTTAGGCAACCTGTATATCGTGTGTTAAAAAAACACATTTAGGACAGGCCTTGGAAAGAAAGATAATAAATCTAGTCGCTTCTGAACTTAAGTCTGTAGGTGAATGTCAGATTGCATTTTGTGTATGAAAACAATTGTCACTGTGACAGGCAAAAGTTTACACTGCATTAAGTTTACTTGTTCAAGCAAAAAGGAAAATAAGATGGCATGTACACAACAACAACGAATGTAATAGTCACTTATAATACCATGTGTAGTCAAAGTTATGTCGAATATTTTTGCTGTGGTATCACGAATGTCCATTGCACTAGGTTCGATTAGGACGAGTGCGCTAGCTGGTGACCGGAGCAGGAATAAAAAGTCGATATGTACCGGTGCATGCTATACCAGAGGCTCTTGGTAGAGAGAAATCTGGCAGCGACAATACGTCATAGTTTGCGTCTAAGGTTAAGAAATAGCTATTTAAGCAACAAGGAATGTAAGGGCCTATTAACATTTGAGGTAGGCAAGTACAAGCCAAGGCAAAGCCGCGGCTTGTTGCCTGCTGAAAATGTTAAAAGGCGATACATTCCGAGTTATCTTATTAGATTTTTCCCGCTGCTTATCAAAAATTTCCTAGATTTTTGAAAAAATTGTTTGGTTTGTCACCTGTCACCAGGATTAGTTTTCGTGAGTCGTGTTACCTGTGAGTGTCACATGTCACATAAACACTTGCAATTTCTAAACAAAACGTCTAAATCTGCATCTTGCTTTGCTAATTTTATTACCCTAGGAACTTAATAATAATATTAAGTTCCATTGTCAAGAAAATCACCGACTTACATGTTTTGTTACTAAAAGATGCAGAC
The DNA here is from genome assembly GCA_940337035.1 of Agriotes lineatus. Lineage (NCBI taxonomy): Eukaryota > Metazoa > Arthropoda > Insecta > Coleoptera > Elateridae > Agriotes > Agriotes lineatus. The sequence goes on along the minus strand of OW679199.1, from coordinate 40,853,279 downwards.
TTAGACGTTTTGTTTATAATTGCAAGAGTTTATGTGACATGTGACACTCACAGGTAACGCGACTCATGAAAATTAATCCTGGTGACAGCTGACAAACCAAACAATTTTTTCAAAAATCTAGAAGAATTTCGATAAGCAACGGGAAAAATATAATAAGATAACTCGGAATGTATCGCCTATTAACATTTTCGGCAGGCAACAAGCCGCGGCTTTGCCTTGGCTTCTACTTGCCTACCTCAAATGTTAATAGGTCCTTACATTCCTTGTTGCTTAAATAGCTATTTCTTACCCATAGATGCAAAATATGACGTATTGTCGCTGCCAGTGTAAGCGTGAAATCCACAAAAGGCTTCAGATTTCTCTCTACCAAGAGCCTCTGGTATAGCATGCACCGGTACATATCGACTTTTTATTCCTGCTCCGGTCACCAGCCACAACTCTTCTAATCCACTCTCTTTTAGAATGCCAAAATATGACACAAATAAAACCAAGACATCGCATCGGTGTCTGAGGACCTTACCTATACACATGTAGCACCATGTTCTGTCATATCTCTTGCGTGCCAGACTAGACGAGCATCAGCTTCCTCAATATAAAACTCTTTGCCCACGATAGAGGAAAATTACTATCACTAGAAGCATACACCATTTGATCAACATTTGTTGCTACATTTACTTCAGGCATGTTACTTAAAAGATTATTTGCAAGAAATCGGAAGAACTCGGTTTTATTGTTTCCGTTTCGAAGAAAATTGAACTAGTCCGAAGGCAAAGAAGTGTTGGGTGAAACGTGTCTTTCAGACCCAACTCCTCGACCCTCTCTTTCCTGTCTTTTTAAACTATTTGGCAAATACAAATTCCAAACAAAATCAAGCCTTTTACATTTTGTTTTCTGAACATCCCGCATTACATAGACCTTCAGGTCTATATCAAAATACTCCTGAAATGTTTTCGAATTTTTAGGTCTGATCTTTCGTACTAATGCTGCGCCATCGTAAATAATGCAATCAAAAATTTCAGAAATATCATGTGTACCTCTTAAAGACCCCAATTTTTCGTTCCTTGGCGTAGTAGTCCGTTCGCCAATAACGAGGGCGGGTATTTATGATTCTCATACTTAAAAAAAACGTCTATATTAAGCTGACGTTCACTTGCAATTATAAAAAGCCTTGAAAATAGCTGGACTAAGTATTTTCTCTAATTGGACTTGTAGACTTTTTTGGTTGCTGCGTAGAGAATATCTTTATTTTATTTTTGTTGATAGGGTCATGAATAGATTTTGTACCATCTACAAATCTTTCTGTAATAGATGATTCATACATGTCTTTACCGGATTTTTCGAAACTGTATCAAGCCTCGGCTGAGGCTTGTGTTGCAACTACCCATGTGTTTGGTATTTAGCTTTTAATCATATTAGTTTAGTTTATTTCATTAGTAATTCTTAATACAAGTAAATAGCTGTACATAAATTTAGTGTAGTTTTTAATTCTACCTAGCGGTAAGTTTACCCACTATTGGTGGAACGTCGAGTTATGGGGCTTACTGTCCTCTCTCCTGCCACCCCTAAATGTTGGGTCGGTGGCCCACATTGCAAGGAGATGAACCTAAGACGAGTTGGTAAACGGTAGGTCAACTGATCCCGTTTTTTTGTTTTGTGTAATCGCTCGTGTTTATCGTTTTGTGCTCCTGGAGTCACGGGTCAATCGACGTGCCACTTCCACATGTGAGCCTTACTGTATATCCATCAAGGTAAGTCCCTATACGAACTTCTACTTTGCGTGGGTATTATTGACTCTTACGCTCTCCGTTTAGGTAGAATTAATTTAGATATTAATTGCCCTGGAGACAGATACATTTCTGGTCCTTCGAGCCGGATCTAATTAATTGAGATTATCCGTTTTTTTGTTGTGTAGTAGAAACGCGTCAAATTTGTCGAATTTTCCAAATTTTGATATCGTTTATTTTCCAAATTCAAAGCTCCAGCGCAGGTACAGCTATTTACGAGTTATTATTGATTTAACTTTATTGATTCGTGTATATTGCGTATGTCGTTACGTTTCGCCGTCACACATATTAATTTTATGCCTAATTTGGTCCGCATCTTTGCATCCATTGTTGCTCGTTCTCGGAATTTCCTAGTTTGGTTGCGCCGGGCATATGGTCAACAAGTGACCATCGTAGAACGGTTGGGTTTTATTGCTTTTCCTTTTAATGCTGTGGCTTTTATTGCATGGCGAATCAGCTTAAAATGAACTTGGCACTCCGCAGTACTTTAATTAATCAATTATTGGAAATCCGTGACCTAGCTTCTTCATCTCAGGAAGAAACCGCGTTACGTCCGTTATTCAAACGGCGACTTGACAGGGCAAAGTCGATTTATGATGAATTTCAACCCTTGCATCGCTCAATTATTCAAAATATATCCACTCAAGCTAATCCGGACCTAGCATCCGAAGAGGCAATTAGGAAACAATTTGATGATGCCTTTAATAGTATTGAAGCCATTTATTTCTCTTTGTTTCCTGATAATGAATCGTCCCCGAGTTTTAGCAATCATAATGACAATTCTTCGAATCGTAGCTTCAATCATTCTAATAACATCCGTTTGCCGAAGCTGGAACTCCCAATTTATTCCGGCGAGTCTAGTCAATGGACGGGTTTTATCGAATTATTCCGAAGTGCCATACATACTAGATCTGATTTGTCTGACATTCAAAAACTGCAATACCTTTTGAGTTGTTTACAAAATGAGCCATTAAATCTTATTAAGTCGTTGCCTTTGTCAGGAGATAATTATAAAATCGCATACGATACACTCGTCGACCGCTACGATGATAAGCGTAGCTTGGCTAATCACTATTGGGCATCAATTAATAATTTTCCAAAATTGAAAGCAGAATCCGCGAAAGAGAATCGTTTGGCCCTTAAGGCTCTAAACATTGCTAATTTGTTAGAGGACTTTATGTGGTTTAGCATCCTTTTAGATAAGCTTGATACAGATACGCGAAAATTATTTGAATCGGAGATTAGGTCTAAGGCATCGGACATTCCAACGCTAAAACAATTAGAAGATTTTATTGAAAGTCAATGTCGCGTCTTGGAAAGTGTTGATAACTCAGCCAACAAAGGGTTCAAACACCTGTTTGCAAAGCCGTCTACTAAATCGGCTTTCTTAGTAAATAAATCCTCGCAGAATAAATTAACTTCAGGTAGCAACAACACTTCGAAATGTCTAATTTGTCAGCTGGCACATACCGTTTATGCGTGCCCTGTGTTTGCGTCAAAAACGCCACACGAGCGATTTGAAATGGTCAAGTCGCATCGTCTTTGTTTGAATTGTTTGCGTTCTAACCATATGAGTAGTTATTGTCCATCCAAGTCGGTATGTAGAAACTGTCGCAATAAACACCACACGATGCTCCATTTTCCGGCAAGATCCCAAAGTTCGGCAAATTCTGAGGTCGGTGTACCTGTTCAACATTCTGAGGTGGAAACGAGCTTAACAGCTTGTGCGAGCATATTGTCGTGCGAAACAGTCTTACTTTCTACGGCTATTGTCGAAATTCAAGACGCGTTCGGTAATTTTCAGAAGTTACGCTGTCTTATTGACAATTGTTCACAGGGTAGCTTTATCACGCAAAACGGTTTAAGGCGCTTGGGATTAACACTTACACCATTTAAAACCGTTATTTATGGTATTGGTTGAAAAAGCCTTGCTTTCTGCAGGTTTTGCAACATGTTGTCTTCGTCCTTGTTACAGCAATAAGCCGGTGCCTGTATTTAGCATAAAGGCCCATGTAATCCCTCAAATCGCCGAAAATATACCGGCCAGTTCCATCGACCCTTCTAAATGGAATCATATTTCTGGCTTAGTATTAGCTGATCCCGAATTTTATCGGGCCCGCCAAGTAGACTTATTGCTAGGTGCCGATATATATGCACACGTGATTAAACCTGGCGCAATTTTGAGTACGTCCAAAAATGAACCCGCAGCTCTTAACACGGTCTTCGGTTGGGTTGTTAATGGATGCGTTGGTCCCGCGTCGAACGCAGTTGCTAAAGCTTATCTGACATCGGTCGAAATTCCAGCCCTCGATGACACATTGAAAGCGTTTTGCCGAACAGAAGAACCCTCTCAGATATCTACGGTCGACGCCGCGGATGCCATTTGCGAGTCGTTATATTCATCTACGGTATCACGTAATAGTACTGGTCGATATGTCGTTTCGTTGCCGTTCAAATCCAAAATTTCCCAATTCCCGCGATATTGCCTTAACGCGGCTGCAATTGCTCGAAAATCGCCTTATGCACAATCCTTCTTTGAGAAGGGAATACGTCAACTTTATGGACGAATACATTAATACAGGGCATATGGTCTTCGCATCGGCGGATCCTCGTCCCGATAAATGTTATTACATTCCACATCATTGTGTGACGAATTCAAAATTTCGTGTAGTTTTTTATGCCAGTTCGAGAGCTTCAAATGGCTTATCGCTAAATGACACATTGTATTCTGGGCCAAAGTTACAGCAAGACATAGTCTCCGTGTTATTAAACTTTCGCGCTCATAAGGTAGTAATAACTAGCGACATTAAGCACATGTTTCGCCAAATAATCGTCTCGACTACAGACTGTGATTTCCAACGTATTCTATGGCGCTCTTCCATAGATCAGCCTATAAAAGAATATATCTTGAATAGGGTCGCATATGGAGTTACTTCATCGCCGTTTCTTGCAATTAGAACCCTTATTCAATTAGCTGATGACGAGCAACACCGGTTTCCCCAAGCATCTTCTGTCATTCGAAGAGATATCTATGTCGACGATATTGCCACTGGATGTTCCTCCGTGGCTGAGGCCTTAATCCTACAGGATCAACTGATAAATTGTTGCGTTGTGGCGGATTTGAATTAAGGAAATGGGCTAGTAATTCTCCAGCGTTAACCAACCATCTAGACCCCACGCATCTGGTAGAGAATATGGTATCTTTCGATTACGGTGAACCTTGCTCTCCTTTGAAGATCCTTGGCTTACAATGGTCGCCATCAAGTGACAGTTTTAGATTAAAGGTTAAACCTACTGATCGTCCCTATTCCAAAAGGCACATCCTATCGGAAGTCGCAAGGGTCTTCGATCCCATCGGTTTCTTAGCGCCGTTAACGTTCTTTTCGAAGCGGCTTATACAACACTTATGGTGTCTAGGATTGGGATGGGATGAATTGCCTCCCTCGGAAATAATTGGTCGTTGGGAATTATATAAGTCGCAATTAGTGGACATAGCTCATATCAAAATTCATCGCCAATTAATTCCTGCGAATTATGTCAACTGTGAGTTGCACGGGTTTTCTGACAGTTCAGAGGCCGGTTTTGCCGCGATAGTGTACCTTCGATTTGTAATCGGTCCGAATGAATCAGTAGTGAGGTTTATGATGGCTAAAACCAAAGTTGCCCCCTTACAACGGCGACCAATTCCTCAATTGGAATTATGTGGGGCGCAATTGCTAGCCAAACTAATTTTTTTTATTTGCTCGTCCTACTTGTCGTTTGTTAGCTTCGCCGCAATTTATGCGTGGACTGATTCTACGATAGTTTTATCATGGCTTCATTCGTCTCCGCATCGGTGGAAAACATTTATTAGCAATCGCGTTAGCTACATTCAAGAACGCGTACTAGCATCTTCTTGGCGCCATGTTCCTTCCGCTGATAATCCCGCGGATTGCGCATCCAGGGGACTTCTTCCTCGGAAATTGCTGAACCACCCCTTATGGTGGAGCGGCTCTTCTTGGCTTTCCAAAAACTCTGACGAATGGCCTACCCTAAACGATCAAAACTTCTTGGACATGAAATCAGTTTTACGCGAAGAACGCAAACTTGTGTTGATGGCAACAACCGTGAACGATGAGCCATTTAATCCATTTAATTGCGATCAATTATTGTCTCGATTTTCATCGTTACGGAAAATAAAAAGGATCATTTTCTATTGCATGCCGTTCGCGCACAACTGCCGCAACGCTGCTACACAGCGATTCGGGTCCATCACTGTAGGTGAACAACAAAGGGCCCTAAATCTATTAATTAAACATGTTCAGCACATATCGTTTCGTGATGATATTCGAAGATTGAATTCAAATCAGCAATGCTTCAAGCCAATTAGAACACTCGCTTCATTTCTTGATTGCGAAGGAATTGTCAGGGTGGGCGGTCGTTTAGCTCATGCTAATATCTCTTATGGCAGTAAACACCCTTTTCTATTGCCATTTGCCTTCCCAGTAACCATCGCCGATCTCGGATAGAAAAATGCATGGCCTTTTTGGTAGGCGGAATGTTTGGTATTTAGCTTTTAATCATATTAGTTTAGTTTATTTCATTAGTAATTCTTAAGAGTGCTAGGGAGAGGGTTTAGGCAACACACTGCGCTAGGTAAAATTTTCGTAAAAATAAAATCCTAATGTCGGGGATAGCACCTACAAAAATCAATTTGAAGGGACGTTCGCTATTTTATTATAGCGTTGTTTGATATAGAGTCACTGTGCCAACTTTAGATTTTTGAAAAAAGATTTCAAACATCTTATAAATCGATATTTGTATAATTTTACTTAATAAAATATAAAGGAAATTATTGAGATAATGGGAAAACTAAATATGACCTGTCAATTGAACACTTATTAGAAGTTAAATGACGTATACAAAACGACTTCAAACGAATGCATTCTTGATATATCCAAGACAACGCAATAGTTTAGGGCACCATATTCACCAAAATAAGATCCCTATATCTCGCTCTGCTATGAACAGCCGCGCCGCGCCGGCGCGGCACAGCTCGCGCGCTTCGGTTTACCTGGGTACGCCACACGCTCTTGGGATTAACTTGTCGTAAGACCTTACAGGGTTTTTAACAATAGCAGGTATTTAGCAAGGTGGTACGTGCTATAAACAGGTAAATATTTATTATTCATACGTTTAACTTTAACAAAAATAAAAATCTGTTAAAATTAAATTTATTAATAGGTTCCTAAAAAATGTATAGTACATTTATTGCCTTGGCATGCACTCCAATCTCAATATTAATAAAAATGTAGTGTATAGAATGCTAAACAAATCTTTTACAGTACTACAATATCTAAATGAATAAATTGCCACTACAATTTGGCACACTTGAAGAAACAATCTAGGCAGTTATTTAGAAATGCTTTATTGAATAATAAATATAACTATTTTTACATGACAATCAAATAATATGTACATACTTGCAATCCCGAAAAAATACAGGATACCAAAACATGTAATAAACAAACTAAGTAACTTACGATTACATATATATGAAATTAAATTATATGAACACTAGTATAGTTTTTTTTTGCTTGATTATTCCAGTGGTCTTTGTAATTGCCAGTTTTTAATTTTTA
>OW679199.1:40731993-40845774 GCA_940337035.1 Agriotes lineatus | reverse complement strand
ATTGCACAGGAGTAGATAAAATATCGTATTATATTTGCGATTATGGCCATTATTCACTCAGATGACTTGCGCCACGCGCCTTCGGCTTGTGGCGCAAATGTCATCTTCGTGAATAATGGCTGTCATAATCGCTCATATAATAATATACTATTATCTACTCCTACTGCACAATGGCCATGAATTATGATTCATAATTCACGGTTTGCAGCCCATCATAAAATTCTATTTTCATTATTCAATAGTTTGCAAATTGCAACCAATCAGAAAATTATATTTTCATTATTCAGTTGGTTGTAGCCAATCACAAAATTCATTCTTATTATTAAATGACTTTTGAAGTTAACAGCTGTCACAAATGTCATAATTCTGTAATATGACCACAAGGCTCCTATTGCATAGGAGTAGATAAAATATCGTATTATATTCGCGATTATGGCCATTATTCACTCAGATGACTTGCGCCACGCGCCTTCGGCTTGTGGCGCAAATGTCATCTTCGTGAATAATGGCTGTCATAATCGCTCGTATAATAATATACTATTGCTGCTTTTTCTTGACAACGGAACTTAATATTATTATTAAGTTCCTAGGATAGTAAAATTAGCAAAGCAAGATGCAGATTTAGACGTTTTGTTTATAAATTGCAAGTGTTTATGTGACATGTGACACTCACAGGTAACACGACTCACGAAAACTAATCCTGGTGACAGGTGACAAACCAAACGATTTTTTAAAAAATCTAGGAAAGTTTCGATAAGTAGCAGGAAAAATATAATAAGATAACTCGGAATGTATCGCCTATTAACATTTTCGGCAGGCAATAAGCCGCGACTTCGTCTTGGCTTGTACTTGCCTACCTCAAATGTTAATGGGTCCTTACATTCATTGTTACTTAAATAGCTATTAAAAGAAAAGGTTTGTGCACATGTAAAGCCAGACCACATAAAATTTATTTGACACAAAAGGTTTGTTAGCTGCATTTTAAAAGGAGCGTAGTTGTTAAGTAAAACCAAAGGATAGTGAAAATAGTGAGCAAAGCAGAAAGGTAAAGGCAAGATGAAGCATAATATAATATAGAAAATTGCAAAGAGCAATGCTAGACGAAGGCAACAGAAGGGAAAAAGATAGTGACGCGAAAATGGTAAACTCAAAAATCAGTGTATTTAAAAATAAAGTGCAATAGTGGCGTCAGTAGATTGGGCCGGGTTTGGCGAGAACCGAAGAGTCCATAAACAATTGAAAGAATTGGCGCGCCTTCTACGTTAGAACAAGCAAGAGGCGGTGACGTTATCCTAAAAAACAAGCAAGGGGATGTGTTTTTATTAATTACCAAGCGTGGAAAATTCAAATAACTTACCTGACGCGTTTTTTCACAAAATTTTCACTCTTTCAAAGAATCGCTAAAGCACTGGCGGCATTTTGTGTCATCTGTCAGATTGTAAATTATATGATCTACTAAGAACCGTGCAAGTCAAATAACCTAAAATTTATGGCGATAGTACAATTCTGATCCCACCTGAGAATAGAGCTTGTGTTTTGCCGAGAGCTAGCTTGATTTGATATTGCAGTTAGATAAAAATAGAAAGAGGGGCTTTTCAACCATTTTATTGGTGTAATTAAATTATTACATTTCATTTTTTACCAGCCGTAATTGATTGGCAGGCAAAGTAAAACCACAGTACAAAAGTATTGAAGGTGAGAATTGTGTGATACAAATTTGCCCTAATTTAACTTATTAAATATTGTAATAAGGTGTAACATGTTCTCTGCGATTTATAATAAATAAATAACACACACAGCAGTTTTGCAAAAGCTGAAGTTTATGTTTATATTGCCAAGTCAAAAAGTTATAGTATACCTACTGCAATAATCCAATTGGCTAATAATTAAGGTATTGACAATGCTCCATTTATCATCAGATGGCAGGACACTTTAAACCGTATTTTGGTTGTAATTGAATGTAAAAACCTGTTTTTGGACAAACAATAAATTCAACTTCACTTGTCATTCATTAAGTCATTTTTCATATTTTGTTACGGTATTAAAACATCTAGAAACTGTTGGTTTGCCTTAATGAAGTCCTAAATATCGGAAAAATTATAACTCAGAAATTTTCTTTTGCTCTAAAAAACAATCCCAGTTACGAACAAATCTTATAAAAAATTATTAAGTGAATTTGTTTTTTGTTTTAGCCGATAATTAAATTATAATTTAGATACCTTTTTTCTATATTTTTTAACAGCGCTTTTTTAATATGCATCTGCATATATGCTGCTTGTATTGTATGTATTTACTTGTTAACTACATATTAAGTGCATATTGAAGCCATTTTATTGTACATATAATTTGCATATGTAGCAGTTTTATAAACTACGCTTGCATCAGTTGCTGGCTGGATCGAATAATACAGTGGCTCATGTTGCCGGTCCCAAGCCCGAATAAAAGAGGAGGGTTTTCAGATGAGTCCAGCAATCTAACAGCAAAACAAAAGATAAAAGACACCTAGAAGCAACATGTTCTCAGATCGAACTGGATACACTGTTGACAACTTGGCGAGAAAAAGAAAAAAAAAACGAGAATGGAATTCGAATTTGATAATCCTACGAATTGGAACCTGGAATGTGACGGCGTTCAATAATAAAGAACAAAAACCCCTGATCGAAATATAAAACTCGGTGATTGAGTGGGAAATGAGATTCTTTATGAAATAAAGAACTGATTCAATGAGGCAACCATCAGTGAAAATGGAGAGATGCTTATTAATTTTTATGCCCAGAATAAGCTACGTATAAACAATACCTTTTACTTTCACAAACCACAATATAAAACCATGTTTGAGAATACAAAAGAACATAAATCAATAATAGACTAAGTATAAAAAAAAACTAACTAACAAAAATATTCATCCCTCCAAAGTTCTGGATGTTAGGACACTTGAGTTCAGCAAATACTGAAACCAATCACATCTTTGTGTTAGCGAAAAGAAGGCATAATTTACATAACACCAGACTAAAGCAAACAAATACTATTGAACATGTTAACATATAATCTTTTTCTAATGAAACAATCAGAATCCTCTATTCTATGGACAGAACCTCTCACGAAAAATTAACAGTAACAAGGTTCAGGAAATGGACAACATTGAAACATCTTGGGTGAAGCTCCAACGAAACATCATCAAAGCTGCTCAAGGAGCCGTTGGTAAAAGGAAAGCCAATAAATTGTGGCGAATAGCAAAATAAATCCTGGTTTTGTAAGGAAGTTGAAACTTTATTAGTAGCACATTTCAAAAAGAGGATGAAATTTTAAGGGCCAGGCAAACCATACAAATACTATATTATGGAAAAGAAAAAACAATTAAATTATCTTTATAGCTTAAGCAACGTAATTCATAAAGTAGCTAAAAATGTCTTTTCAATTGTTGCGTGATCTTTATTTCATCAATATCTCAACTCAACGAATTTTTGAGTTATGTTAAGGTAGTCTATATTGTTCCAGGCCGTGACAATTGGCCTATAAAGTGACCTTTGGAATGTCCTACCACAATATGGCAACATGGCTTCGCCAACCTGTAACTAAAAGTTATTACTTTTGGTCACTAAATTAACAATCTATAAGTGCACTGTCCCTGCCATTCTGATACATGCCAGTTGAAAAAAAAATCTTTAAAATCGTTGCTATTTACATCGTAGTGCGTCACTTCATCTTAATATTCGATTTAAAAGCCATTCCTAACGAGTAGGTAGTTACCTAATTCTCCATTGCAAATAAATGGCTACTAATTTGGACTTTATCTAAACCGGGGTCGGTAGCTCAGTGGTAAGCATCCTAACTACTGATCTAAGGGTCGCGAGTTCGATTCCCGGTCCCGGTGAGGTTTTCAAAAATAAAAAAATGCAGATGAAAGCTTCTACAGAATGCCATCATTCGGAAGTGATGTAAAGCCGTGGGTCCCATGTTACTACGATGTGTAGCATGTAAAAGATCCCTTGCTAGGGTTGGAACTCCTTGGGTCTAGGACAACTCGGCGCCGCCATCTCGGCGCCGCCACTTCGGCGCCGCCATCTCGGCGCGGGGCCAGCTCGGCGCCGGGACAACTCGACGCGGAGCCATCTCGGCGCCAGCCAACTCGGCGCGAGGCCATCTCGGCGCCGAATTTAAATTCGCAAACTACAGTGTGCACTACGTAAGAAAATTATTATAAACAAATAATAAATAAAGTGATCGCCAAAAAGCTGGCATCAAATGAAAAAAAAATATTTAGAATTTCTTGGAAAATCAAACACTAACGACCAGAGGTAATTGCAAAGTGATTACAAATGGGCCAAACAAAAGTTGTCACGTGACGTCCGTTATCAGTAAAATTCAAAATTTTTTAAAAATAATTACGAAAAATACATTTACTACCCAAGATAGGGACAACATTTACGAAACAAAGTTGCTTTCTGGCCTTGACATTGTTGAGTTACCTAAAACTAACACATAATAAAAATCGTATGGAAATCTTGCTTAATTTCCGAAAAATTGTACTTTTTGGATTTACACATCCGAGATTTTTAACTAAGTAAAAATCACTCAATATATCTAATACGGGCTAAATAGGTTTTCGGACAAGCTGTCATCCTGTATAAAGTGAAATGTAAACATTACCAATATTTTTATATACATATATTTATATACAGGGTGATTTTTAAGTTGATTCTTTCCGTTTACCAGGAAATAAAGCTAAAAAATAAGTATTTTTTTTATTTACCACTTTTCCGAAATATCAAAACTAACGGAGGTACAGGGTGTTAAAGTTTCAAATTAAAAACTAAACTTTGGCGCAAAGGTGGCTGGACAATTTTATTTTTGTTTATCTCTGTTGTCAAGCAATGATCTGTCAACTAGTTTCCCATTGTAATTTTCTTAACGTTATTGCTGCAATAATGGCTCATGTTTATGAAAATAATGAATGAGTGAATATGCTTATTATTTACATGGAAGTGTCGTCAAAATGCCGCTGCCGCATCGCTCTTATACGCGGAATATGTGTGTAGAATGCTGATAATTTTGATCATTTAAGTTAGATTAAGTTTAGTTTAATTTTCGTTAAGTAATTTTAGTTCATACTTTGAAACTTTTAACAATTTGTACCTCCGTTAGTTTTGATATTTCGCAAAAGTGGTAAATGGCTTACTTTTTTTAGCTTTATATCCTGGCAAAAGAAAAGAATCAACTTAAAAATCACCCTGTATATACAGTGTGTCCTCGGATAGGTGAAACGACTCTTGTGAAAGGTAAAAAATTCTCGATTTAAATTTTCATTTTTTGGGGTTCAGCCCTGCTTGGTTAAAGGCGGATTTCTAACAGCATTTCAGTTTTGAAAAATCAAGTATGCCTTGAAAGTTTTCAAAAAAACTATTTTTCATCCTACTTGATTAGAAAATCGAATTTTACCATCTCCATAGAGACGAGAAAGTGTGCGTTTCTAAGGCTAGCCCTGCAAAACAACTCCCAATGGCTAGGCAAGAAAAAAAATTCGACGTTTTCCAGTAGGGAACGCTGCAATAATCTGTCAAACCAAATTTAAAAAAAAAATCGCGTTTATAATTAATTTTTTTGCTTTAAATAATAGCTATCCCCCTTTTATAAAAATATTTGCTTAATAAAACTTAATTTTAGCAATGTATTCGTTACATTTTTAATATAAAATAAACATCAGATAGATTTCTGTAGAAGCTTATATCTAACTGTGGGTAGATGGCGCTGCAGTTACAAACGCTATTCAATTTGCCAACATTTGCACATTGTTTTATTATTGTTGACAGCTCTGTCAATTTCAAAATAATAACCTGTATGAGAGCTATGTTGAAAAAATTATTGCAGGATGGTGTTGTAGGATGAAAAATAATGTGTAAATCATGGACGGTAAAGTGATTTTCCAGGCTTCAAGAAGTGTCCAGGCTCGCTAAAGCTCGCCTGTCCATTTCTTCTTTCAGCCTGGAAAATAATCACTTTACCGCCTAGGTTTACAATAGTAATTTGTTTCACAAGGCCAGAAACTGAATTTTTGCGAGCACTCGCAAAACAGTTTCTGGACATGTGAAACACAAAATTTTTTAGGCCGGCAAAAAATATATAAATTAAAAAAAATCGATAATTTGTTGTCCAAATATCGGGGCTATATAATTTATTTTTTTTTCTGTTGGCAATACATACTTATCGAACGATGTAAGGATTAGAATTTAAAATTGAAAATCAAGTATCTAGTAGGTATTCTTTTTTACATTTATATTTATGAATTTTGATGCCATAAGTAATCGGTGCACAATAAGTACAAGAAAATGGATGATAATATACCAGAACATATTAAACAAGCAGCTGAAAATGCTATTCAAAACTTAGTACCTGAAAAGTCGTATAACTGATGAGACTGACATCATTATGACTTATGACAGCAGATTCAGGTTTCAGTGCTACCAACCGATTTTCAAATTTCAAAATGTAAATTACACTAGCTGTTATTTTCATGCCTAGACATGCAAAGAGGGCGTTTCTAGCCGATTTAGACGAATGGAAAATCAGTGTTTCTGGACGGAGGCTATTTTGTACTCATGACTTAAAAATTCATATTTCCCGGTCATTTCCGATACGCCGAAAGTTACTTTTCCCGCACTGCGGTGTTTTTTACTTTTCAAAAAAAACTAGGGGAATTGTGTTTTTTGGAAATTTTTATAATAAACGGGGCTGCGCGCGCTATTGCGCGGTCTATTCTATTCAATTTACCACCATTTTTAGGCCTATTACGTTGGCCCATCTCCAAGGGGGCTCTTGGGGTTCAGGTATCTCCAGGGGCCCTTGGGGCTTTGCCCCTCTCCAAGCGGCTCTCGGGGCTCCGCCCCTCTCCAAGGAGTCTTTCAAGGCTCCGCTCTTCTCCAAGGGAGCCCTCGGGGATTCGCCCCTCTTCAAGGAGGCCCTAGGGGCTTCGCCCCTCTCCAAAGCGGCTCTCGGGGTTCCGCCCATCTCTAAGGGGCTTTTGGGGCTCCGCCCATTTTCAAGCGGACCGTTGGGGCTTCGCTCCTCTCCAAGGCGGCCCGCGGGGCTCAACCCATCTCTAAGGGGGCCCTCGGGGTTCTGCCCCTCTCCAAGGGGGCCCTCGGGACACACACGTCTGGATCGTTCTCTTTTATTATATAGAGGATTGTCCCTCGCTGGTTTAATTGCGCCTTCAAACACCAGAGGCGCTGTAAACGTCGACAAAAACTAACAGGTGCGTAGGATAGGTATAAAAGTTTAGTGATTTGTGCTGTCAACTCAGTAAATTAGTAAAACACTAAATAATAATTTTTTTATTTTTTAATTTTTTAAAATATTTTCAGTTATTCGTTATAAAAAACAACTCTTTCGGGAAGAATTTTCCCGAATTCGCACTACATGCAGCACTCCCTTCGGTCGTGCTGCAAACAAAGTGTTCATTCGGGAAAATTACGAACTTGTTTTGTAAATAACTATTACTGCAGAGTAGCGTGTCTTTTATGTAGCAAATACGACAAAAAGTTATTAAGAGAAGTTGTTTAATATCAACATCTAGGTTCCTATACCAAATTTCAAAATCCTCTCACATTATCTTTTATGTTTAGGTCCCATATCAAAGAATTTTACTTTTAACAAAGACGGCTATGGAAAAACAAACACTTTTCAAAAAGTTTTTTATTTCATAATAAAAAAAATTGTTAAAAATAAAATTCTTTGATTTGGAAAATAAACATTAAAGAAATATTTGTCATATAAAAAGCACTTTACTTAGAAAATGGAGTTTTTCAAAATTGTGTAAATCCAAAAAGTGCTATTTTTCGGAATTTAAGCAAGATTTCAATGAGATTTTTTATTGTGTGGTAGTTTTAGCTGACTGAACAATCTTAAGGCCAGAAAACTTTTAAGGTAAAATGTGTCTCTATCTTGACTAGAAAATGCATGCTTCGTAACTATTTAAAAAAAAACGTAGTGCACAATGTAGTTTGCAAATTTGAATTCGGCGCCGAGATGGCCTCGCGCCGAGTTGGCTGGCGCCGAGATGGCCTTGCGCCGAGTTGGCTGGCGCCGAGATGGCTCCGCGTCGAGTTGTCCCGGCGCCGAGCTGGCCCCGCGCCGAGATGGCGGCGCCGAAGTGGCGGCGCCGAGATGGCGGCGCCCAGTTGTCCGGCTTCGGAACTCCTTAGTCTCGGCAAAATTCTAAGTAAGACTTTGACCATATGACCAAAGCAGTCGGTGTCTAAGGTACCTGGTACTCTGCATGCCTAGACCTTGTCCATTAACAAACAAACTAAAACAATAATTTCTTGAAAATAACTTTACTGGAAGCTAGTGGTATAGCAATCGAAACAAGTCTCTTCATCTTATCAACTTTTATATCAGCTTTTTTAAAGTGTTTTTCACAAACACCACCAATCTTTCCGATCCACCAGTACTCTCAATTCAAAACTTGTTACCATTTTTGTGCCACTGTTTCATTTGATGGAAATTTGAACCTGCTAGGTAATATATGGAGCAACTGATGAAGCGTGGTTAATTTGACTTGCAGCTTGGTAGCCTACGCAGCACTTCAAAGCCAGTTTTACAACTGATGTGGACTGTCTTCTCAAAATAGTTTCATAACGTCAAATATATTTGGAAGTTTTTAAAACTTACAGCTAGTCTTATAAAAAACTTTATTTGAGGTGAACTTTAATTATTTGTAAAAATAAACAAAGGCGCATAAAAATGGTCTTAAGGTCTTAAAATGTCATAAGCACTAACATTTTGATGTGCTTTTATGAAGTTTAACAAAGAATTAATTTAAATCTCGAATTAGTGGTCTTTATTATGGTGGCAGTGTGGTCAGAATGATTGAATCACAAAACAGTAACTAATGATTGAATGCGCAACCTCAGATATTGTCCACTTAGCACATACAGTGATCCCAACTATTTCCAGTGGCGTACAGGCGGTTATTTCAGATTGAGCGGGAAATTTAAAAGCTGGTGGTATTATAATAGTATATTAAAGTATGAGTGGATAACAAGGTCTTTAAAACACGCGCGAGTTTTCGAGCACGACGGCGTAGCCGGAATGCTCGAAATAGAGCAAGTGTTTTAAAGACAAGGTATCCACGAATATTTTACGCTATTTTTTATTATACATGCAATACTGGAAATAAATTATGCACTAAAAACTTAGAAATAATTTTTGTCGTGATAAATCGAGAAGGCATAATAATATTGCTACTATAGTTATGAAAATTGTTTACGTTTTTGTCGCGTCCACGTCCGTTGTTGCATTCAGTCGTGTCAGCAAAATAAAGATAGCGATGAAGTTATAATGTTACCTATATACCTTGTTTCCTTCACAACCTTTAAAGCTCGGCGTCCTTTAATCGCCTGTTTTCGCACTCTCAGGCGTGCTTTAAGCGGCGATTCTGATGCAGGTATAATAAAAAATAAATATATTATTGCAACGTTTTAAATTACACATAATGCATGTTTTCTTATACAAAAAGTTAATAAAATTGGACGAGCATACAGGAAAAACTAAAATAACATATGTATATTAGAGGGTCCCGAGTGGTGTAGCTTGAACAAGCGTTCACGTTCGATCAGCAGAGTTAAGCAACGCTGTCTCTGGTCAGAACTTGGATGGGAGTTCCACGGCTGCATCTCTCGGCGCCTCGTGGTACGGCTATCACGGAAATAAGTTGGTCCCGGTGGTCATACAACATCATGACAGTCGTTAGTGGGGTTGGAAGTCCTCATAACTGCACAGCGACGCCTATAATTGACCTAACGGCTGTTGGCTGAGTGCGAATTAAATAAATAAATAAATAACCAAATTTAACTATAAAATTGAAATCACATAAAGACAAGGCTGTTTCTTATATTAAAAACTCACAATATAACAAGTAAGAGACAAAATGAGCAAAAAATACAATTCAAAAACAAAATACAATGATATTGATACAATCTAGAAACAGAAACCTTTTTTATAATAGACGTTGGAAAAGTTGTCCATTATTTTCTATACACAAATTTACTCGTTTCTTTATGTTGTCAAAAATGGCTTCTAATTGTTACGCTGTGATTGCATTAATGGCGTTCACTACGACATCCTGCAACTCCTCAACCGTATGCAAACGATTTGCATATACAGGCAGAACTCGCCGTTCGCGGTGGTTACGTTCAAGAAGAATGCCGCGAAGCGCAAAACCGCGATGCGCAAGTAAACACATAAATGATAAAAACGGGGTTAGGTTCCATTAACTAGATTTATTTATACTATGCAACCTCAAGAAACCAACACTTTTCTACGTTTTTTGTCTGGCAAATCTGAAGTAGAAACTTTACGCTTTGACGACATAGTTTTCCGTGTTTTAAAAATTAAACTCATTAAATTTTAGGCAAAAACGCTCGAGAAGACAGTAAAGCGTGAACTAAAATTCCAAACGTAACATAAGTCTGCCACTTGAATCTAGAGCTCGAATGTCCATTTGTTTATTCAAATTATGATTTTACAATTTATTTCAGGTCTAATTTGGTAATAAGAGATTCAAAGAAATAGGCTCGATAAGTGTGTTTACAAGCTCATGATAAACAATGTTATTTTGGTGTTCATGACATAAACCGCATACGTCTGCTTTATTTACTTATGGCCGGTCTTATAAAGGTCACTAATCTGACGTTAACTTTAAATCGCTGTTAAAATAAACAAAAGCTTATCAAAACGTTGGCGCTTATGACATACTAGTGAGTCACCCGAACTACGCTTCGCGTGGCAGGCGAGCACTCTACCCCAGGACCAACCTGGGTTGTTTGAATAATGCGCCGCTATAATAATATATGAACATAGGTATTCACCCGAGATAATAGCACACGGCGACAGCAGCTGTGACACCGTAGCCCACGGCAACAAGCGCTCCGCTCCGTTGCTTAGAGAATTTAATTAAATTAAAACTTTTTCGTATTTTTTTTTAAATAAAAACCGGCCTACGATCTAAGTCTAAGAATTAGCAAAATTTTAAGCTATCACACAATTTAATCGGTCCAGTATCTTCGGAGGAGACAGCGAACAAACATAGAAAGAAAGAAAGAAAGAAAGACAGAGAGCAACGATTTTATGTTATAGGATTATTTATTAGTAAACAAATTTTTATGCGATTTTTTTATTTTAACAGCGAATTAAAGTTAACGTCAGATTAGTGGCCTTTATAAGACCGGCCGTTAGTGTGTGAAAGTTGAAACAGTTGGCAATTCCATCTGCAAACGGCAAAGCAATCCGCGAACGGCAAAGAAAAGAGAGCACAAAGGTGCCCCGCGTAAAATCAAATCAGTGAACCGCAAAGCCGCGAACGGCGAGGTCTGCCTGTAGACAAAATTTTTAAGATGACCAAACATAAAGGAGTCAAGCGGTGTCAAATCAGGCGATCGCGGTGACAATCGACTTATGTTTATTAGTCTATCCTGAAAATATTGTGATAAATATTCCATCGTTGTCCAGGCTGTGAGCTGTTGCACCGTCTTGCTGGAAACACCCATTCTGAAGTTCATCGTCATGAAGCTGTTCAATAAAACCTCTTAAAAGTAACTGTTAGTTTATCGCGTTTATATTCTAGTAAAAAAATTGGTCTAATTTTAATCGGATGTAATGCAGTTTCACGAAAAGATGGGGATTTTCGGTAGAGCAGGTTCCATAATTTTGGGAATTCACATACCCACTTAGATGAAACCATGCCTCATCACTAATTAATGTTAGTCCAAATCATCGTTGTAATTAAATTTTTTGTTAAACCAGGTGCAGTAAGTTCGTCGCCTTTCAAAATCGGTTGGCAGCAATTCTTACACAACATACAGGTGAATATGCAGCTTTTTTCGGCAAGCTCTCTAGCATGTCCCATACGAAAACCCTACATTTAATATAAATAATCAGCATAGTAGATTATATTATAAGTGAGAGAAATGCATCATTATTTACGAGTGAGAATTTTGAATCGCGAGTGCCCCAGCACGAGCGATACAATTTCTCACGAGCTTATAATGGCATTTCGCTCACGTGTGATATAAGACGTTTTATCTTACAGTAGTAATTCGTATGCCTAAACAGTTTGAGCCGTCAGAATATGTCGCAAAACAGACAATAGATAGTTACAGTAGCACCTATTGCCATACATTATACAACTGTTTTCAGTGACTAAAATGAAGTTTTATTCACTAGTGAGTATAAAATACATTATACATATATGAAAATTATGAAACGAAGCCGAAGGCTGAGTTTCATAACATGTCTCGCGCATAAACGACTTTTAGCACGCGTTGCATACAATATTTTATCTACGACCTTAATTTTACCGTTATTAATCCATAAATATCGATTTAAGAAAGGTTCGCATCTGCGACACTTTTAATTTATGTCATAATGAACAGTAGCATACGCCGCGCGGGCGATTGTTTGGCCACGCCCGTGCTGTCAAGGTGAGTTACGAAATGTAATTATTGATACTCCACATATGACTGTATTCATTACCTAACGCTTTAATTATTTCAAAAACGCTTTACCTGTAACGCAAGAAGCAACTAGAATAGCTTTACAACTTCACTTGCAGTTCGAAATTGTAGTTTTATAACCTCACTTCACTTTTAGCCCGTGTGCTAAAAGTAAACAGCTGATTTCTTTAAACACGGTAAACTATAAAACGTCACTTTTAGTGAAACAAGCTAGCGCTAAAAGGCCTACTTTTAGTAGTGGTCGTAGATAAAACATATTATACACATTACCAGTTTGAGCAAACAGTATCTTTAAAGATTTATTGAGGCTTGCTTCCAATCGCTCCTGAATATCTTCTAACGCTTCTTCATTAAGCACAGTCCTTCTGTCAAGAAATTTTCCATTAGAGACAGAGAGAGTTGTGTGAGAGTTTCGTAGCTAAGGTCATTGTTTGTGAATTGCTGCTGGAACTCGGCGAAGCACGAAGCTTGTGAATACTGCCAGACACCATTTTGGTCACGTTGTCCAGACCAAAAATAAGCCTCCAATATAAATTTATTGTATTCATAAAAAAACATGATCCTAACCTAAAATTATTTACAATTTTCTTATTCAAAACAAAGCTCTGTAATTTGTCTACTTACCAGATAAAGCAATCACATACGCAGTTTTACTCTTAATAAAGAAGACTGAGTTCATGTAGGCTATAGAAATAATTTCAATAATCTACTAATTACATCAGGAATCACAACTAAGTACTATTTTTTTAAATAACATTTTTATGTGCGTGCCACGGTGTAAGAGATATAGGTCGACTCCAAATTATTTTGAAGATTCCATGGCCAGCAACATTCACCCGCTGACGCGTGGTCATGGCCATTTCAATTTGGATTTTATAAATTTTTGACAGGTCCAGAGCCAGTATATATAAAAGAGTACCGACATTCTTTGATCCGAGAAAATGCCACCATCGCCGCCATGTTTACGCCCAACAGCAATAACTGATCGAGTTATGTATAAAATTTTACTTGAAATTGGCAAGACTGAGTCTATGTCAAATTCGAGGTTAGCAGGTTATATTTTGCATCGATTTGTGTCAAAATTGACTCAAAACCTGTCTTGCCAATTTTAACTAAAGTTTTGAATTGCCAATAAACCTCACGTAGACTGAATTGTGTTACAAACCTCAAAGTGACGCATATGTCAGAAGAGTAAACATGGAGGACGTGGCGGTACTCTCCTATATATACTGGGTCTGGATTCAAGCAGTACCAGTATAATAGGAGAGTACCGCCATTCTTTGATCCGAGAAAATGCCACCATCGCCGCCATGTTTACTCCCATCAGCAATAACTGACTGAATTGTCTAAAATTTTACTTGAAATTGGCAAGACTGTAAGTCTATGTCAAATTCGACATTAGCAGATTATGTTTTGCGTCAAAATATTGGCTGCCAACATGATAAAAAGAAAGTTACTAAAATTTTCTGTGCTTCCTCTTATTAAAAATTAAATGATAGATGACATCTAGGTCCTCTATTTTATATATATACAGTGTGACAATTTAAAAACCTACAATGGGCTATATCTCACGAACGAAAGATGATATAAAAAAATGCTCAAAACCGTTTCTAGGATAGGAAGGGGGAACTAAAATGACATAAAAAAGAACTCGCCCCCATCAACCCCCTAGGCCCCACCTACCCCAACTGAAAAAGTTTAAATGGCAGACCCCTACTTGTGATACATCATTGAAAAGCCTACAAAAAATGCTATCCAACGGTATGAATAATAATGGTACAGGGTGAATAAATATTACAAAACCTTGCCTTAAAAGGAAAATTTAATGAAGTTTTTGTTGAACTACAAATTTGTGAAAATGTCAATGAAGTAAATGTTCAAAGTGGCTTCCGTTGTTTTGTAAACAATAGTACAGCCTATTTTCAAATTCTGCACGAACTTTGACAAATGTTGTTCTAGTGATAGCGCGACATGCTTGAGTAATTTTTTCCCGCAAGTCCCCAAGTGACGCAGGTTGAGTTTTATACACAACTGACTTGAGGTAACCCCATAAAAAAATCAGGTGGCGTTAAGTCTGGTGACCTCGGTGGCCACTCAATAGAACCTCTCCTTCCAATCCATTTGTTCGGATAATTAGTATCCAACCAGTGCCTAACTGCAGCTGCATAGTGAGGAGGTGCTCCATCTTGTTGGTAGTGCAGCAAATCTTCTTCTAGAGCTAGATTGCCTTGGTCATCCCGTTGATTCTCTAATTCATGCACAATTAAAGGTTGGATGGTGTTTTCCAGCATATCCAGATAAATGTCGCCACTTAAATTGCCTGGTATAAACAAGGGGCCAATTAAAGCATCCCCTAATATCCCTGCCCAGACATTAAGTTTTTCAGGGTATTGAGTGTGACCTTCTCTAAATCGATGCGGGTTCGTATCACTCCAGTACCGACAGTTTTGTTTATTCACATTGCCATTCAGCATAAAAGTACATTCATCACTGAAACAAATATTTTTCAATAGTCTAGGTTCAACGCGAATTCTTTCAGTCATTAGTTCACAAAACTGAATTCGTCGGTCTGGGTCATCATCGCCTAGTTCTTGAAGAATTTGCGTTTTGTACGGGCGAAACTTATGTAATTTCAACACCTTCCTGACCGACTCACGTGATAGTCCTGTCATTGTAGATACCTGACGTGTTGATGCAGTAGGCTCTATTGCAAATTGCCCAAGGACCTCAACTTGGCTTGCTTCATTCAGTAATCTTGGGGCATCCCTTTTTTTATTTTGCACTGATCCCGTTTCTCTAAATTTTTCAACTAAATCGCGGATGTACACGTGACTTACATGTTTGTCCGGATGCCTCTCATTAAATATTTGAGCTGTTCGTAAATAACACTGGTTCTGGGAGCCAAATATGAAAATGATCTCCACACGTTCAGGTATACTGTAATCCATCGTGACAACTACAGCGAATGACAGTACTGATCGTACACAATGATGACACTAATGACATTTAAATGTCTCAAATAAACAAAAAAGTATTGACTGCGACAGAAACCAAAAAACAGATGTTTACAACTTGTTTTTGCAAAGACGGCAAATTATAGTAATTTATTATACAAGACGATAAAGTTAAATTTTATCCACGAGTGAATCGTTTAACGTCGAGACGAAGTCGAGACGTTAATGATTCAAGAGTGGATAGAATTAACTTTATCGTCGTGTATAATACAATATTTTTTTCTATAGCAAGAACTTTAACAATTTCAAAAGAAAATAATGACAGTCAATCACATCAAAACGTCAGTAGCACATGTTAAAGTGTGCTTTTATCAACTCAAAACAAAAGGTCAAGTTTTACTTTAACAGCAAGGGTAGATAAAGTAGCACTTTAACATCAAGGATAGATAAAGTAATTTAATTTTCTAACTTTTGTTTAAATTAAATATGACAGCTTCGTATTATCGTAGCAACCCAATCTAGCTACTGACATTTTGAAATGTGATTGACTGTCATTATATTTTCTTTTGAAATTGATAAACTTCTTGCTATAGAAAAAAATATTGTATTATACACGACGATAAAGTTATTTCTATCCACTCTTGAATCATTAACGTCTCGACTTCGTCTCGACGTTAAACGATTCACTCGTGGATAAAATTTAACTTTATCGTCTTGTATAATAAATTACTATTATTGGCCTTTAAAGATTTTTAACATTGTATCACAAGTAGGGTTCCTACGTTTGTTTTTAAAATTGTTAGATAATAATTTGGTAATTATTGATACACCCTGTACCATTATTATTCATACCGTTGGATAGAATTTTTTGTAGGCTTTTCAATGATGTATCACAAGTAGGGGTCTGCCATTTAAACTTTTTCAGTTGGGGTAGGTGGGGCCTAGGGGGTTGATGGGGGCGAGTTCTTTTTTATGTCATTTTAGTTCCCCCTTCCTATCCTAGAAACGGTTTTGAGCATTTTTTTATATCATCTTTCGTTCGTGAGATATAGCCCATTGTAGGTTTTTAAATTGTCACACTGTATATAATACACATATATTGCTAGTAGGGCCTGGAAACGTCAGAAAACATTACGGCGCCGACATAGTCTCACTTGGAGTATAACGCGTCTCGTGCGCATGCCTGAGAATTCGAACTCCGCCTTTAGAAGCGAATTTTAAACTTGACCACTTCCCTATTGGCCGGACGACGCCGCCGCGCTTGCACACAGCTCACCATTATACATTGAAGAGTTGGTTGTCTGTCTCACTTCCTTGGTGAGTTTCCTACTCATAGCCGCTAGCAATATAGTAAGTATTAGATATATGATTTTATATAATTTGTAAAATGTCAAAGTCTTATTTTGACATTAGTTACTTTTCTTAACTAAATATGCGTACAATGCTAAAAATATTCAGTAATAATAGGAGAGAGCAAAATATTGCCGAAAATCATTTTTGCGATTCAGAGTATCTGTGGCTACGTGCAAGCACTCGTCGTTATTTTCTAAGGTAACAGAAACCAGACAATCTGAAGAGCAAAAATTGTCGGCAATATTTTGCCCTAGAGTCCTAATCGTCTTGACAATTTAACTTTCAAATTATTGAAAATGGTCAATAAAAATACTCCTAACACCAAAATTATAAACTCACTAAACTAGTGGTTTTTGAATTGTATCCATAGTAACCGATCTTAGCAACATTTTGCAAATAAACAAACAAAACTTTTCTAAAATTAAAATCCAAGTTATTTTTCATTAAAAAATAGTTACAGAAAAAATTGTCACTGAAATGAAGCTGCTCGAAATATTGTTATTAAAATAATGGTTTAATTGGTAGTTTATTTTGAAATTTAAAGAATGACATTCGTTGACAATGACACCAGTTAAATTGTCAATGAAATAAAGTGCCTTCAGAAATGACCGAACGTTTTTGAATGATCATGGTTATACAACGTATGAATAATATGTGCATTGTAAGTCTATGTCAAATTCGAGGTTATCAGGTTAGGTTTTGCGCATATATTTTTACTTCTATATTGCTAGTAGGGTCTGGGAACCGGCGAAAACATTACGGCGCCGACCTAGTCTCACTCTGAGTGTTACGCGTCTTGTTCGCATGCCTGCGAATTCGCATTCCTCCTTTAGAAGTGCATTTTAAACTTGACCACTTCCCCACCTCGCTGGACGACGCTTGCGCACAGCTCACCAAGTGTGTAGAAGAGTTGGTTGTCTGTCTCACTTACGCTGTGACCTCCCCACTTACACGCGTTAGCAATATAGTACTATTAAATATATGGTTTTGCGTCAGTTTTGACACAGACCGACGCAAAACCTAACCTGCTAACCTCGAATTTGACGTAGACTTACAGTGCCACCAACATATTATTCATACGTTGTATAACCATGACAATTCAAAAATGTTCGATCATTTCTGAAAGCATTGTATTAACACGACTCTAAACAGCCGATATCAAAACAGCCAATCAGAAACAAGACCAAAATTGACCACACTGTCATTAATATAGCCACTTGTTAGTGTCCTAGATGGCCTAGAAGAAAATTTGGCATCAGAGTTAGAACAATATAGGTCGCTTTGGTTACGTTCATAAAACGTAAATAACCTATGTATAATTGGTTTTCTATGGTTATGCTACTGTTGCAGCCGGTTAGCTATATCGCAAAGCAACCACTACCTTTTTTTTAAATAATTTCTCATTGTGAATCACATCAATACGAGGTGTTTGTTGTTGTGACCTTTTGTGGCGGCTATTTTGATTATGTGCACACTACACAGGCTTTGTTTATAGAGGATGTTGGCTATATGCACTATTGTTGCCTTTGCCCTTTGTGCCCTCGTCTAGCTACGCCACTGGTTAGGAATATCAAACAACTGATGCAGGAATCTGCTTTATCGTGTCAACTGTTGGTAAATTTGAAATTTAAAAATAACGGTTACTGTTGTCAAATTGAACGTTAAACAATGCCGTGGTGTGGTTACTGCAGTGACAAACGATATTTGATTTCTACTTTTTGAGAAAAACCTGGTATCAAATTGTCATTTACAAATTTTGAATATATATTGACGTTTATATTAACTATCTGCTTTTTGTATGATGTGAGAGTGGTGGCATTTTTATGTTGAAATTACTTCTGCCCCTTGCGGAGAGTTCTCTGAAAATGGTGAAAAATAAACGTGATTTAAAGTCGCCCCGTCGGAACAGGTCCTTCACGGGCAGCCGACCCGTGACCCGGACGAGGCCGACTTCAAATGCTGGAGGAAACATTCGAGTCGTGGTTCGTGTACGTCCACTCAACGACAGAGAAGATGGTAGCAATTCAAGGCAAGTACAGCATATTATAAGTAGTTTGAGACACTTAGTAAATACGGTTATTGTTATAGGAATGTTATAAAAGTAGTGGACGATCACACAATGGTCTTTGATCCAAAAGAAGAGGACGAACCCTTCTTCTATCATGGTGTTCAACAACGCAACCGAGACATAATGAAACGCGCCAACAAAAATTTACAATTCACATTTGATCAAGTTTTTGGTTTCGACGCCGACAACAATGCTGTTTTCCAAAACAGCACCAAGTGCCTCATTCAGACTCTGATGAAGGGTTACAACTGCTCTGTATTTGTATATGGTGCAACAGGTGCCGGTAAAACGCACACAATGCTTGGTTCTGGAAACGACCCAGGAATAACATTTTTAACGATGAAGGAGCTATTCGAGCAGAAAGAAGAGTTATCTGTAGAACGTGACTTTGAAGTTGGCATGACATATCTTGAAGTGTATAACGAGACAGTTCAAGATTTATTGAACCCGGGACCAGCACTACAACTGCGTGAGGACGTTAAGTATGGAGTTATTGTTGCCGGCATTCAAGTAAAACGCATCGAACAACCCGACACGCTCTTCGAGTTTCTCGAGCAGGGAAATCGTAATAGGACCCAACATCCAACTGATGCAAATGCCGAGAGCTCACGCTCGCATGCTGTTTTCCAAGTTTACCTAAGGATGAAATTTAAGGCGACAGGTGAAGTGCGTGTTGCCAAGCTGAGCATGATCGATTTGGCAGGGAGCGAAAGGGGGGCGGCGACCGGTTACACAGGGGCCCGCTTTGCGGAAGGAGCCAATATTAATAAGTCACTGCTTGCTCTCGGCAACTGCATTAATAGCCTCGCAGATGGGCACAGGCATGTGCCGTATCGTGATTCTAAGTTGACAAGGTTGCTGAAGGACAGCTTAGGGGGCAACTGTCAGACCATCATGGTTGCAAACGTGTCTCCCAGCTCGCTCAGTTATGAGGATACGTACAATACTCTGAAATACGCCATGAGGGCTAAGAAGATCAAATCCAATATGAAAAAGAATGTTGTGAATTGTGAAATGAACCTCAATCACTACATTAAGCTTGTCGATGAACTTACCAAAGAGAACGAACAACTGAAATTGAAGATATCGGTAAGTTTTTATTACATTATTTGTTATATTTTTATTGGACGACACTTAACAGGAGAACGCGGAGAATATAGTAAATAGCTCAATTAAACAATACCGTTGAAATATAAATTTTTAACGTCCATATAAAGGTACTTGGTTATTCAGGTGGAGAGGTGATTATGCAACAAATTTTAAAGTCAATTACTTAAAAGAGGGTGTAAGTAACGAATATCAGTTGGAACTAAATCACTAATAATAAAATTTTTATCAGATAGACATGTTTTTTTGCTGTCTGCTTCTTTTTTTTTTATTAACAGTATTATAGTGCCGTGATTACATTGATTTTTGGCATTATGAGAAGTTTTACATCCTTTAGGTATAGTAATAGTTTTTTTATTTCCGTTGCACTATTGCTCAGAGCAATTTTCATTTCCCTTTGATTTGGTGGTTTCTTCTTTGGTTGAGGTATCGGTCACATTCCGTAATAAGATGCTGCACAGTAAGGGCTCGTTCATAATGGTTACGTATGAGTGGATCTTCTTTATTTAAAATGTAATTATGAGTTGCTTTTATGTGTCCAATTCTAAGTCAGTTCAACAGTAATTACCATTAATAAATAGCAACTTTTTAGAAGCTCAAAATCCAATAATCTGGCGTGAGGGTACTCTAATAAATAGGTTTTTTCGATCCTACAGTGATAAACCATTATAAACACGGAAATCGAGTACAAACATGTGTGACCTATAAAATTATGTGTCTTAACGCGTAAAGCGTCTGTAATAAAGTTGATCTAATTAGTGATCTTATGAGTGAATGTTCTAACCCGGATTTTATTTGTTTAACGGAAACCTGGCTACGGGCTGACGAAGCTTGTGCTTTTAAACCACCAGGTTATGTGCTTGCCTGTAGTTTTTGTCGAACTGTAATTCGAGGAGGAGTAGTTATATTAATTGAAGACAAATTTAAATTTAATGTTAACGTTTTACCCAACAACTGTATAATCGAGTCTGTTTTAGAGGCTGTTTCTGTCGGTGTACTTGTTAATAATGTGAAAGTAAATATTATTTGACCATACCCGTGTACAGGGTACTTCTAGAACACTTATTGATAATGTTTACACAAGTATTAATCTCAGTGATATATTGTCCAGTAAAACTGGCAAAAATGTTGTATCTGATCACAGCGCACAAATACTAACTTTTATGTTATCCAGCAGTCACATGTCTGGAAGCACTGATGTAAACACTTCTAGGCTTATCAATGAAAAAGGGTGTTTATCTTTCTACCAGGCCCTTGAACAGGTTAATTTTACTTATGTAGCAACCTATCTGTTTGTGACAAATTTTCAAAATTTAGTAACAGAATCGGGACAATTTTAAATAATTGTTTCCCTATTAAACACATTAGAACTTGAAAGCAAGATGCTAGTAATGCTTGGTTTACACCAGAATTAAAATTGATGCGTAAATCATCTTAATCACCTACAAGAGCTGTGATTGGCACACATGACATGTGAGTAGCTTATAATCGTTATCGCAATATATATCGCCTAGAGCTAAAAAAAGCGAAAGTCAGTGCCAACGACAAGGTAATATCAAACTCTATAATAAGGCCAAAACAATTTGGAGTATTATTAATAGAGGTCGGACTTTTAGGCACTAAAAATCCCTAAAATAAGTAGGCATTTATACCAAAAAAAATTTTAAAAAAAGCACATAAAAACAAGAAATAGACAAAAAAAGGCAAAATTTATTTTTAACAAATTAATAACAACAACATTAAACTTTTAGAAATCAACTTAAAGTAAAAATAAATTCCAATAAAAAATGCTTCTAATACATTTTTTTTAAATTATTAAATTTCTGTTCGGCTGATACAATTGCAAACTATCAACTGTTCTAAATTTTCTGGTGTTTCTGTTAGTTCATTTAATATTGATATTAGAAAAATAATTTGTTAACAAAAGATGTTCAGTATTATATGCTCTATATCAGTCTTTCCCAACCTGTGGTACGCGTACCACTAGTGGTACGCAGAGGCCACTGCGGTGGTACGTGGTGCTCTGCACACGAGAAAAAAAATTGTTTTAAATTTTGGTTGTTGAACAAAGCCACATTTTTTAAAAGAATACATTTCAACAATTATGGCAACACAACTTCTTGCCATGCAGATCAACTTTTATTCGCAGTACAGCTTCAAAAAGTGATGTTGAAAGCTTATTCCTTTTTTAGTTTCAGTATATGTAATATTAGACAATATTCTTTCAACATCAGCATTCTCGTGTGGAATACACAAAATAATAAGCGCTCGTACGGCAATATTTTTAAAAATATATTCCTCGTGAAAATCTTTTGAAGTACAAAATACATTTGTAACTGATTGCATTCCTTCGTGCAACTGATGTCGACATGATAATGCGAATTGACAAAACTAATTTATTGTGTAAGTACGTTAAATAAATGTTAAAAGAATTTTGCTTAATCGTGATTTAAAAAAATCCTTAAATATTATTATTTTTGGTAGACACAAATTCCGCTAGTTCTCTTTAAAAAAAGGTCTTGCCGCCACTACGCGGGCTGAAAATCCGCTACCGTAGCAGAATTCCGCTTGTTCATATTAATTAATAAAATATAACACTACACAGAATTCTATTTTTCATACTTATGGTTGGAAAATGGGTTAGTTAGATTAGTAAAATAATAAACATATTCCATCCATAATTACCTCCACGTGACTAAGTGGTACGAAAAATATTTTTGTGTTGTGAAGTGGTACGCCAGGAAAAAAGGTTGGGAAACACTGCTCTATATTATTGTACATTTATTTTATTTCATGGCTTACTGAGGTTTGAGCAGTGACATTCAACTTTTTTATTTTAAATGACACCCTGTATATTTTTACATTTTTTCGGAAGAACTATCTTTTCTCTATACGGTGCTATAAAAATATTGTGGTGTTAGATGGGAAAATTACACCGTTAAACACGATTAAAGTTGAAAAATGTCCAAATTTAGCAACTTCATCTAGTAACCTTGTTTCGTGGCAGTAACAGTAAAAAATTTGTTGTAACATTTTTTGTTATGGATTCAAATGACAAAAATAACACCGTTAAGGTGGTAAAATAATAATGTAATGAAAGCAGCAGGTTTTTATTAATCAACAAGGTATTCTTTGAATACAAAAGAAAGTATCGAAAGACATAACCAAAATCTATTCTAATTTGCTAAATGTTCAAAATTACCCCCATTCTGGTCAATACAAGCTTGTAAACGCATAATAGGATGTGTCTAACACTGTTTAACATTTCAGCAGTAATAGTGGAAAACGCATTTCTAATTCTTATTTTCATGTCGTCAGGAGTAGTAGGTGCTGTACTGTACACAATATTTTTTACGTGACCCCACAGAAAAAAATCTAGTGGAGTTAAGTCTTGGGGGCCAAGCTACAGGGCCGCCTCTGCCAATCCATTCTGCACCAAACTCGCGATTTAAAAAATTTCGAACCATTCTGCTGTAGTGGGGTGGCGCACCATCGTGCTGATAATAACTTCCCTGCCGTATATTTAAAGGCACATCCTCTATTAACTCAGGAAGGATTTCTTCAAGGAAATTAAAATAGGTCTGACCTATTAAAGCCCCATCAAAAAAATGTGGTCCTATCACATGATCGTCGATTATTCCTGCCCAAACGTTCAACGACCAGATATGCTGGTTATCAACATTTCTCATCCAATGAGGGTTTTCGGTTGCATAATAGTATAGATTGTGTCGATTCACTGAACCGGTATTCTTGAATGTGGCTTCGTCAGTCCAAAAGATTTTTCGTAGAAAGTGCATGTCTGTTCTGAATTTGTTCATTAACCAAATGCAAAAATTTGTCCGACTCACATAATCGTCGTCTGTGAGTTGTTGCGTCAGACACAAATGGTAAGGATGAAATTTGTGTTTTTGGATAATACGAACAATTGCGGTTTGGCTAATACCTGTTTCTGATGACAAATTTCTTGTACTGATATGTGGATTGACGTTTATTGCACCTAAGACATCTATTTCAATGTCTTCATTAATTAGAAATCTATTTTGCTGACGCTTCTGATATTGAACGGATCCAGTGTCGCGAAATCTTCTTAAAGTTTTTCAAAAAACTTCTCTACTTGGTTGCCTTCTATCAGGAAATTTTTCTAAATACAAACTAGGGTTTTCAGTCCCGGGATCCGGTCCCGGGACAGTCCCGGGATTCTAGCACAAAAACCGAGTCCCGGGACCACAGCCAGCCCAGGCGAAGTCCCGGGACCATGTCAACATGCGTGCGTATACTCGATATCAGAGAATTAGGACGGGTATTCACCGGCGTTCGGCGTATTACTCATGCCTCTTGTACATTCTGCATTATTTGCGTTTTACGTAACGCAGGAGAGGTATTGTTTTCGGTAGGTTAGAATTAAACCTCTGCGTTGTTTTAGCCACATTTGCATATCTTCTTCTATTTATGTATTTGTCTGTTTTTTTTGTTGGATTTAGATATGTGCGAAGAAGATGAATAATTTATATTTTTGGGTTTTAAGTGTGTTCGTTATTTGTCTGCTAAAGCGTTACAATTAGAATGAATTCCCATTCGCAACCTTCGCAGCATTCGACACAGTACAGAGAAGCATAATATTTGAATGTTTAGAAAAACTACAAATTCCTAGAAAGCTAATACAATTAGTCATTTCAGCATATAAATATCCAAAAGCTAAAATACAAGTAAATGGGAGTAGATCAAAGGACGTACAACTCAAAATAGGAATCAAACAAGGAGACAGTCTAAGCCCGTTGCTATTTATAATAGTAATGGATGGGATCTTAAAAAATGTTAGAGAAAACAACAGAGGTTTGAAAACCACAATAGGCTATAAAAATATGCAGCCAATTCAGATTGATGCACTACTATATGCTGATGACATAGTTTTAATAGCAGACAGTAAAAGAAAAATGCAAAAGCTCTTAAATGCTTGGATAGAGGAGATAGAGAAAATGCATATGAAAGTTAACACTGATAAAAGCAAAGTAATGGTATTCAATAAAATAACAGAAGAAGAAATATACAATTTTAGCTATAAAGGAAAAACGATGGAGGAGGTAACAACAACAGACTACCTGGGAAGTACATTTACAAATGACGGGAAATATGATTTAGAAATAGCAAACAGAATAAAAAAGACAAATAAAGCATACTACGCGCTTAATAAAACCATCTTAGGAAACAAAGAAATAAGTAGGAACATTAAATTAATGATACATAACACTATAACAAACCCTATAATGCTATACTCCAGCGAGACCTGGACTACCCAGCATAAACACAAATCCAAGCTAACAGCTATGGAAATGAGGGTACTAAGGAAAATGGTCAACAAAACTAGAATGGACCGGATAAGAAACGATGACATCAGAACCCAGCTACAACAAGAAGCAGTATGCAGGAAAATAGAGAATAAACAGATGGAATGGTATGGTCATCTTATGCGAATGAAACCAGACAGGCTGCCTAAGAAAATTATGGAGGCTAAGCAATACAGAAAGAAGAAGAGGGGAAGACCAAGAACAACATGGCTAAATCAAATTATCAATATTGGACAATCTAGGGGAAAAACGATAAAGGAAATGAGAGAAGAGGCCAGGGACCGGAAAAAATGGAGGAAATGGATTCAAGAAACAGAAGATCACAACCCGACACCCGTTTAGGGTACCAGGGCGAGGGAGAAGAAGAAGAAGAAGATTCGCAACCTACCTTCATTCTACATTTAAAAAAATAACGATTTGAAGTCACTGTGGCAACAGTGTTATATATTGAAGATAAACAATTGGCGAAATGTAAAGTGGGTTCCTACAAAATTATCATAATCAGCAGCAGCTTGACGAAAGGATTACACACGCACTTTGCAGTTCAAACAAAAGCAAAAGCGACAGACATTTTCAGTACCAGAAGAAAACAATGAAGTTGTAGACGAGCCCCAACGCAAATTATCAGCACATAAATACTTTATTTAACTTAAAACATTGGTTGTTCTTTGGAAATTTCATTCGGAAATTTGACCTGAACACTATTTCTCTTTCGGGACCATTTTCGGGATCTTCGGGACTAGTCCCGGGACCTGAAATTTAGCTCGTAAGTCCCGAAAACACTTGGTCCCGGGACTTGGAAACCCTAATACAAACGTTTAGTCCTCTTTTTGACACAATTGGATTCACCGATTACTAGAATCATATCTACCAAGTCACTTTATTGAAAAGTGAACGTGGTTAGCCATTGTAAATGCACTTATTATTTCGGTTTTGAGTTATGGAAACGTGAAAACACAAAAAATGTGACAACTAATTTTTTCACTTTTTTGTTTGATGGCTACTAGATGAAGTTGCTAAATTTGGACATTTTTCAACTTTAATCGTGTTTAATGGTGTAATTTTCCCATATAACACTACAGTATTTTTATAGCACCATATAGAGAAAATATAGTTCTTCCGAAAAAATGTAAAAAATATACAGGGTGTCATTTTAAATAGAAAAGTTGAATGTCACTGCTCAAACCTCAGTAGGCCATGAAATAAAATAAATGTACAATAATATAGAGCATATAATTCTGAACATCTTTTGTTAACAAATTATTTTTCTAATATCAATATTAAATGAACTAACAGGGGGGTGCCACTATCTTAACTCACCCTGTATATAGAGAAACTGCACTCCACGTCGCAGGATATAATAGGAATATATTTAAAATTGGGCACGTCACGTGCGTCTAAATCCTCCGATTCATTGTCTTCCTGGTCTCCCGATAAAATTCTAGCTATTCTGTTGACATACTCAAACCCTGGATTTTGAAAAACAGCCTGCTCTAACTGCTAAAGAAGTAAAAATTGTCATTTTCATGATTATTTACTGAATCTGTTATAAAATTTTGTTTTAAGTGTGATTCCATTTTCTCTTCATGTAATACTGTATTTTCGTGTTGTTGTATATGACACTTTTTAGTGCATGATATCTAAAAAAAAACTAAATTATTGACAAACATCAACGTAATATTTTGACAATGTTTACCTAACCTCAATGCAACACCTTTTTACTACAAGCCGAGCAAAACAAGAAATCTCCATCTGCTTTAAAATAGGTTTTACTTTTGATCCAACTCTCAATTTTCGAGGAAAGCGACGATTTCAGCTGTTTCGGCATTATTGTATTATATAATTTTATAACAAAGAGACGCTGAACTAATGCATCCGCATCGGCTCGGGTGCTTGGTGGGCGCTCCGGTCATCGGGTGTGGCATCGATTCGATTATTTATCTTATCGACTCAGCAGTAAATTTAAATCGGAAAGATCTCGCAAAAAAAATTAAAGATGAAGAAATGAAGCATTTTAGGCCAAAATGTAGGCACCTAAAGAATAAAAAGGCAATTAAATGCTAAAAAAGGCACTTTTCCTGAAAATACAAAAATAGGGCATTTAGGCAAAAATAAATAGGGCTCAAAATTATGTTTTTTTTGTAATTTGCACTTTGGTGTTTAAAATTTATTTCTGCCTGTAATTTTAAAGAAAAGGCAATTTTCCTAAAATCCGATGTCTAATTATTAATGCAAATAGGGTGTCTTAAAATGAATTACATCTAGTATGCTTTGAATTTCCCATAATGCAATCTAAAATGTTACTTAAAATTGGCAAGACTGTAAGTCAATGTCAAATTCGAGGTTAGCAGGTTAGGTTTTGTGTCAGTTTTGACACAAATTGACTTAAAACATAACCTGATAACCTCGAATTTGACATAAACCTACAGTCTTGCCAATTTCAAGTAAACTTTAGATTGCATTATGGGAAATTCAAAGCATACTAGATGTAATTCATTTTAAGACACCCGGTACTATTGCACATAAATCAATAACAACTAGATTTTCACCTGATGAATGGAATTGTTATTTTAGAGATATCCCTTTTTTTTAAGAGAGTTTTAAGCCTAGCTTTGTCATGGTTAGGTTCACTTATAACTCAAATGTACACATGATTTAGAGACTACGGTTTTTTAGACACTATGGTTTTAGTCTCTATAGTCACTATTACATATTAGTTTTTTTTTATACACTATTTAGTTATCAATGTTATAAATGTCTTGTGGTAACTTGCGTTTTCGTGCATAAATTATACTGCCGAAACACTGGATTAGTTTTAAGTTTAGAAAGGTAATGCTCACAGGTACTTTTGATTACATCGAGCATGTATGGCACACCTATTTCACGATGTATCTGGGTATTCCGCACAAATCAGGGTGCCCTTAAAACTATTCGAAGATGTCCCTAATAACTTGCTATTGCAGAATAATGATCTTTATCCTTATTTTATTTTAATACACTAGTTACTCAAATTTTCCTTATCTGAAACCACCTTCAACGAAGTCAGAGATGCCATAGCATCATTATCTAATAGTAGAACCAAAGATATTTATGGACTCAACGTGTATCTGCTGAAAAGAAATATTAACCATTTTGTGGCCCTTTTAACTACATTACTAAATGAGTATTTAAGTTTTACACTAAGTATGTTCATAAATAGTTATTTTTGATTCTAGATTGCGAAATGCTACTTTTGCATTCGAGAATTGTTTTTTTTTGCGAACATCGCGAGCAAAAAACATTTGAGAATGCAAAAGAATTTCGCAATTGAGTATCAAACAACGTTTTTTCGAAAACTGCACAGCACCACGTTAACGAAAACTCAAAGAAAATGTTGTCTACACTCTTCTTTAATCAAAAATTGCTGAACGTAAGTCTTTTTTGTTCTAGATTGTAAAAGACTTTTACATCCAGTGAACAAAAAACAGTCACTTTGACAACCGATTTAGGTCATGTAAATGTCAACATTTTTTATCAGTTTTCGAAAAATGTATTTATAGTCTGTAATAGCGGACTAATTGTATATAAAAAACTAAATGAGTGTCTAAACTCAGGCCAATTTCCTGACTGTTGGAAGGTGGCATTAGTACTACCTATTTATAAGAAGGGAGAACTAACTATAGACCAATCTTAATTCTTTCTACATTTACTAAAATACTGGAAAAAAATATTGAGAAGCAAATAAGACATTATTTCGAGTTTAATTTCCTTTTGAATGATAATCAATTTGGATTTAGGACTAATAAGAGCACTTCCAGTGCACTTGTAAATTTTGTTAGTAATACAATTGTGTGTTTTGAGAGGGGTGAATATTCTGTTACAGCGTTTTACGATCTCAGCAAGGCGTTTGATTGCTTCAATTATGACGTCCTATTGGACAAACTAAAAAAGTATAACCTTGATGAGTTGAATTTAAAAATGGTTCGGTCATACCTCACGAATCGGTGCCAAGCAGTGAGGAATAAACTGCAAATTAACTGTGGAGTGCCTCAGGGCTCCATCTTAGGGCCTCTGCTTTTCTTGATCTACATCAACGACTTACCCTATTTCCTAAATGGATCATTGTGTATCCTCTTTGCTGATGATACCACCCTCATCGTTTCACACTCAAACTATGATGTTGCAGTAGATAAATGCAGTAGGGCTCAAATCATCTCACGTTGAAAGATAAAACTCACAACAGAATATTTACCCTGCGACCAATACCTAGTAGTACTAATGACTGTTCTGGCGAATGTAAGTTTGTAGGAGTACATTTTGATATGAAATTAAATTGGGATGTGCATGTTAATTATATTGCCCATAAATTGGCAAGTAACATTTTTGCTCTGTGTAGCTTATCAACATTTGTTTCTTCAAAGATTTTAATAACTGCATATTTTGCACTCTGCCAATCCCACATGTTATATTATGTACAGTTTTATTGTAAATTACCTAGCAACGGCTGATGTAATGGAATGTTTGACTTTGCTCAACAAAATTTTGCCAATAATGTGTCAGTTCTAGTACAATTGGCGGAAAAATTATTTTTTATAGTCATTTATTCCTTCCGTTATAGTGTTAATGGTTATCAAGAAAATGGTTACACTTAAAACCGATTTTTGTGGAATTACATTGTCTCGACTTCAAACTTGAGAAACAACCTCATTTATTTTCTCTTTATGTTCTCTAGTTTAGCTAGGTTATCTAAGTACATCTGTTACTTCTGAACCGGCTTTGTGGTATCTTTAGTTTGTCCTTCTTTTCTATGCACCATATCAAAGCGGTCTATATTGTTCCAGGCCATGATACTGGGCCTATAAAGTGACCTTTGGAATGGCCTACCACAATCTGGCAACATGGCCTGGCCGACCTTTAACAAACAATTATAGTTTTGGTCACTAAATGAACAATCTGTCAGTGCACTGTTTCTGTCATTGTGATACATGCCAGTTAAAAAAAAATCTATAGTCACTACTCTTGACATTGTAGTGCATCACTTCACCGTAATATTCGATTTAAAAACAATTCCTAATAGGTAAGTACCTAATTTTCCATTCCTACTAATTTTGACTTTATCTAAAACAGTAATTTCTTCAAAATAACGTGACTGGAAGCTAGTGATATTGCAGCCTGAATACGTCTGTTCATCTTATTATCCTTTATAGCCGCTGTTTTAAAGTGCTTTTCACACACAACACTAGCCTTTCCAATCAGCCAATTCTCTAAATGCAAAACTTCTTTTCATTTTTGTGCCACCGTTTCATTAGATGGAAACTTGAACACGCTAACATATGGAGCAACTGATGAAGCTTAAGTTCACTTGCAACCTGGTATGCAACACTCCAAAGGCATTTTTGGAACTGATATAAACTGCTTTGGCAAAATAGTTATTAATATTAAATATATATCTAACAAAAAACAAAACTTACACCCGTATACATAGTCGTTCGCCAGTGGCTCGCCAGAGTTTCGTTATGAAACGAAAGTCCGGCGAGCCGCTGGCGAACGACTATGCATATGGGTATTAGTGTGTCTTGGAATGATCCAGCACACAATTTGGCAACAGCCAGTGACGTGACTTGGAACAATATAGACCACCTTGATCATATTAAGTGTTTATTAACTAGTTTTTCTAATAACCTGCATAATATGTTAGTCATGCCTTTATGAATGTCATAATCAATGTGTCATGTTTTTAGTATGACATTGCACAATTTTACAATTTCAAGCTTAGCAAAAGGAGTGCTTCTAGATGTGCGTGATTATTTATTTTGTTAGGGTTTGGAAACTAATTGTCAAAGGCTCTCTTTGTGCCCAAGTGGGCATTTATGTGACAGATGCGTATCGTTTTATTCTTTCTAAGTTAGTAAAATAGTTACACATACGTCAAAACATAAATGTAAGTTATAATTTCTGGCCTGCTGAATTAAAAACTATTTTATTAATAAAACTGGTACAATTAAGCGAGACACAGTCATCGCCATTATTAACTTTGAATGGAGTTGATAATAAATTTCAAGTTGTATTTTTCAATTGTTTTTTTAAATTTCAATAAAAACGAATGAGCCGTCAATGATTTTACGTCAAACTTAGGTAACTAGATTTATTTTGCTCATTTCATTGGTTTTTAATATTTAAACTTTAAGACCATTCTTCTCGATTTATTTCAGATGTAACATATTGAAAGTTTTATATCATTGAAAGCAACATAAAAAGTACTACCAAAATCAATAATAAAAATACAGGTTCTCATTAAAAAAAAGTCGATGACTTCATATCATGAAAAAAAATTACATAAGAAACTGAAAAATCAACGAAGTTAATGAATTTATCCGTTACTTTATTTCCACACTGTATAAAACCATTCACGTAGTCAGATACGCAATCTAAAAATGTTATTTTTCTTATATCTTCAAAGCTTTTGAAACAATGTCACATTGACACACGTTTTTTGAGGAGGGCCTAGCAAAGGAATCTTTCGAAGATTCAATATTTTTGGGCACTAATAAAGAGCAGTGAATAATTCAACAATAAAATTTCCATCGCAAAAAATATTTCATTGAAGGGAAACAAGTTAGAATCAAATATGCATTACTATTGAAAAAATTACTAAAAACCAATATAAAATGTTAAAATAAAAATAGAATACCTTAAGATTTTGACCACATATGTAGTACGGTATAAGTTTAAAATCATTTCAGAATAGCAAAGCATTCTGATAAGGTGATAAACACATGAGACCAGATAATTTTTCGCAAAACATACCCGTGATAGTTCAAATGTCAGCAAATGATAACGTGTAGATAGTTCTGAAACGAATTCCTTTTTCACGGCATGGATTTGGTAAATCCCGCACTTAGATCTGACGGGGAACACCCGCTTGTTCTCTGAATTATAACGCCAGCATGCGATATTAAATTGGTATAAAAGTGCCTTCGCTGCTTATTAAAGTACAGTCGCTTCAGATCAACCAAGAGCGTAGTTCAAGTTATTCAATCACTATGGCATCAAGCATTTTCCTTCTGGCAACTGCGATTGCCCTCTCTTACTCGAAGGCTTCAGGACAATATCTGGGAGCAGCACCAGGATCACTACGTTTTGGACAATTGGGAGGACGTTATTCGGCGGACTTTCAATATAATCCAGTTCCTCTGTGGGGTTCCATTGCCCCCTATAGCTCCGGAAGCAGCTTCGGAAGCCCCAACACTTTTGGAGCTGGATCCTCGTTGCCGTATCCGCCAACACTAACCGTTCCACCAAAAATAAATGTAATCAGGAATTTCAACCAGTTTGCGAACGGCGGTCATTCGGAGACCGCTGGTGCACAACTAGGACCGGCATGGGCCAAGGTTTCGCAAACCCATGATGCTAAAGGGTTTGTTGGTCCCAAAATGGTCAGTGCCGGTGCGGATGTGCTTTCCAAAAACGGAAATGGAGTTAGTGGAAGCGTCCACGTCACTCCTGGAATTGGTGGTTCGGGCACGTTGAAGGGAGTAGTGGGAATTTTAGACAATCCAGGACACGCGGTAAACGCATACGCCCAACACGACCGATTCTTAGACAAAAATTTGAAACCCATTGGCCCGGAAACGAACAGTGCTGGTATTAATTATTCGAATAAGAACAGCGGAGCCAGTGCGTTCTTAACCACTTCGCAGACTAATGGGGCCCCTGCAGTAACAAGCCTTGGTGGTTCCATTCCCATTGTGAAGAGCGGTGACGTGCAAGTCAGTGCAACTGGGCAGACGACTGCTGGACATGGAAGGAAGCCTGAACATCAGGTGGGAGTTGAAGTTTCTGCATCTTTCTAATGTGATAGTATTTTAGTTTTGAGATAAGTTTACTTTAAACGTTTTCATGTACTTTTATATATTTATATTTGTTAAAATAAATTAGAAAGCATTAACAATAATATTGTTAATAATGTTAAAGTTTACTTTTGTTCTTTGTATGCATTTGACAAACGGTATTTTCTAAAGTGCTGAAAAAAATTGGTAAACGTTGACACTTTTTATGTGAGTAGCTTTTTAATCATACAAATAAGACATTAAAATTGAAACTGGGTCGAATTACGACTATGACAATTATTTTTAGAACCAGCTAACCGTCTTAATATTTTTATATGCTGTTTCTGCGTCGCTGGTTGAATTTGTGCAAGCCTTCGATTTGCGTAGTTTCGGAATTATTCTTGCACTCGTCCAATTCGCACCTTGGAACATAAATTTTATAATATTGTAGAACCAGGTTGTTTTTTGACAGGAGATCAAACTTCTTCTATCTATTATCTTACTACCCTTCTTGAACTCTTTGACTTACTGAGGAAAGGCTACTTGAAGAAGTTGAATATTTAGAGTAAAACACACTTTAGAAGTACAGATAATAGCTAAGTGTTCTTTTCTCTAAATTTTGAAATAGTGATAAATGCTTCTTCGTCTTCTTCTTCATCTTCCACTTTAGGTACCCACCTGTAACACGTACTGCATTATGGACTATCTTGCTATGATGATGCCCAGCTCTCAGTCCATCTTTTCATTCGTCTGCCCCGGTACCTTTCTTCTGCAGGTTGTCCGTTCTCCTCCTCTTTCTCTTTTTATTTTAGAAAATATGTTGTGTTTGTAACATCACACTGATTTTGTACGTTTTCAATTCGTACTTTGCTAATCTCGTTTTTCCAATGATTGCCTTTAATGTGTTCATTTCCGCTGTTCGTTGCAGTTGTTTAGTTGTTCCTGTATCGGCACGGGTTTTGGCTTTATATGTCAAAATCGATCTCACACATGTTTAATAAATTTTAAGTATGCTCGCTATACTGAGATACTTATTTTTTCAACCATGTCGCAAAGATATTCAGATATTCTTGCCTCTTACATGGTTTGTTCTTTGGTTTCTTCGTGAAAATGGTTAGGAATCTGTAAATTCTAAGCACCGCGTGATTTTCGCGCCCATTATCGATGAAAGGGGCCATATTTTAGTTCTGGTTGTGGTCGCAGGACACCTACGGCACCGTCAGTTCCTTTCCTTAAACCCGCATAAGTGGGCGCAAATTGATACCATTGTTTCGTATGGTCGATATTTTCGTTGTTTTTGGGACTATGAGTGAAGACTGATGAAGGTCTTCGTATGAACGTGTACGTACGAACGCAGGCGTGCATGGCATTCACTGTGCGAATGCAGTGAAGTTAATAGGTATCAGTCTTAACCTGAGTGATAATAAACTTCGATCTGCTTAAATACGTCGGTCGATCTCATCCTCATGTACTTTTGTAACAATGCTCCCCTGCTTATAGGGGTTGTACTATTTATCTACCACGGGTTAGCTCATTAGATCGGAGATAGGTTCCATCGTTCCCTCAGATATACCATAAATAAGCAAAACACACTAACGGAGTATCCTGTATAACATTTATTTTATATATCTATCATACATAAGTAAATTGTTGTGAAATTAACATTATTGACTTGAAATATCGCTGTTTGTCCCTGCGGTTGCTGCAACCCGCGTCACGTCCGTGCTGGCAGGGTCGGTCTACTTCCTAGGAGCTCCGCTTCGACAGCGTCGAGAATTGTCGTCGCTTCCCGAACGGCGTTGAACTGCGCGCTGTTGGCGGCGCGGTGAAGTCCGTCGGAATTTGCCGGTTTGCGGTTTCTGATTTCTGTAAACAAATAACAATTAAAACTGCTAATGCGGGTTTTCACCCTAAACGTGTAACTATAGTTCGGTGGTGAAATACTCTGAAGAATTCGCCGCACGACGGGACTTCGTTTGAAGAACGAAACTCCGTTTCGGCGTGACTTTTGAGGTTAACAATCCTCACCACCTGCAAGTGAACTCCGTGGTGGAGCTAACGGTGCGGCCCGCAGAGTTCCCAAGCAAGCCGGCCGCTACAATTCTCCGGGATTAATTCAGGTAAATTCTAATTAGGTAGCTTGAAGCTTTTAATTCTACTTGAATAGCAAGGCGGTGAATTTAAAATACAAGGGAGCTGGGATTTTGACATTA
This sequence comes from Agriotes lineatus, assembly GCA_940337035.1. Classification (NCBI taxonomy): domain Eukaryota; kingdom Metazoa; phylum Arthropoda; class Insecta; order Coleoptera; family Elateridae; genus Agriotes; species Agriotes lineatus. The sequence continues at coordinate 40,810,414 of OW679199.1, read as the reverse complement.
CGTTAATTGCTATTTGACCAGCGGGTTTCGGCGTAGGAGATTTTCAGGATTAATTAGCGGGCGTTCCAGGATTAATTAGCTGGCATTCCAGGCGTTCTCAAAGAACCACTGAATTCAACTCAGCTGTCAGGGATTTTCAGGATTAATTAGCTGGCGTTCCAGGCGTTCTCAAAGAACCACTGAATTAAACTCAGCTGTCGGGGATTTTCAGGATTAATTAGCTGGCGTTCCAGGCGTTCTTATAAAATCATTGAATTAAACTCAGCCTCAGGACGGCTTGGCGGAGGGATTCTCTGGACAGGGCAGGATGAAGGATGGATCGGGAACTAGGTGTTTGCTGGAGGAGTATCAGGTATCTCTGGGAAATCTCTCTGGGGAATCTCTTCTGCAAGCCCTTTTATATGCTTTGAAATGCTGATAGGTGGGGAGAAACGGCGCGCGTCATACCTTTGTTTGCGCTGTTTTCACGGGCTGCGCTATCTTATCTTACTGGGACACGCCGGGTTCTTGATAACGCTAGAGGTCGGCGACGTTTAAATCAGCAAATATTATTTAATATTGAATTAATCGGATTCAAACGGGAGCTAGCGTTACACTTTTATCCACCGAACATCAACAAACGGCTGTAGTCAAATTTTTTGTACATGCACAGCAGTCTAGTTTCGGCGTCGTTACAAATCTCTGTCGTACCGGCGAACATCTCCGACGGTCGGTTGTGTTTTAAGTATGAAGAAACCCCTCCATTCTATCAGGAATGCCTTCAGGTAGCTGGAGCATCCTGAATTTGATACTTCAAGCTGCAGGCCCGCTTTACCTTAAAGTTGTTATTGTTGACACATTGAATTAAATATTTCCGATCTTTTCTAGAGATAAGCTTGTAGTTTCTGCATGTTTATACCTTTCCTTCTAGTAGTTAGAGCATACCTATATTCTATATAATTGGAAGTAAATAGCATATTATCAGCATACATGTGCATTTGTCAAGTGTTTGCTATAGGGACACTAGCTCGAGCTTCCCCCTTTAGGAAGGGCCGTGAATATAGTCAAAAAACAGGCTGGATTGTCACCAGCCTAATAGCTTTGATGAAGTTTAGTTTGTGAGCGTGATGACATCTTAAGGTTATTTTCATTAGATAGTAATAAATTGTATATCGATTAGCGCCAGTTGTTGGCTTTATAATATATTTGCCTGTACTATGTACCACTGAATGCAGATAATCTGAGCTTAATTCACAAATAAAATCTCGAATTCAACCTAATTGACTGACATTGACATCACTATTGCACTGCATAAAAATGAGTTTCCAAAGTAATGCATATTCATCGTGCTGCCAAAACCTCTAATTTGCCCAAAGGTTAGCAGAATTCCTATTTAAAAAATATAATAGCATGGTGTATAATTTCCTTATTGTCATTCTGGTTTATAACTATCAAATATGAATTTTATAGGAATTCACTTTTATATGCTTAGAGTTTTTGCATATTTATTATTTTTTTTTACTTTCAGATAAATGTATGCTTGCACTAAATATTAAATCGGAGTCATATTCTTATTTAGATTAAAATGATCTGCTTTACATGTTACCCCATTCGATTCCAAACTGTCATTGTGTTTTCCAACAAATTTCTAAGCTGTTAGTGGCGTAACATCATAACCGGGCCAGTCGCATCTGTGTAATTTCAAAAACAAAATCACATCGCTACTAATAAATACAGTCCCTTTATATACAACAGTCTGGCCATATGAAATGTCACTTATGACATAAGACATAATATGGCCGCCTCCAGTGGCGGGTCAAAAGCAGTGGCGGTTTTGGTGTTGGAAAATAGTTTAATTAAATAAATGCTTAGTATAAGTAAATATATGACTAAATAGTAATACAATGTCGTATCAATGAGATATTATAAATTTTATTTACAGTTAGTGCTCACATAAATAATAATAAATCTACAGAACTTAAAGTGATCCCAAAACTATACAGTATACAGTCTAATACGCAAAAAATTATTTTTCATAACTTCCCACTTAATTTATATAGCCTACATTGTGCATTGCCACAGAAGTACAGCAGTATTTGCTTCGTTGTGTATTTTGCTTTTTCGTTTTCGTTTCAGCTATTCTTAAACGAACACCGATGACGTTGGATATTATAAACTTTTCTAATTGATTAAAAGTTGCAATATGTTTTACATCAACAATATGCGTTTTATTAAATTTATATAAAATGCTTTTACATTTAAATTCTATTCTGACCTTTTATGTTATTCTAATATGCTCGATTAACCTGTTTGACCACAAGTCCCGCTTTTTTATTTCTAGGGAAGCTTTTCACCTTAATACCATGTTCAGACCTATTTTTGCAGTCAAATGCACAAGACTCCATACCTAAAATTTAAACGTCGATAAACACAGTTTTTTTGACGGCTAATGTAATTTTAAAATTTGACCAGTTGTTTATAAAGACGTTGGTATTTTCAATAGCTGTAGGCTCCGAAGCAGACAATGAGAAAGTAAATAATGTTAGAACATCATCCTATCCTTAAGTCTTTTTTGCCACCAACTCATGCTTTTTCACAGATACAATTTGCAAAATGCTTTTTACAAATTCTTGAATTTCCATTCGGGTACCAATTTCCTCTATTAATTTTTTGTCCATAAGTTCTGTCTGTTCCTATTCCTAAGGAAAGTTTCCGTTAGCACACATTTTTCAGATTTGTTTTTGCATCCGACTGCACAGCAATACCTCACATCTGAAGAAAATTTTTGAAATTGATAAATTTCTTTAAACCTTGTCAGCTTACCGTTAATAAATTATAGTTCTAGTTGTTTCTAAAAATTATGATCAGTTTTTAACTATGTACTCGCATTTTAAACGATTTTTGTTGATTGAATGTCAACTTATTTTATTTGAATAAATGTGACTTTGACATTTTTGAAATTTAAATGTTATTGTCAAAATGACGCAAGACATAAAATGGCGGCACCAATAGGAATCGTGACCATATATGGCCAGACTGTTACATATAAAGCGACTGTACTAATAAATAGTGCATATCGAGGTAATTGTAGTAGGCACAAGACACCCAAGACCCCCCAAAACAACCTTTTGAAGTTTTTATTTAATTACTAGATATAATATTGTATTTTTAGTATAAAATCTACCATCTACAATTTTTAACACAAATAAACTGCTAGGTTCATTTTACTAATTGCTATGTGCTATATGTCAATTTCTAGACATCATCACGTATTTCTGAAACTACTTTAGTTGATTGAAATTTGAATTAAACATAAAAGCGCTTCTGTACGCTCATAAACTGCTTTTATAGCAGTCATAAATAAATAAAATACTTTTAAAACTACCTTCCATTTGCTATTACAGGTGTGTTTACTTCAACGTACAGACAGTAGTTATCTCAATTTTCCAGATATTCAGCAATTTAGCAAATCGCTGTTTTGATTTAAATAGGCAAAATTTAGCAATTGTTGAAATTTAACATAATGAAACGATTTACTTTAAAACTTAAGCTTTTATTTTAATGCGAGATGTGGTTATCAGCCTACTTGCGCCCGGCTCATTTGCGCCCACCGCCATTTTCGGCTCATTTGCGCCCATGCTTACAACTCATCACAACATCCTAACTTGACCGACTAGTTGTCTATTATGATACGCAAATGAGTATCGTACCTCAGTACGAACGTAAAGTAGATAAAACATATTAGTTAACTCAAAGAAAGCAATTACTTATGCACTTAAATTGTGTGTATAGCTTGGAGAATTTTTATAAATTCTGCGTTATGCCCCTATGTGACGATCGGAAATTGTAAAATCTTCAGTTGACAGGTTGCACTATAGCCAATATAACAAACCAAAAAGTGCTAGTTATAATGACAGTTAGTTTCCGAACTCTATGAAAGTAATCACGTACATCTAGGAACTTTAAGTAAAAGCAGTTGTCAAATTTGACAAAAAAATATAACCTCTGTATTATATAATAGATATTATAGATCCTAAATTTGAATGAAAAAAAATAGTAATCAATTTATTGCTAATATATGTAATATGTGTTGCACATTTTTTTCACAATTCAGTGAATGATGTATATACACGAGGCGGTCTATATTGTTCCAGGCCATGACACTGGGCCTATAAAGTGACCTTTGGAATGGCCTACCACAATCTGGCAACGTGACTTCGCCAACCTTTAACGAAAAATTACTAAAGTACATTTTTTTTCTATAATAATTTTCAAGGTCAACTTTCTAGGGGATAAGTTGCATTCCTGCAAGGTCCCTAGTTTTAATAATGTTGGTACATAGATGTTTAGTTCTTTTCTTCCACTAAAAAAATGATTTATCATTTTGACAAATATGTCATAATTTAATATCGCTTGATTCATTTTTGCATTTAAAATATTTCTTGGTTTTCTTTTTTTATCTGATTTTATTGATGATGATGATGATTCCATGTTAAAAAAAGAAATTTGTCAAGAGTTCAAATTAAGAAACTTTGAAATTCAAAATTGACACATAACCATAATTTTGAAAACGTTCTACCAACACCAGATATAAAAATTTCCTAGCGTTTTAATCACATACCGTAAAACGGGGCAACTTCGTCAGGGTTTTTGTACATTTGCCGCGCTGTAACCATAGAGGATTTTTTTAGGATAACAAAATTAGATGATACCTAACAGTTAGAGATGGACAATTACTATCCGTCCTTTGGTTTTTATAAATATCGTTCATACGCCCGAAAAATCGCTAAACAATTCCTGACGAAGTTATACTGATTTTTGGACAACTTCGTCACCTTACTCAAATTCGTCTATAAACGAAGTTGTACGTTTCTAAGGACAACTTCGTCATGGTAGATAACTCGTTTTGGTATCTTTATTATGGTACATAAATAATTGCATCATTTAAAAAAAATGTAAGGTTATATTAAGGCACAAAATGACTTTGGGTTAAATTATTTCTCTCCATGAAACCCACCATGAAGTCTTCACCAGGAAGATTGTCACGAAAAATCACTGCTTTATGTCCTTTTATATCGAGATAGCCTTTGATAATCAATCTTATTTTTAACTTTGTTAATGGATAAGACCAAGCTGAAAGTTGGTTTATGGCACCAACAATTTCCGCCTCCTCCAAGGTCGTTAAGGCTTTTGGGCGGTCTACTGATTTAATGTGTCTACCATGCCACTTGTCTTGAAGCGTTGTTCGCGGTATTCCATGTTTTTTGCTGAAAACCGACATCGAGAGGACATTTCCAATATCCTTCAGTGGGTCTTCAACTATCTGGGGATCATAACGCTGGTAACTCCTACCTCCCAACACTTTTGAGTTTTTCTTCGGCATTATTACATGAATAGATACACTTTCGACGCAAACACAATGGAAGCAAAACGGTAACTGTAGATTTTGAGGTTATGCTTACACAATAGTACATCGGTTGCCGAACTGACGAAGTTGCCCAGGATGACGAAGTTGCCCCGTTTTACGGTATCTACCAACATTGTAACAGTTTGACAGTTATTATAGAAAAAAAACGTACTTTAGTTTGATCACTAAAGAACAATTTGTCAGTGTACTGTCATTCTGATACATGCCAGTTGAAAAAAAAAATCTTTAAAATCGTTTGCTATTTACATCGTAGTGTGTCACTTCACTGTAATATTCGATTTAAAAACAATTCCTAATGGGTAGGTACCTAATCTTCCATTGCAAGTAAATCGTTACTAATTTTGACATCATCTAAAACAGTAATTTCTCCAAAATAACTTGCCCGGAAGCTAGTGGTATTGCAGTCGGAACAAGTTTCTTCATATATATCGGTTTTTTTAAATTGCTTTTCACAAACAACACTAATCTCTCAATTCAAAACTTGTTACCATGTTTGTGTCACTGTTTTATTGTATGGAAGTTTGAACACGCTAATATATGGAGCAACTGATGAACCATAGTTAATTTGACTTGTAGCAACACCTCAAAGGCATTTCTGCAACTGATGTGAACTGTCTTGTCAAAATAGTTTACTAACGTTAAATATATTTGAAGGTTTTTAAAACTTACAGCCGTATTCACAGTCGTTCGCCGGCGAGTCGCCAGAGATTCGTTATGAATAGTATGTTGGCGGCACTGTACGTCTATGTCAAATTCGAGGTTATCAGGTTAGGTTTTCCGTCAGTTTTGACATAAATTGACACAAAATCTAACCTGCTAACCTCGAATTTGTCATAGACGTACAGTGCCGCCAACATACTATTCATAACGAAACTCCGGCGACTCGCCGGCGAACCGCTGGCGAACGACTATGAATACGGCTGTTAGTGTGTCCTGGAATGGCCTACCAGAAAATTTGGCATCAAAGCCAGTGTCATGGTCTGGAACCATGATATTATAACTACACAATATATGCTCGTTTAAAATTCCATTTTCGTTCTATACTGCGCATGACATAGGCGCGTGACAACAGGCATGCAATAGCCTGCTGCAGCAGTAGTTATCGGATAATATTATATTAATAAACGCATGATTTTAAATAAAGTATTGCAATAAAACAACTAATTTTTACCTTAAGTACAAAATAGATATTTTTTCTACGATTGTGTCAAAATGACAACTTTTTGCACTCTTAATATTAGCTTTTGAATTACGTCTTTCTAACACATTGCCATTGGAGGCGTGTTTTAATACTACAGTGAGCGCCAAAAAGCATTGGTCAGTTTCAATTTGTAATAACAATTTATTTGCTTAAATTGCACAGTTAATCAGAACTATTTCTTAAAGACTAAGAATGGGAGATTCACTTATGAAAAATGCTGTCGGTTAAATGACTCCCCTCTTGTTGAATGCACTCTTTTAAACGGTGGCCGAAATCTCTCATCACACATTGCCGCATATCCTGCAGTATAGCTTCAATATTTTCCCAAATAAACATTTTAAGCTTTTCCAGATTTCTTATCTTTCTTGTAAATACTCTGCTCTTCAAGTATTCCCAAAGAAAAAATCAGGAGTGGTTATGTCCTGCGATCTCGAGGGCTAATGAAGGTCACCATAGCAAGAAATCAGTTTATTTGAAAACGATTGTCGTAGGAGATTCGTATTAATTGTTGCGGTGTAATTTGTAGCACCGTCCTGTTGAAAACAATATTCATTTACTATCTCCTCCTATATTTGCGATAAAAAGATCTTTGAAGCATGTAATGTCTTTGAGATGTAACCGTTACCGTTTCACCAATTTCCTCGAAAAAATGAGCCCCGACAATCTTTGACGGTGAAACAGCACACCAAACTGTCACTTTCGGAGGATGTCAAACATTGAAACAAAACTCCCAAGTTTCCTATTTATGAAGAAATTATCATTGATTCCATAGGTGAAGTGTATGGGTTTTTATTAGGTATTGAAACTGACCAATGCTTTTTGGCGCTCACTGTATATTAAAACACGCTCTGCCGTAAATTTTTATGTCAACATAGCCTAGAATATCTAACACAATGTGATTGAAAAAGTGTCACCGAACTAAGTTTTTATATTTCTATTACAATCGTAGAAAAAATAGCATATGATACACGTGTATAAGTGCCATTAAAGCAGTAGCGACATTAAAAGCACTCCGCTAGCGTGTCGTGCTTTAAAGGCGTACTTATAAACTAGTATTATAATATACTATATTAATACAGAAAATACATACAGGGTGTTATGTAAAGTAGCAATCTGTTACTGGGTAATTATGGGGAATAAAATAAATCATAATCAAAAGAGGTAAATATTAATAATTTTTTCCAAACTTGTAACTGGGTGATTAATAAAAATGTCATTTTGACAGAATTTTAGTTTACTTTTAACACTAAAAATGAATTACATTTAACACACTACTAAACAATATTAGATTTTTTGATTAAAGTAATCCATGTTAAAAAAAAATTAATAGTGTTTGCAGAAAAAAAATATTATAGACAGCATATGTTTATGTTACAATTTTTCAATTTTTCATAGTTGACTTTCCCTTAATTTGTAAGTTAAGACACTTAATCCTAAAATACATTTTACATCTAAAAAATAAATGTTTAACTTCATAACTTAGGTCAACATTACTAGCCTGCTCAATGTGTTCATGTAGATACTTTTGAGTAATTTTCAAAGATTTGTGATTTAAATTTTTAGAAATTGTGTCAAGATTTTTACATTTTAATAAAAAGTCGTCATGTGGTTTCATAAGACCACCTTCTGAAAGATGATCAACCCAGGTATATGAGAAACTTTTTGAAGAAGTTGCATATCCCAAATTTTCTGTTCTGCGAAATTTAAAAGCCATATAGCCCGCCAAATTCTCCAACCCATCCCATTCTATATGTGATTAAAGGTGAATTATTTAAATTATCGAAGAGCTGTACAGTTAGAATTTTGGCCTAGTCCGTTTTAACAATATTATGTTCATCAACATCATCGTCTAAAGTATTTTTAATACTGCCATTAATACAGTCCTTTAAAGTCTCAACACTTGTCAAATTGGGAGCATTACTGGAAATATTTACATTTGCCATTTCTGAAATTACATCTTCATTTCTTCCGAGCATATAATTTTTCAGGCGATATTTAAATTATAAAGGTGTCGGATGATCATGCAATTGCTCTAATTATGGAAAAAAAAACCTTCCAACGGATCTTTTTTGAGGTGATAGGTTAGAACGAATTTTATATGATAATCAGTTTTTACATCTTGAAAAAGTAATTTTAGAGATTTAATAGAAACCGTAACCCCCTTTTGAAATGGCAGCTTACATTTTTTCCCCATATTACTTGCACTTGCCTCGTTTTGAACCGATACTTTATCTTTAGTTTTGGAAATGATATTTTTGTTTGTTTTAACATTTAAATTATTCATGAGATCCTCCATTTCATCCAAAATTTTATGTTGATCATTCAAAGCAAGTCTGTACGCTTTAGTCCTATTGCGCAAGTCTGTTTTGGGAATACTTGAATTAAATACATCAAACCAATAGTTTGTAAGTTTAAACAACTCTGAACATCCTAACCAATTATTGTTAACATTTTTATGCAAGCCCAGATGACCCATACGTGATATGGCCTTTGAAACTGTATGTGAAAATAACTTTGTTGCCATTTTAACTTTTTGACGTTTTACATTCTTTACTGTCAAATGGGTGGAATTAATTTTATGAGCTATATTTAAATTCGATCTTCCTGATATTTGTAAAAGTTCTACAACTGGTTGCTTAGTTATTGATTTTTCTCTTATTATAAATCCAGAATCAAGGAAATGATTTCGTAGTAGTTTAATCATATGAATCATGAATTCTTTATTTGTTACCGAATTGACAAACCATGTCTGGTTTTCATATATACCCAATTCCTTCCATAATCCCTTGTTAGCACCCCCCACCTCACAATTAATGCCGTGTACAGGAAATTTACAGGCTTCAAGTGCCTCAATTATTTGAAATAATAAATCTTTCGTTACTTTAGAATCATAGTCATAATATATGGGCTGCTTCCAATTTCCGCAAATACCGCGAGCCATACTGACTTGCGCATAATTTGATAGTGGAATAGTTGTATCAGCCTTCCTGTCATAATCATAAATTTTTTTGTATTTTTACTTCATCATAAAATTATGCAAGCTCGCCCCATTTTTGATAAGTTACAGTTTTTCGTTAGCTTTAGAACCATATTTAATATGCCTAAAACAATATGTTATTATAAAATTGACAGGGGTTACTTTGAATATACCCGGTTGCACATCAACTTTTCCTGCCCATTTTCTTAACGTAGACACTCGTGGTAATGGATGGTCCTTTTTTCGGAGCAATCTGTAGGCTCGTGGCCCTGCAGCATGTTATGAAATAGCAGCAGCAATATCCTCCACTGACCACCTCATATATTATCTTATACATATTTCTAAAGGTCCGGACTCACTCACTCACTCACTGACTGATCAACGCCCAGCCCAAATCCTTGGACTTAGAAAGCTGAAATTTTGCACAGAGGTTCCCTTTATGATGTATACAAGGAATAAGGAAGGATATTTCTAAATTCAACCCCTAAAGGGGTAAAATGGGGGTTCCAATTTTGTATGAAAATATAATATTAAATAGTAGGGATGTCGGCGGGTACCCGGGCCGACCCGGGTAATAGTCAACCCGGGTATATTTTCAGGACCCGGGTACCCGACTAGTAAATTATGTAATGCCCAGCCTCTTTCGGAGAAGATGATAAAAACTAAAAAACAATAGAAATAAGCTTTAGAAAAAAACAACAATGCAGTAATAACAAGAATCAACCCATCCCATACCACATAATGTTGATTCTTGTTTCATATAAGGCAATAAATCCGCTTCACGGAAATATTCAACCCGTCAATAGTACCATTAAATCGCGGTAGTATGGGTTGAAGTAACATAAACATCCTCTGTGTGATGTTGATGTTGCTACCAATTTCAGATAAAAAGTCACGTACTTGAATTTGATAGCACTTAGAAGTGTGAAAATATTTACGACATGCAGTTTGAATTGGCGAGTAGGTACTATTTCAAATTAGTTCAGTTGAAAACTCGCGGTGTTAAAATGCGTAGATCATAGAGCTTGAACATTGTATAAAACTACAAAAGTACAAACAAATAAGAAAACAATGTCATCAAAAAAATCGCATGTATGGAAATATTTTCATTCGCCAGAAAATAATAAGGCAAAATGTAAAATCTTCGGGTACCCGAGGGTACCCGGGTACTGTTTTCGGGTACCCGGGTTTTATTTTAGACCGGGTACGACATCCCTATTAAATAGACATTTCGGGGGTGAAATGGGGTAAATAAGCCTAAAAATCGATATGGGTGTCGTTATTGAGGTTTTTTGGGACATTGATTGCAAAAATGGCATTTATTTTTAAGTCCAAGACGGTTTCCTGCGTGGGAGAAGCCGCAGACAAAAGCTAGTACTAATGTATACTGCTCAACAAATGAACTGGACCACCCATAAAAATTGTATTTGTTACATTACGTCACAAAAAATATATAAAATTTTTGTTTTATAGTATACTCATAATAAGTATATTTTTCGTTGACCGCTTGTTAATTTCAATATTAATGAATTATTTTTCCTAAAAAAGGATGGATTAATAGACGTCATTAATACACTGTTTTTGATTAATACACTCTTTTTCATTAATTAACTGTTTTTGTGATTTTGACGTTTTGATGATATTTTGCATGGAGGTTAGTTGTATTAATCAAATTTTTCGCCACAAAAAAAGATTTTGCGGTCAACGAAAAAATTTTGTAATCAACTCGTTTGTTAATGGGCGATTAATAATCTCAACTATTAAAGGCACTCACTCGCTATCGCTCGTTCGTGCTTTAAACACTTTCGATTATTAACCGCCTTCATTAACACACTTGTTGGTTAAATAACTATTAATTTCACTATTCTCAAATATTAACTGACGCATTAACAAAACCATTATAATAAAATAGAAAAATCGGGAGTGTGCTCCCTTAGACTTTCTCGCATTCGCCTTGTTTTCTAGCAAATTTGAAAAGTTTATTGCAATGTATATACATACAGCGATAAAATTACATTTTCAGGTAACCACTACCTGTTTAGGTAAAGTGCCGCTTTAGGTTAACCTATCATACTGAAATTTTATATCTGGGAGTTTTTCTCAATAATAAATGTATGTGCAAAATTTCGTGCAAATACCTTGAAGCAAACTGGTACTTTACTTGAAAAGGTACCGCTACCTGTTTAGGTAAAGTGCCACTTCCGGTTAACCGATTTCACTCAAAATTGGTCTGGAATCTACAAATTTTGAATAATGACTATGTACATAATTTCAAGGGTCTAGCTTATTTCGTTTTTAAGTTATCGTGTTCACACACACACACGCACATACACACACACAGACATAATTCGAAAAATGGATTTTTCGGACTCTAGGAGGTCTAAAACGTCAAGATTCGTCAAAATCTCGAAGTCGATTTTTTTGACGATTACAATACTTTCTCTATGCGAGAAAGTAAAAATAAAAAATATTTAACAAAAATAAGAGGAAGAACAAAAAAAAAGAAAATTAATAGTTTTTTGTCTCCTGGGAATCTTTAAAAATTTTTGGCAACGATTTTTTATACTTTCTATGCAATGTGCTATCAACATTTGGGAAAAACTCTAAATTTTCAAATAATAATAGTTTATTAATGGATTTAGTTTTATTTAAACCAAATTATGAAAAGAACTGCTTTTTATAGTGACACAATCCTGAAAGGACTCCAAAAATGCATTGACTGTCCTTTTGGAAAATATTTTTTAAAATTGCACCAATATATACAAATGGTCCAGTTCATTTGTTGAGCAGTATACTTGTGTATTACCGGAATTAAGTTTACGGATTTGGCCTTCTGTAAAAATTGTTCTTAAACATTCTTGCGTGTTTTTATTTTCCATGTTTAATGTGTTATTTTCCTCTCGAAGTTTAATATTTTCAGCTTGAAGTAACTCCAGCTTGGATAAAATATCATCACAAATGCTAGAATAATACACAGTGGGCCAAAAAAACCGGTACAAAATTTAAATACTCGTATTTCCAATACTAATTAGTGAATTCAAATCGGTCTTTGAAAAACGAAATGCTTACACTTTGGAGATTAAAAATATATCTTATTTGCAATAATACAACGTTTCAGTTCGATTTTATTTTACTTTAATAACGGTCATGCAAAAACGGGAGTTTTTAATAAAATCTCGTCGCTTTAATGTAAAATTAAATCTGTAACAAAATTAGTAGGCAATGACTTTTGTTTTATTTGTTTGGGCAATGCCAGAGTTTGTATCTGTCGTTTTAGTTTTAATTGTTGCTTTTATCGAAGTCCTGAAGAAAATGGTACGCTTAACTAAAGGCGCAATTCGCTTTTGCGATTTGGTACTGGCGAAGACGATTACAAATGATTGTTGATAAAAATGGTGGAAGTATGGGACCATATTTTTAAATACCATATTTAAAAACTATTTAGATAATTTTTGTTATTATTATTGAATTGCCTTAAGTTTGAAATAATAAATTTTTCTAAAAAAAAAAAACAGTTTTTTTTGTATAACTTTGTTTAACCACGCACAACTATAGTCTGTTTTTTTGCTTTATGATTCAGAGCAGGCTTTGCATTTGCATTTTTGTAATAGTGTAGGTAGTTAGTGACAAAGGAAAAAACACTAGTTATGTCAAAAACCATTAGAACTGTCAATGTGTTAACTTATATGCACTATTATACTCAATAAGAGCTAAAATTACTGAACCATTGACATTAAATAAGGTATTGCTTTATTTTAAGTACGTTTATTTAAGCGTGATTGATATCTAACTGTACAGAAACGTCATAAAATTTCTAGACATCTATCTTTTATGTACTAATGTAGAAATAAATATATTATTAATAATTTGCTGATGATTTTTGTTTGTAGAACTGTGTTGTACAAGTTATTATTTATGCTACACATATAACAGGCATTTCAAAATAAAGAGATAATACAAAATACTCTGATAGAACCATTTTCAGAGATATAATTTACCAGAATTTAGGTGGATACACTTCAGGATAATCATCCAGAATCTGATTCAGAAGAGGAATGCAACTCATCTTCCGATTCTGTATCAGATTCGTCCAACCTAATAACAGGAGGTATATCATCCACACCAATTTAACAATGTGCTTTGCCCAGTCACTTTATATTAGTAGTTCACAGTGTTCAACGTTTTTTCCATATGTTTGCTGTACACAGTGATAGAGATTTAAGCCATAAATTAGCAATTATGTCTTTTGAGGGAGGCTGAGAATTTATATCCTTATTATAATAGTTCTTACATAAACTCCATGCCAATTTAATTGGGTTGTATGGACAGTGGTATGGAGGTAATCTAAGAATTTCATGCCCATGTCGTTTTTTGTCAATTAGTATTGCTCTTGGTCAATATGTAAAGTAAAATTAAACTCCCATAATTGGGTGGTTTATCGATAAGAACCGAATTATATGGTGCATTATCCATAATTAACACACATTTTCTATTCAATTTGGCCAAAGCAGGGATTAACTGTTTTTCAACATTGACTAAAAATGTCACCATTGATACATTTATGATAGCCCCTGTCATTATTGTCCGAGTCCAACAGTAAGTCACATCCTGGTAAAGTTTCATCCAAAAACATGAATATACATTTTTCACTATAATTTCGAAATTGTAAATATTTTCTTTAAAAGGCAATCCGCCGAAATGATATGACTCTTCTCACACAATTTTCTTCCATTCACAATTTTGTATTTATATCTCATATTTGTTAATGTGTAGTATAATTTTAAACGACTCCCAGTATAATTCAGTTCCTCCCTTGCACACAGCAATAAATTATCGAAAGTAAAAAATTCCAAATTTTCTTCTTCCTTTTCTTTATTCATGTTATCATTCCGTTATTGCTGGAGTTGTGATTTTGCTTCGTTTCGATTTTTGTGTTGCAATCGAAATCTAGCATTATAAGAAATTGTTAGAAATGTTATATCTGTTTAATTCTTAATACTTACATCGAAGATTTGACCAATTCTTCCAATGATGGCTGTTTTACTTAAGTTACCATTGATATCTTTTATATTAGTAGAACGGTGTTTTATAGCCTCTTTGGTTTTACTATTACCTAATATTGCTTTTTCGTGGCATTTTATTAAGATTTGCTGAAGTGTCAACTTGACAATCCCGGCGATCTGGATTTTGACATTAGTTATATTTTGTAACTAAACTGTTGTACACTGCTAAAATAATATAAATGCAAAGCCTGCTCTAAATCATAAAGCAAAAAAATAGACTATAGGAATTAGCATTGTCACTTGGTAGTAAAAGTGCTTCACTTCCATCTATAAACATTGAGCTTTTCGATGATATAATAGTCATTTGAAAATATTAATGACTTACGAATATATGAGGCTACAAAATCTGTACCGCTTTTTTTTGGCCCACTGTGTATATTATGATTTAATTCAAGTTTGTTATAAGCTTGCCAGAAAAATCTGCACCTTTCAATCTTGGAGGCTTGGTCTATTTTCAGGTCTTGATTGGTTTGATCTTCTGATTCTACTACATCAAACTCTATATTTTCTGTGGTAGTTTCATTAACTTGTGTTACAGTAAGGGGTTTCTACTGTCAATTGATTCCCTCATTCAATGATTTGTCAGTTGAGAAAATTAGATGTGGTCATCACACAACTCCCTTTCACTGTTTGTAAAATTTAGTTTTGTGACGTATACATACTTACTTCCTACAAAAACTTTTGACAAAAGCTATAGTTAATTACGTAATATTAAAACAGTTTGTAATAGTTATGTATACAACGAGTAGCTAAAGTACAAAATAAGCTTTAGATACGAGTTGTATACATAATTCTACCATATATATATATTGCAAGTTGTATTACAGCTTATAACATAATTATATCATATATTATAATATATATAAATATATATATAAATTATTGCCGTTTCTCGCTTCTTAAGCGCCAGTCTTTTTTGTTTGTCCAGTCTCCTTCGTGTAACCCTCGTTTTTCCATACTTTCTATAACACCTTTGTGACATGTCTTCCGTGGTCTTCCCCTTTTCTTTCTCTGGGTAGGTACCCACTGAAAAACTTTCTTAGGTATTCTATCGCCGCCCATTCTCTGCATGTGTCCATACCACTTGAGAGCCTTGGTTTCGATGTTATCCACGATGGTGTCTTCTACCGCCATTCTTCGTCTTATTTTTGCATTTGTAATATGCTGCAGCTTGGAAATACCACAGCTTCGTCGCCAATAATCCATTTCTAGGGCTTTTAACTTGTTAATATTTTTATTAGTTAATTCCCATACTTCACAGCCGTGTTATGGAATGATAAAGTTTGGAAGGAAACAAAGAGAATGATATAGTACACAACTATATTACGAAGTATATGCACATATGACTACCATATATTTATGCTAAAAGGGATTACAAAACGTCAACGTTATTTCAAATTGAAAAATTATTAAAAATCATGTTAGGTAGGTACACTTTCATTGTTTTAAATTGAAAACTCACGAAATTTAATAATAGCTATTTAAGTAACAAGGAATGTAAGGACCTATTAACATTTAAGGTAGGCAAGTACAAGCTAAGGCGAAGCCGCGGCTTGTTGCCTGCCGAAAATGTTAATAGGCGATACATTCCGAGTTATTTTATTATATTTTTCCCGCTGCTTATCGAAATTTTCCTAGATTTTTGAAAAAATCGTTTAGTTTGTCTCCTGTCACCAGGATTAATTTTCGTGAGTCGTGTTACCTGTGAGTGTCACATGTCACATAAACACTTGCAATTATAAACAAAACGTCTTAAGTCTGCATCTTACCTTGCTAATTGTATTATTCTAGGAACTTAATAATAATATTAAGTTGCATTGTTAAGCAAAAGCAGCAAACAAATATAATCGTCGACTTATACGTTTTGTTACCAAGGCTGTATCACATACTTATATGATCGGCAGCGGGAAAATAGTTTTAAGGGAAACGTGCAATAAAAAGTGACCGAAGTGTGCAACAAAATTTTTATTGCATAGTATGCAATAACAACATGCTTTTGATGAATGGAAAGTGTCAAATAACCTCTTTCAGGAAATGTTAGTCAAAAACAAAATTATTTCCATTATTTATGTGAAAATCTAATTTTACAAATTTTTCAAAATCTATGTCTTACAAAAAATCTTTTTAACGAAAGTTATAAATAATTATGTTATATAAAATAAAGTTTTAGTAGTATATTACATACCAAGGTAGAATGCGTTTCATTACTGTTGAGAGATTAAGTAGGTAACCGAGATGCGAAGTGTCGATACATATTCCTATTAATAATTTTTTGACTTCAAGGAAATTTTCTAAAACTACTTTCTACAAAACAGCTGCTCAAACGAAAATGTTAGATAATTGCATAATATATGATCCTGCTCTATGAAATTTAATTTTTATTAAACTATTATAAAATTTCCCTACAAAACGGAAAAAACATAAGAGTAAGGTGCCACTTCCGGTTGCCTCATTTTAACAAAAAAATCTGGTATGATACACGCACACAACTTCCTTTTACAGTAATTTTATAATTAGCCAAAAATTTGATTTTAAATTTTTACGCATTTGTAAAAAATTTTCAAAAATTACAAATTTTACAAAAACGGTACAAAATAGAGTGTTAGTTCAAGAGACAAATTTTGTCTAGAATTTTAAGCTGAATTCAAAAATGTGATTTTCTTCAAAAGCTTGCTGTCGCATCTACATAGTACACAAAACTTATATAATATGAAGCTTCAACGCCATACCTCTTTCCGTTTTTGAGATATTCTGTTCACAGACAGACACACACACAGACACACAGACCAATGAAAAAAAATATGTTTTTTGGGATCAGGGGACTCTAAAACGTGAAGATCTGTTGAAAACTCAATTTGGAATTTTTGGGGTGAATCCAATACTTCCTTTATTGTAAAAGGAAGTAAAAATCACTAGGCCCTCTAAATTTATATTAGAAACGATGGTATAAATTTTCAAGCCAATCCATTACACCGCCTGGGCTGCAGAGAGGAGGCAGACAGACTGATAGACTCACAGACTGACAAACATCACTCCAAAAAGCGCAAAAATTTCTAGTTTGAAAAAAATCATGATTTACTATATTACGAGCCCCTTCCCATTTCAGTTGGCCCATCCACTAACATCGTAGGTTTTTGGTCAGCATCAAAACATAATAAATACAACAAGTTGTATTTACATCACAAAGTAATTAATAGCGCATGTTTAATAATTTGCAGTAGAAAACCCTAACTTTATTGTTCCCTATTCATATTTCTAACAATGAAGCAGAAATATTGCAAAAATTGCCAAAATACTCATAGCTGTCAGAATGCATTTGATACAGCTTCAAGGTAGTTGTATTCTTTAAAATGGGTAGAGGAAAGATAATTGATGACAAAATTCGTTCACTTATCATTAAGTTTTTGAAATGTGGGAAGTCAAACTCGGAAATTGGAAATTTATTCGAGTTATCGCGGTATAGTGTAAGAAATATAGTTAGAACATATAAAATGACAGGTTCAGTTGCTACAAAGCCCCGACATGTGAAAAAAAAGTAAGATTACAAATGCCGATAGAAGAAAATTAAGAAGAATTATCGAGAAAAACAGACGTACAAATTTCCTTCAGTTGAGTGTTTTGTGGAGTGATGCTGTTGGAAGGCGTATTTCTAGATCAACGACTCACAGAGAAGCTCATAAATTAGGATTTGGGACTTATAAGGCAAGTTTTTCAATAAAAAATTGAACTAGAAAAATTAAGAGTGACAATTTTGCATTAGGCTAAAGAAAAACCACTTTTAACATCACGGCAGAAGAAAAATAGAGTAAGATGGGCAAAAGAACATGAGTATTGGACATTTCAGCAATGGCGTGCAATACAATGGAGCGATGAGGCCCGATTCGAAGTTTGTATTGGAAACAGTCAAAGTAGAATTATTCGAAAAAAAATGAGGCGTTCCATCCTGACTGTCTCAAAAGTAAGATACATTTTCCTGCAACCGTCATGGTGTGGGGTAGCATGTCATCAAAAGAAGGAAGAAAACTCCATTTTATTGACGGAAATGTGGATACAAACAAATACTTGGCCATTTTAGAAGAATCACTTTTACCGGTAATGGAAGAGTGTTTGATATCCGGCCAACTGTTCGTATTTCAGCAGGACAGCGCAGCATGCCACACCTCAAAAAGGAGTCTAAAATGGATGGTAGACCATGGTATACCACTTTTGGAATGGGTTTCTAGTAGTCCGGATCTATCACCCATAGAAATTTTATGGCACGAAATGAAAAAGGTGCTACGGAAACATCCTGCACGAATAATTCCTGAACTGAAGCAAAGGCTTCAAGAAATATGGGATTATTTTACACCGGAATTTTGCCAAGGTTTGGTTAATACTATGCCCCAACGAATTTTAGCTATAATAAAAAATAAAGGAGATGTTACCCAGTCGTAAATTATAAAATTGTTGTTTTGTTAATTTAACGTACTCATTTGTTCCTATTTTTTTCATTTGTTTACATTTTGTGTTACCTAGTCACCTAATATGCATTTTCTGTGGTTATAATGAACTAAAGTTGCTGTTAAAAAAATAACAAATTTAGAGTTCTATTATTTCGTTCTATTTTATTACCCCAAGGCGAAATTTCTGATAAATCCTAAGGTGGGCCAACTGAAATGGAAAGGGGCTCGTATACTTTACTAGCAGTCCAGTGAGACAAATGTCTCATTTAATAAAACAAAAAAGACGTATATGATGTCATTGTTGGTAGCAAACTACCAGTCGCATTCGCCTTGATAAAATTTGCCTAGAATCTAACCTAAAAAGTTCGGATTAGGATAATTAAGATAATAATTAGTGTTAGAGACTGAAATTCGGTTCCTGACCTGACATGACCATTCCAAACATATAACTTTAATAACTTTTTTCTCTATCTCTTACGGTTTGGCTGCTGAAACAGCGTCCCGGACACACAAAACAGCGTCCCAGACAAGCCCATTATATATATGGATTTTACGAAGTAAAAGATAGTAAAACGATTGAAATTGTTATTAATGGAAGATTTTATACCACTTACAGCTTTAGAATACTTTTTTATGTGAATGTTTGAAAAAACCCACATTTAGTCTAAAACCCGCGAGTTTTTTCAGGTGGGTTTTACCAGAAAAAACTCAGTGGGTTTTTTCGGGCTGGGGAAAATCATGCCAACCCTGCTATAAAGTGACCTTTGGAGTGGCCTACCACAATCTGGCAACATGGCTGCGCCAACCTTAGCAGCTTCGGTTTTGTGTCAGTTTCTGTCAAAACTGGCGGAAAACCTAACCTGCTAACCTCGAATTTGACATAGACTTACAGTGCCACCAACATATTATTCATAACGAAACTCCGGCGATCCGCTGGCGAACGACTATGCATATGGGTATTAGTGTGTCTTGGAATGATCCAGCACACAATTAGGCAACAGCCAGTGTCGTGACTTGGAACAATAGACCACCTTGATCATATTAAGTGTTTATTAACTAGTTTTTCTAATAACCTGCATAATATGTTAGTCATGTCTTTATGAATGTCATAATCAATGTGTCATGTTTTTAGTATGACATTGCACAATTTTATAATTTCAAGCTTAGCAAAAGTAGTGCTCCTAGATGTGCCTGATTATTTATTTTGTTAGGGTTTGGAAACTAATTGTCAAAGGCTCTCTTTGTGCCCAAGTGGGCATTTATGCGACAGATGCGTATCTTTTTATTCTTTCTAAGCTAGTAAAATAGTTACACATACGTCAAAACATAAATGTAAGTTATATTTTTTGGCCTGCTGAATTAAAAACTATTTTATTAATAAAACTGGTACAATTAAGCGAGACACGGTCATCGCCATTATTAACTTTGAATGGAGTTGATAATAAATTTCTAATTGTATTTTTCAATTGTTTTTTTAAATTTCAATAAAAACGAATGTGCCGTCAATGATTTTCCGTCAAACGTAGGTAACTAGATTTATTTTGCTCATTTCATTGGTTTTTAATATTTAAACTTTAAGACCATTTTTCTAGATTTTTTCAGATGTAACATATTGAAAATTTTATATCATTGAAAGCAACATAAAAAGTACTATCAAAATCAATAATAAAAATACAGGTTCTCAAAAAAAAGTCGATGACGTCATATCATGAAAAAAAATTACATAAGAAATTGAAAAATCAGCTGAAAATATTCCCTATGGTCAAAAACGCTATTTTTTCATAAAAATGAATATCAAGGAAGTTAATGAATTTATCCGTTACTTTATTTCCACACTGTATAAAACCATTCACGTAGTCAGATACGCAATCTAAAAATGCTATTTTTCTTATATCTTCAAAGCTTTTGAAACAATGTCACATTGACGCACGTTTTTTGAGGAGGGCCTAGAAAAGGGATCTTTCGAAGATTCAATATTTTTGCGCACTAATAAAGAACAGTGGATAATTCAACAATAAAATTTCCATCGCAAAAAAATATTTCATTGAAGGGAAACAAGTTAGAATCAAATATGCATTACTATTGAAAAAATTACTAAAAACCAATATAAAATGTTAAAATAAAAATAGAATACCTTAAGATTTTGACCACATATTATGTAGTACGGTATAAGTTTAAAATCATTTCAGAATAGCAAAGCATTCTGATAAGGTGATAAGCACATGAGACCAGATAATTTCCCGCAAAACATATTCGTGATAGTTCAAATGTCAGCAAATGATAACGTGTAGATAGTTCTGAAACGAATTGCTTTTTCACGGCATGGATTTGGTAAATCCCGCACTTAGATGTGATGGGGAACACCCGCTTGTTCTCTGAATTATAACTCCAGCATGCGATATTAAATTGGTATAAAAGTGCCTTCGCTGCTTGTTAAAGTACAGTCGCTTTAGATCAACCAAGAGCGTAGTTCAAGCTATTCAATCACTATGGCATCAAGCATTTTCCTTCTGGCAACTGCGATTGCCCTCTCTTACTCGAAGGCTTCAGGACAATATCTGGGAGCAGCACCAGGATCACTAAGTTTTGGACAATTGGGAGGACGTTATTCGGCGGACTTTCAGTATAATCCAGTTCCTCTGTGGGGTTCCATTGCCCCCTATAGCTCCGGAAGCAGCTTCGGAAGCCCCAACACTTTTGGAGCTGGATCCTCGTTGCCGTATCCGCCAACACTAACCGTTCCACCAAAAATAAATGTAATCAGGAATTTCAACCAGTTTGCGAACGGCGGTCATTCGGAGACCGCTGGTGCACAACTAGGACCGGCATGGGCCAAGGTTTCGCAAACCCATGATGCTAAAGGGTTTGTTGGTCCCAAAATGGTCAGTGCCGGCACGGATGTGCTTTCCAAAAACGGAAATGGAGTTAGTGGAAGCATCAACGTCACTCCTGGAATTGGTGGTTCGGGCACGTTGAAGGGAGTAGTGGGAATTATAGACAATCCAGGACACGCGGTAAGCGCATACGCCCAACACGACCGATTCTTAGACAAAAATTTGAAACCCATTGGCCCGGAAACGAACAGTGCTGGTATTAATTATTCGAATAAGAACAGCGGAGCCAGTGCGTTCTTAACCACTTCGCAGACTAATGGGGCCCCTGCAGTAACAAGCCTTGGTGGTTCCATTCCCATTGTGAAGAGCGGTGACGTGCAAGTCAGTGCAACTGGGCAGACGACTGCTGGACATGGAAGGAAGCCTGAACATCAGGTGGGAGTTGAAGTTTCTGCATCCTTCTAATGTGATAGTATTTTAGTTTTGAGATAAGTGTACTGGAAACGTTTTCATGTACATTTATATATTTATATTTGTTAAAATAAATTAGAAAGCATTAACAATAATATTGTTAATAATGTTAAAGTTTACTTTTGTTCTTGGTATGCATTTGACAAACACTGAAAAAAATTGGTAAACGTTGACACTTTATGTGAATAGCTTTTTAATCATACAAATAAGACATTAAAATTGAAACTGGGTCGAATTACGACTACGACAATTATTTTTAGAACCAGCTAACCGTCTTAATATTTTTATATGCTGTTTCCGCGTCGCTGGTTGAATTTGTGCAAGACTTGGATTTGCGTAGTTTCGGAATTATTCTTGCACTCATCCAATTCGCACCTTGGAACATAAATTTTATAATATTGTAGAACCAGGTTGTTTTTTGACAGGAGATCAAGCTTCTTTGTTGCAATAAGATGTAACGGGGGATGGTCAGGCCTTACCACCTCTTACAAGACGATCTTGGTCGACGTCTCGTTACAAATGAACATACTTCAGTAGTTAAAAGTATATTGAAATAAATAACAAATACAAATCCTTATATATGATTGAACGTGTGTCGTGTTTTTTCAACCTACTATTAACATAGACAAAAAACACGACAGTTTGCAATTAATGTAGCGTAAGTATACAATGTGGTTGTAATATGACCCAGTGCTGGTCTCATAACACAAAGGTTGGCAAAATGCTTCTTATAGTAATTGCAACTTGACCCAGCTCGCAGGGCCATCCGCTCATAAGGAGTAAATGTCAATATCACGAATATCTGAATTGTTTGACAAACGTCACTGTATACGGCCTGGGCATATGTGAAGTTTTGCAATTCTCCGCAGAGTGCTGTATACCCACGAGCGGGAATTTCAAATTTGCAATGTAACATCAGTTACTACGTTGACTACAATGCAAATATTTGATTAAATTTTATAACAATAATTATAACCCTCCCGTGTATTTTTTACTTTGATTTTCTATTGTGTTTTTTGATCAGTTTCCTGCTAGTTTTTTTGTGTATTTTCTCATTTACACTATTTACGTTCACAGTATAATTTGTTAATTAATTTCTTCGTTATTATTGCTTATGATTTCATTTGGTATTGTTAAAATAGAAAGCGATTCTACAACATGCAAATATACCAATTGGGGAAGATCTTATCATGAATTTACCTCCAACTAAGTTTTACGAAGGAAACGGTCAGAAAGCTAAATTTAAATGATCGTACTGGTGCTTCAAACAACGAACCTTTTTAGCGATTTCTATTTTCTATTTTTATTTAAATAGGTATCCATAAACAACGGGAAAGAATTGTTAGTTGTAGCTTTCAAGAAAGGTGTTTCCGAGTAACTTCTTCTGGGCGAAGACTATAAAATCACATTGGACTTCCTTTAGTACATTTTTAAATACTGCATTTACAGATAGATATCTAATAAAACAAATAACTTTTTTTCTATAGCACATGTTAAAGTGTGCTTTTATCAACTCAAAACAAAAGGTCAAGTTTTACTTTAACAGCAAGGGTATATAAAGTAGCACTTTAACATCAAGGATAGATAATAGTTATTTACTATACAAGTGGGATAACAGCATCATTAATATACGTGTGTGTAAGTTACAAACGAGTGCGTAGCACGAGTTATGTACGCACACAAGTATATTAATGATGCATTATCACACATGTATTGTACAAAATTTTATCTACGACTGCCTAAAATTGAGAAAAGTGCATTAAGAGAAATGTCAGATCTGTCATTTTCAAAAATATTTTAGTAGGCAAATGTCATTATGTCATTCATTTGACACTATTTCAGTTACGTAATGAAGTCATTACACAACTCAGTTGCGTAATGAAACCATTACATAACTGAGTGGTGTAATGAGCTTCATTATCTAACTGAAATAGTGTCAAATGAGTGACGTAATGCGTTACTTATCCCACTGGAGTAGATAAAGTAATTTAATTTTCTAAATTTTGTTTAAATTAAATATGACAGCTTCTTATTATCGTAGCAACCCAATCTAGCTACTGAAATTTTGAAATGTCATTATTTCTTTTGAAATTGTTAAAGTTCTTGCTATAGAAAAAAATATTGTATTATACACGACGATAAAGTTATTTCTATCCACTCTTGAATCATTACCGTCTCGACTTCGTCTCGACGTTAAACGATTCACTCGTGGATAAAATTTAACTTTATTGTCTTGTATAATAAATTACTATTAAATGTTTAATTTTAAATTTTTTACAATAAATTACACATAAATTTACAACTTTGCAATAACACACAGAATAAAATGCTTCATTACTATTACCACCTAGAACATCTTCCAAATTTGTAAGAAATACGATTATCTGTATATCATGTGCTATTTTGGAGCAAATGTGTGAGCTATCTAAAAAAATACCTGCCTGAAAATATGAATCCGTCTTCAACTACGAATTCTTGGAGTTCCACACCTCTCTCAAGAAAAATATTAAAACTATAGATCTCTAAGGTACTTACATGACACTAAATAATAGATTACACCATTTATATTTATATTACATTCATAACAATAGGTCCTTATCCTACTGATACTGCATTTAAAAAATCATTTCTAAACACGAATTAGTCTTGACAGCCGTTTTCATTTAAATGTCATCGTGGGTATGTGGCGCCAAACGGCCAAAATTGGTGTTTTCTCAGAAATGAAAACAACAATGGATTTCAAAAAAATGCCCAGGCCCTAGAAAGTGACATTTGTCACACAATTCAGCAGGCCGTGGTCAATATTAATCAAATTCGAAAATATGTACTACATAGCTATAGTCTGTTTTTTTGCTTTATAATTCAGAGCAGGCCGTGCAATTATATTATTTTAGCAGTGTACAACAGTTTAGTTACAAAATATACCTAACGTCAAAATCAAGGTCCCCGAGATTGTCACCTTGACACTTCAATAATGTTTAATAAAATACCATGAAAAAGCTGTATTAATAGTAAAACCAAAGTGGCTATAAAATGCTGTTTTACTAATATAAAAGACATCAATAGTAAATTAAGTAAAACAGCCATCATTGGAAGAGTTGGTAAAATCTTTGATGTAAGTATTAAGAATTAAACCATTATAAAATTTCTTACATTTTGTTATTATGCTAGATTTTGAATTCAACTGTATTTAATATTCTAAATGAAGCAAAATCAGAACTCCAGCAACAACGGGATGACAATATAAAAAAGGAAAAATAATTTTTAACTTGGGAGGACTATAGTTTCAGGAAGGATATTAAGAAACTTTGGTTTTTTTTTCTTTGGATAATTTATTGCGATGTACAAGACAAGAACTAAATTATATCAGGACTCGTTCAAAATTATACAACACATTAAAAAATATGGGATATAAATACAAAATTGTGAATGGAAGAAAATTGATTTGTGAGAAGAATCATGTAATTTCGGCGAAGATTACTTCTTTATTAAAGAAATATTTACAATTTCGAAATTTTAGTGAAAAATGTATGTTCCGGTTTTGGATGAAACTGGATATTTCGCAATGGAACCAGTCTGTATAGGAAGACCCACGACACAGAGTTGAAAAGTACCTAATCCATATAAACTTAAGGCGGAGGGAAAGAGATATAGTGCTATTTTGCATGCAGGATGCACATCAGGATTTTTACCAGGGTGTGAGGTGTGACACTGTTTGACACGGACAATGGTACTATCATAAGTGTATGAACGGTGGCATTTTTAGGCAATGTTAAAAAAACAGTTAATCCCTGTTATATGTTTAGCATAAATAATAACTTCTACAACACAAATTTGCAAACAAAAGTCATCAGCAAGTTTTTAATAATATATTTTTACATTAGAACATATAGAAATTTGATGACGTTTCTGTACAGTTAGATAACAACCATGTTTAAATAAAATTTCTTAAAATAAAGCAATACCTTATTGAATGTCGGTGGTTCAGTAATTGTAGCTTTTATTATGTATAATAGTGCTTATAAGATAACACATTGACAGTTATAATAAGTTTTTGACATTACTAGTGTTTTCTCTTTGTAACCAACTACCTACACTGTTACAAAAATTCAAAATCAAAGCCTGCTCTGAATCATAAAGCAAAAAAACAGACTATATATAAATCAACTATAAGCCGTTCACGACCTTTTTGGGACAGAGTTGGCTATGATTTTTTCTTTTCATGTTGGACTAACTGATTCGATGATATAGCGGATGCAACATTTTTTGTCTGTCAGTGTCTGTTCGACATTTTCTTGCCACCACATTGCTAGATTTATTATTTTAATATTCGTAAGAAAATAAATGATTTATCAAATGTGTAAAAATAATTTTAATTTTCGGCAAAGGAAAAGTCAAAATGCCCAAAATAATTTTGTTACAACAAAAAAATTCCATTAAACGATGCTACTTCCAATTTAAAAAGGACAGACCAAATTTAAAAGAACGCGAGTCGATGTGGAGACTAGAGAATATCCGGCAACAATGTACCTATTCAGAAAATATAACCTTAAACTGAAAACAACCTAACCTAACACAAAAGGTGTCAATTTCCATGAGGGAGTTTAGTTGCAACAGAGGTTCTGCCAACAAAATTACTAGATGATCATAGCCTCACTTGACCCAAAAAGATCGTGAACGGATTATACATATTTTTATAAAATTAACCTCGATTCAGGCCTGCATATTATAAGTGGAAATGTTTCCAAAAATTGCAGATTCACAACTATTATCAGCTCCGTTGAGTTTTTAGTAGAGCAATTATAGCACAGGAACGTTGATTATAGAAATTAATTTAAAAAAACAATCTCCAGAGCGCACTGAAAGTAGATACCGCGTACATTAAAAACAGATTTTTAAAAACCTTTAAAATGATAGCAGCGTAATATGATTAAAGTTGGTATTAGAATATTTAAATTACGTTTGATATTTGTGAATCATATGCGGCGTCAGGTTTTCGCAGGTTTTGAAAAACCATAATATTTGTATATTTTATTCAAACTATCGTGACTACATGGACACATTTGAGAGCCGACCGGCTACTACAGTGAAGACGACGCAACGTGGCTGCTTTTCAAAATCTTTAATTCCCGCGAATGAGTGTGTAATAAATACAACAAATAGAAACAAAAACTCATAAACTCAAGGGTTAAATCAAAACCTAAAGTAAAACACAAATAACACATAACTGCAAATTACAATACTTAACATAGCACGTATAGCTCGAGGAGGTATGAAGGACCCCCAATCGAGACTGGGCTGACCCTTGGCACAAACACGATAATGAACATTACGTAAGATAGAATGAAACTTTAAAACTGCAGCATAAGAGAGAGAAAGAGAGAGAGAGAGAGAGATGAAAGCAACCAGCTACGGCCAACAAGATATCTCAAGACCGTAGAAATCAAAAGTGATATATGCCTTTTTCACATTGATCAAGCCGTACTCACTAAAACTAATTCAAGTCTACGCTTCCACTAGCGGATATACAGACAAAGGAATGGAACAATGGCGAAGTTGAAATGGCAATAAGAGTCTCAAGTTGCTGGCCACAAAATCACGATAAGAAATTGACAACTTTGGTGTATTTTCAGGCTATAGAAGAAATTTGCACTAATTCTATGTCAGTAACAAATTCAAAAGATTTGCCACTTGATTCTTTCTTAACACATTCACTGCTTAAAAAGTTTTTGTAACATTGCCAGAAGCTGCTCGAGTTTTTCTTTTTAAACTATCGCATCTTATTCAAAACTATAAATTATGGATGCATTTGTACACAAAACATCTGTTTTTAGGTATTTTAGACCAAAGCGCATACGGTGCGTCGGCAGCATTGTGCAATATTTTTCTTCAGTCATGCTGACGACGCACCATATGCGTCCACATAAAAATGTGCACATAATTATAAGAAATAAAAGTAAGCACTTTGCAAATAGTAATTTATGATTAAAAAAGCAAAACATAAAGAAATAGAACTAGGCACTTTAAAAATAGCAATTATAAAAATACATAAAACATTAAGAACTAAAAATACGCACTCTAAAAATAGAAAATTGTTATAAAAAACAAAACATTAATATTTAAAACTACGCACTTTAAAACAATTTATTATAAAAAAAAAACTAAAACTACCTACTTAGAAAATTCCAATTTATTATACCTATAAAAAACCATGAAACATGATTTCTCACATGTTTTTATGGTATTCCTCAAAGCAAGGCTCCAGACAGAATCCACTATTGCAGGATTTGCATTCAAATGGGGTATCTTTTCTAATACCTTGCAATGAACAATACTTACATTTTTTTCGTAAGGTTTTGCCCGTTGGGCCTTGTGGGCAATGTTTCAGAAACTGCGTCGACACTTTAGACTTTGGTGCCTTACACATATTTTCAGGTAACAGACTTTCAATGATTTCAAGCCTAAAATCATAAAATGTCATTCTCGGGGACTTAAATTTTTTATAAAGAAAATACGAATTTAGTAGGAGCAGCTGTAATATATGTAGCCCGATTTTCTTATACCATCTAATGGTCTTTCTGGAACATGAATAGTACGACATCAATTGATCCTGTCTGTCGATCCCACCCATATTTTGGTTATAATTACAAATAGGAAGCGGTTTCAATTTTTCATTGCCCCGTTTATCTAAATAGGTCTTCATCTCGTTGGGAAACTCTGTGGAAGTGTAATGTACATCTCTCTTATCACGCCATTTGCCAATCAACACCCCGTTACTATACTTGGCGATTGTTTCTCCTTTTTTTAATTTAATATTTTTTACGTCAGCGGGAGAGTTTTTTCTATCGATTCGGAGAGTGCCAGTGGAGTGAGTTTTTTTTTATAATAATTGTGAGGACAAATTAAAACTATTATAAAAATTGTCCATAAAAAGTGAGTGACCTGCTCCAATTTTTCTTCCATAAGATGTAAGACAACTTTTTCACTATGCCCTTTTCCACCAAAATCATCCAAGGCGCTCGTATAAACGGCGAATTTTAAAATTAGGCCACTAGGCTCAGTCAACATATACAGTTTGACACCATATTTGTGACGCTTATTTTTAATAAATTGTCTGAATAATAACCTTCCCCGCCAAAGTATTTTTATATTGATTCATCGATGCTTAAATTTTTCCCAGGGTAGTATACATCAGCCATTTTAGAATTAAAGTAATTTATAAGGGGTCTTATTTTAAACAACCGGTCTTGGGGTTTTGGATCCCCACTTTCCGGATTTTCAACAAAATGGAGGCATCTTATTATTATAAAAAATCTATCTCGTCCCATGTTATCAGAAAAACAAGACAAATTAAACAATCTGCTTGTTTTCCAATAATCTTGAAGCCTAGCTAGTTGGATGGTTCCCATATGGAAAAATAAACCCAGGAATATATTAAATTCTGGAATGGTAAGTGGTTTCCATAGTGCAATAAAGAAACACTTCCACCGCGTATCTGTTGGTTTCTTCAACAATCAGTTCACATAAATTATCAGTGACTAACTGAGTGAAGTAGTCCACCGGATGATCTCCTATAATGAATTAAAATTCGATAAAATTGCATATATGATATCCATAAACTTATATTATAAATAGGCACGCATTCTGAGATTACCAGCTAAATTTATTCAAAAATAGGTATTTTGGTAAAGAATTCTACTCATAATATATCAAAGTAGTTAAAACTGCAGACGCAGGCTCATATATATCAAAATTATAATTACCTTCAGTAGGCTCTAAAAGTTTACATTCTTTTGTGAACTGAAGCATTTTTAAACTCGGGGAATTCCGCCAGTTTGGGTCTTCGCTAGCAGAGGCTGTAAGAAGTTCTTCGGTAAAGCCCCTGAAGTCATCGATTTGATCGTCGAATTCTGTGATTTCCCTGTCTTCCTGTGAACTTTCACTGTTGATATCATCAACATCGATGTAGGAAGGATCCTCTAATTCGTCGTCAGATTCGTATAGCATTCTCTCCAGCTCCTTTTCTGTTAAATATCGGGGGCGAAATTTGGTTTTTTTACCCATCTTTGGACGTTTTATGCCTGAAGGGCCAGCTGTGCTGTCACTTATTATCACCAGGGCCGATTCGCGAACCACACAAGAAAATACTTTATTTAAGTCGTTACTCAGTGCTCACGAAATATTAAAACTGTAACTACAACGCTAGCTTAAGTACCGATCGATATTCCTAAATCTGAGCAGAGCGCACCATATGCGTCGCGAGCGTGGCTTTAAAAGTCGCGCAAGCGCAACGTGTGCCCCGTGAGCACTCAAAGTGTTAAATTCTTATTCAGTAGGAACCTTCCATTCCTTCTTGATGATCCTAGAGGTAATATGCATTGTTTGTGGGGATAAACCATAATTCTAGAGATGCAGCAGTCACTAAGGTGTAATTATTTTCTATCTAAATAGTAATAGATATGAAAAACCTCTTTCTAGAATAACAATTAAAAAGTTACTGCCTGATTTGTGTCGTGATACCCATGTTTCATCCACCAGTAGTCTGCTCATAATCTCAAAATATGCAATACTCATAGAGCGTGTCATGCCGAATATTTATCATCAAAGTCGATCCAAGTGTTATGTTGTTATAAGTTAAATTATATTAAAAAAAATATATATTGTGGGCCCAGGCATTTGTGGATAGTTCCATATGAAAAGTGAAAACCGGTGTTTTACAATGAATTTAGTCAATAGATATTTTGGTGACAGCTGGTAGTCTATGTTACAAGCACAAGAAAGGAGAAAAATGTTGATATTATTATAAAATATAAAGCCATTCACGTAGTCTGATACGCAATCTAAACATTTTATTTATCTTATATCACCAAAACTTTTGAAAAAAATCAAAATGTAACATTGACATTTGCTTTTTGAGGAGGACCTAGAAAAAGGATCTTTCAAAAGTTCAATATTTCTGCCCATTAATAAAAAGAAGTAAATAACTGAACAATTGCATCGCAATTTCATTGAAGCGAAGCAAGTTAACAATACGCATTACTGTTGAGAAAATTACTTCAAACAAATATGAAATAAATAAATGTAGAATAATTTAAGATTTCGACCACATAGTACGGTATAAGTTTAAAATCATTTCAGAATTTGTTTGCTTCAGTAGTATGGTCTCCATATTATAATACTGATTGCACCAGGATTGAGACAATCCAGCAGGGCTGTAGAGTCGGAGTCGGGAGTCGGAGTCGAGGAGTCGGAACTTTTTGGGTGGAGTCAGAGTGGGAGTCCATATAAATTACCCGACTCCGACTCAAAATCCCACTTTACAAAAACATTTTGTTATAAAAATTAAAAAACACTAACGCCCGTATTCATAGTCGTTCGCCAGCGAATCGCCGGCGACTCGCCAGAGTTTCATTATGAATAGTATGTTGGCGGCACTGTACGTCTATGTCAAATTCGAGGTTAGCAGGTTAGATTTTGTGTCAGTTTCTGTCAAAACTAACTGAAAACCTAACCTGATCACCTCGAATTTGACATAGACGTACAGTGCCGCCAACATACTATTCATAACGAAACTCCGGCGAGTCGCCGGCGATTCGCTGGCGAACGACTATGAATACAGGTGTAAAAGTTAAAAAGCTATGTGGACGACTCCAGTACTGACTATTTGAAGACAGACTCAAGGTTAATAAAAATCGATTTTTCTTTATTTAGGTTAGTTTATGAATATTTTAATTCATAGATCCAAGGGTATGCAGAGTGTGTTCTAGAATCAGTGTTGTCACTGCTTGTAAATTTAAATTCCTACTAAACTATTTAAAAATGCTGACTTCTTCCTTGTACAGCGTAGTAGACGGTTTTTCTATATCTTATCAATAACTGTTTTATGTGATTAACAATTAACAAGCATAGTATGTATAATTTCTAACTTTTATAGTGCACCTTATTTTTATGTTACAACTGTTTCAAGATGTATTTTAAAAGTTAAAGCAGTTTTAGCATTTGGTTATATTGGTACTGTTCATGGTGGCTTTATTTAATTGATAATGTTTGTGTATTTTTTTGTTGATCTGGCAAAATATAAAAAATATGATTTAAATCAATGATTTTTATAATTAAATTACTCTATTAAAATCATTATTTTAATCAGATTTAAATCTGCTCAACCTGCTCAGACTTCAGACTATTTGAATTTCCTATGACTCAGTAAACTTGTATTATGTAGGCAGGTAGTAAATGATCCCTTAAGAAAATAATCTACTAAGGAATGTAGTTAGTACTGTCAGTTTAGTGGGCAGATAAGAAACTTTCTTGCCATAACAATGGCATTTGCAGGTTTATGAAATTTTGCCATGAAATGTATTCTTCTTAAAATAAATTTTATCGTTTTCCTCATTTATGTTTGTAAATCTCTCTGTGTATTTGTACATGAAATTAGTACATTGCTAGGAACCGTGCATGCAATACCTAGTTATTTTCTTCAAGTTTATTTTTATTTTATACAATACTGGAATCGTGTATAAAGTGATGGATCGTTCAACAAACCAGAAATCTTCAGTTTTCGAACACTTTTCTCTTAGTGAAGATAACAAAATGTTTGTCTGCCAAGTTCCCAAGTGTCCAAGTGACAATATATGTGGCATAAAATTAGCGTGTATACTCTGGCAGGTGCCAACGCCTCAAGTAGAGCATCCAATTTAAAACGTCACCTTCAACGCCACCACCCCAAAGTGATGAAGATTGTCGCGGAAAAGGACGACACTGGTAACAGCAAGAAGAATATAAATGACGACCCTACTTCTTCAAGGCAACCTCTCGTTACTAATTTTTTCACAAGTGAAAAGTTCAATACACATGACAACAGAAAAGTTTAGACGCCATATAATTGAAATGATAGTGTTACATTCTCTGCCACTGACCTTTTTTTCTACCCCTGCATTTGTTGGGTTAAATGGAGAAATGGCCCGCAAACTAGGAGTTTCCCTAGAGAGATGTAGTATTAGGAACTTAATACTTCAAGAAGCAGAGAAACAAAAAGATGCCCTGAAGAAGTTATTACGTGGACGTTTCATGTTTTTAAAAATGGATGCCTGCACGCGTCAACGAGTTAATTACTTTGCGATTAATGTTCAATTTGTAAGTGAAGAGAAAGAAGTTGTTATACGGACACTGGCGATAAGGGACACTGAAGCGCAACACGCAAGCGATTATCTCCAAAAATTTGTAATGGATGTTTTTGAAGAATTTGATCTTCGGAAGGAACAAGTTTTGGCGATAGTCACAGATAATGGCACCAACATGTTGAGCACCGTCAACAAATTAAACAACGACGAAGAGCTAGATGAAGTTCATGAAGATCAAGTTTTAGGTGACGATGATGCATTAGACGACTTTGTGGATGCTGCTGCAAGTCTCTCCAGAATTCATCACATGCGATGCGCCGTACATACATTACAACTGGCAATTCGTGACGGTCTAAAAAAAAATCGGCGAGTAATCTCATTGCAAGAGTTCGAAACGTCGCAGTCGCTGCTAGAATACCCAAATTGGATGCGATACTGAAGCGGTGTGCAGGAAAGGGTGCAATTTTAAATAAAGCTACTCAATGAGGAAGTTCATATTTAATGATCCAACGTCTTCTGGAACTGAAACCTATCCTTAGTGACATGGCTAACCCAGATGTGACTATGAGTGAAATGCACTTGGAAAAGGTGAAAGAAATGGAAATCTTGCTTCGCCAACCTTATTTAGTCACAAAAAGATTGCAATCAGAAGACTTGACCCCAGGTTCATTTTACAAAGAGTGGAAAAACCTCCTTTTTCGCTTCTCAAAAGTTGATGGTCAAATAGCAAATGAAATT
Source organism: Agriotes lineatus (assembly GCA_940337035.1). Classification (NCBI taxonomy): domain Eukaryota; kingdom Metazoa; phylum Arthropoda; class Insecta; order Coleoptera; family Elateridae; genus Agriotes; species Agriotes lineatus. The sequence goes on along the minus strand of OW679199.1, from coordinate 40,776,161 downwards.
GAGCTTTCAATGGAGCGAAGAGAGCGTCAGTTGCTTGACAATGATATCCTATTGGCTGGCGTTTTCGTCAACCCTTTGGTCAGAGTGCTATTAACCGAAGAGCAACAAAATAAACCGAAAGATGCTCTATGCGAATTGACCATTCGTATGAAAGGTCTACGAGTGGAGGACGCAGTTATCGAGCATGAACGCAGCAGAACTCCACCACCGTCTTCACCTTCAGCCAATACTGAAGATGCAGAATTTGATTTTGAAAGATATTTAGATGAACAGGAGCAGTCCAAGCGCCGTCGCTTAAATAATCGTGAAAAAGAAACTCCATCGCCTTTAAATAAATTTAAAACAGAAATTTGCCGCTCTCTTGTGGAAGTGGAACAATTTGACCGAACTTCAAATTTGCAGGTGAAAAGTGCAATATCTCGATACCCTGAGGTAATTAAAAATGAGCTAGAAGCGATCTTATTTCTACAAACTAATTTAGGTTAGATTTATGATTTATATATAGTTTTATAGGTTTGGAATTCATAAGAAGAAATTTTGGTCGTGTATATATTTTTTAACTTGTTTTCATATTACTTTAATTTCGTTCATTATTATATAAAAAGGTATCAAATATACAGAGTGATTCAAAGGAGATACAGCTAGTTGAAATTTGTTCACATGTAAATTTTTATGCGTCCTGAACTCTGTATGCTTTCAATACTATTTTTTAGTTATTAATCATATGTTGCAATCTTAAGATTTAGAGAAACTTGAATTTGCATTTTAAATTAGTTTATGTTTATATTTTTAGATTTATTTTTAAATTACTTTAATTTATTTTAGTATTATATAAAACATATATTAAAAATACTGTGAGTAATATTTTTTCTTCATTAACGATATTTTGCAGTCCCAACATGTTTAAAGAAAATATTGGTTTATGTTCAATTCTTTATATTACTGTACTTACATCCTACCTATCTATGTATTACGTTTTAATATTTAGTTTTGCTTTCTGCAGAATATCTTTGGTTTAAAACCTACATCTTTATTTTCTGTAACGTCTGCCATAATTGCATCATACACATTTCACATTTGTTTGTATTTATAATTTGTGACTAATAACGTTTAAATTTAAATGTTTTAATTTAGTGATATTGTAATATTGTTATTTATATTATTACTTAATTAATATTCATTTGGGTTTTACTTTTAATAAACAATGATTTTAGATTTTACTATCTATTTAAAGTGTTTTATTTTTTGTTCTTAATTTTATACACTGGCATTCTAACTTTTCATTACGTTGTTAATGTCAGTTTATGATTCTAAATAGCAACTATTAAACAAGAATGTAATTATGAAATTTATTATAATCAACCACATTCCGCAAAACTTGCAAAATTCGTCATGAGTCGGTAAAGTTTATCAGGTAGATGAAAAGGAATGAGAAAGTGGGGGGGGGGTATCAATATCAGTCCGAAAAACGTATCATCAATATTCTTGTACTGTAGGAGTCGGAGTCGGGAGTCGGAGTCCAATTCAAACTACTAAAATATCACGAGTAGGAGTCGGAGTCGGACTTTTTTTTACCGACTCAACAGCCCTGCAATCCAGCATAAGTTTTTTAGAATCATATCATCAAGAATGCAATTACCTGATCAGTTTGTTGATCATGAGTATGGTTTTATTGCTAGACAGTTGAATGTATCGTCTCTAAGATCATTGAGAAACTTTGTCGACTCCATTTTTCTTGTTAAATTGATAGCAGGCAAAATGGATTGTCGTTTACTTTTGGAAAGGGTTAACTTTAGGGTGCCGCCATTCAACACCAGGAGGCTGATTACTTTTGCGATCAGAAATTATAATTCTGCATATCTAGCGAACAACCCATTGTCGAGAATGTGCAAAATATGCAATGAGCTGTCGACTGACTTATTTAGTCAGCCTTATTCTCAATTAGATACTAGTTTAAGGGAAATGCTTTTGAAATTTGAATGATGTTAAATTTTCGGTATTTAGTTTTGGTTAGTTTTGTTAATTGATATAAATGTTAAAATTTAATTTGTTATTGTTTGCAAGTTATAAATTTATCTTTTTTTTTCTACTCGTATGTCAATACATGTGTATTCTTGTATATAAGGACTGCACGTTCGTTTATTAATAAATAATAATAATAAGAATAGCAAAGCATTCTGATAAGGTGATAAACACATGAGACCAGATAATTTCCCGCAAAACATACCCGTGATAGTTCAAATGTCAGCAAATGATAATGTGTAGATAGTTCTGAAACGAATTCCTTTTTCACGGCATGGATTTGGTAAATCCCGCACTTAGATCTGACGGGGAACACCCGCTTGTTCTCTGAATTATAACTCCAGCATGCGATATTAAATTGGTATAAAAGTGCCTTCGCTGCTTGTTAAAGTACAGTCGCTTTAGATCAACCAAGAGCGTAGTTCAAGCTATTCAATCACTATGGCATCAAGCATTTTCCTTCTGGCAACTGCGATTGCCCTCTCTTACTCGAAGGCTTCAGGACAATATCTGGGAGCAGCACCAGGATCACTAAGTTTTGGACAATTGGGAGGACGTTATTCGGCGGACTTTCAGTATAATCCAGTTCCTCTGTGGGGTTCCATTGCCCCCTATAGCTCCGGAAGCAGCTTCGGAAGCCCCAACACTTTTGGAGCTGGATCCTCGTTGCCGTATCCGCCAACACTAACCGTTCCACCAAAAATAAATGTAATCAGGAATTTCAACCAGTTTGCGAACGGCGGTCATTCGGAGACCGCTGGTGCACAACTAGGACCGGCATGGGCCAAGGTTTCGCAAACCCATGATGCTAAAGGGTTTGTTGGTCCCAAAATGGTCAGTGCCGGCGCAGATGTGCTTTCCAAAAACGGAAATGGAGTTAGTGGAAGCATCAACGTCACTCCTGGAATTGGTGGTTCGGGCACGTTGAAGGGAGTAGTGGGAATTATAGACAATCCAGGACACGCGGTAAGCGCATACGCCCAACACGACCGATTCTTAGACAAAAATTTGAAACCCATTGGCCCGGAAACGAACAGTGCTGGTATTAATTATTCGAATAAGAACAGCGGAGCCAGTGCGTTCTTAACCACTTCTCAGACTAATGGGGCCCCTGCAGTAACAAGCCTTGGTGGTTCCATTCCCATTGTGAAGAGCGGTGACGTGCAAGTCAGTGCAACTGGGCAGACGACTGCTGGACATGGAAGGAAGCCTGAACATCAGGTGGGAGTTGAAGTTTCTGCATCTTTCTAATGTGATAGTATTTTAGTTTTGAGATAAGTTTACTTTAAACGATTTCATGTATTTTTATATATTTATATTTGTTAAAATAAATTAGAAAGCATTAACAATAATATTTTTAATAATGTTAAAGTTTACTTTTGTTCTTTGTATGCATTTGACAAACGCTATTTTCTAAAGTGCTGAAAAAAATTGATAAACGTCGACACTTTTTATGTGGGTAGCTTTTTAATCATACAAATAAGACATTAAAATTGAAAATGGGTCGAATTACGACTACGACAATTATTTTTAGAACCAGCTAACCGTCTTAATATTTTTATATGCTGTTTCCGCGTCGCTGGTTGAATTTGTGCAAGCCTTCGATTTGCGTAGTTTCGGAATTATTCTTGCACTCGTCCAATTCGCACCTTGAAATATAAATTTTATTTTATAATATTGTAGAACCAGGTTGTTTTTTGACAGAAGATCAAGCTTCTTTGTTGCAATAAGATGTAACGGGGGATAGTCAGGCCTTACCACCCCTTCGTTACAAATGAACATACTTCAGTAGTTAAAAGTATATTGAAATAAATAACAAATACAAATCCTTTATATGATTGAATGTGTGTCGTGTTTTTTCAATCTACTATTAACATAGACAAAAAACACGACAGTTTGCAATTAATGTAGCGTAAGTATACAAAGTGGTTGTAATATGACCCAGTGCAGGTCTCATAACGCAAAGGCTGGTGAAATGCTTCCTATAGTAATTGCAACTTGACCCAGCAATTTGACGTAATGTGCCGAGTTTTGTTTACAAAATGACTTATCTAGCACACGTTGAACTAGTTTTATATCCTAATTACACGCACTTTTGTGTCTACATGATTTCACTTAATTTTTACACCTTTTTTATTAAGCTGTCTGGTTCATGCTCAAACATAAGTTTGAACAATGCTAAAATTAAAAGATAGAAAGTCATCGATATAAAAAAACCGATATCCATAAAAACAGTGGAACTATTATCTTACTACCCTTCTCGAACTCTTTGACTTACGGCGGAAAGGCTACTTGAAGAAGTTGAATATTTAGAGTAAAACACACTTTCGAAGTACAGATAATAGCTAAGTGTTCTTTTCTCTAAATTTTGAAATAGTGATAAATGGTTCTTCGTCTTCTTCTTCATCTTCCACTTTAGGTACCCACCTGTAACACGTACTGCATTATGGACTATCTTGCTATGATGATGCCCAGCTCTCAGTCCATCTTTTCATTCGTCTGCCCCGTTACCGTTCTTCTGCAAGTTGTCCGTTCTCCTCCTCTTTCTCTTTTTATTTTAGAAAATATGTTGTGTTTGTAACATCACACTGATTTTGTACGTTTTCAATTCGTACTTTGCTAATCTCATTTTTCCAATGATTGCCTTTAATGTGTTAATTTCTGCTGTTCATTGCAGTTATTTAGTTGTTCCTGTATCGGCACGGGTTTCAGCTTTATATGTCAAAATCGATCTTACACATGTTTAATAAATTTTAACTATGCTCGCTATACTGAGATACTTATTTTTTCAACCATGTCGCAAAGATATTCAGATATTCTTGCCTCTTACATGGTTTGCTCTTTGGTTTCTTCGTGAAAATGGTTAGGAATCTGTAAATTCTAAGCACCACGTGATTTTCACGCCCATTATCGATGAAAGGGGCCATATTTTAGTTCTGGTTGCGGTCGTAGGACACACACGACACCGTCAGTTCCTTTCCTCAAACCCGCATAAGTGGGCTCAAATTGATACCATTGTTTCGTATGGTCGATATTTTCGTTGTTTTTGGGACTTTCAATTTATTTGCCAATACATATTTATAAATGTTGGCTGGTGTGCCGCCTTTCGGCATTACACCAACCCGTTTTGCATCCTGTACCTATTTCTATGCCGTGGACAGCGTGCGTTTACTAACTTACTTAAACTAAACTAATGCTAACCTAACCTAGACTAAACTAAATCACTAGCCCTTACAATACTTAATCTAAATATCCTACGCACGAAACAACACCATCCTGGCCGCAGTCAGTCAGCACTCACCCGTGTCCACTGATTCGTGCGCCTCACTCGCGATCCAGTTTGAGGCGCTGAATTCTGGAGGCGAACTCTCGAAGAGCCAGCCACCACTCCCTTTCCCCGGACGGCTCTCTCGCTTCCTCCATGGTGGTTGGCCAGGTCAGGCCCAGCGAGGTCAGTTTTTGGGACTATGAGTGAAGACTGATGAAGGTCTTCATATGAAAAGAGAAACAGCGGACGGAAATAAACGTGTACGTACGAACGCAGGCGTGCATGGCATTCGCTGTGCGAATGCAGTGAAGTTAATAGGTATCAGTCTTAACCGGAGTGATAATAAACTTCAATCTGTTTAAATACGTCGGTCGATCTCATCCTCATGTACTTTTATCCACCGAACGTCAACAAACGGCTGTAGTCAAATTTTTTGTACATGCACAGCAGTCTAGTTTCGGCGTCGTTACAAATCTCTGTCGTACCGGCGAACATCTCCGAGGGTCGGTTGTGTTTTAAGTATGAAGAAACCCCTCCATTCTATCAGGAATGCCTTCAGGTAGCTGGAGCATCCTGAATTTGATACTTCAAGCTGCAGGCCCGCTTTACCTTCAAGTTGTTATTGTTGACACATTGAATTAAATATTTCCGATCTTTTCTAGAGATAAGCTTGTTAGTCCAGTCAATCTGTACATTTCACCTTGCATTAAATCGGGTAGTTCTGATTTTTTTATATGTTTTATATGGTTGAGGCCTAAAAATGAATCTAAGTTTTCGACCTCGGCTGAGTGCCGGAAGTATCGAAAATAACAAAAAAAAACACGAAATTTTCGACCGAAATACGGTTTTTGTCGATTTTCATCCTGAAGCACTGGATTTTCAGCAAAAGTGGTTATATCCTGTGTTAAAGTAGAGGACATTTTAAACAATTTAAGACCAGAACGGTGTCTGTAGACCTTTTTTTTTTTAAATTTTTTTAACTATATAATTTATTGCCAGATCAACAAATCTTGTTTGTTATACATAGCATAGATGATAAATATAATTAAATATACATACACATACATATACATATACATGTACCAGACGTGACATAAAGAGACTACTTAATTATCTCAGTGAAATATTACAATAATACTTTCAGCCATCTTCATGGTCAGTTAAAACAATGTCCTGTGGTAGTTTTCGTTTCAGTCTTGTGTCGATGTTAGTCCGAAATAGTTCATAATAAACTGCACCGCTACACGCACTTGAGTTCATTATACATTTTTTAGCACTTATTTTAATATATTCGTCAATGGGTAGAATGCCTAACTCGTGATGCAACTGAGAGTTGCGGAAGTACCACTTGTGAGTGTGATGACACCTTAAGGTTATTTTCATTAGATAGTAATAAATTGTATATCGATTAGCGCCAGTTGTTGGCTTTACAATATATTTGCCTGTACTATGTACCACTGAATGCAGATAATCTGGATTAGAAAATGCCAATCATCTCTTGCGGCAAGAATTCTAATGCAGTGGTGCCTCAACAATAATGGTTACCTACTTTGAAAGTCACTCCTGAACTGATTTAGATAGACACACCCACGCTTTCAGAATTTGAAGTATGGAACGATCTATAGAAAGAAGTGTAGGAAGTAACGATAATTAGATCATCCGAGCTAAATGAGCTAAAATAACTTATTCATAACATTATTATATATTAGTAACTGACCATTGGTTTTTACAAGAACTTTTCTATTGCTGATCTTGGCGATTTTGATACAACCAGCTTAATGGTTTTCTGCCATAAAAGCCCTTTTGGTATTATATTATGTAAGATACCTTTATATTGCGCATTTTATAGTATGAATATTTATTTTTGAAATGAAGTGGCCAAATAATCAAAGGGCCTCTTAAATTATTGCCCTGCAATGCGGCTCTGAGCTTAATTCACAAATTAAACCTCGAATTCAACCTAATTGACTGACATTGACATCACTACTGCACTTATAAAACTATTAATAAAAAATTTGACGAACAGATTGTAACGTTTTTGTGAGAAATTTGTATTTTAAAATGTTTTTAAAACACTGAAGAAGACACCAGGTGTCGAAATATATGTGAAATATTTTTAAACACTTCTTTTGTTAAATTTAACATGTAACAACAAAAATAGCTGCTGTTTTTTTTTGCAATCGATTCTTATGAATAGCTTATAGAGTTGTGATTGGAGGCTCATTGGTCTGTAGTTATTGAAATCGGCAATATCTTCTTTCGTATGGATGATTATGACTTCCGCTGTTTGCCATGATTTAGAGATTTTTTAGGGTTTCCAGGCACATATTATATATTGTTACGATTTATCTTCTGGGCTATTAAAAATTATACGCCGCTTCTTGTTTTAAGCATTTATTTATAGCAATTTAACTTAACGATTTACAAAAACACAAGAACTATTTATACACTAACAGGAACTATTTCTAACAACAAATACACTTTATTTATTTACACACAACTTCAACACGAATGATTTATATGGCAAGCGTCGCACACTACAAAGCTAGATTCAAACTGACTGCTTTTCCCGCTGTGCTTGCTTATATATTAGCCGGGTGATTCATTCCGAAAGCGTCGAGATCTCACTCGATTATTCCAGCAATGCCGACGTGTCACGTGCATTAGTCACCGAGGTGGTTCTCGAATGATCTGGAAGCTGACTCATCTGTCTGCACGCGACCTGCTTCGAAGGTCGTTACAATATTTTGACCAGTTGTTGTTTCTCTCCCACCTCTTTCAGCATTTCAACAATGATATTATCGTGATCTATTTTTCTTCATCTTACTTAAGGCGTTTTTAATTTCGTTTGTTGTTATGTCCGGTACCTCCTCCGAACCCACATTTAAAATTTGTCTTTTTGAGACTGCAATTTGTCTCTCGTCAGTGTAGTACCTTTCGAGTTTGTTTTTTATGGTGTCTCTGTCTCCCAACAGTCTGATATTTATTCTAAGGCTACATTTCCCACAGCATTGTGCACAGGTGTGCAGATAGAATCTTCCATCCCTGCGAATTAGTGCTGGATAGATTCCATCTTCACCTGAAGCCTTAAATCAAGCGAAGTTCATTATAGGCTATTTAAGATTGGTTGTGTTGATAACTTGCAAGCTTCCAATTTGCAGTCCTTGGGTGGGTTTTTTCTGATTATTTTCCTGTTGAATAACAATACCAGAGTCTCTTTCCCGGTTTGAGTGTCATACTCACCTTCAATCTTACTGAAGTAGGCTGTCCTTCATAATAATTTAAAATCTTTAGATATAGAGGTACTGCATAGTTTTAGATGTAGCTTAAATATTAATGACATTATTAAGAAAATATTTGTCAATATTTCAAGAATATTTGACCTGCCAAATTATTTGAACTATAATTTTGATTTCCTTGATGAAATTTGATTTTTCGTACAATTATATAAAACATAGAACTTTATAAACACTAACACAGAAAATGTGTTTTCCAGCTCTCGCAAAAGCAGCCGTGCAGCTGCCAAGAAACCATAGTGAAGGAAGAACCCAACCTGCAGCTGCAGGCGGAGCTGCAAGCTCTCTATAACGACAAGCTGGAGCTGGAACGACGCGTTCTGCATCTGGAGAGCACCAAGGAGCTGATGTCGCTAAGAAAGCAGATGAAGGAGGAGTCGGACGCTAGGCTCAGCGGAATTTGTAGCAGCACCTCCGAGAAGAACCAAGGGCATCTGCGTCTTGGCAATGCTGTCGACCGTCTGGAACGTCAGGCTGCAAATATTCAACAGGAAATTATGACATTGCGGAATCGTAACGAACAGATTGAAGTGAGATTGAAGGAATTCTTGCAGAAAGTTCCTCATCTGCAGCACGTGGCTGAAAAGGAGGACACTCAGATTGCCTACGTCAATGCTAACAGCAAGGTAAGAATTTATTGCGCATGGAATGAGACATTGATACACTCGTTGATTTTAAAAAGGATTATGCACGAAGCGTTCAAATAAAAATATGTACATGTCATATAAAAATGATAAAATACTTTATGGGAAATACCACCCAAACAATTGGTATTTTTCAATAGTTTATTCATGCACAAAGGTTACATCAACGTTGAGGATCAATAAAGAGTTTTTTGTTGAATACTCTTATGCTATTTCCTAAATAAAATTTACTTTGAGAATAAATGAACTTATTCCGTAGATTTGCGTATTATAAATGCAAATTAACTTTATTCGGCTAATAAATCCGTACAGGTTAATTTTAATTGATTGTTAAAGTAAATTAAAGCGCATCAAAATGTTACTGCTTATGACATTTTATTTATTAGTAAACAAATTTTGATGCCCTTTTGTTTATTTGCCTATTAGTTTATTGGGGAAATAAATTTACTCCGCAAATAGTTATCTAATGATTTATTCATCATTTATAATACTGGCCGTTAAACTAGGAGAATTTTTTACATTATGTGGTAAGTTCATCGAAATGGCGAATCTCATAAAAAAGACTTTTCTACCTATCTGTGATTCTGTTGTTTTAATTGCAGGAATATTATAATGTTTGTTAGACCTAATATTATAATTGTGAAAACTAAGTTTCTTTTGCAAAAAGTACTTTAAATAATTTGATTGGAAATTACGCACAAATTTGTATATTAAGATTTGTCCTTTTAATGTATTGTTCAACATTTAACCAATTTAATTAGTGTAACGATATGAATAACGAGCAGGTGGTGTGAGGTGTTGTGACCTGTGTCAGCAGTGCAAAGTAAATAAACTTTAAGTGAATGCCGTGAATACAAACAAACAGAACTAAACTGTACGAAAGTGTAGGCTACAAAGACGCTATACAGCTAAAAATTCACGGAAAACGGCAGGGTGTAGCGAACTTCGAGTGTAAAACATTAGTCGTGTTAAGAAGCTGATAACATGAGTGCAGAAACAGCGGAGTTCGCGTGCAGCGCGGCTCGGGACGGCCAAGGTCAGCCAGCCAGGCAACCGAGCAGTAAACAGAATACAGGGCCGTACTCTAAATTTTGAGTAGACGATTTAATATGGTGTCGTGCAGCATGGCGGAAGGAAAGGAATTAACGCTAATGGATATCATGAACAAACTGATCCAAATGGATAAGAAAATGGATGAAACAAACAGCAAGCAAATAAAATAACGAAGTTGGAGGAAATCATAAAGCAACAGGAAACAAGAATAGAAATATTGGAGAACGATGCAAGAAGAAGGAACCTAATCATTTTCGGGATTCAAGAAGAGGATAAAGAAGACGCAGGAAAATTAAAGGAAAAATTGACGAAAGAACTAGCAGAAAAAGTTAATGTAACAATACCAGAAGGCGAAATAGATTTTATGAACAGAATAGGTACACGCAAAAGCTATGAAAATAGACCCATAAAAGTAGGACTTAAAAAAATAGAAATATTGAAAAACTCAAACACACTGAAGGGAATAGATGTGTGGGTAAAAGAAGACATGGGTAAAAAAACTAGAGAAACCAGAAGAAAACTGATACCGCATATGATAGAAGCTAGGAAAAAAGGAGCGAGAGCCACCATTATAAAGGACAAGCTAATAATAAATGGAGAGGAATGGAAGGTTGAAGAACTGGAGGAACAAAATAATGGAGGGGAGGAAAATGATTACCCACAGAATACAGGAGAAAACAAGGAGGGGAAGAAAAGAGAAAGATCTACTGATGAGTGTGAAAATTCCCCGAGAGGGATATCACAGAAAGGAGCAATACCAAAAAAAAAAACTAATACTGGACACAGACCATACTAACACCATACACAGTACGAGTAGGGAAGGAAGGAGAGACAAAAGAAAACACAAACGACAGGTCAGCGATAGAGAATGCACTAAATATGTCCTTTAGCAGCACTACTAACATAGGGCGTCACGAAAAACCTTAAAAACAGTAGCAGAAGTTAAAAACCGGACGAAAACAAAGAGGATGGACTGCAACGAAATAGGAGAAATAGAGAACGTAAACAAACAGACAAGAGTAAACAATAAAGAAAACAATGACTATGTAAGTGAAAATGGAACAAAGACTAATACAATACACTTTAAAGAAGGAGAAAAAACAGAAAAACAGGCGAGTGAGGAGGAAGAAAAAGACAAAGAGACACAGAAAGCGCAGTTGAAGACACAAACCAAATTTTACATTGGATGCTGGAATATACGGACAATTGCAAGAAATAAGCAAGGCACACCAAGTAGCGGAAGAGATGAAGAGATACCAAATAAGCATTTTTGGATTAAGTGAGACAAGGTGGAATGGACAAGGAAAAACCAGATTAACGGAAGGAACCACTATAATTCCCTCAGGATATGCTGATGCGGAAGCAGGGAAAGAAAGAGGTGTAGCGATAATGTTAAGTAAGGAGGCAGAGAAAGCACTAATGGACTGGGAAGGAATTTCAGAGAGGATGAGCTGGGCAAGATTCAAAGCCAAGTTCAGAAACCTACTAATAATAAACATATATGCGCCAACAAACAATTACACAGATGAAGAAAAGGAAGATTTTTATGAAAAGATACAGAGCATCACCATGAAATTAGGAAAAAAGTACAGCAGGGATGTGAAAATCATCATAGGGGACTGGAATGCTAAAGTGGGAAAATGCAACCAAGGAAATGAATATGTGATGGGAAAACATGGAATTGGAGAAAGCAATGATAATGGAAGGCGACTAATAGAGTACTGCACATTAAATAACCTAATGATAGGAGAAACACTATTTCCACACAAGGATATACACAAGACAACCTGGATATCTCCAGGGGACTGGACACGTAACCAAATTGACCACATCCTTATTGAAAGACGGTGGAGAAACTCCATTCTGGACGTGAGAGCTATGCGAGGTGCGGACATTGCGTCAGACCACCAGTTATTACTAGCTAAGATGAAGATCAGAATAAAGGCCAACTATGGCGCAAAAGTAACAAGACGGAAATTTAACACAGTAAAATTGAAAGACCAGGACATCTGCAAGAATACCAAAATGCACTAGAGATAAAAATGGGAGATCTAGAAAACTTGGCAACACAAAATATCGAAGACATATGAACTAAATCCAAAAAATACGATCAAAGAAGTAGCAAAATCTAAAATAGGATACAGACAGAAATCAGATCAGCCATGGATAACCAGAGAAACGAAAGAAAAAATAGAAGAAAGAAGAAAACTAAAAATCGAGATAATGAATACGACAAACCAAGAACACAAAAATATACATAAGAGTGAATATAATCAAAAAAATAAAGAAATAAAGAAAAGTGCGAGGAAGGACAAGAGACTATATATGGAAGAGATGGCGAAGAGAGCTGAAGAAGCAGCAATGAAACAGGATACGAAGACGTTATATGATCTCATCAAAACCATAAAAGGAAAGAAATACATAAACACAGTTAAAATAAGTGGAAAACAAGGACAAGTATATACTACACTAAAAGAAATAAGAGAAGGATGGGCAACATATTTTGCAGAGGTATATAAAATCTCAAACGAAGAAAATGAACTAGAGATTGAAACACAAAACAATTATGTGAAACTGGATATAAAGGAAGATACATTTACCAAGGAAGAAATAAAAACCGCAGTAAAAACGCTGAAAAACAACAAAGCTGCTGGAATAGACGGAATAACAGTGGAGCTAATAAAAGGCCATACAGATCTGATAGTAGAAGTACTGCACATATTGATAAATAAAATATGGACAGAGGAAAGAATACCAGAAGAGTGGGGAAGGGGAATACTAATAAAACTACCCAAAAAGGGCAATCTAACCAAATGCGAGAACTGGCGACCAATAACACTACTCAGCGTGGATAGCAAAGTCATGACAAGAATGATGTGGAATAGAATGAAAGCACCAATCAACAACAAACTGTGAGAAAACCAAGCTGGTTTCAGACCAAACAGGGCCTGTGTAGATCACATAGGCACCTTAAGAATCATCCTAGAACAAACAGCTGAAGTGGAAGAAGAAATCTATGTAAATTTTATAGACTTCGAAAAAGCTTTCGACTCCATTAACAGAAGTGCAATGTGGAAAATACTAGAACAATTTTGCATACCAGAAAAATACATACGGTTTATAAAAGCACTCTATGACAACTCTGAACTGCAAGTAGAACATGAAGGAACGCTTTCCCATGTGTTTAAAACGGAAAAAGGAGTAAGGCAGGGTTGTATACTGTCACCGACCCTGCAGTACACAGGAAGACAAAACTACTGGCATAAATTGGGGGATGTTCCAAAAACTAGAAAACCTAGAGTTTGCGGACGATATTTGCCTCATAACGACAAATAAAAAACATGCAAAAGAAGATCACAAGACTGGAAACATGGCAAGAAAATGGGGCTTAAAATCAATCCCAAGAAAACCAAGCTGCTGCTAACTAGAGAAACAAAAGTAGGAACAAAAATAACCATTGATGGTGAGGAGGTCGAGGAGGTAAATGAATTCAGATATCTGACTAGTATAATAGGAAGAAACGGTGGTACAGAAATAGATATTGATGCAAGGATAAAGGCGGCGCGCAATGCTTTTATTATGCTAAATCGAGTATGGACAGCAGCAAACATCAAAACAAAAACAAAGCTCAGGCTATTTAGAACAAATGTAAAAACCGTGCTACTATATGGGTCAGAGACGTGGAAACAATCCAAAAAATGCGTAAAAAAACTGCAAACATTCATAAACAAATGCCTACGGAAGATATGCAAGATCTTTTGGCCAAATAGAATTTCAAATGAGGAATTATGCAAAAACACGAATGAAGAACCAATTGAAAAAACTATTAAGGAGACGTAAATGGAACTGGATAGGACACACACTTGGAAAAACAAATCAGTATAATCAAGCAAGCGTTCACCTATAATGTTGCGGGAAAGAGAAAATTGGGCCGTCCAAAACACTCATGGAAAACTCGATCTAATTGGAATAACATGGAATGAAGTAAATAGAATAGCAAGAGATAAGAGGAAATTGAAGGAATTCGTAGAAAAAGTGTTAACAGAAGACAGTGGCCAGGAATAGCCATCCTGCCATAAATCATCTAGGCTGTGAAACACCGTAAGGTGCCCTTTGCTCCACCAAGGAGCTACAGGATAATCAATCAATTAGTGTAACATATTGACTGAAGCATACCTACATCCGCATATGCGGCGGAAACAATGTGCCCCTCTAGTACAGACCAAGAAAGATTACGAATTATGGAGAGAAATATTCTAAGACGAATACTAGGCACAAAAAAAAAATAAGGGAGGAATATAGACCATTAATGAACCTTGAGATTAAGGAAAAAATGGAAGAAAAGGATATCGTCAGCTTCATAAAGGTACAAAGAGTAAAATGGTTTGGACACATGCAAAAAAGGGACGCGGACGAATTAGTAAAGAAAGTACTGAAATGGAAACCACTATAAACCAGACCGAGAGGAAGGCCCAAAATAAGATGGGAAGACCAAGTATACGAATACATCGAAACACTGAAGATTAATGACTGGAGGAGAGCAATAAACAACAGAAAAGAATGGAACCAAATCACCAACAGGGCAAGAATACAACTATAGAAGAGGGAAACAACCAAGTAAACACTCGGAGTGATTTCCCGTGACAAACGAAGCAAAAGAGCTTTGCACAGGAGTGACCTTTATTATACAATAATAATAATAATACCTACATTAATTTGAAACAAGTAAAATCTATAAAAGATCTTTGACTTACTTAGGTGTCGAGGTGTGTTCATCGCTGGATGTACTCTGATGAAGTTTCTCCAAGCTTTACCATCTTTGGCTATCTCCACTACCATCTATTGCATGTCCTTTTCTTGCAAAGTGCTTCCTACTGTGTTGTTCCATCTGATTGTGGGTCTACCTCATCCCAGCCTAAATCCTTATTGCTAGTAGTCGAGTATGGGTTCTACATGTTTCCTCTTTCTTCAATCTATTCTTTAGCATTTTTTCAGAGATTTTCACTGATGATATCCTTCTATAATTCCCACTGTTTGCTGTTTCCTTTTTTGTAAATGGGCATAATGACAGCCATTTCACTGTGTTTAGGTATTATCTTGTCATTCCAAGCTTGGTTCATGATTTTAAGCAGCATCTCTTCTTCTTTTCACATAAACTTTATCATTTCATGGTACTCATTCTATTAATTGCTTCTTGTAGTTCTTTTTCTATTATTGCTTCTTCTGGCGACTCAGTTTAGATTCTGTGGTTTCCCTTTACCTGCTGCTCACTATCCGCTCTTTTTTATTAATAATTCTATGAAATGTTGTGTCTTCATCTTCTAATGGTATTGCTTGCTTCTGTTAGTACTTTCCCTTTTTCATCTGTAAGTTGTCTTAATGGGCTTTTCTTCTCTTATCTCTGTATTTGTCTTCTAATTTCTTTCCAAAATTCTCCCATGTTATAATCTTGGTATCTAATACTTTCTTTTCAGCTATATTCCTCTACCTTTTGTATAAATCGTGGGCCACAAGTATTTCTTCCACGGCTTCTTCTTCAGTGCTATCTTTGACTTCTTGCGACCACCAATCAGTCTGTTTCCATGTTCTACTTTGCCGTATACCTTTCCAGCAACTTCCGTCTCGCCATCCCAACCAAAGTTGATCTAAATTTCCTTCTTTGACATTTGCCTTCTTTATCTCCCTTTTGGTGCGTTGTTGGTGTTTTTTGTTCCTCAGTCTATGCACTCTTGTTTCTTCTATTATTCCCGTATCTTCCTCCTTTCCTTTCCAAAACCCACCTCTAATTCCATAACCAGTAGGAAGTGCCAATTTCTGGTCCTTTTCTTACTCACGTGTCCCCAACATTTTTTCTAGCTTCTTGCGGTACTATTATATAGTCAATTATAAAGGATTTCTTTCTGCTCGGTATTCTTCTGGTATTTTTATGTTTTTGTATTGTGCTAATGATTACCACATTATTTTTTATGTAGAATTCTAAGATCATTGTCCTATTGTCATTTCATTTTGCTTGTTCTTCATCGCCAATTGCTCCTTCATACTTTTTCCGTTTCTACCTACTCTCCCATTAAAATCCCCTATTGGTATTCGTAATCCTTTCTGCCCCATATCTTTTGCAGGTTTTTGTAAAACTGTTCTTTATCTGTTTTCCTCCCACTATCATTTAGAGCTTAGGCTATAACTACACTAAGAATTCCTTTATCTTTATCAATGATATGTTTTATCGGACTTTCTCCTGCGTCTCGGGTGTTTATCACACGACGTTTCAGAAGTTTTGTTCTACTCCCGTCCTCAGGTGTTGCTGGTTAGTCCTGAGGACTGCTTTTTCTACGTCTTTCACATACACTCGTGCCTACTCCGAGGTTTGAACCTGGGAACACTGATCGCTGTGATTATGAGTCTGTCACTCTTACCACTAGGCCACCAGCACGGTTATATATTTTAGTTATCAGAATAGACCACTGCCAAAAATGACATCATTCAGAGAACAACCTTAATCAATCTTTGATCCAATAATTTTGCTCTTCAATTCTCCTGCTTTTAGACATGCCATCCTCATTTGTGCTCTTTCTCGTGCATCAATTCCCTTCTATATTAGAATGGGCCCGTCATCTACTGCACAGCAGCCATGCCCTTTTTTGGTTTTGTTAATCCCAATATGCCTAGTTTTGTGTTGTAAAATTCTTTTATTAGTTCTTTTTCTTCTGATGGGCTAGTGATATTCCAAGTTCCAGTTGTAATTGCAATTGTTCCGGGATGGGGAGAAGACACTCATTTGCAGCCCAGAAGTTAGATTTTGTTACGGTATCAAACTGTTTTAACGACACTCACGGGTGAGTGAGTGCCAAATACTCAAACTAAACATGTCCGGGAAACGTTCACACTTACCCTGGAAATCGCACAAAGCAGGCTTAAAGGCCACGGCTCGAATACGCTCAGGGAGATGGGCGTGTTCCTAGAAACGGTACACCACAGGGCAAGCGTGACGGTATGTATAGGATGTTACAAAATAAATGGGCGCCACAAGATTCAATCGGGGACAACCCACGCTTAACCGAACCTTGAAAGCCAAACGGGGTAGAAATACTCAAGTACTAACTCTGGGAACGACAGTGTAGCAACAGCGCGTCGACCTACCTACAACACTCATGAACCGCTCGCAGGACTCACCTTACATCGATCTTGACATAGAGACGGAATCACCCTGTAAATAAGCATGCACACATACCAGGGATAATTAATTGTAAGTCAAATGCAGTAAACAAATCTATTAGACTAAAACCATGGCTGAAAGTTACAATAGGGCCGAAATGGTCGGCAGGTATAAAGGGCTTACCTGGATTCTGACCGGCTCACCCTCTAAGCGTGAATGTTGACTGCGGCAAGCGGGCGACGACTATCACTACGGCTGTCATTTGACTTGGGGTAGGTGGCACTTGGCGACGTCCAAGGAATCCTGTTAATTTATTCGGGAATAGTTGCGTAACACCCCCTTGGCGACCACAAACCGGAGGAACCGTTAATTAGCCTGGTCGAGAGAAGGATCCCATACCAGATGACGGAAATAGCAACAACCCAGTACCCAGACCACACACCATCACTTCCACACTTGCAGAGAACCGTCTGACTAAAAAAACCACAAGCCACGATTGTGGCGTTCTTACACGCGATGGGGCGAACAGCTGCACAAACAGCGGCATAGAGATTAGAGCGATACGCTAAATCTTTAAATGAAACCAAAAGTCACGTGCGTGTTTGAATTTTTGTTTGATGAGGAAAGCTGAAATATTTTATGGTAAAATACGACCGAAACGGACCCAATATACAGGCAGACTCGCCAACTTTGTGCCAAAACTGATCGAAATTGTTACGTAGCTATAGGAATTAAAGAAAAATTAAATGGCCTGACAATTTCTAAAAGTATTTGAACCAATTAAGTAAAGAATGCGTGTAGAAATTAAGAGAATTATACTTTTAATTTGAGATAAGCTAATAGAAAGAAATCCATGGGTGTTCTGTTATATACAGAGTTCTGGGCGGCCAATTAATTCCATCAGCTTCTCCTGGGAATATGGTACGAACGACTTCCATGGAAAAGTATGCTGTAACACATAGTGATGTAAAAAAATGCCTTTGTTTTAAATCGAATAAAAAACCTAGAAAAAAAAACAGAAAAAACGGTTTTTTTGTTTTTGTTTTGTTTTTTATTCATTTTTGTAATTGGCGGCATGTTTTGGTAGGTACCCACCCCTATTGGAAGTTGCTTTAAGCTGGACCCAGCTCTGAAACTATCGACCTGATCGACGAATCAAGTTACGTTAGCGATTCATCAGACAGTGACATGGGCGACGTAAACTGCATGGATACTGACTCCGAGTCAGTTGAGGAGTCAGCCATGTCTGTTAGAGAGTAATTTCTGCATTATTATAATTTCTACAGGGCGTTAGGGAAGTCGAAGGAAAAATTTCTAGGGGTGAATCCTTGTCCCAAAATATGATGATTTAACTCAACTTACCTATATACAAAGTTGCTTAGTTTAGCTGCTAGAGGGCTTTAAAAATTATTAATAATAATAATGGTGAGGCACTAACACCCCATGAAGGAGCTTGGCCTGCAAGACGGAAGTTCAGAGCTTCCATATTCTCGCTCTCACACCCGGCTGTCTCGTGTCAAATTTATGACACGTGGTGATGTGGTGAGCATCACGCATTAGACAACCGCATTATTACTCATTATTCCTTCGAACGCAGGTCCCCAATTATTTAAAGCGACTAGCTTTTTTAAATGTTTTAACCCCCTGTATAATCACTACCAATTTTTTTTCTGGACAGTTACCTTAATTTAGAAGCTATTCACTCTCTTAAAAAAATTTAGTTGGGTAAACGGTTTAGCCACAAAAAAATATTTTCTAAATCTCTACAAAAGCCTAGTGCTAAGTTAAAATTACTGATTCAGCCTTGTAGGGATTTAGAAAATATTTTTTGTGGCTAAACCGTTTACCCAACTAAATTGTTTTAAGAGAGCAAATAGCTTATAAATCACAGTAGCTATTCATAAAAAAACATTAGATGGATAATTAATTGTGACAAAGTTTTTAAACGCCCTGTAATTTTTGAAATTAGGGTTTATGCCACAAAATGCTTAAGTTTACTGGTAAAAACGCATGGCCAAAAAATGAATAAAATTCATCAATGATTTTTCGACTTATTTGAAAAAATTAAAAAAAGCTCATCATCTTTAAAGTCCTCTAGCGGCTAAACTAAGCAACTTTGTATATAGGTAAGTTCAGTCGACTTCCCTAACCCTGTATATCCATGTTTATCTGTTTCTATTTTTCTTTAGAAATATTTGCTTTTTTTTTGGTTATTATAAATTCTATAATTCACTTTACCTACGAAATGTATAATTTTTATTTAAAAATATGTTTTTTGTTTTTCCAAACAAATTACTTGTTATTCACTACACTGTAATTCTGAAAAAAAACGCATTTAAATAAAAAACCAGACCGCTTGGTTTAAAAAAAAAAAAGTTTTTTAAAAAAAAAAACGAACGGTTTTTTTTAGGTTGCATCACTAGTAACACATATGGTACGTTGTTTGTCGGTGAACTGATCCTCCATTGTAACTAAATTTCCAAGGCGTGGTCTTTAACCACAAGGTGTGTTGGCATACCTACTCCCACCATTTTTCAACTACCATTCAACAACAAAAAATGAGGAAAACATTCCTTCGTACCCTGTAGTTCAAATGTATCAAATGCAAGCAGTGACATCTTTTTTAAGGGCAACTTTAATGATTTTTTTTTGAATCACGTTACTTCTTCATTATGTATTCCAACACTTAAATCTATGTATGATGTGAAGCAATAACACTAAATAATCTTCTCCACGAACGTTTATTGCAAAATTATGGGTGGCGACATGTTTCGAAACCAAACTCAGAATCATTCTGAGTGCTGCCATCATCAATGACTGCCACTCCTTAACTTTTAAAAAAATTTAATTAATTAATTTTTATGTATTAACCATTACTTCTCCATGTGGTGCGTTTTTTAATACATTTTCTCTCTCGTCTTCACCGTTTAAATATTTTAACCTTACTTTTAACATGTGCTTCAACTACTACCTATATTAATGATCATTATCGCCTGAGGACGAAACCACTTTGGTTTCGAAACATGTCGCCACCCATAATTTTAGAATAAATGGAGAAGTCTATTTAATTTTATTGCTTCACGTCAAGGCATCTCTGCTAAAAGCATGACGGATCACCTTCCTATCTATGTGTGAATCAAATGATATACATTTTTTCTATGAATTATGAGTGGAGATTTGAATTGTTCTTCTCTTGTGAGTGAATTGAATTTCAGGGTTCTTTTACAACTGAAAATTATAATACCTTATCCGCTAGTAATAATCCAGTTAATCGAATTGTAAATATGTTAATTTGTCAATAGATTGGTTTAATATAACTATGAAAATTATAGAGAAGTGTTTAAAAACAATATTTTGAAATTTTAACTTGTTTAGCACTGAGTGTTAACTATACTAACTATACTAAACCATGTCTAATTAAATATTTTATCATTAGTCGCTTCTTCTACAGGCAGAGCACTTGCAAAAAGTCTGTGACCTGCAAGCGGGGGAGCTCCGAATGCGGGACCAGCTGATAGAGCGCTTCTCTGAAGTGCTGCAGCCGTGCTTCCTGCAGCTGCGGGGCCACGGCCATGCTACCGAAGCACTTACATCCAGCTACCGTGGGCTGGTTCGACACCTGCAAGGGATCCGCACGGTGACTTGGGAAGACGACTTGACCTCCGACTCGGGCATGAGCTCCTCTACCACTCTCGCACCGTCGTCTGATGAATCCATGGCCGCACAACGGCCCAACCTCTCTGACTTAGATGGCACCTTCCTGCTGCCGGAGAGCAAGCCGTTGGTGGAGCCTGCCGAACAGCTAATGGATAAAGGTGGGATCATTCTTCCGTATGTGTCAGTCGCTGTCGGTGAAGTACTCAACACTATTATTACCATTTGTTACGGCATACAGAGCGAGCGCGGTTTTGGAATGTAATTGTTTTAAAATTAAAGTAGACTGCCACTTCCTTGTTGGTTCATTGAGTTTTTTGCGGCAGGTACCCCGCCGGGCGACTGTGATCCCAGCAATGCTGATGGTACCTTTGTGTTTTCCCCAAAAGTTGACATTGTTACGGAGCAGCCTATGCATGCAGGTGGGGTTATTCTTCGCAGTAAGATATTCTCTTTGTTAGAGGGTGTGGTTTATTGAGTACCTCAGATACCGTGAACCTAAAGTCAAAATTTTAAAGTTATTTACCATAATTTTTGGAAAGTAAGTGGAATTCTTTTGCAATAATTACCGTGGCCTTCCCATTTGCTGGATTTTGACTCGCCGGAATTTGTTTTGCCGGATAATTATTGCACCGGAAAGCTATTTGCCAGATTCCGTTGTAGGGTGCGTGTCATATAACGAAATTCGGCAAAGTACTGTGTCTTGTTCTAGCCTGTTTAGGTTAGTGCAGTCTTTGATAATTTTTTTTCACTACCACGGCCAGTATTGTCCCCACGATCAGCATAGTGTCCTCGAACTTGATATCTGGCAAAATTCATTCCGGTCAAAAGACTTCCGGCGAATTGAATTCCGGCGAAAAGAATCCGGCAAATGGAGACGGAGCATAATTACTGTAAAAAAACTATTCTAGAATTTTAGTCATAACAACATTTTTGCAGGAAACAGAAATTGAGATGTGAGAAACAGCTCCAAGGCTGTATTAAATTCCTTTTTATATTATACAGGGTGGTGCACGTAACTTGTCCGCTGCTGTAGTTAATTTAGCAACCCAAATTACATATATCATAGCTACTAAGAATAGATAAACATTAAAAATGGTATTAGCAATCATGGTTAGCTTACTGATAGACAGATAGTCAGCAAACGTCAATTGTGATTGAATTGTTGCAAAACTCAGGTACTGCACTGGACAAGTTACGTGCACCACCCTGTATATTTTGGAATTTATACACAGGTTGTCCCATAAATAAGTGCACAAAAAGCTGTAGCATCCTGAAGGTGAGAATTGGTCCAAAGAATTTTTTTTATTCTGAGCATTTTGAAATTTTATTAAAAACCCTCGATCCAACCCAAATGACTGATTGGGTTCATTTATGGGCTTTTTTGTGCATTTATTTCTGGAACACCTTGTATACACGATGCAATCGTGGAAGGAAAGAAGGAAAAAACTTAACACTTAACAATGACAATTGTTAGTTTTGTGCTCTACGTTTAAAGTTATAAGGAATTTAAGAGTTTTAAACTGGCAATATTGCAAGAGTGAACTACCGTAATATAGTCAAATTTATACCCATTCGGAGTCACGTGATAATCTAGTAATTTTACGTATGTCGATTCTTAAAAATGCAATTTTAGGGAAATAAATGACATTCCGTTTTGTAGGTTATCCTGACATATGTCAATTTCTAAAACAAGGTTGCTACGGGTTTATTTTCTTATATGAAATCAAACTGAATTTACAGGTTAAAGAAAACATAACATGTCGTAAAATGTAAATATAATAAAGATATGTCAGCTGCTACATTAAAAACCTGCTGCGTATAGCAAATTTTAAGTCAATTTCTGTGCATGCATATTCTGTTATAGAACATTGCCATTTGAAGCCTATTTCCTTGCACAATCTATTTAGGGAAGAAACTGAATGTGAAAAATCTCCATATTCTTCAACCAAGCATTTTTTAGATTTTTTATGGTTACAAATTCTTTAGCTACATACATTTTATATACAGTGTCTTGACTGCTTCGTCGACTTCCGTTTTTGCATTCTTCACTTTCTGGCTCATATTTTCGGTAAATTGTGCTCTCCGAGATATTTAACGCAAGAGAAGCACGGCGAACAGCGTTGGAGGGTGAAACTGTTGATTTACTATTATTAATATTGTACTCTTCATAAAAAAAAACGCATAATATTCAAATTAATTGTTGTGACTGCTCGTTATACCGCATGTCCGATGGTTTCTTTTAATTTCCAGTTTTTGGCTCAACAATTTTAGGTTTTATTACCCTTATCTCAATAACTTACACGAAAAATATAATCTGACAGATTAGAAACGTCAAATTTTTAAAATTAATTTTATGAATCGACATGCCTTTTTTTCAAATTTCTTCCATTTCATCTATTTTACTAAAGATGAACAGAGACAGACAAAAGTCACGTGACTCCGAATGGGTATAATTTTGACTATAGTATATTACCTTACAAGCTCAGTAAGTGCCTTAGAACAGGCCGAAAAAAGGTTAAAAGCTTGAGGCCTGTTCCAATAAGGCACTTAACAATCAAGTCTCTTATAACATTTTTTGCACTATCAACTTCTTTTTTCTCTAAATTGACATCCTTGTCCTGGGGCCTAGGACTCTCGACCCATTTCTGGCATTCCTTTCGGTTGGCGTCCATTCTTTGTAGCTCTCGGATGTTCTTCCGTCTGTTCTCTGCCATTCTACTTATTCCCTCTTCCTACTGTATTCTTGCCTTTCCATGATTTCTTGTACCGTTTTAGCTGTTTTTTTCTCTTTGTTCTCCACTAGTGGTTGTATCTACTTGGGAGTCCTTCTCATATTGTATTGTTTTCAATTCTATTTCTGTGAGTTTTTCCATTGCGGTGACCTTGCTTTTCTGTTTATCGTGCATCGTCCAACTCTCAGCGGCTCCGTTTCCATTCGCTGTATTCTTTTCGCCGGAATCCGTCATGCCGGAATTCAATTCGCCGGAATTCGATTTGCCAGAATTTGTCACGCCGGAAGTCTTTTGACCGGAATGAATTTCGCCGGATATCCAGATTGAGGACACTATGCTGATCGTGGAGACAACAACGGTCGTGGTAGTAAAAAAAATTATCAAAGATATATGACACGCACCCTACAATCCGGCGAAATGGAATCCGGCGAATAGCTTTCCAGTGAAATAATTATCCGGTGAAATGAATTCCGGCTAGTCGAAATCAGCCAAAAAAAATCCGGCGGATGGTAAGGCCACGTTCTCAGTTGCATATGTCAACGTAGGAATTTATACATTGTTGTATATGTGTAGTTTAGCTTTTGTGCTTATTTCTTTTTTCTCTATGACAGTTTTGTGCAGTTGGTAATATAATTTACTAGCTTTACCTACCCTACTTTGGACTTTTTGGTTTATCTTCCCGTCTGTGTTGAAGATTGTATCTAGATATTCGTAGCTGGTAACTATTTCTACTTGTTTTGGATTATTCTGATTTCTTCTTCATCGTCTTCTTCTTCTTCTTCATTTTTTATTACACACATTACTTTGTATTTGTCTACATTGAGTTTCATTCCTTTGTTTTCTGTTTCTGTAGCCCATTCATGAAGCACCTGTTGCAGGTCCCTTTGGTTATCAGCGATGACCACTATGTCAAATAAGTTCACTCGGTTCATGTTCCAGTATCCTATGTTTGCCTTTGGTGTTCTTTCTTTTATATTCTTTAACATTTCTTCCATGTAGCTGATGAATAACAGCGGACTCAGGCTGTCACCTTGCTTAACTCCTTTTTCCATTTTGAATTCTTCGGATGCGGTCGTTGCAGGTCCCTTTGGTTGTCAGCGATGACCACTATGGTCCGCAAATGTTTGCCTTTGGTGTTCTTTCTTTCTTTTATATTCTTTAACATTTCTTCCATGTAGCTGATGAGTAACAGCAGGCTCAGGTTGTCACCTTGCTCATCTTCTTTTTCCATTTTGAATTCCTCCAACTCCATTCCAATTACCCTGAAAACTCCCTTAGTATTCTTGTAACTGCTTCCTATTCTTCTTCGTAATGGTTTTGATATAACTGCGTCCTGTAGGGCCTTCCATTATTCTGTTTTGGTATGGTGTCAACCACTTAACAACCACTAAATATGTATTTTGACAGCTTTCCAAGACTATTGACAATGACAGCTAAGCTGTCGAAATACGTATTTAGCACTTGTTAAATATCTGTGTGGTTAGGAGTTGTCAACGAATTGTCAGATTCAAACCACAGGCTCCAGCAGTGTTTTATGTTATTATGCAAGTCTTAAGGCGTGGCGTTCCCATTTGCCGGATTTCGACTCGTCGGAATTCGTTTCGCCGGGTAATTACCGGAGGGCTATTCGCTGAATTGTAGGGTGTGAGATATAACGAAATTCGGCAAAGTGCTGTGTCTCGTTCTAGCCTGTTTACGTTAGTTGCAGTCTTTGATAATTTTTTTTCACTACCACGGTCAGTATTGTCCCCATGATCAGCATAGTGTCTTCGATCTTGATATCCGGCGAAATGCATTCCGGTCAAAAGACTTCCGGCGAATCGAATTCTGGCGTGACGGATTCTGGCAAATCAAATTCTGGCGAATGGAAA
Organism: Agriotes lineatus; assembly: GCA_940337035.1. Taxonomy (NCBI): domain Eukaryota; kingdom Metazoa; phylum Arthropoda; class Insecta; order Coleoptera; family Elateridae; genus Agriotes; species Agriotes lineatus. The sequence goes on along the minus strand of OW679199.1, from coordinate 40,750,465 downwards.
TGGAGCCGTCTTGAAGTACAAATTTGATCATTGGTTTGTCTTCCTTTTCTGTACGCAGCTTGTTCCTTTTGAGGGTGTTGTTTTACTTCTTTGATTTTTCCTTCTAATTCTCGCAAGTAAATTTTTTGTGTTGTGAGAGACATATTGCATGATAATTATCACAGTTTTTTGTACTTCCTTTTTTGTGTATTGGGGCAATTAGATTTCTGCCCCATTCTTTTGGTATAGTTATTTTGTTCCATGCTGTATTACATAGTTCTGTTCTTGCTAGTTTTTCTCCCCATATTTAGTTAATTCGGGGTTGATGTCATCACTGCCTAGTGCTCTTCCTATCTTCAGCTTCTTTATTGCTGCTTTTACTTCTTCCGTTATTGCATCTCTGACCATATTTTCCTCTTAGTTTCTTTATTATATCCTCTTATTATCCTTATCAGCTTTTCCACTTGTGTTCTTTCGTACTTTTTCGCTCTTTGTTTCCTTGGGCCGTAGAATTGTGTTTCTCCCATTACCAGTTGGTGATCTGTGCTTAGCTCTGTGCCTCTTATTACTTTGACGTCCTGTATAGCATACTTTGTTTCTCTTGTATGTAATGTAATCTATGATGCTTTATGCTCTTCTGCCTTCTGCTTCGAATGTAATCTTATGTATCTAGTACCGTTACATTCATAACGGGCCTGTTATTTTGTTATTGTCATACCAACCAACAAGGATACGGTAAGTTGATCTTTTCATCACAGATAACAAACCCGAAAACAAATAAAAATAGGTTGGTAGCGCAAAAAATTGAAAATATACAAACTATAAAAGCCAAGTCACTATCTAGATTACTAACACCGTTGTCATCTTGTGAAAATACTCTTAATGACTGTAATTTCATACAAAAGATTTTTTTTTTATGAAGTTGAAGCCCAGAATTATCTCCAAATAAATATATATATATATATATATATATATAGAAGCACTTTAACCGCAAGCAGTTATGGCTGCCTTTCAGGCTTTCCTAATCCAAATCTTGGGACGGATTAACACCCATTTTTACTTTTCTTTTAATCGAGTAGTTTTCTACTATACTTTGCCTCTTCTGCCACTTTTGCCCATTCCTTCCTATTGTGACATTTATCTTCCAATTTACTATTTCGAGTCTTCTTAAATCTTCTATCACATCATCAATCCATCTAATCTTCGGTCTTCCTCTCTTTCGTTTTTCCTGTGGTTTCCATTCTGTCGCTGTCTTTATTGCTTTTGTATTTTCTGCTCTCATGACGTGACCCAACCATTTTATTCTTTGTGCTTTTATATAGTTAACGATGTCCTCTCCCTTCATTTGTTCTCTAATTTCAAATTCATTCTTGGTCTAATTTCGTTTTCACTTGTTTTCGTTGGACCTAAAATTCGTCTAGCTATTCTGCGTTCAAAAACTCTTAAATCTTCTTCTTCCTTTCTTGTTAGAGTCCATGTTTCAGCCGCATACACCACTACCGGTCTTATTATTGTTTTATAAATTTGTATTTTTGCCGTTGCACTTAAATATTTACTATTAATGTATTTTTTATTTGCGTAATAAGTTCTGTATCCGTCTTGTATCCTTGGTTTTGTTTTCTCACTAGCTTTGAAATTTCTGTTGTAAATCATTGCACCTAAATATTTGAATTTTTGTACACTTTGTATTTTATGGACTCCAATTTTAATAAAATCGTCACTACTATTATTACTGTATTTTAAATATTTTGTTTTCTCCGCATTTATATTTAATCCACATTTTTTAGTTTCTTCTTCTAATCTCATTACCGCTTTTATCAGGTCTTCCTTTGTCCTGCTTATAATTGTCACATCGTCCGCATATGCGATAACTTGTACATTTTTCACATTTATAATACATTCCACTTTTGCTTTTCTAATTGCTCCATCTAAAGCTATGTTAAATAGTGTTGCTGATAAGGTATCTCCTTGCTTAACTCCTTCTTTTATCCTCAATAGGTTGGTTGTTATGTTTCCCACTTTCACCATTGCCGTTGTCTCTTCGAAGGTCATTTTAGTTAGGTTTATTAACTTTTGGGGTATCTCCATCTTCCTCATTTCATTTAGTATGTTCTCTCGTTTCACCTTATCGAAAGCTTGCCTAAAGTCGATGAAAGTTATATATAGTGTTAGATCATATTCATTTGCTTTCTCCAATATCTGTTGTAAAATGTGAATAGCATCAGTGGTTGATCTCCCCGGACGAAAGCCTTGTTGATAGTCACCTATTTTGTCATTGATGTGAAATTGCACTTTGTTTTTGATTAATTTTGTAAGGACCTTATATGTTACATTTAATAATTGTATGCCACGATAGTTTGCACATTGTTCCATATTTCCTTTTTTGGGTATTGTTACTATCACTCCTTTACTCCATTCTTTTGGCATGCATTCCTGTTTCCATATTTGCCCTATTAATTCATGAATTTTTTCATGTAGTCTGTTTCCGCCGTATTTGATGTATTCTGCCGCTATATCATCGCATCCAGTTGCTTTATTATTTTTTAGTCCTTCTATTATTTGTTTGACTTCCATAAATGTTGGTTCGGGGATTATCGTGTTTACTCCTTCAGTATTCTCTGGTGTATTTATCCCTGTTTGTGTTTCGTTACTAAATAGAGTCTCAAAGTAGTTACTCCTGATTTGTTGTATTTCATTTTGGTTATATTTTATAATTCCGTTTTCATCTTTAAAACCTCCTGCTTTTATTTTATAATCTCTCTTTTGTTGCTTAATTATTTGATAGAATTTTTTTGTGTTTCTATTTTTATATTCATTTTGCATGTCCTTTAGTTTATTTTCGTTCCATTCCCTTTTTTTACGTTTACATATATTTCTTGCAGTGGCGTTTGCTTCTCTGTAAGCTTGTTTACTTTCTTCTGTTTTTGTTCTTATCCATTCAATCCATTTCTGGTTTTTTATCTCACATTTCTCTTCACATTGTTGGTCATACCATTCTTTACTTTTTTCCATTTTCTTTTTTCTTATTTGTTCTTCTGCTGCTTCTAAAATGCTCATCTTTATTTTGTGCCATTCATCCTCTATATTGTAGTTGATCTTATTATCTTCCGCTTCTTCCTTTTCTTTGATGTTCTGCGTTATGTTTTCTTGTAATTTGTGTTGTATCCTTATGTCCTTTAACCTTTGTATATTCCATTTGTTCTTCTTATTGTTCTTTATCTTATCCTGGGTTATGCTTTTCGTCTCTTTCATAATCGCGATAACTAGCATGTGATCTGTGTCTGCCGTTGCTCCACGAAATGACCTAACATCTTGTACATTTTTGATTCTTCTGTTCGTTATCAACACGTGATCAATTTGACTATTGGTTTTTTGATTGGGGTGAATCCAGGTTATTTTATGTCTAGGTGGATGTGGGAATTTGGTACTAACTATGTATAAATTTGTTGCTGCTGCTAGATTACACAATCTGTTTCCGTTATCATTTGTTTTTTCATGTAATGTGTTTTTACCGGCCACTGCTTTTATATGTTCTTCTTTACCTACTTGTGCATTTGTGTCTCCCAATATTATTAAAGTGTCGTACTTTGGGGTTTTCTCACATTCTCTCATTAATGTTTCATAAAACTCTTCCTTCTTCTCATTAATCTCTACTTCTGTTGGTGCATACACACATATGATGGTAGTGTTATTCAATTTCAATTTCATTCGAAGTTTTGATATTCTGTCATTTATTGGTTCAAATTTCAAGATATTCATTTGTTTCCCTGTTATTATAAAACCTGTTCCATTTTGCCCTTGTTTTTTCCCTCCACTCCAAAACATCGTGTAACTTTTTTTATTTATCTCGCCCTCACCTGCCCACCTTATTTCTTGTAATGCAATGATAATCTATTTTATATTTTTTTAGTGTCTGTGCAATTTCACACATTTTTCCTGGTTGTAATAAAGATCTTATGTTCCATGTAGCAATTTTTATTTGGTTTTTCGATTTTTGCCTTTTTTTGTTATATTTCCCTAATTGAGATTCTTTGTAAATTTTTAAATTTTTTAATGTTTTTCTTATTGTTTGTGGTATTTTTGTTGTTTTTATTTGTTGTAGTAGATTTACTGTTACCGGTTCAAATTTTATTGTTTTCTTTGTTGCTTTCTCCTCTTTTCCGAGAATGGCTGCTTTGTTTTTATCCGATTCATTTCCAGGGGAATTGCGTGGTCTGTCTTCGTCGGGTCTGTATACATTATCTTGTAATTCAACTAACCATTTTTTACATCTGTATTTCCCTGTTTTGGGGTTTGCTGGTTTAAATTTTGTGGTATAGCTGCTAGTAGGGTTTGTTGCCATTTCATAGTTTTTTCGTTTTTTGAAGTATAGACTGATTTGTAGCTCTGCTTCTTCGCAATGTTTTCATTTTGTTCAGGTGATATACTTATTTCCGAATGGTCTCTTTTCTTATTTTCCTTTTTATCCTCTTGTTGTTTTCCATTTTCCAAAGTTCTTTCATTTTTTTCACGTTGTTCTAGCTGTTGGAGGGTGTATGTTTCCCCATCTATCATCAGTTTATCATGTTTCAGGTACGCTTGGTGTCCTAATTCTCTTGCATGTTTCATGTGTTCATTTAGTTTCTTTCTTTGGTGCTGTATTTCCTTAGAGTAACTTTCTGCTATTGCTATTTTCGCTTCCTTATCAATCCTTTTTGTTGCCTTCAGTATTTCAATTTTTTTACTTCGAGTACTCAATTCCAGGTTTATTGGTCTATGTACGCCTCTTTGTATTTTCCCCATTCTCCCAATGTCTTGTACTTCTGTCTCCATGTTGATATTCTCGTAACAAATCTCTGACTTTCTCCTTCAGTTCCAATTCTCTATCTTCATCTGTTTCTAACATTCCAAAAATTACCAATTTCTTCTTTCTTATTTCTTTTTCTAGGTATTCTATTTTATTTTCTTGCTCAGCTAAACGTATCTCCAATTTATTATTTACTTCTTTCAATTTTTTATTTTCTTTTTCAAGATTATTTATATCTGCCTGTATTTTATCTAATTTAATTTCAATACGCTTTTCTCCCTTTTCTACCCTATCCAATGCATCAAGCTTTTTATTTATTTCCTCCAGAACTTTTTCCATATTGATAACTTTACTGTTCCTTATTTATTATATTTTAGCTGTTTTTAGTATTTCATCCGTTGCATGCACAGCGGAAAGGGTCGTCCCCCGTCAACCGGTCGAAGGTCGTTCCCCTTATCTGTAGCACCCTTGTTATTTTCTTTTGATTTAAACTTTGCGTAATTTTATTTAACGATAGAACTATGTGATAATTCGTCCGCGTGGTGGTTTAATTGTTATTTATTTCGTCGCGGGATTATTCTGTTCCGCTATTTTATTCGTTGCCCATTACTGCTCCGTCTTTTCACGCTCTTTTTTTAAATATTTGTGTTATGTTTGACGTATTGTGCGTCGGTCGGCTAACCTTTGACTTCTTGTCAGCTGGTGATGTTTACGCGAATGTTCTTTAATTAGTTAAAGCGCTCTTGCCGTGTTGTTTTTAGTTTTTGATATCGTTTCTTTTGCCTCTTACTGTTATTCCTATATCAGCTGCTGCTGCCAGCTGTTTTGTCGCGATAGCACTCGACCCCGAAACGACTTCTCGGAAGGTCGCGGCGTTCTCGTCTTCCATTTTTATCCCGTAAACAATTAAATATGTTAGATCCTACCTTAATTTTTCTTCTCTTACAGCTACCAGCCTTTATTGCTTCTTTGCACTTTCCCAATTCTTTTGGTTTGCACTGCGACACTCTTTATTTGCCGAAAATGTGGTTCGCGGTCACACTCGCTGTTTACTCTCGCGCGGCCATTATTAGTCTATCTCCAAATAAATAATGAACGTAATTTTGGTACAAAATTAATGCAAAACCTTCAAATATAATGGAGCATTTTGCCGATCTAATTTAATTTTTATCAGAAGTTTTAACTTCGTCTGCTGCAGAATTTAGGCACCAAAGCTAGTTTTAACTGGCTTTCCTAGAATCCAAATATTCATGTAATATGCTTTTTTTACACTCGAACGATTACACCCTGTAGAGCGTTATATAACACGCAATAATCTCTTAATTAGCAGTTTGTATGAGTACCACAAATAGAGTCGACTCGGAGGTACTAGTCCCATATAGTATTAACACTGACCCGGCTTAGAGTGCTGAACGCTTCTAAGCCAGGCCAGTGTTAACACTACATAGGATTAGTACCTTCGAAATGGACTTTAATTGTGTTTACTAAAGTACCAGAAAATTTTAAGATAGCCAATTAGAATGTTTGCTCATAGAAACAGTGCATGGAGTGACTTATAGAAAATTTTAAAAACACAAAGGAGCTCTATTTTTGCTCTGTAAAATGCTACTATAAAATCATGCCAATAACTGCATTGGGTTGTATACTCTCCTCATGATTAAAGCCAGCATACATAAATCATCAAATAAATAATCGACTAACAAACAAATTCAATAATTCCAACCTATCGAACAGGCTGGCTTTAGGAAATCATATAGCACATACTCTAAAAATATTAATCGAAAAGACCAACGAGTATAATCTCCCCGTACATATGTCCTTCGTAGACTATGAGAAAGCATTCGACAGCATCGAACTATGGGCAGTAGAAGAAGCATTTAAACAGCAGAATCGACTCCAGATACCGGATACATAATATTTATCAAAAAGCAACAATGATAGTACATCTAGATGATGACCTGAAAACGGAGCGTATACAGATGGGAAGAGGTGTAAGACAGGGTGACACGATTTCGCCCAAGCTGTTCGCTCTGGCCATGGAGGATATATTTAAAGCATTGAACTGGGAAGGAAAGGGAATTTGTATCAACGGCAGATACTTAAATAACATTAGATACGTAGACGATGTACTTCTGATTACCAATAAATGGGAAGATCTACAAGAAATGATTTTGGACCTACATCGAGAATCTTTAAATAGGGGCTTCAAAATCATGTCAAATAGTGACGAACATCACACAATCACGATAAATGATATTGAAATAGAGGGAGTAACGGACTATATATATATGTAGGTCAAGTCATTAAAACAAATAAAAAAAACCAAGCAGCCAAAATAGCTAGAAGAGTACAAATGGGCTGGTCGGCTTTTGGTAAATTCTCCTATATAGTACTAAAAAACCAAGAGATTCCTCTACATCTGAGGATTAGGGTATACTACCAAGCATTACATATGCAGCTCAAACATGAACGTTCACAGCATCATACCTAGACAAGATAAGGAAGACGCAAAGAGCAATGGAGAGAGACAGGAAAAGAAATGACTGGATAAGAGAAAAAACAAAGGCCGTAGATGCCATTGATCAAACAGCGAGGCGAAAATGGAAATGGGCTGGACATAACAAACGTATACAAGACCAACGATGGAATAACCAAATAGGGAAATGGCGACCATATATAGGGAAAAGATCAAGATGTAGACCACAGAAAAGATGGAAAGACGACATAGTGAAACATGCAGGCTTTGAATGACCTGTTGTTCTGAGAAGCCCTTTCGGATATTACCAACAGATCGCACCACTGCTTTACCCTTTAATTTACAAGTGTGAATAAAAGCAGGTGAAGCAATTACAATTTATTTCAAATTTGAAAGAAAAAGGAAAAGTGGTAAAGACTGGATATAATAAAGTCACCATAAATAGGGGTAGGCACGAGTGTATGTGAAAAGACATATAAAAATCAGTCCTCAGGACTAACCGGGAACACCTCAGGACCCCGAAACGTCGTGTGATAAACACCTGAGGCCGTGGAAAAAGTCCGATAAAACATATTAGTGGAGATGGAGCAATAACAAAGAAAAATTAGAACTAAAAAACTAGTATAAAAAAAAGGGATGAAAAACGAACAAGAATTGGAAGAAATGGATTATGGAACCTAATCGGACACCCTAGAGGGTAAAAGGATTTATGAAGAACATTTCAAATTTAATCGACAATGAATAAAGCATAATATTACATTTTCAAATAATGCCATCTAGTGGTCAAGCTTAAAAGGACCACTCCGGGTCATTGTCCCAAGCACGTAGACATGTTTCAACACTTGACATCAGTGTCTCTACTTGTTTTAATGTACGTACTATTGGTACCATAAAAACTAGGACAGCTTTTAAATCCATTAGCCATAAATGTTTATTATTTTATCCAACACCTCCATATAATAACACTATTATTATGTTGATTTTGCATAAGTAATGTGATATATTACTCACTAGTGAGAGGATATTCAAAAAGTCACTAGTGAGAGAATGTAAAAAGATACCATGAATAACAAAATTAGATTTAACACTATTTATTATTCAAATTGATATTTGGAACCCCGAGGGGCTTCTTGGAGAGGGGCGGAGCCCCGAGGTTCTCCTTGGAGAGGGACGAAGCCCCGAGGGCCCTCTCAGAGAGGGGCGGAGCCCCGAGGTTCCCTTTGGAGAGAGGCGGAGCCTCAAGGGCCTCTTGGAGAGAGGCGGAGCCCCAGGGGCCCCTTGGAGAGGGGCGGAGCCCTGAAGGCCCCTTTCTTTGGTGGAAGGCGTGGGGTGGCAGGGGCGGGGTGTGACATCGTTTGATTTAAGCATGAGGATAAGAATATGGTAATTGCATACGCTACAGAAGTTCCAGTGATTATATACCTCAAAATAGAATGACGACCACCATTATATACAGGGTGTCCAGTAAATGTGTTCCTTAAATTTTGATATAGATTCAGCAATGAAAACCAAGCATAGAAGTTCATATAAACATGGGGGATCCGATGCTTCGTTTCAAGATATTCGATATTTGAAAGTAATTTATTAATTTTAGAAAACTAAATAATTCATTGACATGGCTTATGTTTTGCTAAGTAACCTTGGTTAAGTGAGTTTTGGCATCGGTTTTGACTTCTTTAAGCATATTTTTGATCTGTCAGTAACAACAATGGAATATTCTTTTGAAGATTATGCAGATATGCATCTAATTTTGGGAAAGTTCAACGGAAATGCTACTCCAGCAGTTAGATATACAGCGAAAGGTATTCAAACCGACGTTTACTGTGCGCTAAAATGTTTTTGAGTGTAATGTTCGCCAAAATTGAGATGTTGAAGAAGAAATGCTAAATAATAAGTGTACGGCGAATTTCTGCAGCTACTGGCGTTGCAAAATCCTCAGTATGAGCAGCAACTTTATCCATTTCACTTTCAAAAAGATCAAGCTCTTGTAGAACCAGTTGACAACAACAAGCGCCTTTTATTTTCCCAATTTCTTGTGCAACAACTCATTCAAGACCGAGAGTTTACTTTGAAGATTATTTTTACAGACGAAGTATGTTTTCAATTTCCACAATTCCCACACATGGTGTGATGAAAACCCAAATGCTGTAATTTCTTTAGACACCAGCAAACATTTTCTATCAATATTTGGTGCGGCATATTTGGAAATGGTAAGGTATACGATTATCCCTAAAAATGGATTGGAAGAGGCGGGCCGGTCCTATGCCCACCAAGATTACCCGATTTAAAACCACTCGATTATTATCTCTGGGACCATTTAAAAAATATAGTTTATGCTCACACAGTAGACACTGGAGAGGAACTTCTGCAAAGAATAGATAACGCATGTCAAACTATTACACCTGAAGTCTTAGAGAGAGTTTGTTGGAGTTTGGAACAAAGAGTACATACGTGTATTCAAGTGGAAGGGGGTCACTTTGAACAATTGTTTTAGAGTAATTTATTGTTAGTTTTTTTTTGTTTTATTAGTAACAGTCTGTTTAAAAAATGATGTGATAAATGGAAAAAGTAAAATGGCATTTAACCCCCCCCCCCCCATGTTTATATAAAATTTTAGGCTTGGTTTTCATGGCTGAATCTATATCTAAATTTACGGAACACCTTTACTGGACATCCTGTATAAATGTGAAGCTTAACTTCTAGATTTTTATATTTCTGTTGATTTGTTTGAAAAAGCGAAAAATGGCAAAATATTATTCCCTTTGAATTACCCAACAAAAAAAATTCTAGCCATGAAAGGAAACTAAAATCACTAGACAGAAACATGAGGAAGAAAAATTTAATATTTTACGAAATTGAATTGGGAAATAGAGCAAAACGTAAACTTACCAAAGAACGCAATAAGGCTGAAATCAAAGAAGACGATGTAGATTTCATAAAAAAATTAAACACGTAAAAACTAAATACATTGAAAGACAAAAAAAGTGTGACACTTAATATTTTCATAATTGTGAATTATGAAAATATTAAGTGTCACACTTGTTTTGTTTTTCAACGGATGTTAACCAACGGAAGAAAATACAAATATATACATAGAAGATTACTCAAAAGAAGTAGAGGAACAAAAACTGTTTAAACCCAAGCTAAGAGCAGCGAAAAAAGAAGAAAAGCAAGCATATATTCTTCTTGTTATTCCTCTTATTACATGCCAGTGGCCTGGTTTTAACCACAGAATGGTTCTATGTAACAAATTATGTGATGGAAATATTTGATGATGAAGAAAATACACCAAAAAGGAGTAAATGTAAAGAGGAAAATACGAGAGGAGATGAAAACAACAGAAGAGATACAATCAAGAGAAACATATCCAAGCTAAGCTCTAAAGAGTTAGAAGAAAACTCAAACAAAAAAGAATACCAAACGAAAATATTCAAAAGCTCAATCTCCTGTCAGTCGTCAAAACCAAAAATGATAAAAACACAATTTCCACCAATAAAAGACAAAGAGGAGAAAGAAATGGAGGAAGAAGGAAAAGATGAAGCCAAAGAAGCAATAGCAACTAAACAGACTAATTGAGTATACACTAAGACTAAGAAAGCAAAAAAAAAGAAAACGAGAAGAAATGAACCAAAAAACAACAAACTAAAAGTAGCAACATGGAACGTAACAACAATAAATAGAAAGGAAGAAGAATTAACCGAGGAAATAAAAAGAAAGGAAAATACAAATTATAGGACTAAGCAAAACGAAGAAATAAGGTCAAGAACATTTATTCAGGAAACAAAATTGGATTGAAAGCTAAATAAGGAGTAGAAATAATATAACAAACAAAATTAATAAAAGAGTAGTCAACTGAAACCCAGTAAACGCAAGAATAATATCAATTAAAATAGCACTAGAAACAACAATAATACAAATGTACCAATACAAGACAGATGGAAACACTATGGAAAAGTACTATAATGAACTACAGGAAGCGCTAGATAAACATGGGGGAAACAAACAAAAGCAATTTAATAATAAGGGGTTGGAAACAATATAGCAATCAGATTGGGAAGTTTAGGAAATTATGAAGAAAATCAATGGAGTAAAGATGTTACAATTTAGTATAGCAAATGACCTCAAAAAAGGTAACACTTTCTATAAACAAGAAATAACGTATAATGAAAGATAAGAATAAACACAAACAATAAAAATAGGCAAGCTGAGAGGTGAGAGATAACTCACTAAGAGAGGAATATCAAAGAAGATTACAGGAGGAAATAGAGCAATATGAAGAAAGACGATATTGAAAATAGCAAGAACAGTATGAGGAAAAAAGACAATCATATAAAGAACTAGCTGGTGGAATGAGAATGTAAAAAGAAAAATTAAACAAAAGAACAAGCACAAAAAAATAATTGCAAACAAACAAAAAAGAAGATAAAGAAGAATATATAAAAAGAAAGAACAAAGCAAAAGCAACAAAGAAAATAAGAAACAGCCGAGAGGAACTTGGAAAAGAAATACAAGATGAACATAAGAGCAGTAGAAAATGTTCGGGCATGGTAAAATCACAGAAAAAGAAGGGGAATACAGACATCACACAGGTAAACTAAGTTCGAACAAACAAGAAAATACGCCTGGAGAACACACTATGAAACCAAATTCCAAAAAAGTACGCCCATCACAAGAAGTAACGAAAGCGATACTGGAAATTAGAGTAGGCAAAGTGAGCTGCCCTGATGAGGGAAGTGAAAAATTGAAGTGGCTAACACGAATAACCAACAAGGCATGGGTGGAGAACCAATTTCTGGACGACTGGGGAAAGAAATGCAATAATTCCAATACAGAATAAAGCCAATGAAAACGAATGTGAAAACTATAGAGCAATACGTTTAGCACTGATAGTTCTAAAAATCTATCACAAAATATTAATAAAAATAGATTACGATAAAAAATAGAACATGAACAGGGAGGATGCAGGGCAGCAATGAAGCTGCTAATAGGAGACAGAATAGAATCAAAATCAGCTCTATTTTTGGCATTTATAGACTTTAAAACGGCATTTGGCTGTTAACAGGGACAAAATATGGAATTGCCTAAAACAACTTAAAACAACATCAAAGTTAATACATGCAATAAAGGTTCCGTTTCCATTTGCCGGAATTAGATTTGCCGGAAGTCTTTTGACCGGAATGCATCGTGAGGACAACACCGCTGTGGTAGTGAAAAAAATATGATCAACGACTGCAACGGGCGAATGGAAAGGTCACGGCAATAAACAGTACATACAGTGTGTCCCTGGATTGAGTTCACTATAGGTATAATCGACAAAAAATTTTACAATTTTATTTTAATGTTTTGGGATCCCGCCCTGCTTGATCTGAAAACAATTTTAAGTAGAGTTTTAATTTTTAGAAATTAAGTCGGCTATGAAAAATGTGAAAAAACTATTTTCTATTTAGGTAAACTACCCTTTTTGTTCACGATACGGCAAAATTTTGTTAAGAAAAGTTGTTTAGAATGATAGTTTATGGCCCTATACAAAATATCAGAAAGATCTGTCGACTTAGAAAAAACCGTTATATTTTAGATAATTGTATTTAATTTTCAGGTAAACTATCCTTTTTGTTCATGATACGGCAAAATTTTATTAAGAAAAGTTGTTCAGAATGAAAAATTATGGCCTTGTACCAAATTTCAAAAAGATCTGTCGACTTAGATTAAACTGTTATTTTTTAGATTAAATAAATTGCGTTTATTAAAAATGACGGTTTCATCTAAGTCGACAGATCTTTCTGAAATTTTGCATAGGGCCGCAATTTATCATTCTAAACAACTTTTCTTAATAAAATTTTGCCGTATCATAAACAAAAAGGGTAGTTTACCTGAAAATAAAATAGTTTTCGCTTCCCTGCCAAGGCCTACTTGTTTTTCAAAAACTGAAAATATTCTTAAAATTTTGCTCAAAACAAGCACGACCGAATCCCAGAACCTTAAAATAAAATTCAAAAATGTTTAGTCCATCTCACCTTTTGTAACATCAATCCTGGGACACACTATTGTATTTTCTTTTCAGGTAAACTACCCTTTTTGTTTATAATACGGCAACATTTTACTAAGAAGAGTTGTTCAGAATGGGAAATTACGGCCCTATACAAAATTTTAGGAAGTTCTACCTACTTAAATCAAACCGTAATTTTTAATAAATAGGTACAATTTTAACGGTTTAATTTAAGTAGGTAGATCTTCCTGAAATTATGTATAGGGCCATAATTTATCATTCTGAACAACTTTTCTTGGTAAAATTTTGCCGTATCATGAACAGAAAGGGTAGTTTACCTGAAACGAAAATAGTTTTTGCTTCACTGTCAAGGCCAACTTGTGTTTTCAAAAACTGTAAATATTTTTAAAATTCTCTTCAGACCAAGCAGGGCGGAATCCCAAAACATTAAAATAAAATTGTAAAATTTTTTGTCAATTATACCTATAGTGAACTCAATCCGGGGACACACTGTATAAACACATACAGATACATGAGGTAAACTTAAAACTGTTTAAAATAGAAATTGGGCTGAAACAGGGAGACTCACTAAGGCCCCCGACTGTTTATTATACAGGGTGATTTATAATTAGGTGGCAAAAATTATTCGGGTAAATCTCAAAATAAGATGAAGCCAAACATATCTTCGCACAAAGTTGTATCCCTGATTACTTACAGGCCCTTAAAGGTCAAGAAGAAAAAAACAGGTACTATGTAAATTCATTATTTACTTTTTTTGTTGTTGACAACTAGGTTTTCTAACAACAAAAGCGCTAATAATAATTACATAATTATTATAATTAAATAATAATAAACATTGGATTCATGGAAATTAACGAAACATAAAATCTGTAAATTAAATTGGTCTATTGTAATTTCAAGAAAATGTAATGATACAGGGCAAGACAAAAATTATAGCAGCGATCAGTCGTAACAACACTCCCTGCCCATAAATTTTTAGGCCGTTAAAAGGGTGCATTATTCAATAATAGATACTCAGGCATGCCGAATATGGGTCCTCTGTGTCGAGGCTTTTGTTAATAATGATTTAAAATTTTTTTTTTAAATCCGCAATGAAGTAATCATTGTTTTGTAATTTTTTTTAAGTGGCGGGGCAACAGGTAAATGTCAACCGACGTCAACATAACCTACAAAAGTTGATTAAAATGTTGTAGCTCCCTGATTTCTCGAATTAAAAAAAACATAATGTACTCCTCGGCACTGAAGTTCCTTTTTATCCCTCATGTGGCTTATTTGCCTTGGCCCTACGGGGCCTCGGAAACTAAATCCACATTCGTGTCTTGATATACAAATTACTATTTCTTCTTGACCTTTAAGAGGGTGTAAATTTGTATTAAAGTATGTTTGGCTTAATCTTTTTGTTTTGACTCGAGGATGTACTCGCATCTTTTTTGCCACCTAATTATAAATCACCTTGTATATACAGGGTGTAAACGGAAATGTCATACATAGGGTAAAGGCAATGTTAAAAATTATGAAAGATTGACTATATCTGTGGTCATGTAACATAGCAACGTTGTTTGTTTTATTGTCCACGGAACGAGAAAAAAGCATAAGGGAAAGAGGGATGCGGGCAGATTCATGTGATACATTTGGCGGTACTGATGTGTATTGTTGGTGAACTGTCAGTCTGTGTCAAATTCGGGGTTAACAGGTTAGGTTTTTTTGTTATTTGACACAGACTAAGGTAAAACTTAACCGCCAAACGTATAACATGAATCCGCCCCGCATCCCTCTTTTTCCTAAGCTTTTCCATCGTTGTGTGGACAATAAAACAAACAACATTGCGATGTTATATGACCACAGATGTAGCAGATCCTTTGTAAATTTTAACATTGTCTTTTCCCTATGTATGATATTTCCGTTTACACCCTGTATGGAAAGAGTCATGAAGAATTGTATGGAAAAGATGCCCAAAACAATTACTACGAGCCCTAACCACTATATATTCGGACGATATATGAGATTAACGTGAATCAGTAGGAATAAAATTATACATGGTTCATATTGGATTGTGACTCTATTTTTTAAAAGACTATGTTCATATAAAACTTTTTTTATGAAATAAACATATAAACTACTTACATAAGATTTATTTTTATATTAGTTTTGAATATCTAACAAAAAATGAGAATTAAATTATTCCAACGGTTAACAATTAATATTGAGTTACATCGCCTTTAGCTTTAATTACTGCCTTAATTCTTAAAGGCATGGTCGATATAAGCTTCTGGCACTCTTCAATGCCAAATAAATCCCAAATCTCTTGTATTTTAGAGCACAGTTGTGGAACAGTGCGTTGAGGGTCGTTCCTCAAACGCTGTTTCATTTTGTGCCACACTGTCTCTATTATATTGAGATCGGGACTGCTTGAGGGCCAATCCAGTACGACAATCTTATTATGTGTAAACCATTCTTTAGTTGATTTGGCTGTATGGGAAGATGCACCGTCTTGTTGAAATACAAGATCGTCAATGTGCATCTTCTGTATACTGGGTAATAAGAAATTAGATAGGATACTCTGATACTTTTGTGCGTTAACGATTCCGTTTATAAAGTGCAATATTCCTAGACCCTTTGCTGACATACAGCCCCAAACCATAACTCCATGTGGAAACTTCACAGTCCGCTTTAAGCAGTCCTTATGGAATGCCTCAGACTTAGTTCTTATAACACGGCTCCTGCAATCTCCCACACTCACGTCAAATTTGGATTCGTCGCTAAAAACAACTTTGCTCCAATCATCCACCGTCCAAAACTCTCTTTCTTTGGCCCACGCAAATCGTCTCTTTTTCTGTTTGTCAGTTAACAGTGGCTTTTCCTTAGCCTACAATGAAGATAGTTTATTTCTTAATTTCTAGGATAATTGATTAATAACAAACCTTATAAAAGCCGAGACCAGATCGGTGAATCCACGTCCGACAACATTCTCGGCCAACATTTAAGCCAGTATCATTGTTCCAAGCAGCTGTTATTTCTCGTAATGTTGATCTTCGAGCGTGTTTGCAAATTTTTACTAAAAGTCGCTGGCTTCTCGAAGTTACCAAACGTGGTCGGCCCGTACTTTTTCCGCGAACATTAAAATTGCCGGTTTCCTGATATTTTTTCACAACTTCTCCAACCGTAGATTTTGACATACACAGTTCTCCAGCAATTGCAGACATAGATTTGCCTTCATTACGTTTTTTAATAATTATTTCTCGCAGTTTTAAGGGCGTTGCTACACCACGACCCATATTGCTACTAGAAATGTCAATAAACAACAATGCCTTGTTGATTTGATTGTCTTTTGTTAACAGCGTGCATTTAAAAAGGCCTTCTATGAAATTACTTGAAATTCGCAGCATTTTTAATAATCGTCCGAATATTAAGTGGTCAGTAAATAAATGAATTTAAACGCTTCTGCTTGTGCGATTATAATAAATATTATATAAAAATCAAACTAATTACTGCAAACACATATGGATATATGTATCTTTAAAAAATATTATTGCAAATAAACATTGATGAAATTATATCAGTGATGTCACAATATTTATTAAAAAACCGTCATCGTCCGAATATATAGTGGTTAGGGCTCGTACATGTTCATTTCTGCTGCCAAATTACACAGTCTATGTCCGTTCTTACTAGTATTTTCATATATTGTAAATTTTCCACTCACATTCCTTGGATTTTCTTCTTTCCCTACTTTCCCATTAAAATCTCCCATTATTATAATTGTATCATGTTTTTCTACTTCTTCACATGTTTTGCTAAGTTCCTTATAAAAGGTATCCTTATCCTCTTCTGCTGCATCTTCTGTTGGGGCGTACCTGTTTATTAATGTTATATTTGCTATCTTGGTTTTTATTCTTATTGGTTTTTATTCTTATCATTGAAATTCTGCCATTTATTCTCCTAAATTCTATTATTCTATCTCCAAACTTTTCATTAACCAAGAATCCTGTTCCGTTTTGTCCCTGTTTATTTTCTCCACCGTACAATAACGTATATTTTTCTTTATCTATTCTTCCTTCCCCTTTCCATTTTATTTATTGTACTTCCATTATTCCTATTCTATATCTTTTCATTTCTCTTGCTATTTCTTCCAGCTTTCCAGTTTTTTAACATTGTTTTCACATTCCATGTCCCTATCCTTGTTTCATTTTTCCTTTTCTCTCTTTTCTTTTTACTAACTTTCATTTTCCTATTATTTGTCCATTGTTTTGTATCCTCATCTTTTTTAGTTTCATGTCTTTGTTTGCTTCCTTTATTCCCTTTTCCATTGCATGTCGTTTTCATATCGTATCCGTCCTCTGCTTGATTAACTTTTATATCGGTTTCTGCTCTTTTTGTTTGCTGCTTATCAGGTCTTGTTTGCTTTGCGGAAACCCCATCAACAAGCTTTGTGTCCATACTGTTCTTGGTCTCTGTTTGTTTTCATCATTTCTGTTCTGATATGGTTTTTTGTTCCAGCTATTTGGCTCTTCATTTCCTGATGCTCTCTCATTTACCGATCTCTTCATTTTATTTTTGGCATTTACATTTTCATTGTCATAGGCCCCTATTTCTTCTATGATTAATTTGTTTCCTCTCAATATCAAGATATCAATTACACCAAAACATTTCAGTGAAAATTTTTTCATTACGTTATTCGGTAACAAACAAGGACGTATTGGGCAAACTCAGATATAAATAGAAGCTTTGCTGCAGGTAATAGGTTTTCAGATACGGTACTTAGTGAAATAATCTGCTTCTGACATTTCCATACAAAACAAAGTGATGTATCTACAGTTGCCTAAGTATTCTTCTTTCAAGGCGCAAATCAAAAATTCACTTAGCTCACTGTAGAAATGTATGAGCTCTCCTTGGCAATGAAATGTATGATTTGTAATGTTGTCACTTTTCTTTTTAATATTTCAACATTTTGGTTAGGGATCATTACGCATGTTTACGTTCCTAAAAATGTTGAAAACATCGCGTTTTGAAAATATACAGAAACCGTTTATGTTCTGTTGATTTGTATAATCTACTTTTTTGCTTAATCATTCGAGTGGCCTCTGAAATTGTTCAATTTTAATTTGTCTTATATAGTTTATCCCGCTGTTGATCATGTACATCGGTGATACAACCTTAGTAACAAAACGTGTAAGTTGGTAGTTATATTTGTTTGCTGTTTTCCTTTAACAACGGAACTTAATAT
>OW679199.1:40525958-40731893 GCA_940337035.1 Agriotes lineatus | reverse complement strand
TAGGGTAATTACAGAAACATGCAGGTGGTGGAAGTAGCAGAAAAATGCCTTCGCAGATGACTTGGTACTGTATGCAGGAAGTGAAAAAGACAATCAAACTTAACATTTGG
The DNA here is from genome assembly GCA_940337035.1 of Agriotes lineatus. NCBI lineage: Eukaryota > Metazoa > Arthropoda > Insecta > Coleoptera > Elateridae > Agriotes > Agriotes lineatus. The sequence continues at coordinate 40,731,783 of OW679199.1, read as the reverse complement.
GAAGCAGTTTTAAAAAAAAGAAACATGAAAATAAACAATGACAAAACTAAAGTTATGACAATAGGGAAAGAAGATAGAAGAATAACAATTAATCTATATAGAAGGGGCATTGAACAAGTACAATCATTCAAATATTTAGGAATAAAACATACACAACGATGAAAAAAGAAGAAGCAGAAATTAACAGTGGAATTGAAAAATGCGACAAAAATTATACCAAGCACTTAACAACGCTTTCGTAAGAAAAAAAGGAAATTTCACAGAGAAGGTTTGAAGAAACGAGGAGTATCCTGGAACGACGCAAAAAGAATGGCAAAAAAAGAATGGACAAAGTTTATTTACAAGTACAATCATTCAAATATTTAGGAATAAACATACACAACGATGAAAAAGAAGAAGCAGAAATTAACAGTGGAATTGAAAATGCGACAAAATTATACCAAGCACTTAACAACGCTTTCGTAAGAAAAAAGGAAATTTCACAGAGAAGGTTTGAAGAAACGAGGAGTATCCTGGAACGACGCAAAAAGAATGGCAAAAAAGAATGGACAAAGTTTATTTATAATAAGAAATAGTGTTATAGTATGAATTGAATACGTATGTTATTGTATTTTACCTTTACACCCTTAGGGTAATTAAGGTTTTTTGATTATAATAATAAAAATTATTAATCGTTTTCCACAATATCAGGCCCAGGTGTATAGATCAACAAACATTTTATCTGAAAATTGCAATTCGAAATCGTTTGCCAGCTCGATTGTCAAAGACCAGCAATGCATACAGGCACGATACCAAACATGATGCTGTGCTGCTATTGGTCAATTTAGATCGGAGTAGTAAAAATTAATTAATGTTTCAGTCATATAGTATTTTTTATGCAATGCATAAATAATCAAATAATTACAGTGTAGAAGTATAAATAATTACTGTTACTTCTAAATATTTTGTTTTTAATTTTTTTAAATAAAAGAACCTATTAACTCGACTTTTTTAGTGCTAATAACCTAATAAGGTTTTGGTGTCTATTTGAAGTTGTTTAAGTGCTTCATTACAATTTTGATGCTTAAAAATCCAGCTTTGATCATTGATCCTGTATAATATAAAAATAAAGAATAAACTGCAAGTTAAAATTAAGAAAAATTCCATTTGTATGCTCTTAAAGAATTCTTTCATTAAATTCTAATATAATTCACAATTATAACTATTATTTTAATTTAAAATTGGTATTACAATAGCCGCATTTGAATAAATCTTGAATACTCAATGCATTAAAACAAATGATAAAGTGCTGTTCTTAGAAGTGACTTTGGGCGACATAAATTGGTTGTACATTCTAGTATGTAGAAGGAAGTAGGTGAGATATTTCAATAGTCATTAGCAGTTGTTTGGTTTGTTCTATTTCTATCACATCTATTACGCTCCCGAGACCAGATCTGGTTGGCAACCCCATTTATTTGCGTGGCTACACAACTATGGTATACAGCCAAAGTTGCGGAATCGAGAACATGACATCAGCAGAGACACCTTTGATAGGACTAACAGTTTATTGTGCTTTGTTTGATTTGATTAATTTAAAACAACAAAATATTTAGTTGCCCAATTGGTTGACAACTGCTACTGCGCATCGTTGTGAACTATTAAAATGTCTTAATCCAGGGCTGGTAGCTCAGTGGTAAGCATCCTAGAGGTTTTAAAAAAAATAAATTTGGATAAATACCTCTACAGAATGCCATAATTCGGAAGTGATGTAAAGCCGCGGGTCCCATGTTACTACGATATGTAGCATGTAAAATATCCCTCGCTAGGGTTGGAACTCCTTAGTCTCGGCAACAAACAAATAAAATTTCTTAGAATATAACGACTTGGCTTGACGGTTTGTAAACATAACCCAACAGCTGACACTTTTAAGTTTGTATCACAACAATAAAATATTGTTAAGGTCGAAGTATTTATAACACAACTGAATGAACTAGATTTTATTAGATTAGTTAGTCCTCGTTTTACCCAACGGGTAACTCACAGAACATGTGACTTAGAGGAGTTCTGAAAATCCACATAAATTTGTCTAATCTTCACTTCCCCCGAAAAAGTTGGTTTGGACTGCAATTAGTAAAAGGAGGATAATTGGGCCTATATTTTTGAGGGCAAGCAACATGCTGATACTCAGCTAATTAGGTTAATTAACGGCTCTTATTGTAGGTACCGTAACTGCAGAACGGTATCGTCACGAAATTTTGCAGCCCTTTTTTGAGCAACTTCGTGGTGATGAACTGCAAGATGACTTTTTCAAAAGGATGGCGACACATTACATTATTGTATTCACATCGAATTACTACAAAAATACGGCGAACGTTTATCCTCCTAGGTGACCTAGGAGATAAATACATCAGGCATTTTACAAACTAATCCCTCGAGAAGCAAACCTGAAACATTTATTCAGGGAGGTGCTGAACGTATCCGCAATCTTTTATAAACACGAACACGACAAATCCTTGATAAAGCCCACATTTTACTATTTCACGTGTGGAGCATCCCTCTTATACATTACTAGCTCCAAACCTCCAAAAACAAGAACAAAACCTAGCTATCTTTACGAGCTGTAGTTCAAATAGCCTAACTTAACCTTAAAACCGAACATTGAATTTTTGCTATTTTTACGCAGCATTAGCGCATTAGATGGTTGCAATCATGCTCACAGCGACCTTAGTAAAAATTAATTATAATAATTACCTGATTTAAACGATGTTATAAAACCACAATGCTTTAAGTTTGTTCAAGCAACGCACAATCGTTTTGGTTGCGACGTTGCCATGAAATCTATTTCGTATGGATGAAATACAAAGCCGACAAAGCGTCGTGTTTGCTCGTCGCTGCTCGCTGGCATGCAGCCAGTGTTGCCAACACTGGGAAATTGCATTCCACTAAATGTGAGAACAACATCCATCAGAATTCCACTAACCTTTTCCAAGTAAACTAGGTAAAATACACTACATATTTTTTTTTTAATATTGTTTTATTATACAAAATAGTAAATGTATCATAAACATCGATAGAATTTGAATAAAATGAAAAACAATGTAAAAAATACAGGAATTAATAATAAACAATAACAAAAATGCAAAAATATGTATTGTATTATCGATAACCTCATTTTACCTTGCAGTGTAGAGGCTGGTTCTTTATGCCCTTGCATCTGGCGGTACAATGCTCAACTTGCCCCGGATTCGGCGTACAAAGTTGGAGCGCGTCTTTTTGTGCTTGCAAACAAAAATGTGTATTTAAATAGAAATATCAAAATCGATATCTAACGTCAAAGCGTTGTGGTCTTTCTTTTATAACCTTGGGTTACGCAAAATGCTAGGGGCTTTCCCGATTTTCTAATAAACAATCTTAAAATGTCCAGCTAGAATTTAAGCGCGTACCGGCAATCATCCTAACATAATATAGCAGATATAGTTCTGCCGCTCGATAATAGAGGGCCTATCGATATTTTTTTAATTGTTATAAAACTTTTGAAATACATCTACTCATAGTCCCATATGACGCCATTTCTGTGTAGCTTAGGTACTGAAATTCTTATGCGTAATGAATAGTATATTCGGCTTCATTTAATATGTATAAAACACATATGCTATTTATATTCCGCTTTGGCAAAAAAAAATGTATGTTAATTTCTTATTCACTTAATTATAATTTTTAGTTTTAGCAAAGAGCATATAATGAGAAGAGACTCAGCGCTGGGCAGTATTAGCGTATAGCTTAAAAACTCCCGCCCGCTAGGCTCCCAGATCTTATCCCTCTGACGGGAGGGATCCCAGTTAAACAGCTACTACCTACTATAATGCAGCTAGTAAAGGTAATATAACCCACCTAACACTGCAATACAAACGTTTAGGTTCACTACCAGTGGGCCATGATCAACTTTATTTTAGTATAAACTGTCAAATTGGTAGTTTATATTTTGCTGTAATTATATTTAAAGGAATTTTTAGAACATGTAATTGGATAAAGAAAAATTTACATGATTTTTGTAACAGTAATTCAGTAACAGTGGTAGATTATAGTTTCTTGAAGCCATTTAAATAGATATTAATTAGAATTGAAAAATATTTCTCCTAAAAGCGCCTTGCATAAAAAACGTAAAAACTATGCAAACATAATACTTTTGGGTAAATAATAAAAACTCTGAGATTTTTTAGAGTGTGTTATTTTTAATTAACTGAACAATCTCAAACCCAGAAAACACCTATTTTTTAACTTTAGCTAAAAATTTATTTTTAAATTTTTTAAATAATTGCAAAAAATCACATACAAAGGCTTAATATTAAAATTAATTTTTTTATGTGAACACTTTAAAGATTTATAATTGGGAAAAATAATATAAAATGTTAATTACTTCTTTAGATTTTTTTATATTTAGGTACCGAAAAGCAGTATTTGCATAATTTTTAGGTTTTCTATGCAAGACGTTTTTTAAGTGGAATATGTTTCCATTCTAATTAATATCTATTTAAATGGCTTCTAGAAACTTTAATCTAGCCCTGTTAATGAATTGCTGTAACAATAATCCTGTAAATGTTCTTTTACAGTTGTCTAAATAAAGAGATTCGTCTTTGTCCAATTACATGTTCTAAAAACCTCCTCATTTAGACAACTGTAAAATCATTTACAGAATTTTTGTAACTGAAATTCATTTTCACTAGATTAGAGTTTCTTGAAGCAATTTAAATAGATATTAATTAGAATTGAAAAATATTTCGCCTAAAAAGCGCCTTGAATAAAAAAACGTAGAAATTATGCAAACATACTACTTTTCGGTAAATAATAAAAAATCTAAAGAAGTAATTAACATTTTATATTAGTTTTTCAGTTATAAATCTTTAAAGTCCTCGCATAAAAAAAATGAATTTTAATATTAAGTCTTGATATGTGAAATTTTGAAAAATATTTAAAAAAATTAAAAAATAATTAACCGTCGTTGGTTACCCCAAATTCAAGCACACATAAAAATAATATCTGCATTGATTACCTGCGCCTCACTTAAAGCCGAAACGGGCCATTATACCATGCAACGAAGTTTTTTAATTTATTACCTCCGGATATACGAATGATACTGATTAATAAATTTAAAATAACAACATAATCGTTCTTGTTAAAACAAGCTTTTTACAACAACGAAGAATTTTGCGGGCGCATTGGCGACCTCATTGAAATCTTACTTCATTCGGAAAAATGCCTTATCGGATTTTGACAAATTCGAATATCTAGATTGTAAAATTCCTTGGAGTTTGCCTTCTTAGAATGCAGCAGCAATGTGGCAACATGGGCAATTTATCTTCGTGCTGGAGTGACTTGATGGTTTTTGCCGCTGGTTTCAGGTAGAAAACCCAAAAGAACGTTTGCTTTCTGCACATTAATTCGAGAAACGTTGGTATGCAACGCATTTAACAATATATACATTTAAACCTATATAGCTGAGCCTCTTCTCATTATATGCTCTTTGGTTTTAGTTTAATGTTAAGTATATCTTGTCAAATTTGTATAGGGCACATCAGCTTGTTGCTGCCTGTCTTAATTTCAATAATAATAATTATTATACACAGTAGGCCAAAAAAGCAGTACAGATTTTATAGCCTTGTAAGTCATTAATATTTTCAAATGACTATTGTATCATCGAAAAGCTCAATGTTCATAGATGGAAGTGAAGCACCAGATTTTCCACTATACCACTAACTACCAAATTTCACCACTAGATGGTGCTCTCAATCCACCAGATTTAGAGGAAATTCCACCAAGTTGGCAACACTGCAAGCAGCCACAAAACAATACATAATGCAGCATACGATCCCAGTGCTGCCAACTCTTCGCAAGTTGTATTCGCGAAATTGATACTAAAAGTCTCCATTTTCAGACCAAAAGTCGCTAAATATGAAATACGCACATTAGAAAATCAAGCATTTATTTGTTTACAAATATTAAAGAAATTCGTAAACTACTTATGAATATCAAAATAAAAACTTTGGTATTTATTTACGGAAAAACCAATTTAACGTTCTAATTCTTCGTACCAAGTGATTAAAATTGACAATGACAAATTGTGCAATGTGCAAACGTTGCAAAGAGTAAAGATAAAGCTTCCTCAGTTTTTAATTTTAAATCTCCGGCGTCATGGACGCAATTATGACCGGCTGGTCACGTACGAAATACAAACAAATGTCAAGTAAACATAATATAATTTCAGGCTTTCTACATACCAGTATAACCTCGCGTATTTGCAAATAATATTTTGAGATTAATAAATTTTTATATATTTTTTTTAAAATTACGAATAATACCAAGGCGGCCTATATTGTTCCAGGCCATGACACTGGGCCTATAAAGTGACCTTTGGAATGGCCTACCACAATCTGGCAACATGGCTTAACCAACCTTTAACAAAAAATTACTAGTTTTGGTCACTAAAATGAGCAACCTGTCAGTGCACTGCACTATACCTGTCATTGCGATACATGCCAGTTGAAAAAAATCTATAAAATCACTACTATTTACATAGTAGTGCGCCATTGCACCGTAATATTCGATTTAAAAACAATTCCCAATGGGTAGGTCCCTAATTCTCCATTCCTACTAATTTTGGCTAACTAAAACAGTAATTTCTTCAAAATAACTTGCCTGGAAGCTAGTAATATTGCAGTCAGAACAAGTCTCTTCATCTTATTACCCTTTATATCTGCTCTTTTAAAGTGCTTTTCAGTTTTCACTCACAACACTAGCCTTTCCAATCTTCCAGTTCTCTAAATGTAAAATTTCTTTCCATTTTTGGGCCACCATTCCATTAGATGGAAACTTGAACTTGCTAACATGTGGAGCAACTGATGAAGCGTAAGTTGACTTACAGCTTGGTACATAACACTTCAAAAGCATTTGTGTAACTTATATGAACTGCCTTGTCACAATAGTTTTAAATGTCAAATATATTTCAAACAAACAAAACTCAGTGTGTCTTGGAATGGCCTAGCACACAATCTGGCAACAGAGCCAGTGTCATGGCCTGGAACAATATAGACCGCCTTGATAATACCCTAGAATTTCAAACTAAAATATATTAAAAACGCTAATCTCAAAGTCCTATTTTTTTAAACTAAACTACTTGTTAAATAACCTAGTTTTAGCGACTTTTTGCCGTTGTTGGCAACACTGTCCGATCCTCTCAATGAAGAGTCTCTTCTCCTATTGGCTAAACGAATTACCGTTCGTTTCGCTACTTACATCTGACGTCACAAAACTAGTATAATAGGTTGCCTATAAGCGCTAAACTGTGCAACCACACCTACAGATTGCAAACTCGAAATGGAAATTTATCAAAAGAGGATATTTTAATTTTTTTTTAATATTAAGTAAACAAAGTTTTTTATCTTACTAAAAAATATAAATAAATACAGCCAAAATGTCAATTCCTTCTATTAGGGGGGTGGAAGATAATTCTAGAACTATGAGACTTAAATATAGTGTAGGTATACAAAAGTTGTAGGTACGAAGGTGGTACACATTACTAAAATAATTTTGATTATACAGGGTGTCTCAAAAAGGTGTGGCGAATCAAACTTACTTTTTTAATGTAATGCCCTACATTTAGGTAGATTGAAAGCTTTGCGATGAAATACTAATCATTTTGATATAAAGTTATATGGATCTAACTTCAACTGTTTTGGAGTTATTAAGGAATTTATGCAAAAAAGCTGCACTTCTGCCGCCTGAAGTACAGCATTTTTTTTGTATAAAATTGTTAATATGTCCAACACAGTTAAAGTTAGACTCGTACAACTTTATATCTAAATTATTAGTATTTCGGTGCATAGCTTTCAAGCAGCCTAAATATAGGGCATTCTATTTAAAAAAAGTAGATTTGATTCGCCATACCTTTTTGAGTCACCCTGTAAATCAGTACTATTTTAGTAATGTGCAACACTTTCGTACCTACAATTTTTATAGACACTATATTTATGTAACTCTCATAGTTTCAGAATATTTTCCACTTCTCCATCGTTGCCGGAACCGGTATATTTAATCGTTATGATTTTATGATTTAATATAAAAAATCAGAAAGCAAACAAGTCAGCAAAACATTGTTGCTGGAAGCAATTTAATTATTTTATTATTTTTACTAAAACAATAAATGAAGAAAATTTTCTGCATGATTCGCTTGAAGAGTAAAATTGGAAACATTTTACAAGACACCTACACCATCAACGACACTTGATTACTCTCACCCAATGGATGTGATAAATATCACTGTTTTTGGTCAAAATAGCAGTTATAAAGTTAGATTCGATTATTTTAAAAATGTTGGATATGATAAATTACTCTCATAAATTATATTCGTTTTTAAAACGAACAAATCAACCGGCAAAACAAAAATGAGGTTGTTCACATTTGCAATGCTGAAGATTTAACATATTTAATATTTTTTTTTATTTTTAACATAAAAATTAATGAAACAATCTCAATGAAGTTGTTTCATATTTATATTTCGTGTTCTATGGAAGTAAGGGTGAGATGGTCAAACGTCGATAACTTTGAATAAGTAATTTTCAGCTTCTACAAACTCGAGAATAAAAATCAAAACAAAATGATTTTGTGGAGCAGAAATCTTCCTGTTTAACATGTGTACGTACTACACTTCAGGTTTTGGCTGGTACAGCAACTTCGCAATTGATAAATTCTAAGGAGAATGACTAATTTTGGCGGACTGGAGCTCTCATGTATCCCAACAAATGTTACGATAATGATTAAATATTCAATAAAAACTTTATTATTCAGCTTAAATATTTATAACATGCTGCTTTATACAATTGTAGTGTTTATATACGTTTATGAAACTAATTTTTTTGGAAAATATGAATGTGTTTCAGTCATTATTTTCATATTACTTTTTAAGTTTTTAAGCGTTTATAAAATTAGTATACTATTTAATAGATGTTATTTCTATAACTGATTTTCTAATTATTTTTTGTTGATTTTTTACTACTGCTGCTATTATTGCTACAGTTCCATTTCCTGTACTAGGACTTGAACGTTCATATAAATAAACCTAGAAAATATCCTGGATACGATACTGCCCCGAACTGATACTTTTAAATCGAACCGATACGATACGATTATACTGGTACTTTGCAGTGTATCGAACATCCCTATATTCTTCCTAAAAAAGTTCTTTATTTTCAAACATCATACAAGTAACAACTTATGTGACTTGACTGAGAAGGTAAATGCGTTACTTTTTTGCCTAGGCATAAAGGTGATTACTTTTATGCAGGCGGAGTAAAAATATTTCAAAACTTGATTAGCTTTCAAATATTTTTGACATTGGCCTTCTTGATTGTTAGGAACAGACGTAATTTTTGAACTATATTTTTATTTATATTCGTTAGGGAATTTGAAAATAAAATAACATATGCTATTCGGAGTACGAGTGGCTTTGTGCGCTTCACCTCGCTTACACTCATCAGTCAAATGTGTCCGGTTTCGCCATACAAAGTATCAGTTTTACTCCTAATAACATAATACACTATTATTTTCAAACGTCATAAAAGTGACAACTTATGTGACTTGAAAGACAAAGTAAATGCCTAGATATAAAAGTGATTACTTTTACGCTAGTGGAGTAAAAGTACTTCAAAACTTGATTAGATTTAGAATATTTTTGACATTCGCTTTCTTGATTGTCGGGAACCAACGTAGACGTCAATTCTCGATAATCATAATTTTTGAAATATATATTATTATGATACATAAAGATCAATCATATTAAATGAAAATTAAAAGAAATAAAATTGGTATATTAATACAATCAAATTTAGGAAATTTTAAATAAGAATGTTGGCTAAATTGAATTTGGTAATACAGCTTAAATTAGAGACAAAATGCAATTTATTTGGAAAGTTATAACATTTGAGTATTCCATAATGGTTATGGAAGATAAGATAATGTTAGTATGAGACAAATATGCTTGCTATGAAAATAAATAAGTGTAGTATGTATAGATCAGCTTATTTAATTTTAAAAGTGGGCAGCAATAATCGTTACTATATAAAAGGAAAATTTTGTTTAAAATACGATGATTGAATAACAAACTAAAATTATGTACAGACGTTTTTGAAAAAATCTATTTAGAACAAATAAAAACTTAGAAATTATGCCTTTATTTGTGTGAGTATTTGGTTATATAGAAATAAAAGGGTTGTTAACAAATCTACGAGGTGAAGATAGGTAAAAATATAACCTAGAGTTGATACAAGCATACAATCGGTGAAGAGATTGTGGAATACAGTTTAATTAGTTACAAATAAGAAGAAGATAACAATATTTGAATGGATTTGGATTTATTGGTGCATGCAAGTTGTAATTAATATTCATTACTGGAGTTGGAGATTCTACGGAGGACTGGAATCATTTTGCTGGGGTTTGTTGGCGTAGCTTGGTTACTACAGAATAGGAGCTGCGGACAAAGGAAATTAGTTTGGGTATTATCTGTTAGTTGGAATTTACCAGGAAGCTGATATTGACGATCGCACACGGGGGATGTAAGGAGTGAAGTTGGATCTGCAGGAGCCCAGAGTTTTGACTTTTGGGAGTTCTTTAGTTGGTTGAAGGTACATCGAGGATAGGCTGACATTGAGCTTAGCTGAGAAACGTCAGAATCAGTGGTGTTTGATGTGAGTACCTGAAAAGTTGAAAGAAAGTCAGGTTTGTTGTAGTTAGTTCTAATAAGGAATAAGAAAAACAATTAATCGAGTAAAATAAAATAATAACAGTACTTACTTTGGCGAAATAGTCATTGATTTGTGAAAGGGAAAGGATATTTGTCAATTTTGATTGTGTTGTGCTTTTATACTTGTTAAAAGTCAAACTGACATTTCATAACAGTCATTGGTTAACAATTCATATAAAATTTAGAATATCAAAGAATAGATAACTTGATTAACGACCACACCCTTTTGAGGAGAGTCTCAAATGCATTGCATAATAATAAAATAACTAATAATAGAATTTTAAAAGTAGAGTGGTATATTCATTGTAGATTTATGTAGCCCAAAAGGTGGAGATTGCACCCCAATATTTAGTTATATTAGTTCGAGCATTTGAAAATAAAATAGCATATGCTATTCGGAGTAAAAGTGACTCGCCCGAACTTGTCTGACTCATTTACACTAGTCAAACGCGTCCAGTCTTGCCACACAAAAACGTTAAATTTGGTACTGGGAAGAAATGATATAGTTCGCACATTTCAAATAACTAAAGAGGAAGCCCTTCAAAGTAGTACCACATCATCCGCCATTAACAATTCAAATAGAAGTAAGCCACACTATAATGAGTGAGGAAAGTAATAGTCCCAGGTTCTATAATTTTAAAAAATGCGGCTTTCTTCTTTTAACGATTCTAATTAAAGACGCAAACTGGACAGAGGTCTTTGAAATAAAAGATGTAAACGCTACGTTAAATTTTACGAAATACTGTAACGTTTCGCCCAGCGGGAACGCGTTTTTCTGAATTAAAATTAATTCGCGCGTTCTCCCATAGCAATTTCTACGTTACTTATCACTTTATCAGAGTTTGAATCTTTAGAACGCCCGACCAGCGATAACAATACGTCATCGAAAAAGCGCAGGTATACCTATGCGCCGTTCTCCCACGTAGGTTGCACGAAGCACGAAGAGGTGACATAAAAGCGGCTTCACGACCGATTCACGAGGCATTCCTTCCTGCATTCAAACTCAGCATTCATTCCAGTATCCACCCAGTCCCAGATCATCCCCAATCCTGTCCGTCCCGTCCGATTAAAAGAGAATTCTTCCCTCACACTTTGAAATCCTGCACCCTGAATTTACCTGTAGCTAAGTCGAACCGAAGACTCCAATCCAGGAGGCCGTGTTTCTAGCTAAAACCCGAACGAATTCCCGTCCTGAAAGCCAGTTCCTGGAAGCGACGACCTCTCCGAGGACCGCTTCACTGGTTTGCCCTGTCAATATTATAACCTGAAGCCAGCCTAAATTTTAGCCCAAGCTCCGTCAACAATTATTTGTAACAATTCCCCAGAAGACATGCTGGAGACGAAGGCTCGTAGACGAGGCCGTTTCGCATGCTTCTCGTAATAATTAAGCCGGCTACACAGCATAATTAAACCCGCCCTGGCCGTGTCAGATTGCATATTATTGAGGCCCGACTTCGCTAATCTTAAAGGCTTTTTAAATTTGTTCTAAATATTTGTTGACTACAGAGGTTTACTCACCAATCAACCAAGCTCCTACAGCATCACCGGAGGGCAAGCGCTGTGAGAACGTTTCCCCGACGTCCACTCCAGACTCGAAGCCGGGCCCCACGTGGAATCCACCGTCGACTTCTCATTCAATGGCACCCAGCACAAACACAACACCCAATACACAGGGGGCTTGCCGAATCTCCCGCACGACTCGGTGTTGTAAGTAAATAGCTCTGACATAGCTGAATTAACCTATATTTGCAGTTACACGTGCCTTTGACATTGTGGCCGAGATTCAAGCTTAACGACTGGTATCCCTGGGACTAATTTCGACGGCTCAACAACGCGGCCAGTGGCATCCCGTCGTTCTACCAGGGCACAAACTGTAGGGCCTCCAAACGCACCGATGTATAACGGGTTGCAGTGACGCCAGGTTTTCGCAACAGGACGTCTCGAATAACTACTGATTTTATTGGTAAATACATTTTATTTTGATCTATTGAATAATTCCTATGTTTGTAAATAGATATTGACCTATAATTAAACTGACTAATATTATCCTGGCGTTTGTTTGCTGATCTTATTATTGTGTATATCTGAGTGGACTGAAAATTTATCTCCGACTGATAAGCTACCCGATGGAAGTAAATTTTGACAACCCTTATTAGCAAGGGCGTAGTGTTACAATACTATATCAAATTTTTGACAACTGTGTACCGAAAATAAAAAGAAGAAGAAATAAGTATCCTATATGGTTTAATGGGGAGATAATAAACTGCTTAAAATTAAAAACGAAACATTACAAACTCAGGAAACTTTCTCCATCATATCAACAAGCATATAAAGAACACAGAGCTAGACTGAAGTCTCTGATTAACACTGCATACAAAAAATACTTAAATGATATTGAATCTTGTATAAAACAAGATACTAATCAGTTTTGGAACTATATAAAATATACTAAACAAAATGATACCTCAAGAGATTCCAAGTAGCAGATGAGTTGGCAAATTATTCGCAGTCGGTTTATTCAAACATTGTGTCATCTTATGATATTGAACATTTAGCTGGAGAACTGTTTCATTTTACCGAAATTAGAAATTCAGAGTATAATTTAGCTATAAAAAACTAAAACCCAAACGAGCTGCTGAACCAGACAACATCCCACCCTACGTCTTAAAAGGCTGTGGCGACTGGCTAAAATATGTTCTGCTATCTGCTCGACATATTCAATCTCTCAATACAAACTCAAGTTTTCCCTGAACTGTGGGAAGAATCTTTAGTAACGGCTGTATTTAAAGCGGGGGATAAAAAAGTCATAGAAAATTAGATATATAGGGTGATTCAAAAATGGCGCATTTCCTCTGGAGGGGTTGCTGGGGGCTACTAGCGGAGTATGGAAAACATCTTTACAATCATTCCTCTGAAATATTAACAGCATTTTAATCTGAATTCAAAAATGTAATAATATACCGGGTGTTCTATTTAAAATAAGAGTTAAAAAAAATAGACAAAAAAAACAAAAGAAACCCATTTTAGAAGTATTCAACTGGAAAATCACCTATCTCACATCAATACACATTCAAAATTTAATAAAAATGTAAAGTTTAAAAAAAATCGTTAGAGCCGTTTTTGAAAAAATCGAAAAAAACTGAAAAATCACAAGAGTAAACACTTACGGTTATGCGATTTTCTTCAAAAGCTTGCTGTCGCATCTACATAGTACGCAAAACTTATATATGAAGTCTCAACGCCATACCTCTTTCCGTTTTTGAGATATTCTGTTCACAGACACACAGACCAATGAAAAAAAATATGTTTTTTTGGATTAGGGGACTCTAAAACGTGAAGATCTGTTGAAAACTCAATTTCGAATTTTTGGGGTAAATCCAATACTTCCTTTATTGTAAAAGGAAGTAAAAATCGAAAAAAAAACTGAAAATCATTAGAGTAAACACCTACTTCCGGTTATACGATTTTCTTCAAAAGCTTGCTGTCGCATCTACATAGTACACAAAACTTATATATGAACTTTCAACGTCATAACTCTTTTTGTTTTTGAGATATTCTGTTTACAGACAGACAGACAGACAGATACAAACAGACAGACAGACAGACACACAGGCAGACTTTTTGGGTTCAGGGGACTCTAAAACGTGAAGATCTGTTGAAAATTCAATTACGAATTTTTGGGGTGAATCCAACACTTCCTTTATCGTAAAAAGAAGTAAAAAAGAAAAGAGTACCTAATTCTAGTTATCTGGGTTTGAAACAAAAAACTTAATAGTGATTACATTTGACTTGGCCAATAATTCCAAAAAACAAATGAATGTACAATAATCGGTTTTTGTTTTCAGCCCATGTAACTATCCTTACTATTTGAACTTTGAGGTATTTTTTTCAATTTTTTATAATATTTTAATTCTTCGTTTCTACATTCGACGTAATACTATTAAAGCAAGAACGTCCATCTTTACTGAAGTAAAAGCATAAACTAAAAAACTTTCTAAGCAAAAGACGCGTTTGGTGTGAAAGCATTGACTGGTTGGACTGGACTTGACTATACGTGACTGGACTTGATGAGTTTGGTGTGAAATGGCCCTAATGTAACCTATTCAAAATTTTATACCATTGAAAAGAGATTTAAAAAAATCTGGTGTGATACACACACACAACTTCCTTTTACAGTGATCTTATAATTGGCCAAAAATTTGATTTTAAATTTTTAAGCATTTGTCAAAATTTTTAAAAAATTACGAATTCTACAAAAACTGTGTAAAATAGAGCGTTAGGTGAAGAGACAAATTTTCTCTCGAATTTTAAGCTAAAATCAAAAATGTAATAATATACCGGGTGTTCTATTTAAAATAGGAGTTAATAAAAAAAATAGAAAAAAAACAAAGGAAACCCATTTTAGAAGTATTTAACTGGAAAATCACCTATCTCACATCAATACACATTAAAAATGTAATAAAAATGAGAAGTTTGAAAAAAATCGTTAGAGCCGTTTTTAAAAAAATCGAAAAAAAACTTAAAAATTACAAGAGTAAACACCTACTTCCGGTTATACGATTTTCTTCAAAAGCTTGCTGTCGCATCTACATAGTACACAAAACTTATATATGAAGTTTCAACCCCATACCTCTTTTCGTTTTTGAGATATTCTGTTCACAGACACACAGACACACACACACACACACACACACAGACAGACCAATGAAAAAAAATATGTTTTTTGGGTTCAGGGGACTCTGAAACGTGAAGATCTGTTGAAAACCCAATTTCGAATTTTTGGGGTGAATCCAATACTTCCTTTATTGTAAAAGGAAGTAAAAATTACTACCGAAATAAATAAAATAGTATATAGGTTGTCATTTAACAAAAATATTGATGACGTAATAACATTTAAAAGAAATGATATAAAAATCTGGAAATGACTTTAACATTTGCGTTGCAATTTGAATATTTCTGCTTGCAAAGATTATAACGTTTTACCCCCTTACTAAGGCCGTTATAAATTTTACACCTCGAATAGCTCAAATCGGAGAAATTTGTTCACACATACGATTTACGAAAATACACCATAAAAGTGAAACATTGTTTATTTATTTATTGTTGCCTGATCAGGCCGTTAGCCTAATTACACAGACAACACAACAATGTAAATTAAATTCTTGCATGTTGATGTATATGTAATATATTGCAATGCACCACGTTGGGCGACTATATAATTATGCAATGGCTGAATGCTCAAGATGCAAATTTTAATTAGTATTAGCCCTATAATTTCTTTTTCAAATCAATTATGTTAAATTTTACATTTAAAAATTATTTCAATTGAGTACTCTTATCAGGGTGGTTCGCCAATCTAGTTATCTATTAGTTGAAGTTTAAATTCTATATAAATCCTTGACTATTGAATGACATTAACTGTCAACTTGACTTCTACATTTAATCAAACCAAGTATTGACAATTATCCTTTACATTGACACATCCATTAATCAATTCACCAAAGTAAGTACTGTATTATGTTTATATTAACTCTTTCTTTTATTGTTTATTATTCAAAATGCTTTTATATGAATTATTAACACAAACCTTATAACTTCTCCAGCTTTTACTACAAACAAGCAAACGGCGCGCTACGCGCACGTGTGAAATAGGATACGCGATAAGCTCCGAGCCGAGCGCCAAGATAAGAAAAACAAAACCTAAACAAATATAAACATCTGTGAAGCCCGAACGTGCCACGGACTCACGGACACACATTAAGGAAAATTATATTATAGATATCCAAATACCAACAGCTCCCAACGTCCACAGCTCCCGATGTTCACAGTCTGCAACGCCTACCGCTGATTCCTCTAATAGTCACAACTATGATGGTCCGTCAACCTTCAAACCGCATCTAACTTGTCAATAACTCCTATTGTTCGTAGAATCCAGTCCTGCTCCCTTTATCGATGTCACCGTCACTCCAATCGATTCCTGGTAAGTTTCAGTATTATAGATGATCCCAATCTAACCTTCTTTATTCCTCAGATAGTACTCTGTATCCAGCAACATCCACATAACCGTCCAAATCAAGCAGCTAATTCCGACAACTTTCTTTTTAATGTTGGACCCTTCTTCCATGCAACCACCAACGTCACCAATGAATCCTAATTATATCTTGCATGTATCAATAAATATAAATCCCTTCAAATAATGTAATCTTCTGTGTTATTTATTTCCAATTCACTGTATTGCACAATCTCTTCACCGATTGTATGGTTGTATTAATTCCAGGTTATATTTTCATATTTTCACCACGTAGATTTGTTAATAGCCCCTTTATTTGGTATTTTACCAAACAATTATACAAAATAAGGCATAATTTCAAACTTTTTATTCTCAAAATTAGTTATTTTTAAATTCAATATACATTTTCTATGAGTTTGTTTATTTAACTCACTAAACAAATTTTTATATCTCTCGTAGTTACAATTCTTCTTGCCTTCTTCGACCTGTTTGAATCTTGATTAATAATAATAAATAAATAAATAATGTCCTATTATTACATGCTACTGTAACAATCCGCATTAAAATGCATATAATATAAGTGTCTAAAAATTCATTCAATTTAGAATAATTTCAAATGTAAATGAATATCAAGTTGAGATAGAAATTGCAAGCACCAGAACGCGATAAATTACATTTCCGGGAAATGAACAAACTCAAGTTCAGGTTACTAATGCAAACTTGCATAGTTGAAACAGTTTTTATGAGAACTGCACAATTGCATATTCATACAAACGTCCTTTGAAACAGAATAATGATTATGGCACAAAACGGTTAATGACGAAGTGTACGTCGGAAGTAAGCGAACCACAATTTTCAAAATTACTTGGTGGGATAATTAATGGAGGAACGGCAGTTAAGCGGCGGGAGCCCGGGGCTTGGCTCACGAGCGCGGCAAGTTTTTCTAAACGCCCCGAAATGCGTTACGCGTTGCATTTATGTAATAATGAAAACATTAATATATTCGACTCGAACTAAATTATGGTTGTGGTGCAGTGCCAATTTATGAAGAAGCGAAGTCGTCTCCTAAAATTAATAAATTTAAATCAATCTAAATGCCATGTGCAATATTCACGAATAAACGTCGACTTCGCGATTCCGAAATTAAATATAAATTTGTGTCCACCGACGCCGCTGAGACTCATCTATGTGCCAGGTTTGAATTTAAACGATTACTATTACTAACCCACGAAAGGTCTTGCAATATGTGTCTCAATTTGGGGAACTCCGTAAATTAATATATGTAATCTAGATCAGAAGCTTTTAATGACTTATATAGATCGTTGGGCGCCGTTTAGGGCTCAAGCGTAGGCTAAGAATTTTGATTTCCTATTAAGCGTACTCTACATGTTTTTGTCAACTGATTGGTGTAATGATTTACCCCATGTTTTTATTCTTTTTAATATAAGTAGTTACATAGCTTTCGACTTTTCTTTCATCCCCCCATTTAATCACAAACGAACCTGTCTGCAACTACCACTAAATACAACGCAGATGTGGTCCGTTATACTGGTGGCAAGGAAAAACTACCCTTGACAGCAACCCCTAACTAAAATTTTCAACCCCTAAAACGTACAAAGAAAACAAAATTTTTTTTGTTTTCTAAATTTAAACACCTAACTCAAACATCGGATAACCATACGTTAGACTGGTAATAGCGAGTTTACAACCCTTAGTTAGCTACTTACTTAACTATCTAGCTAATTAAAAATCCCATTATAGGGAAAGAAAACTAATTTTTAAAGCACTACAAAATTTAAAGTAATATTAGCTATTTCCAGATCAGTATTACGGCAAAAACAAATATAGAAATTATTCTCAGGGAAGGCTTTGTTTAAGCAAACGATTGCTAACCGAATCATATTATAAATTGGAACCCCAATTGAGCAATTTTCAGGAATAAATAACTTTTCAGATGAGGCGTGGGCCATAAACACCGAAATAAATTATGTACGCTTCTAACATCTTTCTATGCTTACAGGTTATATAAATATTTTTAATTTTTGTGCGATTTTGTGTTTTTCCACTTGGCAATTCCCCTAGGAGCCACAATTTTGGTAGGTCTCTGTGTAAAATACAGGTAAATGTGGATGATTCACGTCATTGGAAACAATACGGCAACACTAATTTTGTAATTACAGCATTGATTCTGGTAATTATAACCTTTCCAGCACCTTAAAATTAGAACCAAATTATTAATTACAATTGTTACAACACCGCAACCCCGACACGGTGCAAGCGGTATAAGGGGTTACATATTTTGTATGTAAACAAAACACTTTGAAGGTGCACAAACATTTTTTTTTTAAATAAACTAGAACATTTAGGGGAAACGCTCACTATAAATATAAAAGGACTATATTTTTCAAAGGGAAGTCGGCAGTTTTCAGCATCAAATTTTCTAATTAAATTTTTAAAACACTTTTAAGTTTTGCACATATAGGCGTTGCATACATAAAATTAGACAAAACTTGTACATCTTAGTGGTGCCAGTACAAGACAAAATTAATAACTTAGTGATTCATAAAGGCCATTATTTTACCCGTTTTAAGCAAAAAATAAGGTCATAGTTTACAACATTGGAAGGTTTCACGTAAAGGTGCATATATGTATATATAAATTTTAAAATAATCGGGGGGTAGTTGCGGAAAATTTTACAGATCAAAAGCAAATATCGTAGAAGGGCAAAATTTGAAAATCATTACTGGTTATATAACTAAAAACTTTATAAAATGGAAACGAACGCAACAGATACTGATATACTATCGGAACGTTCTACCCCAATTCAACCTTTTTTTACGCTAGGTATGATAGCTTCAACGGTAGAAAGTTTCACGGGAATAAATGAAGTTAAACAATACTTCGAAAAATTTGAGCAGAGGGCAATTTTAGACAATTGGTCAGAAAGCACAAAAGTAAATATTTTGAAATATAGATTGACTGGCGACGCCTACAGATATTTTAGGACAGATAGGGATTTAGATTTGTTGAGCTATAAAGAACTTAGAGAAAAATTAATAACCAAATTCACTCCGATAAAAATTCCAGGGGAAGCTTCAATGAAGTTAGGAAAATGTTTCCAAAAATATGACGAATCAATTACGAATTATGTGTTACGTTTAAAAACGTTAGGTACAGAAATTTTAACGGAGGATTTAAAATATGCTGTGGAAATGGAAAAACCAGGGTTAAGGAAAAAGAATGCCGAATTAGTTCTAAATCAGTTCAGAATAGGTGTAAATAAAAATATTATGAAGCAATTAGGACCGTTAATGATGCGTACGGAAAATATTAATATAGAGAAAGCCGAAGAAATTGCTATTCAAATAGAATTATGGGAAAAAATTAGCGCTAATAAATTTCAAAACAATAATCCAGTGTTCACAGTTCGCACAAAACAAAATATAGTTTGTTTCAATTGCGGACGTAACAGTCACATTGCGAAATACTGTTACTTTAAATTAAACTCGGAGCAAAGTAATCAACAAAAATTTTTTAGGAGACAAGCTAATTTTAACAATGCTAGGGCACACAATTTTTATAAGTCGCAAGGCGGGTATAATCAGAATAACCAAATTAAAATGCGGCAGACACGCAACTATAATAGTTACTACGGAAATAATGCAAAAACGATGAGTGCGCTACCCCAAAACAATTTCCAAAATTATAGAGGTGTGCACAATAAGGGTAAACGCAAGTATCACAATAGGCAACACAGGGCAAAATATCAGGGAAATAATGCTAATTACAATAGAAATTTTAACGCGACGGGGAACTCAAGAAACTACAAGGTTAATTTTAAATATCAGGGCCAAGGAAGAGCAGACAATAACGTAAATTTGGCTAGCAATTTAAACTTTTCAGGACTCCGTTTGGCACCCCGAAACGCGAGTCAGGAAAAAATGTAAACCAAAAAATTAAAACCACCTACTTCATCCCTCATTTAGGAAACGAAAATTCACAAGACACTCCTTGCATAGTAAATTTATTAGTAAACGGTTTATACACGCCATTATTATTGGACAATGGATCTGCAGTAACAATGTTAAAAGAAAATTGTGTTAATAATTGCAACATTACCATAGAAGATGACATTTATTTGTTAGGAATCTCAGGCCCTGCTGTCAAAGCAATAGGCACTTCTAACTTAAATCTTGGCATTTGGCCAAGGGATATAACACAAAATTTTAAAGTTATAATATGCAGGGATGAATTGGGGGTTAGCACAGCAGAAATTTTAGGTCGCGATTGGCTAATTAAAAATAAAGCGGTTATAAATTATTACAACTGCACCCTAAAAGTATGGGGCAGGAGGGAGGAGGGATTAACTAGGAAAAATATCGATACACAAGAAGAAGACAACGCAAATATTTTAGAAGAAAGAAAACTAAGGAAAAATAGCTGGCAGGTACAAAAATTGAAGAAATTTCAGGGATTCCAGTCACCCCAGGTAGGAGGGAAAAACGACGGAATACCCACAGAAGCTAAAGTTGGAAATTGTGGGTCTCAACCACCGAAAGAGGTTCGAGACGGAGGTTGCACTCAGCAACATTGCTCGCTCTTGGCCAATCCAGGAGGCGGAGCGACACAATCCAAAGGGGACTCTCAAGAAAAAGCTGTAAGGGAACCTAATCCAGGATCCACAGCTAGAGAAGCAGTAAGGAGGAAGAAGGCGAATAAAACCAATAAAAAGATGGATGTCATACAGGCTGATCACCTAGACAAAATCTTAAACTCTTCAGGTACCGAAGAGGATATTGGAATAAACACCGAAAAAGTCACGGGAAAAAGTGACAAAAAGTTCAATAGTGAAGCCGCGGTTCACATAAATAGAAATGCTAGAAGAAAGCATACAAATGGAAATGCCAGAGAAGTAGGCAATATTTTTATCCACAGTGTTGGAGAATTAAGTGAAGATGAAGTAGAAAATGAAGACTTCCACACAAATTTCATGGAAAGGCAACGTATATACAGAGAAAAAAAAGCTCTGGACCTGCAGCAAGAATACGAAAATAAAGTAAAGGAAGCAAAATTACAGAGGAATCCCAAAGAAGAAGCTAAGAAAAAGAAGGAAGTAAACCTAAATATGGTAAGTACAAAGGTAACGAAAAACAAAGAAGAATTCCAAGGAAGTAATAAAAAGGAACAGGTAAATTTGGTAAGTGAAAAAGCTTGTGTATCGAAGAAACAAAAATTATACGAAGAAAACAAAGAAGACGAAATTCCAGAAGTCAAGAATTTGGGGAACATGAAGGAATACGAAATAAAATTAGTAGAAGATTTAATACTACCCCCCCCCCCCGTGCCGAAATTAATTGCGAAACCAAAAATAGGAATTTCAAAAATATTAAAAAGCAACAAATTCTGCTAGAACCTACACCGACAGGAATAAACGGTGTATTTGCAGCAAGAACTCTAACGAAAAATAAGGAATGGTTAACAATAAAACTGGTCAACCTAAATAATAAGGAAGAAATTTTAAGGAAAAATACTACAGTGGCAAAAGCGGAAGAAAATTTCAATATCATAGAAAAGAAGGCAAATGCAAAGGAATATCCAGTTACAGCAATTCATAAATACCAAGAAGATTGGATTATGGAAAATTTCAACTTAGAACACTTAAAAGAATACCCAAAAGGATTAATCTGCGAATTAATAGCGCGCTACAGCGACATCTTCTCGGACGGAGTAAATCTAACCACAGCGCACAACGTAAAACACAAAATAATCGTGGAAAACGACCAACCAATAGCGAAGCGTCCGTACAGAGTTCCATTTCACCAAAGGGAAATATTAAGGAAAGAAATCGATAGGTTGTTAGAAGCAAAAATGATTAGGCCATCAAGCTCACCATGGAGTGCACCAGTCATTTTAATCGTGAAAAAACAACCCAATGGAGAAGACAAAGTAAGGATGTGCGTGGACTATAGGGCCCTAAATGCTGTAACGAAGAACGACGTATATCCACTACCACTACTACAGGATGCGACGGATTATTTGGCAAATTCAACTTTATTTAGCGTTTTTGATGTAACTTCAGCTTATCACCAAATCGAAATGGAAGAAGATAGCATCCAATATACAGGATTTTCAACACCTGACTCCCATTATGAATTTTTACGACTTCCGTTCGGCTTGTCGAATTCCCCATGACCTTTCAAAGGTTCATTTCGTTCACATTAGCAGGTTTAACAGGGAACACTTGCTGGGTATATTTAGACGACATTTTGGTACATAATTCCCTAGGAGTAGAAGACCACCTACAAAAACTAAGTGTAGTATTCGATAGGTTACGTGAGGCCAATATAAAACTAAAACCAGATAAATGTAAATTTTTGACAACCGAAGTAAAATACTTAGGTCATATAATTACGCAAAAAGGGATTAGACCGGATCCAGAAAAAATTGAAGCAGTCAAAAACTTTCCATTACCAAAATCAGTTAAAAATATTAGAGAATTTTTAGGATTAGCAGGATGGTACAGAAAATTTATACCAAATTTTGCTCACATTTCAGCACCACTAACTAATTTAACGAAAAAGGATGTAAAATTTCAATTAGGGAAAGAGGCACTAGAAGCAAAGATAATATATACCTAGATCTCTAGTGAATGGTCACAATAAAAGGGTTAGTTCTGGACGCTGCATGAAGACGGCGCTGCGATAGCTACAAGTTTTCAAGTTAGAATCCCATTACGCAGCGCCAAACTAACTAACTGGCTGAAATGAGTGAAATGGATATATCTACGTATGTCTCATCTTAATTCATATTTACGTCCACTTGCAGAAAGGGAATTCTTTGTTTTCGAAAGAGGTGGTTTTGCAGATAAACTGCTAATGGATACTTAACTGCATTTTAATGTTTTAAAATATTTACTGAATATTATTGAAATACCCTACAAGGTTTACATTACGCTTGCTAAACAACCGACAAAAGAATTTTCGTAAAACCTGCCCTAATAAGATTTTTATATTTTTATACAAGTTGACATTGAAATGTGAGGCAATATTTCAGGTGCATATCCTGGACGTAAAAATAAGTCATAAAGTTTAATACGTTCTTAGAGGGGTTAACTGGTAGAACAACCAATCTAATAAATTAAACATTTTAAATTATTTGATAAAAATTAAACGTCCATACGTTAGATATACAAGCAGAATATAGCGTTTGGAGGCATAAACATAAACATTTGAGCTGTCATTTGACGACAGAAAGCGAAGGTTGCGCAATTTATATTTTCTCCAACCACACGAATAATTTTGTATAAAAAGTAAGTCATTTCGGCATGTTCACCAATTACCTAAATAATTGTCCCAATTAATTAAAGTTTAAACTAAATATTTCGGGAGAAAGTATACAATACGTCTTATACAGGGTATATGAGAAATAGATGTGTTAAAATTAAGGCGTAGCAGAGCTCGCTAAATTAACAGGTATTTTTGATACACCCTGTATATTAATATAATATTCGTCAAGGAAACTTTAGGTAGTAATATTTATAATTTTTATTTAAAAAGCATTCATCTTCTTTAAGCTGAAGTAAGATTGAAATAGTATATTATTATACGCCAAGGTAGAGAGGTCTGGCTGTAAGACTTTACCGCTGTGTATACAGGGTACCCTTTTTAACTTCTAACGTTTTTATTATTAAAGGCAGATATTAGGTTAAATGAAGAAAGCGGAAACACAAATCTCGAATTATTTATTTGTAGCACTTCCGGTTTAATATAAAATTGCATCATGGTTGAATTTTAAAATGTTTGATTTTTAGTTGACCATTTAAAATACCGTAATTTAAAAAAAAATATGTACTCCTTAACGGCCGGCGGCTGTTATCACTTTTAACATCCAGCGGCTTTTGGGAATGACTTTTCATGTGTTTGTTTAGTTCTGTTAAAATACAATAACGGTACGGACCGCGATTTGCAAATACGCTGCTCCAAACATGTAGCGAATACATCTGCTATGAACTAATGTTTGGTCAGCTACATTTCTAAAGTAAAGCAATGACTTACGCCATCTGTCACGCGCGTACAAAAGTACTATTAGCGTAACTTCACGCCCATTGAGTTTAGAGATCTATGTATATATTATCTTTGCTAGAAGCCTTTGACAAATTAAAAAATGCAATCACTTCAGACAGTATTTTAGCTTATCCAGACTTTTCAAAACCTTTTATTTTAGCAACCGATGCCAGTAATTCAGGCATGGGAGCAATTTTAAGTCAAGATCACGACGGTTTCGAAAAACCGATAGCTTTTGCGAGTAAATCATTCAATAAAGCAGAAAAAAATTATACAGTTTCAGAAAAAGAACTGCTTGCAGCAATTTTTGGAATAAAACAATTTCGATGCTACTTATATGGTAGAAAATTCACTTTAATTACGGATCATAGACCCTTGAAATGGCTTTTAACGGCAAACCATCAAAATTCGAGATTAGCTAGGTGGTCCTTACTATTAGGCGAATATAATTATGAAATTATGCATAGACCAGGTAAGCAACACGGAAATGCAGACGCATTAAGTAGAGTTTATGAAGAAAAATTGAGGTAAAACATAACGAACAAAGTCAATGCATTTTAACGTTTGAAGAATTTTTGGAAGTAAACAAAAACTATAAAATATTAAGTGAAAATGTCACGGAAAAAGAAGGGAACTTATTCACTTGTCCGGAACATTATGCGCTAGCACACTGTGTATCTCAAAATTGGGAAATGAGCAAAGGCATTGCTTTAGAATTCAAAAATATTTTTGGGTCAATTACCGAATTGCAGAATCAAAATAAATTAATAGGTGAAGTCGCAACGTTAAAACTACCAGAAAGAAACATTTATTATCTAGTCACAAAATCTCCGCATTTTACGAAGCTAACGTATAAAACGTTATGGCACACTCTAATAAATTTAAGGAATTGCGTAATTGAAAATGGGGATAAATTTTTAGCTATTCCACAAATAGCATGTGGACTCGACAAATTAAAATGGTATATAGTATACGAAATGATCAAATATATTTTTTATTACACGCCAATCACAATCACAATTTATAAACTAAACCCAAATAACATTACAGTAAATATAATCAATCCAACGGAATCAGAATTCACTTCAGTTTGGGATAGAGAATTAATTAAAAAGGAACAAGAAAAGGACACTTTTTGCCAAAGTGTAAGAGAGCAAATCAATAACGATGCCGAAAATTCAAATTTTTACATAGACATCGAAGGGTTATTGTATAAAAGTATGGGAAATACGGATTGTTTAGTAATTCCAAAATCATTTATAAGAAAGGTTATTCACGATTTTCACGATTTACCCATTTTTGGTCACCAAGGTCAACAAAAAACAATTTCGAATATTAAAACTAGATGTTTTTGGCCAAATATGAATCAACAAATTATTGACTACGTGAGCAAGTGCCACATCTGTAATCAAAGAAAAACATCACCACATCTAAAACCCGCACCTATTCAAAATTTTGCCGAAATTTCAAAACCATTTGAACGTTGTTCTATGGACATTACAAGTCCTTTTGTCAGTTCATTCAATGGAAACAAATATTTACTAACGTTTATAGATCACTTTTCTAAATATATTGAAATCATTCCGATTCAGGATCAAAAAGCTACCACAGTAGCGAAAGCCCTATTCACTAAAGTAATAGCACGTCACGGCACAATGCAAAAATTAATTTCAGATAGAGGCACAAACTTTTTATCACTAGTAATGAAAGAACTTATAAAATTTTTAGGAATAAACCATTCACAAACAACAGCGTATCATGCGGCTAGTAATGGCGCCATTGAACGCATACATCGAGTCAGTGATGGTAGGTGCTGTCGATGACAACTCCCCCTAGCGACAAGAAATTATCCCACTTTTCAAGACATTATCCCTCCCCTCCTGTTTCCCCCCAATAGATAAAAAATCAGTATAATTTAAATATTCTTTATTTATAACAAAAAATATAATAAAATAATGAAAAATATAATAAAATAATAAAATATATAATGCGTTATTATTCTGCTTTTTTATATATTGCATTAGTAAATAATTTCAAATGCTTTTCGTTCGGGTCGAACGATGTGCTATCAATATTTTTTGATCTGAATGCAGCTCGAAGGACGCAAATAGAATTTAAAGAAGATTCGCCCATTTTGTTCCTTTTCTTTGTCTTTACATCATTCACGACTGAAAATATCCTCTCACATTCAGCGTTTGAATGAGGTAACGTCAAAACTATTAACGCCAATTTTGAAATATTTTTAAACTTAAACTCTCCAGTAAAATCCTGAACATTACTTAATTTCGACCAAAATTGGGTCAGACTCAGATTTTCAAATTCTTGTATTTCCTCAGTATTGAAATAAAATGGTAAACTTCGCCATTCATTAATGCAAGCAGTACAGTCAATTATATTCCTATATTGTTTACATAGATTGGGTAGTTCTAACAAATGTGCTGCTCTGGTTCTGTTAAATGCATTTTTTGAAAGAATAAATTCAAATTCAGAGAATAAAGGATTATGAATAGGCAACCTTTTAAACATTTCTTCTGCAGCTGTAGTGTAAAAATTTAAAATTTTTATTTTGATTTGTGTTTGACTATATGTATTTAATGTTTCAAAAGTTGCCTCTGCATCAGCTGCAATGAATATATTTTCAAGCTGTAAATAGTTAGATGGGTGCAAAATACTTCCCGTCATATTGTCCGTCAATTTGTCAGCTTTTATAAAATTTTGACAAAATTGCAATAGCAAGCGTTTGCTTTCTTTTTGCAAACTAAATTAATGTAGTTTTAGTTTGAAACAATGCGTTGAACTGGTTTAAAAAGTTTAAAGCATATTTTAGAAATTCCATATAACACTGTATCTCGAAGTTTTTTAATTTCTGTAATTAAATACTGAATTGGCAGTATTTAATTTATCCTCAAAAAAAGCAATTTCAAAATAAGACGTTAACATTTTCCAATTAATTAATATTCGTTCAACACACTGATGTCTTGATAACCACCGCGTTCCCGATAGTTTTAGAATTTTATAATGTTTTGCATGAAAAAAGTCCTGCATTTCTCTCAACTGATCACATCTTTTAGAACTACCCCCAATATATGTATATATTTCTCTTATAAGATCTTCCAAATCACTTGGAAGGGTCTCACAAGCCTTATTGGCGACTAAAGCTGCAGAATGGCAAATGCATTGCAAGAGAATGACATGAGGGACATCAAAACTCAGTCTTGAATAAAAAGAATTATGTTTGCCTACCATTACTGCAGCCCCATCACAAGCCAATCCAGTGATATTCGATAATGGTATATTTTTATTACCAAAAAATTTTTTAACGGTCTCATATATTTTTTCGGCTGTTCCGTCCCTGGCATCTAAATGTAGAAGTTCTAGCAGTCTGCATTCGAGACACTTACTTAGGGCATTTACATATTGCACCACAATAGTGAGTATTTTTTCTGTTGCTATGGTGGTACTTTCGTCGCATAGAAGGGAGAAGTTATTCTAAAAATTATATAAAAAAAAGTTAGTTGCATTAGAATACAATAAAATAAAAATACATTCTTACTTCTTTTAAGATTTCAACCAATTCTTCAGTTTCTGACTCCGCTAACACATTCGCAATTACTGCTGTGCATTTCTTGCGTTTGAGCGTTATGTCCTGGATAATTTTTGAATCCGGGGCAATCTTCAGCACCGGAATCAAGTGGTCTGTGACTTGAAACGCAACATTGTGATCGGAAATAAAAGCTGCTAATACCAATTCCGCCGTCTTAACTTGCGCTTCATGTTTTTTTTGTTTTGCACATTCGGATTGGGTGACCATGAAATGTGCATCCAATTTTTGCGTTGTTTTTCGCAGTTTCATGTTCTTCGTATGAAGGGCTGTCGCTGCATGTCTTTGTAACTCACTTTTACCGCAAACTAAAATCTTGTTACATGCGATGCACTTGCATTTATTTTTGCTGGTTGTTATTGGTTCTATCCAATTTTTAAATTCATTATCGCTCAACCACTTGAATGCAAAAACTTTTTTTTGAAGGATATTTAGTGTTCTTCGCACCTGGACTATTATCACTATCACTAGAACTTGACATGATGGACCTAACTTTCCACCACTAAAAAAACCGACAATGACGCCTGAAGCTATTTACCAAGCGTTTATAACCTCGGGCTCTTCGGGAATCTACCGAGTTTCAAATAAGGGAAAAAAATCCCCGCATGAAAAAACCCCCGCATCAAAAAAATCCCCGAATCAAATAATACCGGGCTTTGAAAGACATTTATAAATACTTACCGCTTTACCTTATAGTCTACTCAACGGTAGATGGCGCTGCAACTTTTGCAGATCTATGCAGATCACAACACATGTACTCTAATTCGCGCTATTCGGAGATTTTCGAAATGTTAAAGCTGTTAAAAAATACTTTTTGCTGTTTAGACGGTCACCGTCAGTCGAAAGTTAAAAATCCCTCTTTTTAAGGTATATTGTAAAATAATTCCCTTTATCCCGTTTTGTTTTAAATATCCCACGAAAGTGGGATAATCCCTCCCATATACCATCACTGCATCAAGTTTTAAAAGACTTTTTAGCTATGCACATTAATCAAAAAGGTCAACAAGATTGGGACGAATGGATCCCATATTTTCAAATGGCACACAATTTTTGGACTCATTCATCCACAGGCTTCTCGCCATACCTTTTTGTACATGGCCGAGACCCTGAATTACCAATGGATGATATTTTAAAACCACAATCAGTGAAATACAATGCGGACGAAAATTATGTGTCAGAATTAATGACAAAATTAAATGTTACCTTTAACTTAGTAAAAGAAAATTTAATGAAAGCAACAAAACAAAGGGAAGTTCAATATAATAAGAAAACAAAAGAAGTTAAATTACAAATAGGAGATTTGGTGTATTTATACGATCCTACGTCAAAAATAGGATTATCAAAAAAGTTAATGAAACCTTGGATAGGACCTTTTAGAATTATAGAACAAAAAGGCCCAGTAACTTTCAAAATTAAAGAATTATATAAAAATAAAGAACAAGTGGTGCACGCTAATAGGTTAAAGTTATGCAAAGGCTTTAACACAGATAAAATTTTAGAAATTCGACCAAATTCCGTACAATTTTCCCCGGACGAAGAAATTAATAATCCGTTAAACGACTGGGAGATAAGCGAGTCAGAGGTAAGTAGCGACGAAGAAAATTTCGACAATCCTACACCTAAAGACGTGAGCTTAAGATTATTACAAGGGTTAGACCAGTGTAGGGAAATACAAGACAGGTTAGACAAAGAAAAGAAAAAGAGAAACTGGAGATTAGAGGTAAATCGACAAACCAGAAATCTAGTTTCTCAAAATCAACAAGCCATCGACGATTGGCAAAATTTAGGATCTGTCAATCAAGGCGGACTACGTCAGTCATCCAGGATCCGTAAGAGATCCGAACGTTAAAAGATTAAAAGTCACTCAAAACTTAATTCCCTGTGTGGAAAACGGGGTTTAGAATATTTCCACCGCTTAGGAGTCTAGCGGGTCGTAAAAGGCGACCAATAGACGTCCAAAAATTAGGAACGAATAAGAAAAAGCATAAAGTAATAAATAAATATAAAGTACGATGTTAGTACTTCAGATCGTTAACAATGATAGAATAAAAATAAATAAACACTGGCCATAGTAAATTTTCAAGGCCAAGCTTAAGTGAAAAGCACTAATACAATAATATTAAAACAATTTTCTTATTCGGTACCAAAAACAATTAATAACTACTAACAATATTTTTAATAAAAGTAAATATCAGGGTACAGATACGTAAGGAAAATAATGGGAATTAATATTAAGTAGAAATAATAGTAATTTACGTAACAAGTATAGAAAGTGGAGCTTTTCAGTACGAGTGAGATGTTTCCGGAAGAGGCCGTTAGGCCGAGTCCGGAATTTCGAGACGAGTATGGAAAAGCCACTTTCATACGAGTTTCGTACAATATTTTTTCGTACACTAGCATACAAAACGGAATACTAAATTTATCCTCGTATATAGCAAATAAGTATAGTAATATTAATGTAATGTAATATTATATGTGTTGTAACTAAGGAAACGTACGGCAAAGTGCTACTTTGCCGTACGAATACCGCAAAATACTACTTTGCCGTACGAATACCGCAAAGTGCAACTTTCTGATTAATAAATTGTACGGTAAAGTAGCTCTTTCAATGCTAGTGTACGAAAAAAATATTTTAAAGCTTACTAACGCAATAGGAATAACAAGGAAATAGAATAATGGGAAATAATCATTTAAAACATTTTTAAACATAATTACTTTATTACTAATAATAAACAGCGAAGCTAAAAGGAGAAACAGTTAGTTTATCAAATATAAATAATTTTAATTTTCAATAGAATGATATACGATTAACCAAGGATCAAACATTTGTTTTGTTTCTCATTTGAGTTTCAGTGGGAATGGTTTAAATGAAAAATATGATTTTAATTAAGAATTATGAAATCTATAATTAAGTGTTAATATTTGCAAATTAATCTTTTTGCACTAATAATATGAATGCGAAGCTAAAAAGAGAAACGGTTGCTTAGGCAAATAAAAACCAATTTTAATTTTCAATATTATAACAAGTGAATATTTTTTTATTTTTATTTTTCAATGATTATCAACTTGTTTTATGTTTCTCATTAGAGTTTCAACGTTAATGGTTAAACCAAATATTTGATTTTAACTTATAAGATTTAAAGTGGGAATTAGAAACATTACTTATTCAAAATTCATATTACTGATAAGTTAACAAAAATGCTCATACCGTTGTTGACATTAATATCAAGTGATTAGTGCGCGTACAAGTTCGCGATTATAACATACAAAGGAACAAACCCAACAACATTGCATCAGTATCCAGCCAGGACATAGCCGAT
This sequence comes from Agriotes lineatus, assembly GCA_940337035.1. Lineage (NCBI taxonomy): Eukaryota > Metazoa > Arthropoda > Insecta > Coleoptera > Elateridae > Agriotes > Agriotes lineatus. The sequence goes on along the minus strand of OW679199.1, from coordinate 40,700,018 downwards.
TGCCCAAATCCACAGCAGGACTACAAGGAAAAATCATACAAAGGAATGAATTTAAGCAATATAAAGTTTACGCATTTTTGGTAGAGGTTACATAAAATATAACCCAGTATGGGATGCATTAAAGTTCCTTAAAAGTAGCCGAAGGTCAGAGAACCGCATTTAAGGCACCAGGAAAATACCCAAATGTGGGATGCATTTAAGGTTCTCAAGGGTAGCCGAAGGTCAGCGAACCGTTATTTAGGCACCAGGACAAGAAGAATAATGAAGCGTACAGAGATACGAAAATATAAGAATTTATAATGAAGTAATGTGAAAAATAATAATTAATGGTACCACTACAGCAATAAGAAGCGTAGTAGGTGAAGTAACCGAAGACGCCAAATGCGAATGAGGATCGTACAACGAAGACGATTACTCTTAGTCATAAGTTATAGTAACTGCAGCAACAAAAAGGAATGAGAAGGATTATTATGCTACAGTAAAATGGGAAGAAAAGTAAATTAGCTTAAATTCAGAAGTTTCATGCGAATATACAGCAGTTAATGTGTAAATTCCAGTTATGAAGAAATAGTATGGGATTACTACAAGACACCGCCTATGACAAAGGGCTCAGCTAATGTACCATGGAAAAGCAGAAGTAATATCGCAAATAACGAAACCAACGACTCAAACCTTAGTAATCAAAGAAGGAAGATATCATTTTTACCTCATCATTAAATAAAACCAACCACTTTCTACAGTTTTCCACCTTTAATTATCCTTTCCTCTGGAGGCCGTCATGCCTGCAACAATAGCCTCTGTTGCACCATCCTTTTCCTTTACCATTGGAAATAAATTCCAAACACAACCATAAATAAATAATAATTAATTAATAATAAAATCACAAATAAATATGACGAAGAAGATAGAAGAATAATACAATAATAATTAATAAATAGCTAATACAAATAAATAATAAATATTAATAATGAAGCCCGAAATAAATACAAAGAAGAGGTGCGAATAATAAAATAAAAATTATAAAGGCGACAACGCGAATGAAGAAGAGTAGAAAAATAGGATAATGCAGAGGAGGAAGTAAAGCAATTACCGGAAGGAAGACGGAGCCGAAAAACAGCAGCCTACAGCCGAAGGATGACACTCCACGTCAACATAACAGTGAAACGCGAAGTGCGGGAGTGTTTCAAAAGCAGAGTATTAAAACAAAATCAGTGGACAAATCATATTAAAAAAGAGTGTAGTGCGAAGTCAACTGCGTCACAAAGCAGAGCAATAAAAACAAGTGAGCGCAAAAACACGGTATGAAGCATAAAGACATTTGAGGAAAATGAATTAAGGATAATGGGTCAATATAATTAATTTTACATAGAAGTCGAACGTTTTTTTTTGTTTTGTTCGAAAAGCAGACATGTCCATAAGGACATGCCTACTTTTAAAAAGCGGGGAGTAATGTAACAATCCGCATTAAAATGCATATAATATAAGTGTCTAAAAATTCATTCAATTTAGAATAATTTCAAATGTAAATGAATATCAAGTTGAGATAGAAATTGCAAGCACCAGAACGCGATAAATTACATTTCCGGGAAATGAACAAACTCAAGTTCAGGTTACTAATGCAAACTTGCATAGTTGAAACAGTTTTTATGAGAACTGCACAATTGCATATTCATACAAACGTCTTTTGAAACAGAATAATGATTATGGCACAAAACGGTTAATGACGAAGTGTACGTCGGAAGTAAGCGAACCACAATTTTCAAAATTACTTGGTGGGATAATTAATGGAGGAACGGCAGTTAAGCGGCGGGAGCCCGGGGCTTGGCTCACGAGCGCGGCAAGTTTTTCTAAACGCCCCGAAATGCGTTACGCGTTGCATTTATGTAATAATGAAAACATTAATATATTCGACTCGAACTAAATTATGGTTGTGGTGCAGTGCCAATTTATGAAGAAGCGAAGTCGTCTCCTAAAATTAATAAATTTAAATCAATCTAAATGCCATGTGCAATATTCACGAATAAACGTCGACTTCGCGATTCCGAAATTAAATATAAATTTGTGTCCACCGACGCCGCTGAGACTCATCTATGTGCCAGGTTTGAATTTAAACGATTACTATTACTAACCCACGAAAGGTCTTGCAATATGTGTCTCAATTTGGGGAACTCCGTAAATTAATATATGTAATCTAGATCAGAAGCTTTTAATGACTTATATAGATCGTTGGGCGCCGTTTAGGGCTCAAGCGTAGGCTAAGAATTTTGATTTCCTATTAAGCGTACTCTACATGTTTTTGTCAACTGATTGGTATAATGATTTACCCCATGTTTTTATTCTTTTTAATATAAGTAGTTAAATAGCTTTCGACTTTTCTTTCATCCCCCCCATTTAATCACAAACGAACCTGTCTGCAACTACCACTAAATACAACGCAGATGTGGTCCGTTATACTACAATTCCATGAAAATTGAATACTCAATTGCTATTTACTTATTGTGAGGGTGGGTGTTGAATCCAGTGAAATAATATACAAAACCAAGGTTACATACACTTTTATTCTCCTTAGATAGTTACACACACAAAATGCAAAGTATGACCACATTGACGAGCAACTACTCTTATCTTAGGGCAAGATGCAGATAAGTTACACGGCAAAGCACACAAGGCAATCCGAGGTATAACATAAGGATTTGGATTGCCGTGATGTGCCATGCCTGCAGCTTATATGTAACAAATATTTTAATCTAAACGGCGATAAATTACTGCTAACGCCATCTCGTTTGTGATTGTCGCACTATTGCCGTGACGTTTAATGTCCGCTGCTTATATGCACGAATTGTCTTAGTTTTAACTGCGACAAACACCCGACAATGCCACCTCACTTGAGATTGCCGCACTAAAGTGGAGCGCGTACTACGGCGTGTTGTGTTTAGTGAGCGCTCACGGTGGTAGGTGGCACTGGTAGTGGCTTAGTTTGTTACATTATCAAATTACCTTACTCATTGTCTCAATTAATTTTCATTATTCATTTTAAAATTAACACCTAATCTTATCTAAACACCTCAAATTTTGATTGTAATAATCTTCCAAATTATCAATTTTATATTTTTATTTTGCAACTACTCTTAGTGTATCATAACAATATATATAATAAAAATAAATGTGTCTAGGTAGTGTTGGCCACATCCAATCAGATATGGAGGCGCAACATCAAACAGCAAACGTTATTTATCTTTACAGTAGTCACATAATTAATTTTTAAATTGTTTAATTGGAAGTGATAGATCAAAATCAGAAATATGTTTCATCAGTTCCTTAGGATTAAAGGAGCATTAGATGTATGATTTACCAGTGGTATATAAAACATTGGGGAGACTCGAATACTCCGAGGTGGAACTTTTAACTTTATATATGATAGTATATTACTGTCATCAATCAAATTATTCCAAATTTTGTAGCAACGCATAGCCAAATTTAACTTACGTCGACTTTCTAGACTTACGACTTTAAATTCACACCTTAAGTCTGCGGTTCGAACATAATTGTAGTCAGGGTATCGTTTATACTTTTTAAAATAAAGAAATCTCAGAAACTTCTTTTGAATTTTTTCTATTTCATTTGACTGATATATAAAAAGTGGATTCAAAATAACAGAGGCATATTCTAGTTGTGGTCTGACTAGTGTTTCATATAATTTTCTTATTGTGGCAATATTATTAAATTTATACGTTTCTCTCATAATAAATCCTAGAGTACGAAAGGCACCCGCAGTGGCGTAACTATGGGGGGGGGGGTGATATGGGTGTCGGAACACTCCCCAAAGGCTTTAGTCCAGTCAAATAGTGCTCAAAAAGGGCGAATAGGGGAAAGTTTTGGTGGAGTTTTGATATTTGGTTCCTATATGTTTTTTGGGTCGCTGTACACGAATATCAGCTTTGCCAACAAACATTTTGACCGGAAACACGTTTTTTTAAGCAAAAACGGTGTAAAAAACCGACTTTTTAGTATTTCTAAAATTACCCGAAGGCTATCCATTTTTCGGAAATGTCCAACCTATATGAAATGAAAGAAGATAAAATTTCCTACATTTTATATACTTAAGGTTTTTTTCTCGGACCAATCGTTCAGCCGCGAAAGCGCCGCGAAGTTATAGTCCAGCTAAATGGTAGAAAATAGGGGAAAGTTTTGGTAGAGTTTAGATATTTGGTTCCTATATGTTTTTTAGGTCGCTGTACACGAATATCAGGTTTGCCAACGAGAATTTTGACCAAAAACACATTTTTAAGCAAAAAACGGTGTAAAAACGAGATTTTCTTAGTTTCTCTAAAATTACTCGAAAAGTATCCAATTTCGTAATTGTCGAACCTATATCAAATGAAAGAGGATAAAATTTCCTACATTTTATGTACGTGAGGTTTTTTCTCCGATCAATCGTTCAGCGCGAGAGCACCGCGAAATTATAGTCCAGTCAAATGGTAGAAAATAGAGGAAAGTTTTGGAGTTTGATATTTGGCTCCTATATGTATTCTGGGTCGCTGTACGCGAATATCAGGTTTGCAACAGTTTATTTATGAAGACTCATTTCATATAGCTACCATTTTTGATTTACGAAAAATGAATAGTTTTCGAGTTACTTTGAAATAAACTGCTTTAACACCTAACTTCGCGGCGCTTTCACGGCTGAACGATTGATCGGAGAAAAAAACCTCTAGTACATAAAATGTAGGAAATTTTATCCTCTTTCATTTCATATAGGTTCAACAATTACGAAATTGGATACTTTTCGAGTAATTTTAGAAATACTAAAAAAATCGGTTTGTACACCGTTTTTGCTTAAAAAACGTGTTTTCGGTCAAAATTAATGTTCGCAAACCAGATATTCGTGTACAGCGACCTAAAAAACGTATAGGAACCAAATTTCCAAAATGTACAAAATCTTCCATATAACACAGCAATGAATGCGCTAGCTACGCGCAATTAAGACATGTTTCCCATCGTATTCAAGTTCCTGTGTCAACTACAACAGCTGAAACAGCGTACATATATCAAACAAGTAGAGACACTCACTGTTCCTTTGATGTAAAAATACCGATTTTGATGACCTTGAACGGCTCCTGTGGGGTACTTTCCGATAGTGCTAACAGATAGCGCCACTACTTTATCACATATGATTGGTAGCAGAGCCAGTAACTGTAGCAGAGCCAGTAACTGGCTCTGATTGGTAGAACTTGGTGCTGCCATCTGATAGTCAAGTTTAGAAATACCCCCCGAGTTACTGTCCCAGGCACTCTAGACAGGATTGAACATTTGGCAGGAGTGTCTCTACTTGTTTGATATACTCGTATCTATGCTGGCTAAAAGATCATTCTCCACATTAAAAATAATTAAGACTTACCTCCGAAATACAACATCGCAATATAGGCTGAATGGATTGGCAATGCTCTCCATTCACAGAAAACTGTAGGTGAACGCAGATGAAATTATAAACGAGTTAGCAAAAAAACCAAGAAAACTTGAATTACTACTATAAGTTGTATATACCCTTTTGGTTACTCTGAATATGGTTGAAACTCTGCTTCCTACTTTAATCTTTATTATTGCTTCCTTGTACAATTCCTGAATGGCCTTGATTACAGTGATATTTATATTTGTTTCGTGTAAGGCTTCCCATATTATCCTTGTTAGCATATAATTTCGGCTTAGACCGCGTAGTCTTTGTGGATAAACACCCAGCATTCTCTGGCTTAGTGATAGTAATTCCTGTATAGTTTTCACATACATTCCTGTATCTTTTTTATATATTGATGACATAAACTCAATCTTCATTCATTTGAAGTGGGTTTGCCAATAACAAATTAACTCTTGCATTTGAAATACTATGTTATAAACCACCTAATCAATCCTATAAGGTGTTTGGTGAAGAATTCGAACATGTTTTTAGACAGTTTTTTGTTGTTTATGGCAAAATGGTATGTGTTGGAGATTTTAATATTTATCTCTTACGATTTTATGCGCATGATACCATTTTCTTTAATTAATTACTTAAATATCAAATCTTCATCAAATGATAACAGAACCTACCGAAACCCAACAGAAAAAATCTATGTTAGATTTTATAATTGCTTCTGATATAACTATATCAGAGTCAGGGATAGGGGAAATGAAGTTTGCAGACCACGAAACAATTTACTGTATTCTAATATTTGAAAAAATTACCACTACACTGTGCACTCGAACAGTAAGAAGTTTTAAAACTTTTAACTTAGATTCTTTCTTAAAGAATCTTGTAAAGTGGCAGACTATTTTTGAGCTTGATAACATCAATAACAAGGTTGAATTTTTAAACTTTCATATTTTACCTACTCTTAATAACAATGCCCCCACTAAAACTATAAAAAAATTACAAATAGGACCCCGTGGATAACTAAAAACACTAAATTTCTAATAGGACTAAGGGATACGGCATATTCTAAATTAAAACAAACTAAAAATTCTACCCATTGGGATTACTATAAAATGTAGCGTAACCTCACTTAGAACCATTATAGTCTAGAAGTCTAGAACGTACCCCCTCACTCAATACACTAAATCAACAAACGCTGTAAAATAATTGTAGGTCAGGAAAAAATAATTGTAGGTCAGGAAAAAATAATATTTTTCCCAATAAAGTTCTCCATCTCTCGTTTATACTTAACGTACCCCCTGGAAATGTGTATATGGTTGACTTTCCCCATCTATAGATTGATAAAACTAAAGTTGCAGTATAACAAGTAGAAATCAAATGTATCAATAAATTATAGCAAGATCTAAAATGGACTAGCAGCAAAAACTCAACAATTGTAACCCTTCACCACATTTAACTCTTACCCCTTTTTCCCCCTTTAGGGCGGCATTTTGAAAACCCTTAAAATGATTTCTAAAGATTTTAAAAGGATACCTATATGCCAAATACGAAATGTTCTAACTTAACTAACACAGGTGACACGAAAGCTTCTATAATTCACCCCCGAATCCAGATTCGCACCTTTAGGGGCTGATTTGTGCAAAATCCTGAATTACGTTTTTAGACATTTGGGAACCTTTGACAGGCTACCATGAAGAAATGAATTGAGATAATTTTATGAAGTGGTTTGAAAACCTGCCATTAAAATATGTTTGTCTATATAGTGAAAGTGACTGGAATTTTAGTAGGTATTTTGTGAGAGCCTTCTGCAACATGCAAAGTGTTTAAGAAGTCGATTTTTCTGATTATTTACCACGCCCTATAATTATTACATTTACGAGCTAGAAAGATCGCCTTGCTGTTATCAAAACCAGAAAATATTTTGCTATAACTGGTATTATCGTAGTCTAAGACCTTACCAAAAAGAGGCACTTCTGTACAAAGCTGTATCGGATAAATTTGGCTTTAGGAACCTGTAGACCATTGCTGGCGTTGTCTATATTGAGATAGGAGAAGCGACAATAAGAAATGGAGAAGGACTTAAATCCCTGCGTATGAAATGTAATAATATCTAAACCCATTAAACTTTTTATAACACTTATTATTAATATTCATAGTCAAAACAATCTAAACTTTAATTTAATAATACGTGTATTATTGCAGACTGTTTCAGAAGAAAAACTTGTTTGAAATAAAGTCTGTATATAGGGTATTACGAAATTTGCGAATACGGACTGTACCACGTTATTCTACATTAATAACTGAACAAAAAATTCCTTTGCCATTTTTCGTCGAGATTCGTACTTTTTAAGCTACCACTATCTTAAAATTTTAGAATAATAAAAACAACATAGTTTTTAAATGTTAACTGTGTAATAAATTATTCTAAGATTAAAATAACAATTATTTAAAAAAAATACGAAAACGATTTACTTAATCACCTAATCTAACATTGCTCAAAATGGTCTCCGTTGGAAATTATGCATGTCACGAAACGTTGTTCTACTGCTCGAGTAGAATTTCTTAGCATTGCCTAGGTTGGGTACCGGTGCTCTGTACACCAACAATTTTAAATAGCCCCACAAAAAGAAATCACAAGGACTTAAATCTAGTGAACGAGGCGGCCAATTAATTGGGCCCTCTCTGCCAATCCAGCGTGCTAAGTAGGTATGATTAAGATACCTATTCTCGTACATGTATGCCTTTTTCATGTGCGCCCAACACATTATATTCAAACTTGACTCTCCATATACACATTTAAAAGCACTACTTATACTCTGATCTGCAGCCGCAACTAGGGTATCTACTCGTTTTACGAGAGATGATGAAATAATATCATAACCAGACGAATATCTATTTTTATGGTGGAGACACTTCTTTCAATTTCAAGTTTATTCGTTGCGTTTATAAAAAAGGAGTTTAAGTAATTTTTGTTTAATCTGCTCAGATACGTATCGATACGAGATAAGTTTGTGTTTCGACCAGCAGTGCTAACCATATTTATAAAATACCTATTGAATGCATTTTAGTTGCCATTTCAGTTGCCTTTTTTAGCACTTGTTATTTTAATTCTTGATGTAATCTGACTTTTCATGAAGTTGGCCTTAATTTAAGAGGGAAGCATAAGCTATGTAATTTTGTAATATTATCCATGAAGTGGCCGAAAAGAGCACTGAAGTCGATGTTATTGTTATAAATGGCATTCCAATTTTGTCCTGAGAGCAATTTCGAAATGTTGAAATATTTATCTCAGAGTAAGATCGCGACCAATACTATTTTTGTCAATTTCTTCGTTTCGACAGGTATTGATACACGTTGAGAATGGTGGTCGGACAGGCCGTTATAATAGACAATACTATGGACTGGCGCCGCCCTATCTCTATCTAAAAATAAGTAGTCTAAGCAGGTTTCAGACATCTCAGTAATTCTTGTGGGTACTGAGATAATATTTCTTAAATTGTACAAATGTAGTGTGTTTCTCAGTTTGACAGTATTTGTTCTAATTGAGTCGAGGTAGTTTATGTTACTGTCTCCTAGGCACACCATATCGTATGACTAGTACATGGTAACAGTGTGTAGCGAATTATCTAAGTTAACGATAAAGGTGCCCTTTGACCCCGAGGGGCTGTGGTAGTAACAAATTATAACAGTATTCAATTTAGAGAGTTCAATTGAAAAAAAAATTAAAAATATAGTCCTCCGGGAACTGCGAGGTTTGAATCCAATCCCTGCCCAACAAAATACAAAGACCACCATGTCCATAGTTAAGTTCACCGGTCGTTGTCTCATGCTGGTGATGTGTTCGCCTGTCATAAATACCCACAAAATCTGTTAGGGTGGTGAGCTGGCGTACACCTGCATTAAACCCATTGGCTAATGAACGCTAACTTTTACTTTAAAAAATATATTGCATAAAATGCCTGCAGCTCATTAGGGAATATATTGTATTGGGTCTTATGACGTATTGTGTACTATTATAATTTATTTAAATAAAAAAGTTTAATATTTTCATTACGTGTAGGCCCTATATGATATTATTATTAGAATAATAAATGACTATCTCATCTCAAAGGGTTGGGTTTCTACATTATAGCAAATATTATCTTGATTTAAAATTGTAAATGCTTTGAACAATGCTTATTTAACCATTGGAACCGCTACAATATTGGATATTTTTTACTAATGGGTACTAAATTCAAATATGGCGATCCAATCTCACAATTTCGCAAAACAAGTACGCTTTCCTTCAACAAATTATGCGTGATTACGTAATTAAAGCGTTGCCTAGGTGATAACAATAGCAGTAAGTAAATGTACGTCACAAACAAAAAACACTCACATGACGCGTCTGCCGGAAGTACACAAAAAACCGACGCCACTTGCAAATCACCAAATTTAATCTTCTACGATAAACTTTGCTGACCTTTATGTTGCTTTTACCATGGAAACTAGGGCTTAACTCCCCCAGCAAGTCCCACGATGCCTAGGCCCCTCTTTCTCCATTGGCCGGCAGATACAAACCGCTGATTGTTGCAGAACGACTCCTGTAGCGCGACCGCTCCAAAAACGCCTCCAATTCAGCCTTTGTCTCGCACCTTTCGCTCCAACTATTTCCCACAAACCTCGTACACAATCTTGACAAACCAGCTAACACTCGATACACAAATCAAAAACTTGTTATAAACCTCTGCAGAGGTGCTATGAATTAATGCAACCTACTACAGCGTACTCAAAGTATATAGAATTAATTTCAAATACACTAAATTGGAAAAAAATATTATTTATTGGGGAAACCAAAATTAACACCACTTCACAGCTTGGCTTTCTTTTTCCAATTGTTCGTTTGTTTTCGATCTCACATTGTTTTACATTATTTCCAAGACTACTCTGATTACATTTTGTTGTTCAAATCAAGGCTAACACTATTTTGAATGCCGTTTTACAAATTATTATCAAGGCCAATCATATTTTATACAATTTGCAAAAATGAAGCTAGCACATTTCTGCAACATTTTATAAAATATTATTTGGTAGACTTGAAATATTATTAATTGCTATTATAAACATAAAGGTTTAAAATTTATTCAGAGAAATATATAACGCCTAGGCAGGCAATATATAAAAAATGGTCTTAAGAGATGCATTTGATAAACTACCTATCTTTGTTAAACATTATATAAACTGCCTAGCCATTATATAAAATGATTGATTTATACACGTTGCCTGTAAAATATATTATTTATATGTGGATGATACGCAAATACAACATAATTTTAAGTTAAATGACTCGGATGAGGCAATATCACAGATAAATCTAGATCTTAATTTTTTTTCAGTATTCTGAACAAAACGGATTAAGTATTATTATTAACAAATACCAGGTCGTGGTATTAGGAAAAGCTAAAATCATGGATGCTTTTCGTGATAATATTAACGTTAATATTCACGACACGGTTTTGAAAGATTCGTTTACAAATCTTGGACTGGTCATAGGCAAAAATTTAAGGTTCAAAAACATACTTCAAGAAATTTAGAAATAAACTATTCAATTATTTGATATTTTATAATATGTATAAACTCGTTCATCTGGAAAGACTTAATATGGTTGCCTCATACAATTTTGAATTTTGAATAAGAAACTGGATTCAGTAAAAATATAAGTAAAAGAAAATTCCTGAATAGATAACTTTTTACTTCATACAAATTATTATCACAATTTACAATTATAGAAATATATCGAACTACAGCCATTTACAAACGTATACCGTAATTATTTCTTTTTCTGAATTCATTTGACGATTTAATCATCTTATTTTCCCTCTCCCAGAGGATCATCGATCCATGGATAAACAGCAGGGCATTCTGGTGCGCAGTGACTCATCCAACGTTCTTCATTTTCTCCTTTCTTCAAATGGCATATAAGCGCCGTACATGTGTTACTTCGCACAGGTTGACAAGAAGGCCAGGAATTTTTTTAATTTTCTACAGTAGATGGATTCTGCACCCATTGTAGTGCTCGTTGCACAGACACCTTCGAACAACGTCGATTAGTTTTCACAACGCAACTAAGTTTTTAAGCACAGGCTTACCAGATATACATCTTTCACTCCTTGCAAGTAGTCCAAGAACCTCTTATACGCAGCAAAGTGGACCGGAGTCCTGTTAAACCAAGCGGCGTGAACGTAGAAGCCAAAAGGAGATCGAGTGCCATTGTAGTGGCGGTCGAAGTTTCCTATCATCCAGTTTACAAGTTCATCCTCATCTGTTGGTCTAAAAGAGTAACCGTAAACTTATTGTGGAACGTAGAAGCAGCTTGAAATGTCTTACGTTACCCTACAGGAATCAACCATAGCACAAGTTTGGTTCTCTATATCTGTCCAATCTACCATGGGAACAACCCATACTCCTGGAATGGCAGCCGTAGGACAAGGTGGTAGTGAGCAGTCCTGGAAACTTTTGTAGTCGAGAGTGTAAGGAAACAGTCCTGAATTGAGGTAAGTTTGGGTCGGCCAGCTGGCATCATATTTTAGACCGTAATTTTTGATCATTGTGAAACTGCTATCCCCTTTACATAAAAAACATTTTAAAATTAGTATCTACATAGTAAAGCCATTATCGTATAAAAGTTGCAGCCAAAAGCTACCTTTAACATCAAATATGTGGATTCGTTTTTCAGATTGAAACAGATATTTAAAAGAATGGATGATAAACTGCGTTTCCGCAGGAACCCATGGTTCGATTGAATTGAAATGTTTCAGAGAAATGTGAAATTGTACACTCTAGGGCACTGTAGGTCGTTTTTTGTTATAATTTTGTTCTGAAGAAATTAAATTTTTTTTCTTTGTATTTTTTTTTAGAAATTGCGCACAGTGCCATTATAATGAATGTCCGAAATATACCGATATATTTTTTAAATTTAAATATTTATTTTTCCAATAGGTATCGAGGTTTTAAGATTTTTCTATCTGGTGGAAAAAGCGAACAATAAAAGGGTAATTACAGCAAGATGATTTTCTAATTCAGTTAATAATTATTGAAATGGCCTAAAATTATTATAAACATTTATTTAGCTAGCACAAATTCAGAAAAGCAATTCCAGAATTACAGAAATACTGCTCTACCAACAAGGTAGTAGCAACTGTAATCAGTGCAATATTTCTAACATTATTAAACGTCAAAATTTGGTAGTTAAAGGTAGATACTGCTGAAATGATTGTACTATCCAAAAAACTCAAACAATGTATTCATTTTAAAATGATAATGAATATAGTGTCTCCTATAGTCCGAAAAATATATTGCCGTGTTTATATTCAAAGAAATTTAGTGGACCTATATGCACTGTCTATTATCCTTACTTTTTAATGCGTAGTTTCAGTAATATTACAATGATGACAGCTGCGTGGATACTAACAGAGACCATATCGAAACTATCTAAGCTATGTATCTAAATTTAGACGTTATTCGCAATTTTTATTTTATGGCTTTTGAACAAATGACTAATACAAATTTGCACTTACCAGAAAGCTGAAGAAAGGGTATACGTATGCCCTGCATCTCGTTCTTGGGAATTTGAGCAAAGTGACTGATCAAGGTTGCTTGGTCTGCGAATTCTCTCCTGTGTTCGTCCTCTGTTAAGTTTTTCCAGACATCAATAGGTGTCCTGTGAGTGATGGAATGCAGGGCGATTTCGTGACCACGTGCCCACAAGCTGTGTATCTTCAAGTTACAAATATTAGTAGCTTCGAAAACCTTTTAAAATCGATACTTACAACGCTGTAGTCGGTGTAGTCGTGGGTCACGAAGTAGGTGCTGCCTACAGGGCAACCATCTGGGTTTTTCCTGCCATCAAAAGCTTCATTGTAGTACTGGGAGTTTGCAACGCCAACAGCATCGTCAAACGTTAGAAGGACAATCTGAAAACGTGAAAAATGGCATTAGATTAATTTTCTTCCCATTTGCTTTTTTCTTGCATGAGCATTGTGTACGACTTGTTTTGAAATTATTTAACAAGCAAATATTTATTAATGATATTATTAAGAGCTTGTTAGAGTCCTCTTCATTTTGTTTCGTTTCTTGACACTGGCTATATTCTTTTGAAGAATGGATCGAAAGGGTACAATAAATTGTGAAAAATTATAACTGTAAGTTTAGTCAAAAAATGCCAACAGCATCGTCAAACGTTAGAAGGACAATCTGAAAACGTGAAAAATGCCATTCGATGCATTTTCTTTCCTATTGCTTCGTTCTTACATGATCATTGTGTAAAGTCTACACATTACCCTTTTTCTGTGACGTCAGAAATAACAAAACATAGCGTTTAAAACGTATGTCTAATATTGCATTGAAATTCAAAAAAATCATTTAGATCGCAGGTACTACACTTTAGAAAGGATTTGACATATACCTAACCTTTAATGTAAGGGATGCTCTAAATAGCACATTATGCAAACCAAGACATTCTTGACCTATGTAATCCGACGTTTCTTTTTTTCGAAGAAGTCCTTAACGCTTAAAATAAGATTTTAGGCTTGCTCGCTTGCTTGCTATTGTGTGTTATTTTACTGTCATTTTGGACAAATGTCACACTGACAGTATTATAAAACAAGCCATACTTAATGCGGACCTGAACACAAACTGCAGATTTTTTGTTTCGTCCAGTTCCTTATAGTTAAATAAAGAGAGAAAATTGTTACGTCACAGCAAAAGGGTAATGTGTAGACCTTACAACTTGTTTTGAAATTATTTAGCAAGCAAATATTTATTAATGATATTATTAAGAGCTTGTTAGAGTCCTCTTCATTTTATTTTGTTTCTTGACACTGCCGATATTCTTTTGAAGAATGGATCGAAAGGGTACAATAAATTGTGAAAAATTATAACAGTCCATTCAGTCAAGTGGGGACAATATATTACATGCAATTTATCGGAATTTTTCGTAAACATGAAGTATACTATGACATACCATCGATGGTTAGATCATCTATCAACGGATTGACCATGAATGAACCTTATCAAAATCTATTGTAACAATAATTGTTTCAAGTATAATAAAATTGTTTTAACAATATTACAAGAGATTCGAATTAGAGCAAGTTATTCATATGATTAAAATTATAATTGGCAGTTGCAAAAAATTGCGGCTAGCTGTTATGATCATTAGCCGATGTCGCATAAACCCCGATTTTTACTTTATTTTATCTACTAACAGTGGGACAGTCTAATGGAAAATGGCAAAGAACATTTGCGTTGTACTTACACTCATTTGATATTACAGTTCTGTCCCAAAAAATACAACTAAAACCTGAGCCAAGTTTCGTATAGTTGCTATTAACTAGTTTGAAAATAAAAATAACCACTTTTTATTAGGTGTTACAAGTTTACTTTTAACATATTTTAGAACAACACCGACATAAAGATATTATCATCCGAGAAGAAGAAGAAAAGTTACATTCATGTCAAATAATAACGTACGAAAGAAATTGACGGAGAGTTCCTTATATTAATGTGGAGATATGTACATTACAAATTGTAAATGGTTTGAAAAATCTCACAATAAATAATAAATTGTGAAGGTAGACCATCAGTGAACCTGGATATCAACTGGAGAAGTTCAAACTACTTATAAGTTGGACATATGGCAGTGCGTAACGAAACTAAGACAAGGAGAATAACGAAGTGGAGATCGTTAAGAGGGAAACGTAATATTGAAAGACAAAAAATGAAATGGGTAAGAGGGAAGTTGTGAAGTAGAAAAGCTAATAAAAGAACAACGTGGAAGGAAAAAAGGGAAGTCTTATCCTTGTATATACTATATTAAGGGTTATTTAGGATGATATAAAGGGATACGGAAAGTTCGTTCCCCACATTTCGTTCCCAGGATATTTCGTCTCCCCACATCTCGTACCCGGAAACTTCGTTAGCGAGCGAGCTCAATTTGTCTCCTAGATTACAGGGCGTTAAAAAACGAGTGTAGCGATCGGAATACAGTTCGAAAATGAAAGATATTTAATTAATTTATTTATGATAAGAACAAAATAAATTGTATTTATTAAAAATGACGGTTTAATCGAAGTACGTATCTTCCTGATATTTTTTATAGAGCCATAATTTCTCATTCTGAACAACTTTTCTTAGTAATATTTTGCGGTATCATGAACAAAAGGGGTAGTTTACCTGAAAAGAAAATAATTTTTGCTTTAACTGTCAAGGCCGACTTGTTTTTGAAAAACTGGAAATTTTCTTAAAATTCTCTACAAACCAAGCAGGAATTATAATTCCTATAACATTTTTATGTAAAACCAAAGAGCATATGTTCTTTGGTAAAACTAAAAAAAAATTAGTTCTCTCTTGTAAACTCAATCCGGGGACATACTGTATATAGTTCTTATCAGTTTATTATAATAAATAAATTAATTAAAATGTATTTCATTTTTCCAACTGCATTCCGATCGCTGTACTCGTTTTTCAACACCTTGTAATCTAGGAGACAAATTGAGCTCGCTCAGGAACAAAGTTTCCGGGTACGAGATGTGGGGAGACGAAATATTCCCGGAACGAAATGTGGGGTACGAACTTTCCGCAAACCGATATAAAGCTGTCTTACCTGTGGTATTTGCGACGGATTCAAATCTTTTGGTGGAACAGTCGAAGGGCAGAGGCAGTGGGGCAGTTTGTATGCATTTGCATCACAATCTTCAGCAATTTCCAATGGGCCATAGCCATTTCTGGGTGCTGCCAAGGCAGACGCAACCAACACTGTAATAAGTAGTAACCGCATCTAGAAATATACAAAATTACACCACTGCAGTTGAAGAGTCTTATCTCCTTACATTTTTATGTCGATTAATGGATGGTTAAATAATTGTTGCTTTTATATGGTTTCTTTCCCACGTCGAATACCTGAAGTGGTTGGCAATAGATACAGTATTTTCCTCAATTCATTTAATATATTTATAATTGATATGGCGATAAGAGGCGACTTATAGAACATGTTAGTGCGTTTATGTTATTTTTATCATACGACTTTCCTGATCCTTACACACACCTGTCATATGACTGATATCATCCAATGAGAACCGTGCATTTTTTGAAAATCCACCAATACCCAACTGATTACCTGATAAGCGCCCTTGGGCTGCTTATCAAGCGATAAGCGCTCTAGTGGTGATGATCGACCCCGTATGGTGTCATAATTAGAAATAGAAATGCAAGAAACAAGCAACTTGAGCTTTTTGGCATTATTAGATCTATTTTAAATCATAATTCATATATGGGTTTTGTGTAATAATGTTCAAAATATAAACGCGGCCAACACACTTACATAATATAATTTTACCCGTGCCAAAAGTCATCGTGCTGGTTGCCCATAGAAAACTTCCCTCCAGACAGTTTTCATTGCAACCAGCATTCGACCCTTGATGTATTACTAATCATAATTGTGCACCATATCACAAGTACTGGGATGATTACATGTATACATTGCGTTGTTTGTTTAAGCGAGACTTAAGTGAAGCTTAGAGGCTTTGCAGGGACTACAACTTCTTTTACTGCTGCAGGTTTTGTGTGCAACGTTGTTGGCTTTAGCCTAGTTTAGAACTTTTGCGTATTTTATATAATCAAGTTTTATCAGAAATGAACACACTCATAAAAGCCACAGAAAATACGTACAAAATAGTCAAAAATATCTTAATATTTCTAATAATATGGAAACAGTAAAATAAAACACATAGTAACGCGAATTACATTCATTCGCAAAGAGAAATAACATCGCAGTCGGTGAGATTCGAACCTGCGCTTCCATGAGAATCCAATGGCTTTTCAGACACTTTAACTGTTCACCTAAGAACTTGCACCTAACGTACTTATCGCTGCGTTATGAAGTACACCGTGACGACAGATCGAAATATTGCTGATCGCGGACGAATTGCTGCCGATCGTTGACGATGAAAAGCCGACAGACGCAGACACGCAAACACATCACGCGTTTCTACAGGGTGTTCTTTTTTCCCCCATTTTTTTGTAGATAGTAAATATCGTTCTGATCAAACAATTGTATATAGACGTATACTTTTTTTTACTCCTTAAGTTACAGTATGTTACAAAATAAATAATGTAATAAAACAAACAAAAAGTTTACAAAAAGGGAGTAATAGTTCTAATGGATGTAAAATTAAAGCAAACACATTATACTAATTGTTCAAAATGACCTACACCAATTACTATGCATTTCTGGAAGCGGGTCACGATGGCTTCTTTAACATGATTTAGCATTTCGACGTTATTCTTTATTATATAGAAAGCATTTTCAATGCGTTTTAACAATTCGTGTCGGGTGCCCACCGGTGTTTTGTATAAGTACTTCCGATTTCAAATAGCCCCAAATATGAAAATCCAATAGTGTAATATCTGGCGAGCGAGGTGGCATGAAACAGATCCACTACGGCCAGTCCAATGCTGGTTGTAATGGATGTTTAACCAGTCTCTCACCAATCAGCCATAATGAGCTGGAGCACCATCTAGCTAAAACCATCCACGTTGATTTTATTATTTTAAAATTGCTGTAACTTATTAAGGAGTCGAAAAACGGTATAAGTTTATATTATATTTTCTGATCAGAATAACATTTACTATCTACAAAAAAATTACGGGAAAAACTAGGACACTCTGTACATAAGGATTGAAATTACTTTAAGAGTTTGTATATAATATTTAGGTAAGAGCTGAACCAACGCAAATGTCGGCTGCCATCTTTGTTTTACTTAAAATAAATGATAGCGTACAAGGCTAGAGTTGTCTTTCTTAGTATATGTCACCTAGATGAATGTAATCACATTGTCAAAAAATGGTAATTTTAAAGCGTTTACTAAAATTATACCCGTAGGTATCTATCGTTTGCCGATTGGTAGTAGCTGATTTCGCGGTAAACGGATCGAGTTGAGTAATTTACGAACGATTTTTTGTTGGTGTATTGAACAAAATAACATCGGAATACAATCCATTCCTTCGTTGTCTCAACTCTTTTATTCATTCATTCAGTATCTTTAGCCTCTTTTACCTTTTGGTATCGATGACTAATTATATCAAAGATTAATTCATACATAGGAACTCTAAATTCTGTCTCTGAGCGTCTTGTTCTGTACACAGCTCATAATTTCAATTGTTTTCCCAAATATCCGCCCTGTTTTTTGTTAGGGTGTCTTGATGTTAATTTGACGTATCTGCCATTTAACAGGGTACAGACACAGTCAATTAATTATTGTCACGTTGAAACTACTTTTTAATTAATATATGCGTAAAACGTGCCAGAAGAAAATTAGCAGAAGATTTTTTATTGTATTACTTATATTAAAGAAAACTATGTTATGCCCCACATTTTTGTATCTGCTTAATGTAAAAGTGCTGAGTATTAGGATGTACAAATTGTAATTCTACGTAGATACTACTGGCCGATGTTTTTTATTGACTTTTTCGCATATAAGTGCCTATGGAGCAACCCAAGAGCCAAGAGGTCGTGGATTGCTACAAGTGATTAGATTCAGAACACTTTAGAAAGAGTATATTTTTCTTTAACTTATGTCATTTTAGTATATGAACTAAAATACAAAACGTAAGTACAATGTAAATAAAATAAAACGAATTCGAATTAATAGCCGTAGGTCAAGCACCTTAGGGGATCTGCGACCGTGGCGCTTGCCAAGAAAGACAGTTCTCTGGTCGGCGGCCCTCGATGACTGCGCTTCGTTACGGAACGAACGGAAACTATAATGTTAAATAGTAGCGCGAGTCTGTTTGTTTACAATCGGAGTGAACACGTGCAACTTAATAATTAATTAGCTGTATTCTTTAGATCGAATAACTACATTAAGGTCAAATTTGATTGATTTTGGGAGTCCTTTACTGTAGGGAGGCCTACTTTAAATTTATTGCTGAAGTCAAGAAAGTGGAAAAAAGTTTCGTCTGCTTTGAAATAATTTAGCACTATATAATTGGTTGCGAACATTACTCCTTACAAGCCTTAAGGCGGCTTATGAGACAAAATCATAAAACACAATAATTTTAATAAAGGGAGTACATATTATTAGCATGTCAACAGAACATGGTTCCTTATATATAAACACGTGTTGAGCCTGTTTGGGTCTGTCACGTTTTTATCGTTGCCGGTCTGGCGCCGTTTGTCCACTTCCTTGCTCAGCGCATAATTAAGACGTTTGCCTACAAATCAGATTCCCTCTGGGAACACGGGTTCGAATTCCACCGAGTGCGTTAATCGTTTTCTTTGTGAATTAATGTAATTCGCATTACTAAGTGTTCCCTTTTACTATTTCAAAGTTCTTAGAGACAAACAAAATAATAGAAATTGGAATAAAAAACAAAACGCAATTCAAAATAATAAGTTCATATTATTATGCTTACTAACATATGAACACAAACCATAAATATTAATAATACTTATAGGTATTTGAAAAATTGTTTACCTATCACCCCACCTTAAGAGTTTAATGTATTGGTATTTATTTTAGCTACAAATTTTTCTTGCTTTCTGTGTTTCAAATTTTGAAATATATGGTTCAAATGAGATCATTTGTGAGAGACCTCTCTATATATGTTACGTAAGACTGTATGAGATACACTGTCTTGACATATACACTCACCGGCACGAAAAACGGAGCACTTGCATTTTTTGATTAGATTTAAAATTGTATTATAACATGTATAATAAATGTATAATAATAAATGTAATAATAAAACATCACAAAGGGATACAATTTTAAATCTAATCAAAAAATGCAAGTGCTCCGTTTTTCGTGCCGGTGAGTGTAGTTGACTTTAGAAACTTCGTCATTAGTTATAATTTAGAAAATGGTATTTACCATGGAATGTAATGTGTCGACCACGTTGAGCGCAATTCTCATTATTATAATTAGCATTAATTAGGGTAAAATCATTAATTTACAAATTAATTTGTCGGTAAAATTACAAATTATTGATTTGTTTTTTTATTGGTATGAAAGGCATATTATCTTAAACAAAAAAATTTGTATTGCCATCCAGAGAGGCAACGCAGCTAGTGTGCTGGGCACAGCACCATCTTCAGCTTCATTTAATGAAGTGTATTACCGTCATTAATGTTTCACTTTATCTAATGTATTTCATTTGTAATTGTTTTGTAATATAATTATATTGTATTAACGATTAGAAATTGTTAAATATACACACAATTAATATTTGAAAGGAATTATTTTTCCCAGTGCCATTTTGGCGCCCCTTGCCGCTTGCGCCTGTACTCGGCCTATACCTAGTTACGGTCCTGCTCAGTGCGTCCTTACGTTTGGTGCCGAATAACCAAATTATTTTAACTGAAATGTTTTGGTGCAACTGATATGTTGTAATTGATTGCAGTTAAGAAGACAGGAAGGCCAAGAAAAAGATGGTTGGACGCTGTAGAAGAAGACGTGAGACAGTTAGGAATTACAAACTGGGCCAAAGAAGCGAGAGACAGAAAGAAATGGAGGGATATAACCAAACAAGCTCTGGGCCTATATGGCCCGTAATGCTATTATATATATATAGCCTTCTAATAAATGTCCATATTTTTAAAAATTCCTTATTGAACAAACTAAATTATTGTTAGTCAGTACCGTTTACGAAAATAATATTGTTTTGCAACAAAATATAGATAGATAATTAGTAGACGAATTTGAAAACATCAATTACTATTATAAATGAGAGACGACTGCTACACTAATGATCCTTATCTGTATTTAGTATCAGCTACAGAATTTCGCCCATTGTTTTGCAGGTACGTATGCGAAGTTAACCTGGTTATGACTAAGCAACTAAACTGTACAAGGCGATCTTGCAAATTGAAATAACGATCACCCTAACAAAATCAAGATATAAATTTGCCCATTCATCGTCGATTTGATCAAAATTTTAGTAATTGTATATTACACACTACAAAGAGAAAGAATAATTGAATGTAAATATTTGTAGAAATAATAAAAATATGTTGTTCTTCATTTAAACTTTTTTAATTCAGTAGTGAATTAAACTTTTTTAATTCACACTTTTATTTCACTTGTGAATAATAGAATAAAAGGTTGTTATGGAGTTAATAATGTCACTTTAAATTGTCAAAATTGAAAAACAATTTTGAAAGTGCTTGATAGTAGTAATTAAATTACAGGAAAAAGGATAAACTTGTAAAAATGTACAGTTAAAAGAACCTCAAATAATTATGTATTTTAGGAAAAAAAGCGAACTTTTGCTACAGTTGATGAAAACTATACAGATTAGAAGTAGAAAATAATGTAAAAGACATGGATTCTGAAACTTATGAAAAAAATCCAAAAAATTCTTACAAAATCTCAGTAACTACAACAAAGAACAAATTTTGAACGAAACAATTTTGCAATCAAACAACGATTTTTGGAAAACCGAGAGAAAAAACACCTGACTGCTTCAAATTTCGGCAGAACATGTAAGCTTAGAAGAAGCACATCGATTGCTAAAAGTGTAGAAAATTTATTGTATAGCACATTCAAAGGAAATACTGCTACAAATTTCGGTCTACAAAGCGAAGATACAGCTATTTCGGCGTTTGAAAATCAATATTCAAATCAGGTAAGAAAGAGTGGTCTAATAATTGATAAAATCTATGAAGTTTTAGGTTGTTCCCCCAATGGATTAATTGACCATGATGCTTTAATCGAAATTAAAATTTCAGAAAAAAGCGGGAACCTTTCTCCACTTGAAGCAGTAATTAAAAAAATTATTATTGTACAGTAAATGACGAAATTGGCACGATCAGCTTAAAACGTAATCATAATTATTATTCTCAAGTTCAGGGGCTGCTGCATATTTCGGAACGAAATTTGTGTTAGCTTTTACACTAAGGGCTACATGCCGAAGAGATTAAAAGGTACTTAGTAAATGTATATTTCCGTATAGCATATAGTTACTTGTAATTTATCATTTGTGAAATTTAAAAAATGGGCCTAGTAGGTTATTATATTTTTTTTATTTCAGGGATAGCAATTTCTGGAAGAAAAATTAGGAAAAAAAAAATGTGCGAATTTTACTTGCACTCTCTGTTTCCTGAATTAGTTGACTCACGAAGATGTCGTCAACAAAGTATACGTGATATGAGCCCACTAGATGCAAAACTCTGCGTTTACACTCTTAGTAAATTTGTGCTAGAGGCAATAGTAATTTACGTTACGAGACCGGAGCATAGTGTTTTGCAGGTCTCCCCAATCTACTTGGTTCAACCATAACGTAAGTTATTATTGCCTCTAGCACAAATTTACTAAGAGTGTAAACGCAGAGTTTTGCATCTAGTGGGCTCATATATATAAAACTAATTAAAATGTCAACACTGTTTAGAGATATAGGTATTTGTTATTTGTTATATTATTATTATATTATATTATTATTTATTATGATGTTTTAATAACGAGTATGATTATTAATATATGTAATTTAGGCAATGTATCCATTTTTATTTTAACTTTGTTTTCTGTTATTGTTTTGATATTATAAAACCAATATATTCGTTTTATCACCACTACCATTATGTACGTTGTTTTTAATCCGAAAAATTGATTTTCTGCACCTAAGGTATTAATAAAATTTTCAACCCTACTAGTAGGAAATAAAAACTATTCGTTGTCAAAAGTGACAGTTTCAAAGGCTACCTGATTTTCGCGGATATTCTAAACCAAGCACTGCTGTCAAACGTTTTACATTATTATCAATATAAAAATGGAAAACTAAAAATCAATATGCTAGTAGTGTAAAAAATAATATATGAACCCCAGTTGAGAAGACTATCATATCCTTGCACTTGTTTTGGTTAATTGTATTTTGATCACCATTGAATATGTTGTAGCTGCAACTCTTCTAGAATAAGCTCTAAACAGTTAAAACAAACTTACATATGAATCTATAATTTTATTATTGTTTTCATGAATTTAGAAATAGAAGCTGAAGTGATTATTTAAAAATAAGTAACTTATTGCTTTTTATTGAAAATATGAGCCATTCACAAAAACAAAAGACTAATTCTGTTTTGGCGGACAATTTCCGTAAATTTCAAATTTCTATACAGGTAGCCGATTTCTACTAATAAAATAAGAAGTTTCCCGTCAACAAATGTCATACAATGTTGGTTAAAAAAATATAAGTTTTCGATACACTATTACAGAAAATAATTAATTTTGTCATGTCGGCTATACCGAACGGTTACTAAACTTCGTTTTACATAAACTAATCCCTGTAAGTTGTATATCAGGTAAAGCAAATAACCTGTCAATCACTTGTAATCCTCAGGTCAGAGATTGTCATTTGGGTTGCCTGAATTTCGACGAAACCACCTCCATGTCAAATACTGAATCTACGATTTTGCGTTATGTTTGCTCACGATTCTAATTGTAAATAATTATTTAAGAAAAATCTCTCGTCACCAATTTATTCTAAATTGAAATCAAAGTTTTACATCGAGAAAAAAATTTTGAATTTGTTAGCGTAATTTTGATATATCAACAAAGCATTAAAAAATAATTAATCTAAATTTACGGTTATTTAATAAATATAGGAGAAAATCCTCCCGTAGTATCAATTCTATTGAAATTACCAACATACTAAAGCAAAGAGAAATTTTCTAAATGAAATCCTATTCTTGTAATCGTGAACAATAGTTTAGCAATTATCGGCTCTGATTTACAGTTCGCCGCATTTGTCCTAAGAAGCCTTAAAGGTATTTTTTCATCATATGTCGATTTGTTTTTGGCTGGTCTACCATAATTGTATTTATGTCCGACTGTTCCATAAACACTTCATTATAGCATTATTTGGCGTCTATAAAGTGCCATTGTATGGGATAGTTTATAAAGTAAAGTAAAATGGCCGCCTGTAAATGGCAATAGTTATGATCAAAATAAAGGCTATCATTTTATGTAAATCAGGAAAAGATTGCATTAACTGAAAATTTAACAAATAAGAAAAAAGAATAGTTATTCTTGATATTGTTAACCTTAGAAAAAACACATTTCGAAAATATCAATTTTTTTAATTAGCAATCTGAATTTTCTGATGTGTCAAATATAAATGTTAATATTGTAGGTGAAAGAAAATCTTCTGCAGTGTGTATCGAATAAAAAGCTTTGTACTTCATCTGTTCACGTGTCATAGTGATAACATTATGAGCGTCAGTTTGAATGCCACACTGACATACTTTATGGGATCCATTACTATAAATCATTATAGTACCTACTCAGTATCATAATAGAATCAGAACAAATCAATTCAAAAACTTTTAATTTTTTTTTTTGCAATTTACTAATTCGTTACTAACATTACTAACGAAATGCTTAATAAAGCATCCTCCTGTTTTCATTTTATATGTATTTTTTAAATTTTTATCTTCAATTATCTTATTCATTTTTGCGAGCAGGTAAAGTTTGCTAACTATTCGGATCGTAATTAATCATTATGGCACAAGTAGTGTTATCAGACGACGCGTCACGACTGTAGATAGTTCCATAGTACTTCAAATTCAGTACAGGGTCTTATGCAGAACGACGTTGCCACATTTCAGAACAAATCTCCTTGGAAGTTAATACGCATCTGTCAATTATAGATAAATTAATCATTACGATTTTATGATTTAATATAAAAAATCAGAAAGCAAAACATTGTCGCTAGAAGTTATTTTATTTTATTAAGTATTTTTACAATTCAATAAATTAAGAGAATTTGCTGCATGATTTACTTGAAGAGTAAAATTGGAAAAATTTTAAGAGGCACCTACACCGTCCACGACAGTTGATTACTCTCACCCTACGAATGTGATAAATACCACTGTTTTTGGTCAAATTAGCAGCTATATATAAAGTTAGATTCGATTATTTAAAAAATGTTGGATATGATAAATTACTCTCACAAATTATATTCACTTTTAAAATGAACAAAACAAGCGGCAAAACAAGTATGAGATTATCCACATTTGCAATGACGGAGATTACATAATAAACTGCAAGTTTCGTTTAATTACTCCTAAAACGTTTTATTTTACTATGAAACGGTTACAAAACATATGAGCTTAAGTATGGACTTAACTATACGAGCGCCAGCTTAAGACTGACCCTCACATACAAACACATCAGGGAGCTAAATGCTATCTTATCTTAATTATGCCACCTCGCAAAAGATAGTGGTTGTCGCTGCTGCAGGTGCTACTGAAGAAGCTCTTCTAATAACATAATTCCTCCCTTCCTTAACATGTTTTCGTGATTTATTAAAATAATGCTTAAATGCATGATTCTGGAGACAGACAGTTCCTTTGTAAAATTTGGATTATTACATTGAATATCTAATATAGTATTTCGAAAGATAAAGCCCAGTTTTCTATAACATTCCAGAATTATTGAATCTATATGATCATTAAATTACAGTTAGGTATCAAATGTGATAACAAGATTTTAGAAGCTAAAGAACTCTATTTATTGGCACGTTATCTAAAGTATAACCGAAATGACTGCTTTCTGAAATACGTCATAGTGAAACATTTATTAAGGTTAAAAAAAGTTTTTTATTTTCTGACCATTTATAAATTGCATTTGTATCAGCTTACAGTATCTCACAATCTTAAATATTATAAATAATCTTAAAAACCTTTAAATCATCGGTGTACAAAAGAAATTCGGAAAATCATTTAAGAAAATTAAAAATAATAACGGTCCTAAAACTGATCCCTGTTGTACTTCCAACGTAGCTACAAAATATTTCGAACAGGAGTTATTATAGTGCACAAATTGCTGACGGTTTGACAAATAAGATTTGATAAACTAAAGGAAATTTTGGTGCCCACCCATACCGAGAAACTTTTGAAACAAAATATTGTGGTTGACTTTATCGAAAGCTTTTCTAAAGTCTGTATAAATGACATCAACTTGATTTCCACTTCCCAAACTATCTAATATAAATTGTGTAAATATAGTTACATTTGTGCAAAAACTCGGATTTACGAATATCAAGTTGGATTTTAATATTAGATTCTCGGCATCTATTGAAAACATTCTTAAAACGATTCATATGATCTTGGAGTGAATTTGAGTAGATAATAATGTCGTCGAAGTAACAAAGACGTTACTGGGGTGTTAAACCTATTAGGGCATTGTTTATTGCTCTCTGAAAGCAGCGTTTTTTAAACCAAATGGTATACGCCAGAAGTGGAAGTGACCTTCCTCTGTAGAAAAAGCTGTTTTCTCAAGGTCTTTTTCTTCTATCTCTATCTGATGAAAACCAGAAGTGAGATCTAGGCTTGTAAAATAAGTGGTTCTACCAAGGTTGTCTAGTACTGTTTCGATAAGGGGAAGAGGACATTTGTCTCCGATGGTCTGTTCGTTCAGTTTGAGATAATCGATCACGATTCGCCATTTTGGTTTACCTGAGGAGTCCATTTCTTTGGGACGACCCAAATGGGGAAGTTATACCGGGATTCTAAAGGCTCAATTATTTGTTCACTCAACATTTTCTTCATTTGGTCCTTCACCTCATCCCTATGGACATGTGGATATCGATACGTTGTGGTTAATATAGGTGCATCCCTTTTAGTTCTGATATGGTATTCAATCAAATTAGTAGTAGATAGGGGTATATTTGGGGAATAGAATATGTGTTTATACTCATAGCATAGGCTACTTAAAATGGTTTTCTCTGATAAATTCTCAAATTGTCTTCCAAATTTTTTTCCTTTCTCGAAAAAAAAATTACATGTGAAAGTAATTAAAATACATTTTAATATTAGTTACTTGGATAAATATATTTGGCTTGTCTATTCGTATAGAAAACAAGGAGTTTTTTGTCGGTTTTTCTTAAAATGAAGCATGTAAAGTGGCTCAACTCGTTTTTTAAATGAAAAACAGTTGGATTTAGAGGTATGAAGTAACATATCAAAAAAAGCTCATTAACAGAGATTTTCAAAAATTCATCCAGGGCCTTTCATTTGAAAAAACACCGAAATTATTAAATCTGCTAATGTTCAGCACCATGTATATTAGTAATACCCAGAACCATCATTTTCCACTGGAAATGTAGTTCACGAAAAGTATACTTTTTTGGTAACGTTTTTCTTCATTCAATTTCAATTCTCTTACAGCAGCCGCCTAAAAATCAGAATTTTTTTGCATAAAATCGTTGATATGTACCTCCAAAACAACTGACGTTAGACCCATACAACTTGATATAAAATTATTAGTATCTCAATACAAAACTTTCACGTTACCTAAATATAGGACATTCCATTAAAAAAAGTAAGTTTGACTCTCATAATTTTAGAAATATATACCAACCCCCCGCCCCCCCCCCCCTCACGTTGCCAGACCCTGTATAGTTTACCTTTATTTTAGCAGAGCTAGAACTGTTTATTGTTCATTCTTTTAAATAGTGTAAAGTTTATTTTTTTCGTTATTTTTGTATAGCCTATATAACTAAAATAACGGTTCAATATTCCTTTTTTAAGTATACTGTTAATTTAACTTGTCTTTTATTTGTTGAAATTGAAAAAAAATATGAATAATCAATTTTATTTTTTACCCCTTTTATTTTAAATATCTAGCAAGTACCATCCCATAGTAGGCATTGCCTACCTAAACTATTAGTTTAGCATTACTGTTCAATCTACAAAAATTAGTGGACCCCCTCTTAGGAAGTCCCTGGATCCGCCTAAGTCTGTAGGTGGATCTAATGTATTAAAGTGTGTTTTACAATTTTCAGGTATTTCCGTTTCGAAATAAAGTTAGTCATATTCGGATTCAAATTGTTGTTGAAAAGTGACTTGTTTATTGAATAGTTCTTCGGAATGAAAATTTCTTGGTTGGTTAGATTGTCTAATTACGTTCTGGGAATTTGCGAGAAATTTATTTGCATTGCTTCATTAATCTGTAGCACTTCTTGTTACTATAACTTCCATTGGCTCTGGTTTAAAAGAGGTTGTAAAATATGGTTTAGATACGAAAATGTTCTGTTGAGGGTTTTGAAAATTTATTGATTGATTTGAATACATGGGATATCTATTAGGATTGTTCTAAGGAATGGATTGTCTTGGTATAAAATTTTGATTTTGTGGTCTCATTGTATTAAGTGTTAAGTTGTTGAATCGGGGTGTATATACATTTTGAGCTTTAACATTTTGTGTGGAATAATTCGGATTGTACCGGGTGGCCATAAATATCTGAGATCTCGGTAGCCATGGAATTAGCTACTTATAAATGTTGGTTAGCATTATATTTCAATTACAATAAGTATTGGGACGTATGTAATGTAATAAAATGCAATAAGACGAGGGGAATGTGCCCCGGATTCTGCAGTTTAGCCTACGACTCGATTATAAAAATCTCCTGTTCTAACTCCATTACTTATTCGGATATCGTGACATCTGATCATCGTATGATCAGAATGGAAATGAATTCCGACAAGCCTCTGGAAATTCCCTACCGGAACCCCAGGGCAACAGACTGGGAAAGCTATCGTTCCAGTCTCGTTCGCCAAGGAGGCCAACCAGAGGAAGGTATATGCACAAAAGAACAATTAAGTAAAGACGTAGAGCAACTGGCAAGTAAAATTGTCTCAGCTTATGAGGAGGCTTGTCCTCTCAGGGAGGCTCGAGTTCGTAGGGTACCATGGTGGACCGGCACTCTAGCCGATCTGCGCAAGGAATCCAGGCGAATCTTTAATCGAGCTATCAGAGAAGGGACACAGGCCTCATGGGACACTTTCAAAACGGCCAGGAATAGGTTTAAAAATGAGTTAAGGCGCAGCAAAAGATCTAGCTGGCAGAAATACTGTGCAGAGTTAAACTCAGTATCAGACTCTGCTAGACTGATGAAAATCTTAAGCCGCGAAACTACTCAAACAGTAGGAGCGCTAAAAAAGGCCGATGGGATGTGGACAACATCCAGAGAGGAGTCGTTACAACATCTCCTGGAAGTCCACTTTCCAGGAGACGGCGCCATCCAGTTAGCACCCATAGCGGAACAGGAACCAGTTCCTATAGAGAACTGGCAGTTCGCTGAGGGAATTATAACGGAAGGTGCAGTCACATGGGCAGTACAGGAGTTTGATCCCTTTAAGTCGCCGGGGCCAGATGGGATCTTCCCAGCATTGCTTCAGAAAGGCCTGGATATCCTTCTTCCACATATAGTAAGGGTATATAGGGCCAGCGTAGCAATGGGATGGGTCCCAGAACAGTGGAAGGCAGCCAGAGTGGTCTTTATTCCCAAGACGGGAAGGGAGGACTACACAACTGCCAAATCATTTAGGCCCATTAGTCTTACATCCTTTCTTTTAAAGACCTTGGAAAGGATCATTGATAGGCATCTAACGGAAAGGGTAATAAGAACACACCCATTCCACAGGAATCAGCACGCATACAGACGTGGAAGATCGACCGAAACTGCACTCCACGCTGTCGTGCACAAGGTCGAAAGGGCACTACACTATAAGGAAGTGGCCCTTGCAGTACTTTTTGACATTGAAGGCGCATTTGACAAGGCAAGAACGGCTACAATATGTCAAGCCTTACAGGCCAGGGAAACCCCTCCCGTTCTGGTCAGTTGGGTGAGAACAGCACTGGAGCAAAGAACCGTGACGGCAAACCTAGGGGACTGTTCAGTGAGGGCCAGGGTGACGGGAGGTTGCCCGCAAGGCAGTTGCCTCTCACCTCACCTGTGGTGCCTTATAATGGACGGTCTACTGGGATGCCTAACGGAAGAGGGCTTCTATGCACAAGCATACGCAGACGATGGACTGGTACTTGTTACTGGCAGGTTCCTAAACGTCGTTTGCGATAGAATGCAGGTAGCTTGCAGGATTATTGAAAGATGGTGTGAAGAGAAAGGTCTGTCGGTAAACCCACTAAAGACTGAGATCATTCTCTTCACAAAAAGACGAAAACTTCAGGGTCTGAGGATACCCATTATGTACGGAAGACCACTTGCATTAGTGCAAGAGGTCAAGTACCTGGGGGTAATCCTCGACAGCAAATTAAGTTGGAGGTCGCATGTCGACAGGACGGTGAAGAAGTCGACAACGACCTTATGGCAGTTGCGCAGAGTTATAGGCAGGAACTGGGGGATAAACCCCAAGATTCTGCACTGGCTCTACACATTGGTAGTAAGGCCAAGAGTTCAGTACGGCTCAGTGGTCTGGTGGCCTAGTGTAGAGCGCCCCAGTATTTCCGTAAGATTGGCAAAGGTCCAACGACTAGCCTGTCTCGGAATTACAGGGGCAATGAGGACAACCCCAACAGCCGCACTGGAGGTAATACTGGGACTCCCGGGCCTCGACACTTGGATAAAGAGAGAGGCCATGGCTACCCACCTCAGAATGCGGGATACGGGGCTATGGAATGACCAGGGAGTTCGCACGGGCCATGCTAGGATCGCCGACATGGCTGCTAGAGAAATACCTCTATCAGCCTACAGGGTAACCGAAGCAGAGGACCGGCTAAGGTTAGAAAAAGGTTTCTCTCTCACTATCCCAACAAGGGAACAGTGGGAGCAAAAAAGGGTTAAGCTCCAGTCGAATGCCTTGATATGCTACACGGATGGTTCTCGAGTGGCGGAAAGGCAATCCTCTGGAGCAGGCATTTATATGGAAGGCCGGGGGGTGCAAGAAAGCTATGCTTTAGGAAGATTCACCACGGTATTCCAAGCAGAAGTTTATGCCATCCTATCGGTGGCAACAAGGAACGAGGTCAGGATATCCCCAGAGCAAAAAATTTATATTTGCTCCGATAGCCAAGCCGCACTAAAAGCAATCTTCTCGGCCAGGACAAGATCAGCTCTTGTCCAGGAATGTGGAGATGCTTTAGCCGAATTGGCAAGGGAAAAGGACGTCGAGCTCATCTGGGTCCCGGGACACACGGGGGTCCAAGGCAACGAGAAGGCGGACGAACTAGCCAAACTCGGAGCCGGGGAAACTTGTTTTGGACCGGAACCTTTTTTGGGTATAACAAGGCAGCAGGTCTCAGCAGCCCTAACCGGGTGGGCCTACAAGACCAGCGAGGAAAAGTGGAAAGGATGCAGGGGCTGTCGTCAGGCAAAGTACCACATAGCGGGATTTGATTCAAAGAAATCGGTCTGGCTAATGGGAAGGAGCCGAAGAACCACAAATCTTTTGATAGGGATCTTGACAGGCCACTGTAAACTAAAGAGACACCTAACTCTGATAGGAGTAGAGGAAGATCCCATTTGCCCAAGATGTGGGAGGGACGAGGAAACGTCCTTTCACTACTTGGGAGAATGTGAAGCGTACCAGCGACTGAGGTATAGAACCTTTGGAGCACCTACGCTTCGAATGGAAGAGTTGAACTCCCTATCCTGGGCCGAAATTCTGATCTTCATTAGAAAATCAGGAAGGTTTAAGCAGGGAGAAGAGCCCATCGAAGAGGACGATAATGAAGGCGGTTGAGGGGATGGCATGGGGTTGGCAAAAAGGGCCTATGGTGGCCTACTTGCTAGACTTCGGTCTCCCCACAACTACTACTACTACTACTACTACCGGGTGGCCATAAATATCTGAGATCTCGGTAGCCATGGAATTAGCTACTTATAAATGTTGGTTAGCATTATATTTCAATTACAATAAGTATTGGGACGTATGTAATGTAATAAAATGCAATAAGACGAGGGGAATGTGCCCCGGATTCTGCAGTTTAGCCTACGACTCGATTATAAAAATCTCCTGTTCTAACTCCATTACTTATTGCAATCTGTAATAATTTTTGACAGATAGGCATTTTAGTTGTGATGGCATTAATGACATTTAGTTTACTTGGATTCATCACTTTAATAAGGCGGTGTTGATTCCAAAGGTAATGTGATATCAGATATTTATGGCCACCCGGTATCTGTTTGCTACATATTTGAGGTGTCTAACGTGTCTAAGACAGAATTGGTCCGTCAGTCATTTCCTAATGCCTTCTTACAATGTTTACTTTCTTAACCCGTGTCCTGCCACGGTCACCATTATGTCTCGTCCAGCACTATACAAATATCCGTAGCAAAGTAACAAACGGTTCGAATTAGAAATCAAACACTCACACACACTATTTTTATGTATTTAATTTCTTACGCGGGTACAGTAAACGATTGTATATACTGTAATAGCTCCACAGTGCTGCGCCTAATTTCTTTGCTATACACTTCCTTACAATGCTATTTAATTTAACTCATTTAAATAAATCAAATAAATCAAAGTACCTATACGATTCTATAACATTATTTTTGTTTAGATAAATCAATGAAAGATATTTACCGTTTTATGATTTTTTTAAATTTTAGTTTATTTGTCTTTTGCTAGCTCTGTGAGAACAAAGACTTTTAACTCAGTTTAGATTCATGCATTGAGAATTCGTTATATGTGATAGTTGATTAGTACAATAAAATTATAGAAATCTTATGACATTTATCAAACTGTCAAAGTCATGAAAGTGAAATGTCAACCAAATGATATCTGTTACACCTATTGTTATTTCATATATCTATTAAAGTAATTAGTTCTTTCTAATATGTAATTCATACACTATTAAGAACTTATTAATGTTTTATTTACATATACCTGTCACAAATTCCACTTAATACGCCAGCTCAATGCTCCGGTTCAGTTCTCGTACAAGCTACCTCCACTGCATTGTCAGAACTGCTAAGTAAATAAACTCATTTCAACGTTATTAACTGTAGTTGTATCTATTTGATTCCATTTGTAGTCCATAAATGTTCCCAACTCCGCTGAGATGTCCTACACACTGAAGATCGGCTCTCCTATTTAACACCAAACACTCTTCTGCAGGGTTGATCCAATACAACTTCAGCTGCATATGCTGATCACTTCCTGTATAGTTCCAATTCAGACACAACTACTGCAAACAATCCCAGTCTATCGGAATGGTCCTTCTTGCAACAGCTACTACGACACTAGCTATCCAAAAACTGCTCCCCCTCTTAATCCAATCCAATTATTACAGGACAATTTAGACGTCACACAAGAACACTGATACCACCCAAGTCAAATCCAAACCAACTACAGAAATCCACCTGATTACAAGCTCGTCCCAGTCCAAACGCTCATACACATGCAGTATGCATCCAATTCCAGCTTAATTATAGATGTATACACTTGACAGCAACTCATAATTAAAAAGGATACCTAATATTGACTTATATGTAGTTTATCCAAATCCACTGCAGACATTATTATTCCATGTATATTATTTTATTGTTATTAGATGTCCTTATTCCTCTTTGTACCGTTTATTAACCACTTTATTCTTTAGTATATTTTAAAATTGATTTTATTTCTTCTATTAGTTAATTTTAATTAAGAAAACTCTATAGGACAACAATCAGACAATAAATACCATTTTATTAAAGAGTTTTTATTCTTTAAATTTCATTTTACTATAAAAACATGTTACATTTTTAGAAAAATTTTAGTTGCTATTTTTAATTCCCCCTATTTTCCCTAGTAATAAATATTATATCAAATTTTTACCAACTAACCTTCTGGATACATTTCTATTTATTTATTTTACTATGACACTATAATTGACTTCTTTTAAATAATCACTTGAGTCTGTCACTTTCATTCTTTTATAGCTTATTTCAATTATAATTAATAAAAATTCTGGTCCAAATAATTATATTACCAAATAGCTATCTCAACCAAATCAATATATATGCCAGAACCTTTTTGATTAAATATTGACCACTTAACGGTATTAGTATCCAATCTCTTATTCACTACTTAACTTTCAAATATTTATGTTATTCTTTTACTCCACAAATTCATACTTGTACTCAGTGGCGGTGATATGCATAAGCCCTTAGAGGGCCCTTTGGGGGGCCCGGTAAGTTCTGTATTCGCTTATTAAATATCTCGATATTTTCTACTTCATTTGGGTATAGATTGATAGCACTGCAACCTCACTCCCCACTCTCAGTTAGCAGTCATCAGTGATCAGACTCGATTTGAGAGCTTTGAAAAACTAACAAACATTTTTGAATATTTAAAACCGAAAAACGTTTTGAGAATTCAAGAAGTCCGATGTGATTTGCTTCAGAAAATGTATTCTGATGTCCTCAATAATAATCTCGCCATTCTGTTTGTGAACGCTATCTCCTTACCAAAAGAGGATTTAAATGATAGATGAGTGTTCCAGGTTTGACATGTTTATTCCTACAGAAATATAATGTTATCGAAAGCGGTTTTGGCGAGATTATTACTGCATTTGTTTTATTCTTGGCTCTACCTGTAACATTAGCCACAATAGAAAGATCATTTAGCAAGTTGAAAATGATAAAACCTTATTTTAAAAATTCTACGAGCCAAGCTAGGCTACATGACCTTTTGGTTTTGTCAATTGAGCAAAAAGCATCGTCTACGATGGACATAAAAATCTTGTGGAACAATTTGCTGTCAATAAGGCCAGAAAGATAAATTTCTGTAAGTATTTGTTACCTATTTTGACGTGGATTGTTAACATTTTATCTGAATATTATTTTATTTTACTAGTGTTACCTATGTAGATATTTATCCATCAGTTTTCTTTCTATTTCTGCCTATACCAACTTGAAGATTTTATTTAGTTTTATATTTTTAATTGATATTTTTTAGATATGTTAGCTATAAAATGTGTAAAATGTTAGGAATTTACTACTCTATTTCTGTTGGTTATAACAAGATGTTATTTTATTTTTACTTCCTTTTACAATAAAGAAAGTATTGGATTCACTCCAAAAATTCGAAATAGAGTTTTCAACAGATCTTCACGTTTTAGAGTCCCCTGAACCCTAAAAACATTTTTTTTCATTGGTCCGTCTGTGTGTGTGTCTGTCTGTCTGTGTGTGTGTCAGTGAACAGAATGTCTCAAAAACGAAAAAAGGTATGGCGTTGAAACTTCATATATACGTTTTGTGTACTATGTAGATGCGACAGCAAGCTTTAAAAAAAAATCGCATAACCGGAAGTAGGTGTTTACTCTTGTGATTTTTAAGTTTTTTTCGATTTTTCAAAAACGGCTCTAACGATATTTTTTCAAACTTCACATTTTTATTGATGTGAGATAGGTGATTTCCCAGTTGAATACTTCTAAAATGGGTTTCTTTTGTTTTTTTTTTCTATTTTTTTATTAACTCCTATTTTAAATAGAACACCCGGTATGTTATTACATTTTTGAATTCAGCTTAAAATTCTAGAGAAAATGTATCTCTTCAACTAACGCTCTATTTTGTACCGTTTTTGCAGAATTTGTAATTTTTGAAAATTTTTGACAAATGCTTAAAAATTTAAAATCAAATTTCTGGCTAATTATAAGATCACTGTAAAAGGAAGTTGTGTGCTTGTATCATACCAGATTTTTTGTTAAATGTTTATTTTGTATAAGTACTATAATTATAAATATACAATTCATTAAGTATATAAATGTTTTTACAAGGGGGGCCATTTTTATATTTGCTTAGAGGCCCAAGGTGCTCTTGCACCGCCACTGCTTGTACTTTTATATTATTAAATAATTTATTCATCCAAAAATAATATCATATCTAGAAATAATTAGCAATCTTAAATTGCGACCACTACAATACATACAAAAACCAGAACAAAGCTGCAGCACAGAACAGGATGCTTCACCTTTTGTGGCCAACGACCTTCAACGAACTCCTCTGCCATACAACTAAAAACATATGATACTTGACAAGTGGCAACATTGTAAGATCATCAGCTGTAGCAGCTGTAAAAGCTGTACTTCTTTATCTTATATGTGATTTATATAACGAGTCATTGCTGTCTTGTTTGCTCTCTCCAGACTCTTTATGTTGTTCATCTAAGATTTAAATAGTGGTCATCGCAAATACTGGAGGAAAGGTTGAAACCAGCTGAGTGCACGGCCTCGCGACTACAACGTTGTAATATAGGAAATAAAACCAATGAAACCTAATGTACCATGCAATGACTACATTGTATAGAACTACGTCAATTTAATTTAATCTACAGCTTTTGAGAGATCATATCCTTAACTACTTCATATCGAATTACATAAACTATTAAATTATTTTATATTTTATAATATGTATAAACTCATTCATATGGAAGGACTGAATATTGTTGTCCCATACAATTTTGCTCTGAATAAGAAACTGAATTCAGTAAAAATGTAAATAAAAGAAAATTCCTGTAGATAACTTTGTAGTTTATAAAAATTATTGTCACAATTTACAATTACAGAAATATGTTCAACTATTGCCATTTACAAGCTTATACAGTAATTATTTCTTTTTCTGAATTCATTTGATGATTTAATCATCTTATTTTCCCTCCCCAAGAGGATCATCGATCCACGGATAAACAGCAGGGCACCCTGGTGCGCAGTGAGTCATCCAACGTTCTTCATTTTCTCCTTTCTTTAATTGGCACATATGACCAACACCACACGTGTTACTTCGCACAGGTTGACAAGAAGGCCAGGAATTTTTTAAATTTTCTACAGTAGATGGATTCTGCACCCATTGTAGTGCTCGTTGCACAGACACCTTTGAACAACGTCGATTAGTTTTCACAACGCAACTAAGTTTTTAAGCACAGGCTTACCAGATATACATCTTTCACTCCTTGCAAGTAGTCCAAGAACTTCTTATACGCAGCAAAGTGGACCCCCGGATTCTTGTCAAACCAAGCGGCGTGAACGTAGAAGCCGAAAGGAGATCGACTGCCATTGTAGTGGCGGTCGAAGTTTCCTATCATCCAGTTTACAAGTTCATCCTCATCTGTTGGTCTAAAAGAGTAACCATAAACTTATTCTCGAACGCAGAAGCAGCTTGAAATGTCTTACGTTACCCTACAGGAATCAACCATTGCACAAGCTACGTCCTCTACATCTGTCCAATCTACCATGGGAACAACCCATACTCCTGGAATGGAAGACGTTGGACAAGGTGGAAATGAGCAGTCCTGGAAAGTTTTGTAGTCGAGGGTGTAAGGAAACAGTCCTGAATTGAGGTAAGTTTGAGTCGGCCAGGTGGCATCATATTTTAGACCGTTGTTTTTGATCATTGTGAAACTGCTATCCCCTTTAAATGAAAACATCTTAAAATTAGTATCTACATAGTAAAACAACTATTGCATAAATATTGCAGCGTTGCTGGTAAAAGCTAAAAGAAAAATGAACATTAAATAATTATGTGGATGTGTCTTTCAGATTGAAGCAGATACTTAAAAGAATGGATGATAAACCGAGTTTCCTCAGGAACCCATGCTTCGATTGAGTTGAAAATTTTCACATACAATCTCATAAGAGCATTAATTCTTGCCGGATTTTTTTTTAGTGTGTTCCAACAACGTTGTATTAATTTGCCCGAGCGGGTCGTGAGGGCAAATTAGGACGTTGTTGGAATGCACGAAAAATAATTTCCGGACATGAATTAATGCTCGAATGCAGATTCGGTAAGAAAATCGTAATGACACAAACCCTCACAGTTAGGTTGGTCTACCTACAAAAAAATTCCAAAAAATTTGTTGTCTTTGTTACGGCTCGTGAACTAATTTTTCTAATGGTCATTAATGAATGTCGTAAAAATATCTTTTAGGTTTAGAGCACTGTAGGACGTTTTTATATATTTTTTTGTTCTGAAGAAATTTTTTAATTTGTCAATTTTTTTTAGAAATCGCACACACTGCCGTTAAAATGAATGTCCCGAATATACCGATATATTATTTTAAATTTAAATATTTATTTTTCTAGTAGACATTGAGGTTTTAAGATTTTGCTATCTGATGTACAAGGCGATTATTAAAATGGCCTAAAATTACTATAAAATTTATTTAACTAGCATAATACGGTAGTAGCAGCTGCAATCAGTGCAATATTTCTAACATTATTATTAAACGTTAAAATTTAGTATTTATTTAAAGGTAGATACTGCTGAAATGATTGTACTATCCAACAATTCAAACAATGCATTCATTTTGAAATTGACATAAATAGTGTATGTACAGCCCTAAAAAGATATTGTGGTGTTAATATTTAAAGAAATTAAGTGAACCTAAATGCGCTGTCTAGTATCCTTATTTGTTAATGCGTAGTTTCAGTAATATTACATTGATGACAGCTTCATGGATAATGATAGAGGCCATATCGAAACTATCTAAGCTATGTATCTAAATTTGGACGTTATTCGCAATTTTTATTTTATGGCTTTTGAACAAATAACTGATACAAATTTGCACTTACCAGAAAGCTGAAGAAAGGGTATACGCATGCCTTGAATCTCGTTCTTGGGAATTTGAGCAAAGTGACTGATCAAGGTTGCTTCGTCTGCGAATTCTCTCCTGTGTTCGTCCTCTGTTAAGTTTTTCCAGACATCAATAGGTGTCCTGTGAGTGATGGAATGCAGGGCGATTTCGTGACCACGTGCCCACAAGCTGTGTATCTTCAAGTTAGAAAAAGTAGTAGCTTCGAGGACTTTTTAATATCGGTACTTACAACGCTGTAGTCGGTGTAGTCGTGAGAGACGAAGTAGGTGCTGCCTACAGGGCAACCATCTGGATTTTTCCTGCCATCGAAAGCTTCATTGTAGTACTGGGAGTTTGCAACGCCAACAGCATCGTCAAATGTTAGAAGGACAATCTGAAAACGTGAAAAATGGCATTAGATGAATTTTCTTCCCATTTGCTTCTTTCTTGCATGAGCATTGTGTACGACTTGTTTTGAGATTATTTAACAAGCAAATATTTATTAATGATATTATTAAGAGCTTGTTAGAGTCCTCTTCATTTTATTTCGTTTCTTGACACTGGCTATATTCTTTTGAAGAATGGATCGAAAGGGTACAATAAATTGTGAAAAATTATAACTGTAAATTTAGTCAAGTGCTTACAATATTTTAAATGCAATTCATGGGAATTTTGTGTAAACATGAAATATACTATAACATACCATCGATGGTTAGATCATCGATCAACGGCGATGAATGAAGCTTATCAAAATCTATTGTAACAATTATAAAATTGGTTTAACAATATTGCAACAAATTCGAATTAGAGCAAGCTATTCATATGATTAAAATTATAATTGACAGTTGTAAAAAATAATTTCTTGTATTTTATATCAGAGATATCTCAATTTCTGTTTATTTTTATTATGTTGTAATTAACAGAATGTGTTTTCTATTTCTCACTTGATTCTTATTTTATCGTAGTTAAATTTTATGATTTTTTAATATGTACTCTTTTTTATAGGATGGTATCCCGTTTATTGAGAGCAGCCCACTTAAACATTCAATCGCTCATTCCTAAATTTTCTGATGTCAAACGTTACTTGTTGGACTCAAACTATGATATCTTAGCTTTATCGGAAAGTTGGTTAACGCAAGAAGTAAGTAATGATTACCTGAAAATTGATGATTATCAACTCGTTCGTAATGACCGGGGTGCGCGTGGTGGTGGTGTTTGCTTTTATGTACGCTCATGTTTTAAACATAACATTCTAGAAACCCATGATACTATTGAACAACTTTGGATTAGTTTAAAATTGTTTAATATTACTTTTACTGTTGGCGTGGTTTATAAACCGCCCACTATCAACCATAAACTGTTCTGTGATCACTTAGAGGAAAGTATTACATTGTGTTCATCTATCTCTGATGAGCTACTTTGTTTTGGTGATGTAAATATTGATTTACTAAGTCCTAATAATTATGACTGCATTTATTTTAACAATATGATTAAATCTGTAAATGTCCAGCAACTTATTACTGAAGCCACCCGTGTGACCAAAAAATCAGCTACACTGTTGGATGTTATTCTAACCTCCAAAGTTGAGTACATTGTTGAGTCAGGGGTTCGCCACTTACATTTATCCGACCATGAAATGATTTACTGCCATCTGTCTATACAGAGACCACACTCTCAGCCAGTTTTTAGAACATATCGTTGCTTTAATAATTTTGATCAAAAACTTTACCATAAAGAGCTATCGTCAGTACCTTTTCACAGATTATTTTATATGGATAATGTGGACGATAAAATCAATTATTTAAATTTTAACTTGCTTACCGCAATAGACAAGCATGCTCCAATGAAAACGGCTAAATTCACTAAACTAAATACACCGTGGATTACGGATAATATTAGATTGCTTATGTCTCTGCGTGATAAAGCATATACTAAGTTTAAAAATTCCAAAAACTCTTCACACTGGGATTATTATAAATCGTTACGCAACTTCACCACGCAAGCTATTAAAAATGAAAAGAAAGCCTACTTTCAATTCAAATTCAAAAACAGTAGTTCGAAAGAGCAGTGGAATGAGCTTAGATCACTAAATTTAACTAAATCTAAAAATAATACATTGCCCAACCATCTCTCAAATCCTGATAAAATTAATGACTTTTTCTTAAACGTTACTCCGTGTGCAAATAACAGTAGCAACGAACTCATTGCTTATTACAATGGTCGTAAATTGAGAGAAGGGATAGCTGATTTCAATTTTAAACATGTAGACGAATCTACAGTTGCGCGAATCATCAATTGCTTAAAGAGTAACTGTACGGGATCTGATGACATTAGTTTAAAAATAATAAAATATAGTTGTCCAATTATCTTATCATTCATTACACATATCATTAATCATTGTCTACTTACAAACATGTTCCCTGCATGCTGGAAGAGTGCTATTGTTATACCTATTCCGAAGGTGCCAAATCCAGTTGATTACAAAGACCTGCGTCCAATAAGTATTCTCCCAGCTATGTCGAAAGTCATGGAAAAAGTAATAGACATGCAGCTCAGAGATCATTTAGATAAATTCAACATTATCCCTTCATCTCAATCTGGTTTTCGTCCACGCCATAGTTGTACAACGGCTTTATTAAACGTCATTGATGACATAATTTCAGCTAGAGACCGGGACGATGTGTCTGTGCTGATTTTACTTGACTTTAGTAAAGCTTTTGATACTATCGATCATTCTGTGTTGGTGTCTATTCTCAAATACATTGGGCTTTCGAACGATTCTGTTATGTTACTCTACAATTACTTAGTTAACCGGGTGCAAAAGGTGAGGTCGGCTGGCGAATATTCTAGTTCCAGAGTTACTACTAGGGGTGTTCCGCAAGGTTCAATCCTAGGACCACTCTTATTTATTATTTACACACACACCTTCTGTGAATATGTGAAAACCTGCAATATGCAGATGTATGCTGACGATACCCAAATTTATCATTCTTTTAACATAAGTGATAGTAAACGTGCGCTGTCTGATATTAATCAAGATTTAATGAATATTGCAACAATTTCTGAAAAACACTCATTAAAACTTAATCCCAAAAAGTCTGTCGTGTTGTTATTTGGAAATAAAAAACCTTTGGAATCCCTAAAAGAGAGTGTAAATTTGTCTGTGTGTGGTACTCCAATACCAATAGTAAATGAAGCTCGCAATCTTAGTCTAATAATTGACAATACTTTTAGATTCGATTCCCAAATTACTAACTACATTAAAAAAGCATATATGAATCTTAAATTAATTTATCCACACAGGCAATATTTATCAATTAATATTAAAACAATCTTATCAGAAAGTCTTGTTCTCTCTCATTTCACATACTGTGCTGAGATTTATGGTCCCTGTATTACACGGGATACGGCTAATCGAATTCAAAGAGTTCAGAATGCGTGTTTAAGACTTATTTTTGGCATACAAAAATATGAGCATATATCGCATAAGCGAACTGAACTCTGTTGGCTTTCGATGGCAGGCAGAAGAAAGTTACTAGCTACGACGTTGTACCATAAAATTATCACAGACAAAATACCCATATATTTATATAAAAGAATATCATTCAGAGAAGACGTGCATAACATTAATATTAGACATAAACACTTTCTCACGCCACCCTATCACAGAACGGCTCTTTTCGAACGCAGTTTTCGGTACCAAATTACAAACGTTTATAATTCCCTACCTGACGATCTAAAAACGGCTTCGATAAATTTTTTTAAAAAACGTCTTCACCATATTCTTCTAACCGAGTGAAGTTAATAAAGAGTGCTGCTTCACTAGACCGGATATCTA
The DNA here is from genome assembly GCA_940337035.1 of Agriotes lineatus. NCBI lineage: Eukaryota > Metazoa > Arthropoda > Insecta > Coleoptera > Elateridae > Agriotes > Agriotes lineatus. Next base: position 40,657,446 of record OW679199.1, on the reverse strand, counting down.
TCAACTACTTTTTTTTTCTACTTTTTTTATTTTGACAAAGTTTTTTTTTTTCTTTTATTGTTTGCGTGCTGTTAACTCCCGCGGTGCTCCTTGCAGAATATTAGTTTTTTAAGTTAATTTTAGGCATTTTATCTATATCTTTTTTCCGTTTTTCAAGGTCCAAGTGGAAGATCAGGCATTGTGCCTGAACTTGCGCCTTGTGACTTCCCAATAAAAAAAACTATGTTTTTGTTCTTCACTGACATGTATTCTTTTTTTAGTTTGGTTATATGGGAAATAAAGGCAATATTATTATTAAAAATTGCCGCTAGCTGTTATGATCATTAGCCGATGTCACATAGACCCCGATTTTTACTTTATTTTATCCACTAACAGTGGGACAGTCTAATGGAAAATGGCAAAGAACATTTGCGTTGTACTAAAACTCATTAGATACTACCGTTCTGTCCCAAAAAATACAAGTAAAACCTGAGCCAAGTCTCGTATAGTTAGTTGCTATTAACTAGTTTTAAAATAAAAATAACTACTTTTTATTAAGTGCTGCAAGTTTAATTTTAACATATTATATAACAACACCCACATAAAGTTATTATTATGTGAAAAGAAGAAGCATGTCAAATAATAACATACGAAAGAAACGGATGGAGAGTTCCTTATAGTAATCTGGAGATATGCACATTACAAATTGTAAATGGTTTGAAAAATCTCACAAAAAATAATAAATTGTCAAGGAAGACCATCAGTGAAACTGGATATCAACTGGAGAAGTCCAAACTATTTATAAGTTGGACATATGGCAGTGCGTAACGAAACTAATACAAGGAGAATAATGAAGTGGAAATCGTGAAGAGGGAAACGGGACATTGAAAGACAAAAAATGAAATGGGTAAGAGGGATGTAGCGAAGTAGAAAATGTAATAAAAGAACAACATGGAAGGAAAAAAGGGAAGACTTATACTTGTATACGTATACTATATTAAGTGTTATTTAGGATGATATAAAGTTGTCTTACCTGTGGTATTTGGGACGGATTCAAACCTTTTGGTGGAACAGTCGAAGCGCAGAGGCAGTTGGGCAACTTGCATGCATTTGGATCACAATCTTTAGCACTTTCCAATGGGTCATAGCCATTTCTGGGTGCTGCCAAGGCAGATGCAACCAACACTGTGATAAGTAGTAACCGCATCTATAAATATACAAAATTATACTACTGCAGTTGAAGAGTATTATCTCCTTACATTTTTATGTCGATTAATGGATGGTTAATTCAGTGTTGCTTTTATATGAGTTTCCAGGTGGAATACCTGAAGTGGTTGGCAATAGATACAGTATTTTCCTCAATTCATTTGATATATTTATAATTGATATGACGATGCTAATTTTATTATTACTTTCCTGGTAATTGTGCACGATATCACAAGTACTGGGATGATTACATCTACATTGCTTTGTTTGTTTAGGCGAGACATAAGTGAAGCGTAGAGGCTTTGCAGGCACAGACATTTATTTTCACTGCTGCAGGTCTTGAGTGCAAAGTAGTTGGCTTTAGCCTAGTTCAGAACTTTTGTGTATTTATTTGATGAAACAAATGTATGTCAATTAATTGACATAAATTACAAGAGACGGTAGGTTCGAAGGAATGCGACTATAGGAATTAGGAAAACCACCAAAATGTTGAAAGAACAGTTGGAATTCTAAGTTGCCATAACAAAACTTGTAAAAGAAGGATGGAAAAGAAGATAGTTGATTATTATGGATCTACCTCTTGAAACGTGTACGATTTTGTTCTTACATTTCTTCTTTTACTTAGGCTGGATTTAACTATACTTTATTCTGCAACCCAAGTTACAAACATCAGCTGTAACTAAATCACTAATATAACTTAACACAAAATTTAATTCAGAACGACATGACTTTTTTGCTGCCTTTATGTCATAATCAATGTCTCATATCTTTACATACATTAAGTACCATATTTTTTCATCGTTGCTAAAAGGAGCCCCTTGTCACGTTTTTAAGGAGATAATTTATTCTTAGATCAGCATCAATAGTGTTCACTGAGCTAGCCATCCCACAATTTGACAATTGACTTAACAGGACAGTTGCAAAATTTTACATCTGTACAGCATTTTAAAAATTGAATTGTAAATAAAAAAGTTACAGAAGAAAACTTTAACGTCTTTAATAAGAAAAAGCCACCGCAAATGTTCAAAATTACGTACAAAATATACAAAAATTTCTTAATGTTTCTAATAATACTGAAACAGTAAAATGAAACACATAACAACGCGAATTACATTAATTCGCAAACAGAAATAACATTACAGTCGGTGGGATTCGAACCTGCGCTCCCAGGGGAATTCAACTGCTAGTGAGACACTTTAACTGCTCACTTAATAACCTACACCTAACGAACTTATCGCTGCGTTATGGAGGACACCGTGACGACGGAACAAAATATTGCTAATCGTGGACGAACTGCTCCCGATCATTGACGATGAAAATCCGACAGACGCAGATACCACGCGTTTATACAGGGTGTCCTGGTTTTATTTCCCTCATTTTTTTTGTAGATACCAAATGTTAGTCTAATCAAAAAATTGCAAATAGACGTCTTTCTATAGACTGCGTGTCCTAAACTACCACCTGGTTTACGTTTCACTAGGACGTCACAATGGAAGTAGAGGAAAATGGCAGTATTCCGTTTCTAGAGGTCCTGGTGAAACGTAAATTAGATGGTAGTTTAGGACATGCAGTTTATAGAAAGAAAACACACACATCTAAATGCTAATTCACACCTTCATCCAATGCAAAAAGCAACAGTTCTCCAGACTTTGGCGACAAGAGCCGTTCGTGTCTCAGATGTAGCAAATCTAAAGAGAGAAAAGCTACATCTGTTTAACACTTTACAAAAGAACGGATACACAACTACCGCCATACGAAAAGCGCTAGACAAGACTATGACACAAAAGGCTAAAGAAGAATCCACACCTCTGGAAGGCTTAGCATTTCTACCTTACGTTAAAGGATCTACTGATAAGGTAGGACGTGTCCTGAAACGATGCAACATAAAAACTGTGTTCACGAGCAAGGAAACTTTGGGTAGCGGCTTCAGATCGGTAAAAGACAAAATTCCAAGTTTAAAAACCGCTGGCGCATATCGCATTCCTTGATCTTGCGGTTCGAGTTACATTGGACAGAATGGTCGTTCCGTTAATCCAAGACTTCAGAAAGACAGAGGCGATTAAAAACACACACGCATCACAAAATCAGCCGTAGCTGAGCATACGTTTACAAATGGGCACACCTTAGAATTTTAGCACGCCAGAATACTTGCCAGTATACCTCACTACTTCCCACGAGTGATACGGGGAGCCCATAGAAATGGAAAAACATGCAAATAATATAAACAGGGAAGATGGTTTTAAGCTTAGTAAACCGTGGACTCCTGTGATACACGATCTAAAGCAGTACAACCACTGTGCGTCATACGGTCACGCCCCACGGATTACGTTGCACTCGAAGGACCAATCAGTGTTACTTCACTCCGCGCGCCTGGCACAGAGGGCTATACATAGCTCCACACCGATATTCAATTCTTAATGCCACTTTCACTCTGATGATGCAAGTTGTAATGTCTTGCGAAACGTTAGTGAATATGGATGCACAAACAGCAAAAAGGCCAAATCTGCCTAAGTATCCTCGTTCTCAAAGTACTCGAAAAACACGAGCCACAAAAGAGCATGGCTATCGCGCGGTTTCTTGCTCGACTTTATAAGGTGCAAGGCACATTAAGCCAGAGAATGCTGGGTGCTCATCTACAAATACTACGCGGTCTAAGCCGAAATTAACCTCTGTGAAGTTAGCACCACAAGTTCAAAATATGTTATTTTTTTCAAGAGTTACCGTTGCACCCCAAAGAGTTCTAAAGTTCCTTGCTATTTTTAAAAATAGTTCTACATATTTAAGAGAAAAAAGGTGAATCGAAAATTTGGGGTGCTAACTTCACTTTTTCCTCGGACAAATACCACTATAACTCTTTTTCTGTCGTACTTATTGAAAAATGTCACAACACTTTTCGATAGAACTCGTTGGGGTGCTACTAGAACTGTAACAACAAAAACGATTTTCAAAAAATATATATATATAAACCGGAAAAATATCTTTATAGTTTTAATAGCACCCGATCACGTTCTATCGATAACTTCCATAACATTTTTTGATAGGGCTCGAAGTAAAAAAGTTACGCTCATTTTTGTGTTAGTACTTTTACAAAACGATCGAGTCCTGCAAGGAATTTATTAAAGTTCCGGTAGTTGTAATGGGAGTTCTAGTAGCAGCCAGACGAGTTCTATCGATAACCTCAATAACATTTTTTGATAAGATGTTATATAATTTAATTCGTTGATCATTCTTCCAGAGAATTACTTTGTACACGTGGGTGCAATAGCCGGCCGCCAGCTCAGTCGGATGGAGGCGTTCAGTTTTTTTCTAACAGTACAGTCGGTAGAACGAAATAATAAATGCCCAAGCGCCAAAGAATGTTTTGTTGTATTACAATACGGCGAGTGCACCCAGGTGTTCAAGAGAATTCGTAAACTCACAAGGCTTAAAGCAGAAACACAATTCCTAACAGAGGAGCTTCAAATACAATAAACAACCGTGACTAAATTAAACCTCCATAATTGACAAAAGCACAGTATAATTTTCATAGATTAGGGATCACACTACAGTTAAATATCACAATATTATCGGCCCACCAGCAGAGTCGCAGGTGGCCACAATATTACTTATATACAGGGTGTCCCAGAATAACTGTTTCTAATTCTCAGAATTGAGAGAGGGAATATTATTCAACACTTTTTAATAATAAACTAGTGTTCAGAAATACTTCCGTATTGAATTAAAACTGCATGATGGATATGAGGATTAGAAATTTCTCCAATGTGGATACATAATGCATTCACCAAACTCGTGAACTGTCAATGTCAATTTTTTTAAATATTTGCTAAGTGTACCTCGAAATTAGTAATATTTAAAGTTAGGTTATGTTACATTTGTCAAAAGTTAAGCGAAGTCAAAAACACGAAACTTAAATCATTATAATACACGTAAATACATTTCAAAATGCCTTTACATGTATTATAATTATTTAAGTTTCATGCTTTTTACTTCGCTTAACTTTTGACACATGTAACGTCACCTAACTTTAAATATTACATTTCAAAATGAATATACCTGCATTATATGTAATTATTTAGGTTTCATGTTTTTTACTTCGCTTAACTTTTGACATAACCTAACTTTAAATATTACTAATTTCCAGGTACACTCAGCAAATATTAAAAAAAATTGACATTGACAGTTCACGAGTTGGACGAATGGATGCTTCTCTCTAAGGGGGGGCTTCTTGTATGTTAAGAGCTGAAAGTGCATTATTGCCGCTTGCGCATGAATATTGCTGGTTTCGGCTTCGCCTCAACCAGCAATCATGCAAAGCGTCAAGCGCACTTTTAGCTCGAAACATACATACTATTTTTTCGACGACTGAGCATGTTATTACGTCCAAAATAATCATATTTCATTTTAGTGAAAAAATTTATTGAAAATCAATTTAAAATTACTCGCGTAGTCTATGCCATGTGACGCGATTACTTAAACAAATGACGGGCGTTATCATGGAAACATTCGGACGAGCCCACCTATTTTGCTCACGCGGAAACCCAAAACGCTCGGCGAGCGGCAAAGTGATGAAAACGCACGCTCAGCGGCGAATGTCAACTTTCTGTTGTCAAATGACAGTTAGAAAAATTTACTTTCGATGTCAGTCGTCGAAAAAAAATATTTCGAGATTAATTTGACATAATCGGAATATAGAAATAATAAGCTTTCCACTAGTTTAAAAATCATTGAGGCATCTCTGACAGTAGTTGAAATTAATTGTGCTACCGCTAATGAGAACAACTATGAAACTGTACCAGACAGTATAAATCAAGAACACTCATTATGCATCTCACCCGCAATAGAAAAATCAACTTTAGAAAAATATTCCATTGTATATGTCGCTGTGGAATGCCGGGAAAAACCCCCCAAAAAAAAACGGAAAAAATCCCATAAAAACCACAAAACACCATTTCTTAATTTTCCTTCATACTTATTTTTATTCGTTATTAAATAGAATTATTTGTGAAAATTAGAAATGGCACAGTACATTTAGTAAATTAGCAAATTAGGTATTTAACATAATCTTACTAATCATACGCCCTAAGCGCATTTAGAGATATGCACATCATTATATTAATGGTAATTGGCAGAATATGTCTAGAGATAAAAGCAACTAAGCTTACTAATTATTAGCCCTAAGCGCATTTAGAGATATGCACATTATTGATGTTGAGTTAAGAACAACTAAGCTAAATAATTTTAAAAAGCAATTAGGAATATTGCTATATAAACCAAAATGTTGGTTTATGTGAATTATTATTCTCGAAATCATGGAGTTGATAAGTTCAAATAAAGGTGGTGAGAAACTGTGCTTGAACGGTTTTATGTATGTAGTGCTTAAAAAATGTGCTACCCTCATTCGTTGGAGGTGTTGCAAGTATAGTTCATTAAAGGTAAGTGATTATTTAAGTGATTACGCGATTTTTTAGTTTGTTGTACTTCCATTGATACGTTTACAAAATTTTATATGCAAATTTATTAGTTGTGTTAAAGTTAAACCATTGCTGTGGATGGATTGGAGGTAAGGATGTAGCAGAGATATACAGGATAGTAAAGTTTAACATCATGGGTCATCATTTGGAAACAAGAACAACCATTGTCGAAGACAAGTTGGAGGAGAACAGCTGGACGTTTGTAGAAGTTTAAAGGTCGACGTTGTGGAGTAATAGGTGTTGGATGTATTACTGTGGATGGATGCAGGTTTATCAGGTGAAGTTAGCAAAGTTTTGGAGGAGCAATAGGAGTTGTAAGCAGAAGAATGTGTCATAAGGTAAATCATTCAATGACTTCTAATTAATTACGTGAAATAAAAGAGGAGTATTCATGGGTCTTGTGATGTAGAACATTTGATGAACTGTCAGTGTAATTTAGTTAAAAGAAAGCTACATACTTGATTTTAATTTGGAGATAAAATAATTTTAAATTATGAATAATTACAATGCATGTACCAACTTGAGAATAAGAGTATCATGTTAAAATGATTTATTGACTGAGCTAGCTTTTGTAGATTTAATTAACCATATGTAGGGATTATACCGGGTGGAGAATATATAAAATAGAATACATAACCAAACATATCTTGAGTTAAGTCAATCTGACTTCTAAAGGAATAAAGTCTATGCAATCTTATTTGAATGTAATTTTGATAACGAATAACAGATATAATTTACTTATTAATGTGACTATATAATTATAAATATAACAAAAATTGTTCAACAAACGCCTGTTACAAGGAAAAGTTCCAACCGAATGGGAAAATTCAATAACTATCCTTATATTTACGTAAGAAGAGTGACCCAACTAACCTCGAGAATTACGGACCCATAAGTTTGCTGTCACAGGTCTATAAGTTGTTTATGAGAATCGTCACAAACAGACTAGAAAGCAAATTTGAAATCTATGAACCCACCAAACAAGCCGGATTCAGAAAAGAGTACAGCACAATAGAACACCTCCACACAGCGAGACAGTCGCGATACAACGAGGAGTCACGATACAAGGAGAAACACTAAACAACTTGAGATTTGCTGCTGATGTTATCGTATTTGCGCAGGACAACGATGAACTAAAAGAAATGTTAGAAGAACTGAACTTGGAACCAAAGAAAATCGGCCTTGAAATGAATACAAACAAAACAAACAAACTCAAATATATTAATTGTAGAAGGAAAACATATTAATATAGTGGACGCTTACCTATACTTAGGGCAAGAAATAACGTTCAAGAAAGATAGTCAAGATAAAGAAATAAAAAGACGAATAAGACTAAGCTCGGCAGCCTACGGAAAACTAAATTATGTGATCGAAATGAAATTACCAACAAGGCTAAAAACAAAAATCTATAATGAATGCATCCTCCCGGTTACCACTTACGAATGTGAGACCTGGGCATTAAAGAAAAGGACACTAAACACAATGCAAGTACATCAGAGAGCAATTGAGAGAAAAATATTAGGAATATCACTTAGAGACCATAAAACGAACCAATGGATAAGACAGCACATTAAAATTAGTGATATAACCCAGAGAATATGTTCCATTAAGTGGCAGTGGGCCGGACATGTTGCTCGACATAGTGATAAGTGCAGCGGCAAAATAACAAGATGGTGACCCTGGGGAGAGAGAAGAAGCGTAGGAAGAGCACCGCAACGTTGGTACGACGAACTGAAAAGATACGCAGGGCTGAACTGGTACCAAAGAGCTCAGAACAGGAAAAACTCTAAAGACATGAAAGAGGCATACATCGAATCGATGGAGAGAGGCTAACTGAAGAAGCATAATTTTGCAGTTAGTATTGTGACAAACAGTAACCCTGGATGCGGGGGCTTGCAGTCAAGGTCAAAGTGAAAACACGGAACGCTCGTACCGGAGCTGCAGAGAGTTCGACTCCCGGCACGGGCGGTCTGAATTTTCTCTTAGTTAAGGTTTAGGTTTAAGTGACGCCCAAGCCCCCTGAAGTAATGCATAAGCGGTTCCGGAGAGCAAGACCAGTTGTTTGGGTTAAAAAAGCCCCGGATGCAGTAACAGGGATCATTAGGTTTGCAATTTTTTGAGAACTTCCGTGACGTCAATGTGAGTTTTGTGACGTCAATGGGTAGTTCATTCATTTGTCATCCTCTGCGAGCTGGGAAGTAAAACTATGATGCAAGGGACTTACGATAAGGAAGCCGGATGGCTGTGTCATCTACTATTTGTGAAACCCATACGTTAGTTAGTCTGAATAATTGCTGAAGAAGAGAACTAAACTGCTTTCAGGTTTTAAATACAAACAGGAAAAAAGGAAGTGTTTTAGAGAAATATAGTATTAGTGCGAGTAAACGTGATATTATAAATATCGGTGCTTTGATTGCGATATCTGCAGATTAAATTGAATTTTTAAGAAAATGCAAGCACAATTAGTAGAAAACTGGGACACATTCCTAAGTCAGAAGATCAAACTCCACCAGCATTAATAACGGAATACGACATCGAAGAAAACACAAATAATTCAAGAGCTAGTACTTTTCTCATGTATGATAATTGGCCTACTAGGGACTGATATGAATACATGACACCGATTGAGATTCATTTCTTCTAATTGAACAATGAGATGAGTCGATCTCGAAAGTCGTTCGTTAGTACTGAGCTAAAGCTGCGAATATATTCAAAATGCATATCTTTATTTTTAGCCTATTCTACTGAATTTTAGAATATGAACGATATCGAATAGTTCACACTGATTTAAACACCATTTAAATGTGCATATATTGGCTGTGGTGGTATATGGTGAGCAGCTGGCCAGCGAGCAAATGCTCGAGTCTCAGGCATTTCGGCCGTTTCGGGTTCGATTCCCGGCGACTCTAGGATTTTTAAAACCGTACGTTCCTCGGCCACCACGCTAACACCTGTGGAAGTCGTTAGCCCCTAACAGGGGACTCTTCCTCGATTTAGACGGGCAAGGCTAGCCACCTACTCGGCTTAAGGGCAATAGAACCACAATTTCGTGGACTTAAACAGGCCACTTGCCTATAATAGCAGGAAGAAAAAGAAGCATGTTCTAAATAGTTCTTAAATTTTGGTTATTTGACCTTTTGTAAATTGAATTTGAACTATTTTCCTATGCTTCTTTTTTAATTACCAGGCTGGAAACTTTCGAAGCACATTTTTGTCATATGTGTCCTTCGTGATATTCAAGCTAAACCTTTCAGTCATGGTGATTATTCAAGAAGGGTTACGTAATCCCTTTTTACGGGAGACTATCCCGTTTAACAAAACACCTAATTCAAATGCTGGCATAGGAAATGGGACTCAACATGATTATAATACACGTTTGGCACATGGATTAAATTGAGTTGTAGAGACAATTAGGAGTCGGTTTCTCATAGTTATCGATTTCATAAATAATTTTAAAAAGGTATTTGTAGCGCGCCTTTAAGAGTCCAGCTATATAGAGAAATATTACCGGATATTTCTCATCCACCAAAACCTATACTGACTAGATGGCTTTCATGGCTGGAAGCGACTTAATTTTATTCAGCCCATTTTGAGGGTATAAAAAAGTTTGAATTATCAATGTTGCTAGTCCATTCTGTAAACCTAATTATTAATGTATTGTTTTTTCTGGTTATTGTGTTCACAAAAGTTATGCAATCATGAGACCTTTCATATAATTTTGGGTTGGTCGCGACTAATTGAGCGGTTACGACAAAAATGATTACTTTCTAAAAATGTAAACTTTCTGCGGCTAGAAAGATCAAATTCAGTAATCGATCGACATTAAGATTTACAGAATGAGAACTGATAAACTCTATTTTTATCTATTTGTTTGTCTAATTAAAGCCTTTAGCGATATGGGAAAGTCCAGAAAATATGCCTTGCGCGTAATTTTTTCCTGTAACTTTGCAATTGATTCGCAAACGGTCACGATAATTTCGACAAAATAAAAGTTTTCCTCAACTTAGAAAACGCAATCTTAACGAGTTGAGTGGTTTACAGGGTTCGAACAACAGGAAAATTGCAGCTGAAAAGATTAAGCAGATGATTAACCGCTTGAGATAATCACGTTCAAATAATATGATTATATCATCTTATTTCAGTTTAGAGATTGTATCTCTATAACCTTCACACGAAAATGGTTTTAAGGAGATAGGTTCTTTATTAATAGAGCTTAATATTATAACTGAAACTAATGAGTAGGTTAGCTTGTAAAGTATGGTATAATCAAAAGGTATTTGGTAAATGGCTTTATTGTTTTTCGACGTATTCGCCTTTAACGTCAATACACTTTTGCATAGGCTCGAACTAATTTGCGAAGCACTTTTTCCGCTCTGAAGTTGGTAACTCAGAAACCAGTGATCGGAAACTTTCAACCGCTACTTCAGGCTACGAAAATCACTTACCACACATTTTGTTATTGATGTTTAGCAACAAAAAGAAGTCATTAGGTGATAAATCAGGTGAAGACTGGCAATGAGTCATTAATTAGACATGTTTACTGGATAAAAAATCAACGGTTTGAAGAGCTGTGTGACTGCTGGCGTTGCCATAATGCAGAATAATTCGCCGATTTCGATTGTTTTTCCTTATTTCATCGACGACAACCGGCAAACAAATTGTGGTATATTAATCAGCATTTACAGTCCATCGATGCTCTAACTAAAGCCACAGTTGCTAGATGTCCAGTTAAACTAAAAAAATCGACCATTTGCTTCTCAGCACTGCGTGAATGAACAACTTTTGTTAGTTTTGGCTCAACTTGAAATACCAAAACGGTACATTGTTCTTTACTTTCGAGCTCGTACGAATAGATCCAAGTTTCGTCACCAGTAACGATGTTGTTGACTAAATTTGAAGGACCTTGATTGAATTTGTGTTTGCGCTTCTGTCAAATTGTATGGGGTCCAACGATTGTAAAGTTTCCCTACGTTCAAATGATCATGCAAAATCGTGTGTATTGCTTTCATGTCAATGCCCAAAGATGCTTGAATTTCACGGTATGTCACATGCCGATCTCGCTCAATCATTTCACGCACAGCATCAACATTAATGACAACAACATATGTTGATGGACGACCTTCACGAAATTCGGCACAGAGAGGGGTTCGTCCACGCTGAAATTCGGCAAACCAATTCTAAACACTGCTCTTGAATGGTGCTTCATCCCCAAAAGTCAAAGGATGTCGATGCAATGTTTCGTTGTTAGGCGAAGTTGAAGTTGTAATTAATCATGGCGCGAAAATTTTCACGCGATATTTCCATTTTTACACATAATTACTTTTTATAAAATGCTGTGTAAACAAAACTAGTTCATTTCGGTTCGAACTGTCAACTGAATTATAGGTGAAAAATATAAAATTTTTACGAATATAGTTGAAAAAGGCTACACCACTAGACTACTAGATTCCAGAAACATTACCAACAGCTGTTGTATTAACATTTTCCCTTTGGTAATTTTAGAGGACTCCGTTTGCACTTCAATATCGTGACCACATTACAATGCAAACAGAGTTAATCTGCTGTTTCATTTTTTCGTAAACAAATTTCCTATTAAAATTCTTTTAATAACGAGCTGTGTGGTTAAAATAAACCTAAATGATCGCTCTAAAATAATTGCATGTCATAAACGTTTGACCTTGTGCTGAGACGCGAGGATCTATGCCGGACGCCAGGTATGGCAGAGCAGGTAAGTATTATGGGTTGCTAGAGCTACAGTGTCGTGAGTTGAGTAATTATCATCACGCTCTTGAGCATAGTCGATCACAATCAAAAATGGATAAAAGATCACAATCAACAATGGATAAAAGTGGATCAATTATTGTTCTGTTTTGTTTTAAAATAAAAAATCTAGAACTTGCATTGCATGGCGAAACTAAACTAAATACAAATAAGGTATGTACTACAAAAAGATTTTATTTAGATGACATCATAAAGAAGATGAGCTCCAGAAATCGGAGTTTAACTTTCCATAAAACTCTAGAAATTATACTGATTATGGAAAAGTATTGGAAACAAGGTATGCAGAACGGTACGTTTGAATACCAAGACGCTGGAAATTCCTCTTGGAGGTAGAAAGTGTAGTGGTGGTATAAAACAAGACAAAAATTAAGAAGATGAAACTAAAACACTATTTAAAATATTCAAAGTTTGCTATAAGTTCAGTTACTACTAACATTTCTTAAAGAAATAATTTGTTTCATCAATAAATTTCTAGAATTTCGTCCAAATATAGAGGCACATCTTTAACAATCTCCTAAAAAATTGTGATTTTTCCTAAACGAATATTTTTTACTACTACAGTCAACGACTATATGCCAGATTAGAGGAGTTTTATTTCGTTGTCCGTTCAAAATCTTTAAGACGTCATCTTTCGCATTAGTAATGAAGAAAAATCTGTATTCTGACCAGTGGTGCATTTAAAGGGAAAAGCCCAGGCGGCAAATGTTACAAGGGGCCCAATTGTGTGTAGATCTTTTACAGTTTTTTAACACGCTGCTTTATGAATCTCTACAAATAAGGGCCCACCGGTCCATTAATATATTTTCTTCTTTTACGTTATTCCACATCACCTACATTTTATTTAGGTACAAGTAACTTCTGATTTGCCACCATATTGTACACTTCTGTGCAATATTATTAAGCACACACGGCTTTGTTGTATTTATTAATAGCGTGTTTTTAAAGGTCTTAGTTTTGGTCTTTTAATAAAGGTGTCATTTTCAAATTATCATTTAATGAAACTGCTGCTTGACAATTAAAATAGACCCGAATTATACAAACTAGAATATTGTGAAAAATAGTCATAAATAAGGCTTGTGCTTAATTTTATTGTACATACTACGTACGAAGAACTCATGTATTATTAAAATACCTAATTGTATTCATACGTATCTACAAATAAATTATTTTTCTACAAAATATCTATTTTGGTCAAGGGTAAACGTCTAAGCTATACGCACAATATCATTTTCTGTACTTTTAAAGTCATCGCTCTATATCTACCGAGTGCATAAAAACCTGTTCGTTAAAGGTAAAAAGCTGAACTATGTGCAAAATATTACTTTTATCTAATAGTTCTTGGATTAAAGCAAAAACAGACACGTTTGTTTTAAGGCATTCGCCCTCTATACGGAGTGTTAGGGATGTCCAAGTAATAAATTTAACTACATAAAGATCTCATGAAACTGAACAACTTAACTGAGTTAAAATTCAAAATAGTTTTACTCTAAACATGTATAATGTATAAGCTAATGACACCAAAAACATATCTTTCAAATGCAAACCAACAAAAACTACATAGGTACTGATAAAACTTTTAGTTGACATCTGGCCACTAGTGTACCTTATCAATTGAGGTAGGTAAGTTATTGACCGCATTTGTTTTTGAACAAGAAGTTTGCAGTTTTAGTATATTTGTATCGTTCACTTATATTTGCTTACCGAGCGGCTGATCAAATTTAGGGGAGATAAATGATTAAAATAATATACGATTAAAAGAAAAACGATAAATAGAAAAATTGTTCCGTTTGGTGACCTGTACCACTGGTTAAAATTATTACGTGGGCTTTCACAACACCCTGTATATTTGACAGATCGTATATTCGTTTCAAGCAAGGTAGACAACGAATCAGCATGCAAAATATCGTCTTCATGCAACAAATCGTTTTTTAATTATATAGCGTCAACAGACAGACGGCGAGATAGTCCGACAGGCAGCCAGAGAGATCAACAGACAGACGGACCGATGGACAGACGGACAGATAGACAAACGGAATTGATAAAAGATGTTTTTCGTCATCTAAGACCTTTAAACGTGAAGATCTGAAGAAATCCCGGAAGGTGATTTTTTCACGATTACAATACCTTCCTCGCCTTAGGCGATGAAAGTAAAAATACGCTACACTATCATTAATGACGTGCAATACAGTATTTCGCGCACTAGGACGCGAAACAATATTGATACTCTTTTTTGCAAGTTGTAAAAAAATATGTTTGTACTTCGTTGACGAAAACAGTGTTTTTTGGTGCATTCGTATGACTTTAAGTGAAATTCTTATGCGCTGAAACGAAACCACTGATTTCGTGCACTTAATACAAAAATAACTATTGTAGTTAGTTGGATAGGTATCCAGTCAACATTTTCACGTAATTTTCGAATCTCACTAACGCTCGTTTGAGCAAACGTCACGACACGATGAACAATATCGCACTTTTCATAACTGATTACGTAAGCATGAAAAACTAATTTCCAATGTGTTACGATTTATAGCTCCATCTTGATTGTTTAAAGAGTATTGTATTTTCCAATTTTGCTACTTTTGTTCCAATTTATTCGTTTGAAAGAACGCCCTATATATTTTTAGAAGCAAAAGTAAAGCTTTTTGTGCTGAATTTGGACTCGGAATGATACTTTCTAAAAGCGACAAGGTTTTTCTAATGTTGCTGTAGTTAACAACAATTAATAGGCCAACAACAGTAAAGTTAAAAGCGGTGGAGCACTGCATTTTTAGGTAAAATAATAATTTTTAATTCAGCAATGCACAGCCGATTTTCATAATTATTTCAGAAACCCATTTTTGTGCGCTTACTTCTGGGGTACCTGTGTACTATTTATTCATAACAAACCAGGGTGTTTATCGCGTTTTCTTCATCATTCGTTAAAAGGTTGCGTTTCTTAAAAATGCAAGTAATACTTCTATGATTTTTGGATAGGACAATTTAAGAAGCCAACACAATTTTAAAAACATAGGTTACTAGTGGTAGCTTCAGATTCAGCTTAGTTTCAACATTGTTCAGTTCGTTCGCGCACTTCATTCCGCCTGAGACAACGCGAGTCAGGGTCACCGAAATATCTCTTTCCGAAACCCAGTCATCTGACACACCGTTAATCACGTACTGGATGATGTGGTTTAGGTACCTAATTTTTAAAGCGACTGGGTGGGCCGCCCGCCAGTTGCCTGATGTGGGGATTGAACCCCGTACCGTGCACCGCAGCCTGACGCCCTAACCCCTCGGCCACGCTGGCGATCCCAACATTGTTCAGACCACTTTCAATAATAAATATGGTTAAATTAGGAGTCCAAATTAAATTTTGGTGCAAATAATGCACTCAAAAACGTGACATTTTGTAAGTGGTTTGATAGTTGAAAGTTATCAAAAGCTATGTTGAAACTAAATTAAATCGTCTAAAACATTTGGGAAATTATAACCGAACATTAACCTCCAAAAAAATTTCAACAATTTCTGGTTTGGCTACCACTCATAGCGAAACTTTAAAAAAATGTTTTTGAAACCTTGTTGGCTGCCTACTTTTCCTATCCAAAAAATACTAATTTATCTACTATCGATCATTAAGAGGCGTTGTTTTGAAATCCGCAGTGAAGAACGTCGAAATCGTAAATAAAATACGAGAAATCGGCAGATGGGTGACAGAAAACGTAAACAAACCACACAAGAGTTCGTTATATAGTAGTAGTTATATAATAGTGCTGTAAGGAAACTTTTCCAAAATCGTTCTGTAAAGAATTACTTTTCGGCCTAGAAATTGTATAGAAATGCATTATTTTCAGTACGGGTGCCTAAAAATGGTTTCTTCAAACGTCAGTAAAATGTGACATTACCTCTACTGCTGGATTGATAATGCTAAAGTGTCATGGCATATAAACACTTTATCTCCGCTTTTCAGCGGCAGATAAAGTTATTATCGCCGCTGACGAGGGGAGATAAAGTAAACTAGCTAAATCATTTGAAATTCCTAAGTTGGCGGCATTTGCTACTGCAGTCGGATGGATACACTGATCGGTTTCTAAATCTGACATATCAACAGCTGCAATGAATAAATAAGAATGTCTCAAGAAACCTGTACATAATTGCAAAATATCAATACAAATCCTCTCCAAATGAAGTCGGTTGACAGACGAATAGTTAAAGATTTTTTTCGGATTTTGTTCACAACGTTGTTTATCTACGACCACCACTAAAATTAGGCCTTTTAGCGCTAACTTTTTTCACTAAAAGTGACGTTTTATACTTTAGCGTGTTTAAAGAGATCAGCTGTTTACTTTTAGCACATGTGTTATAAAGTGAAGTGAGATTATAAAACTACAATTTCGAACTGGAAGTGAAGTTCTAAAGTTATTCTAGTTACTTCTTGCGTTCGAAGTAAAGTGTTTTTGAAATAATTAAAGCGTTATGTAATGAATACAGTGAGATGTGTAGTATTAATAATTATATTTGATAACTGACTTTGACAGTAGAGTCCGCTCAACGTAAGATAGGGACAGGCACGTCACAGTTCGGCTGCGCGGATTTTTGTTACGTCACGCGCCTCAAGAATTGGCAGTGGCGTACACGGATACAAGTGAACTCATCGCATATCCTATCAACTACTAAACCCCCTGGTAACAGGACATCTATTTAAAAACGTGCCGTTGCTAAGTAACCATTGCCCATCGGGATAATCGCCAAACCACTGCGCACCCTGGCAATGATGACGTGCCTGTCTCTATCTTACGTTGGGCGGACTCTACTGGCTTCGCAAACATTCGCCCGCGCTCCAAGGCCTACTGTTTATTATGACATAAATTAGAAGTGTCGTAGATGCAACCCTTTGGCAAATCGATATTTATGGATTAATAACGGTAAAATTAAGATCGTAGATAAAATATTGTATGCAACGCGTGCTAAAAGTCGTTTATGCACGATACATGTTTTCATGTCTCGTGCATAAACGTCGACTTTTAACACTTATTGCATAAATAGCTATTGGTTGATTGATTGATCGATTGATTGACTTTATTTGTGTTATTCAATAAATACATATTGTTCACACACGTCAAATTAAAAACACAAAAATACACTAATCATACAAATTTCAAACGCACACAATAAGTGCACTTTACAAGTCCCAGCTGTTTGTATTAAGATACTCCTCTATACTATGAAAAGCATGTTTAATTAAATAGTTTTTTATCTTTCCTTTGAATTCTTTTAGTGGGAGGATCTTAATAGCTTCCGGTAATTAGTTATAAAATTTAGGTCCATAATAATTGAAAACCATTTGGCTAGATTTGAGCCTCAGAAAATTAATCCTAATATTGCTTGCTGCCCTTGTTTCATAGCTGTGTACATCATCATGTGTTTGATACAAGCTTAAGTTTTCTCTAACGTACAAGATCGATAGATAATAGTAATTTATTATACAAGACGATAAAGTTAAATTTTATCCACGAGTGAATCGTTTAACGTCGAGACGAAGTCGAGACGTTAATGATTCAAGAGTGGATAGAAATAACTTTATCGTCGTGTATAATACAATATTTTTTTCTATGGCAAGAATTTTAACAATTTCAAAAGAAAATAATGACAGTCAATCACATTTCAAAATGTCAGTAGCTAAGTTGGGTTGCTACGATAATACGAAGCTGTCATATTTAATTTAAACAAAAGTTAGAAAATTAAATTACTTTTTCTACTCCTTTATTAGTAAATTGCTCATTAAGCACTGTTTACTTGATTAGTAAATTCGTTGTTACAAACAGTGTTACGTAATGACTAACACGTAATTTTTTTTATTACGTTACAGTTAGTTTCTGTTGTTTGTACGAAGCGGTGTAGGGATGTGACTGCAGCCGCCTAATTTTTAAGATGGTGTGACAGATGATTTGACAGTTAATAAAATATTTCTTTTTCATTTAACGAAATGAGTGTGAATGTAGAAAATATATAGTTGATGTTTCCGCCTTTAGAAAGGTATTTACATAATATTTCAATAACAATTAATCAAAATTAAAACCTTCCAATTATTGTAAATGATTGTATCCGATTAACTGTAATGTCGAAGTCGAATTACATCTGGCGGCTGTCAGATTCAATGATTGTCATGATTGTCATTTATTCCTTTACGCCGTTCCCATAATTGTTCCGCAAAGTAAACAGACTTGTTTGTAGTACTGCTTGCAGTTTGCATTTCAAATTAAATTGTAAAAAGGCAACATAAACATGTCTGCTGATTCAGACTGTGACGAAAATGAAGTTAGTGGAACACCTCCAGAGATAACAAATCTGGCAGAAGAAGCGTCTAGTAACTTACTACCGTGCAAATCAAAAACCAGGTATGAGACTACGTATGAAAAGTTTATGAACTGGCGTGCTGAAAACAACATAAATTCTTATTCGGAAAATGTTTTAATGGCGTATTTCGGACATTTGACCCAACAGTTCAAGCCATCGTCGTTGTGGGCTATCTATTCAATGCTCAGGAGTGTCTTAAACGTACGAAACGACGTAAACATCGCTACCTATACAAAATTGAGAGCTTATCTAAAACGACAAGGAGATGGTTTTAAAAGCAAGAAGTCAAAAATATTTACTCCTGACCAAATAAAGGAATTTATACATGCAGCACCAGATTCGCAATACTTACTGTCAAAGGTAGGTATCTATTTTTTCTGGTGCAATCATGAAATAGACTACTCTTGTTTTATTCTAGACTATTCTAATTATTGGAATAAGTGGAGCATGCAGAAAGCAGGAACTGAAAAATCTACGAGTGACTGATATCGAAGACTCTGGAAAAATTCTTCATGTCAAAATCCCTGATACAAAAACAAAAATAACTAGATCGTTTGTCATATCTGGAACATTCTATAAGATATGCAAGCAATATATCACACTACGTCAGCAACTGAATGATCCTAATGTAACCCAGTTTTTCGTAAATTATCAAAAGGGTAAATGTACTCGACAGGTGGTTGGGATTAATAAAATAGGAAATGTTCCTAGAAAAGTAGCGGAATATTTAAAACTGCCTAATTCAGAGGCCTATACTGGGCATTGCATGAGACGGACTTCGGCAACTATTTTAGTAGATGCAGGAGGAGATTTGATGGCGCTGAAAAGACACGGAGGGTGGAGATCGTCAACAGTTGCTGAGGGCTACGTTGATGAGTCGCTAGCAAACAAAGCTTCGACAGCTACAAGGATTCTGAACTCGATTGAAAACCAACCAAATGACACAAACCATCTGGGCCCAACTTCATCTCTTACTAAAAATAATATAAATACGCTTGAAAACATTGAAATAATTCATCACTCTTCCATAACTCCTTCAACATCTCAAACAGTGCAGGAAGCTAAAACACCTATAATTTTTCAAAACTGTCATAATTTTACAATAAATTTCCCTTAAATTTGTTTCAATAAAATTTGAGGTTACGGGAACGCTTTTGATTTAGTTTAATTTAGTAGATATGGGGGCCTATTCTGTGACTACTATCCATTCACAAAACTCGTGAACTGTCAAAACACTGTCAAGTTGGTACCTTGTTTAAATTCTGTTTTGGAACTTCTGCTTGCTGATTTTGGCAGCACTGAAATGTTTGAAATTTAAAAACTTGACTTATGTCACACTTTCTTGTGAAACAAATAATCTCCTAAATTCTTTAATTTTTGTGCATACACTTCAATTGCAATGAAACAGAAACGAAAGAGGGTTTTATTATTGGGAAGGGGAAAATGCTACAGTTGATTATTGCAAGGAAAAACTAGAAGAAAATAGTTTTGACTTTTGACACATGTAACATAACCTTAACTTTAAATATTATTAGAAATCACTAGATTCGAAGTATATTCCCAAAAAAACTGTAATTTCCAGGTACACTCAGCAAATATTTGAAAAAATTGACATTGACGGTTCATGAGTTTTGTGAATGGATACTAGTATGTTAACATTTACCAGGCTGTTAATATTTTCGACCACTAAGATTCCTTAATTTTGGAAAACTCTAGCTTAGAATTGGTTGAAAATTTTAACATGCGAGTTACAGAATAGGCCCCATGATGCTGTGATAATTTAAACACTGAATGATAGTTAAGGCAAGAAAAAAATAAGTGTCGTAGAAAAAGTATAGTACATTACTCGAGTTGTAAGGCAATTACGCACTCGTGGAATTACGTTACTCGCCGCTACGCGGCTCGTACGCAAACTTTCCACTTGTGCGTAATATGCTTCTTACAACTCTCGTTATGTAATATACTATTATCTATCCTTGATGTTAAAGTGCTACTTTATCTACCCTTGCTGTTAAAGTAAAACTTGACCTTTTGTTTTGAGTTGATAAAAGCACACTTTAACATGTGCTATAGAAAAAATATATAAACCTGGTACTGTAAAAATCCTAATGATGCAAATTTATTTTTCACATCAGACCGGTAGTCTAATCCAAGCATAATTCTGATTACTTTTCGTTGTAATCCAAATATTGCATGTGGCCCCATACTAGAAGAAAATATGATATTTTAGATAAAATTAATGCATGGTATGCAAGTTTTATTATTTTTAAATGTACTAGTTGCACCAGATTGCGGATTAAAAAAATATTTTTAAATAAGCTTTTTGTTAATGCCTCTGTGTGGTACTTCGAGTTTAATTGAGATTGTAGGTATATGCCTAAAAATTTTATTTTTTCTGTATTATCTGGCCTGTCCACTGGTCTGTGTGAAAATATAACATCTTTTGTTTTGTTGCCGTTTAGACTAAGCTTATTAGCTAAAAACCATTCTGTGGCATTTGAACGTGCATCCACCAGTTGTCTCTCAATACCCTCGATATTGTAATCTGTACTTACAATTGAACTATCATCAGCGAAAAGAAGAACATCACTTGTCGCAACACTTGAACTTAGATCGTTAATGTAAATTATTATAGTGAAGTCATAGTAATGCTTTCCAAAGCAATGTGCAGTTATCAGTCTACCCAATCTTCTGACTCAAAATAATTCCTGGTTTCTTAACATTTCTTAAATTATTTATTATAAACGTTTGAAGAAAAAAACATGTTATTCGGAGCAAAAGTATTTTTATGTGGCTTAGCTATACTGTGGTCACACCATATAAAGTGTAACTTTTGCTCCTAATAACATAATATACTATTAATTTCACGCGACTAAAGTTTCTTTTTATCCGTCATGTGGTTTATTTATCTATTTACTGTATTTTACACTGGTGATAAAAATGAAACTCCAGTGCCTAGGTATACAAATTACTATTTTCAGACCTCATTTTCAGTGTAAAGCAGTGTTTCCTTCTTTCTACGATCGTGCCAAATGACAACTTTTTACACAGCTTGGAGTGCCAAAAGTTACTATTTATACCACTTCCAATTTTGGCGTGCGTCGTGTTCAAACTCGTCGCACGAGCTTTCAAGGCTTACTTATACACTGTCATCATATACAATGGCAGACAATAAAATTAGGCCGATTATTCGCTTGACTACTACTACTATTACTTATGTCCAACTAACCTCAATTTCGATTTTTCCGGCCTAAATTTATTGTCCACCATGGTACTATTTCGCCCGCTGACATAATTTTATTTATTATTTATAAACACGTATCAATGAAAACCACAGCTACAAAGGTAATATTCAACTAAAACAACTGGAAGAATTGCCCTGTTTTTATTTGTCACGATTTATAATATAATAATAATAAATGTATTTATTGTTTACACCTATTACTGATGCATGCATGTATACATAAAAAAGAGACATTTGAAGGTATAACAAATGGGGGCTGGTTCAGCTTGATTATGAGGATATGCAACTGTTTTTCCACCAGTCCATATAGGTCCCGAGTGGTGTAGCTTGAACAAGCGTCCACGTTCGATCAGCAGAGTTAAGCAACGCTGTCTCTGGTCAGAACTTGGATGGGAGTTCCACGGCTGCATCTCTCGGCGCCTCGTGGTACGGCTACCACGGAAAAAAGTTGGTCCCGGCGGTCATACAACATCATGACAGTCGTTAGTGGGGTTGGAAGTCCTCATAACTGCACAGCGACGCCTATAATTGGCCTAACGGCTGTTGGCTGAGTGCGAATTAATAAATAAATAAGTAATATTGTAATAATGTTATAGTTGACTTAACATTTAAACTGAGCCTAAAGTTGACATACATATATAAGTGGTAATGTAGCAGAAGACACTGATATTTCTGATTTTAAATTCAATTGTTTCTCAACAGAGTTTTGAATAAAGGTAGGTGACAGTTATTGCGTGAAAAATTGTACAAGTTATACACTTTCCCGATTTGATAAGTAAAGGAACGTCTAAAATAGTGTGTTTTATGGGGTTTGCGGAAAGTGCGTTCCCCACATTTCGTTCCGGGGATATTTCGTCTCCCCACATCTAGTACCCGGAAACTTCGTTCCCGAGCGAGCCCAATTTGTTTCCTAGCTTCCACGGTGTTGAAAAACAAGTACAGCGATCGGAATGCAGTTGGAAAAATTTAAGATATTTTAATTAATTTATTAATTTATTTATTATAATAAACTGATAAGAACTATATACAGTATGTCCCCGGATTGAGTTTACAAGAGGGAACTAAATTTTATTTTTAGTTCTACCAAAGAGCATATGCTCTTTGGTTTTACATACAAATGTTATAGGAATTATAATTCTTGCTTGGTTTGTAGAGAATTTTAAGAAAATTTTCAGTTTTTTAAAAACAAGTCGGCCTTGACAGTTAAGCAAAAATTATTTCCTTTTCAGGTAAACTACCCTTTTTGTTCATGATACGGCAAAATATTACTAAGGAAAGTTGTTCAAAATGAGAAATTATGGCCCTATAAAAAATATTAGGCATATAAGTACTTAGATTAAACCGTCATTTTTAATAAACACAATTTATTTTGTTCTTATCATAAATATATTGATTAAAATATCTTTCATTTTCTAACTGTATTCCGATCGCTGCACTTGTTTTTCAACGCCCTGTAATCTAGGAGACAAATTGAGCTCGCTCGGGAACTAAGTTTCCGGGTACGAGATGTGGGGAGACGAAATATCCCGGGAACGAAATGTGGGGTACGAAATGTGGGGAACGAAATGTGGGGAACGAACTTTCCGTATCCCTTTTTATGGGTAGGAGGAGTCAACATGTATTTTCTTCGTATATTAACGTTGTGCACGTCATTTCGAAATCGAATTTTTCTATGTAAATATCTAGGCGGCTTCTCTATAATAATTTTTTGAAACAAAATTGCCATTTAGCATCCGGCAGCTATGTGATATTCTTTCTATCTTTTTAATTGGCAACTGTTGTTGGACAATAAAGATTATTATTATTATTAATGCCTTAGCTAAAACGCAAGCAAGCATTTTGTACCTTTTGAATTCTCCCCGCACCAACGTAATCTAAGCATGGCGAATACACTACGTCACAATTCACAATAATTGAACTGGGACAGAACCAGCGTATCGAATAACATTAATTTAAGATCAATAGATAATAGAATCAAGGTTTTTACATTATCGGTTAAGGGTATTTCAGCCCTTTAGCAGGGGCCCAGGTGGTAAATTCACCCCCCCCCCCCCGTTAAATCCGCTACTGATTCTGACAAAATGTAATTTGTACAAAACTGTTTTTAACTTAGGTTAGGTTCTGAAGAAAAAACTCTCACTAATCTCAGGAAAGGAAATGGTTGAACACTGAATAAAAAATAAAAATCTCTAGTTCCAGGAAGCATTTCGAAAGAGCTAAGCCCCTGGCAGCCCTATAAAAGTTTTACTTAAAATATATATTAAATACCTTATACGACGGGGGGAGGGTGTTAGGCCGTTTTCCGTAGATAAAAAAACATTGCATTAACGTAGCAATAACAATTATTTAGTAGAAATGTCATTCTGAAGTTCTACTTCAAAAAGTTGAAGCATTGCAGTGCAATAAAATGACAAAGAAAGAATGTCAAAAATAATTGTGAAAATCGATAGATTGGAGTACCGAATAATCGCTAAGCAGCTGTAGGTATTTAAAGCCGTAAGGGGTAAGCGCATTTAAGAAAATATGTTTAAAACACTTGGTGATCATATACAGTGCGAGTGTAAAGTCTGTAACTATCTAAATAGAGCTTTTAGCAAATGTTTTTGAAGGAAATCCTAAAACACGTCAATTTTTATTTTAAATAAGACATATTTTACTGTAATTGTTACTTTTAGATTGTCTTTTGTTTTTGAGTTATGACGTTCGCGATAATTTTTTTAAATGGAAACCCTAAATTTTTATTATGAATTTGGACAGAGCATGAAATTCTAAGACCAAATACGCTAAAAAAGTATGATACGGTATTTTCAAATTTTTGAGAAAATCGCCTTAAAGTATTAAAACAAAAACCGAAAAAAATCAAGTAGCCGTGAAACAATGAGTTAGCCCTAAAATTATGACAGTTCCTTATAGTTCGTTTATCTGGCTTTGTTGTGTGCTCTTAAATAAATAAATAATGGTGAAATATTTCAGTGAAAAAGAAAGAATTAAAATTTTAGTATTGAGGGGATGTGGTGACCGTACTAGAACACAACAAGGGGTTTGTAAGCTATTCAATATTAAGTATTCTGATAAAGAACCTATTACAAGAACAACAGTTTCTAAAATAGAGAGAAGATTTTCTGAACTCGGATATGTGAGGGATCGCCGTAGGGGTGGTCGTCCAAAAACCAATGAAGATACTGAGCTAGATATTTTATTGTCTCTTAAGAAAATCACCATAGAACTTCAAGAGAAATAGCTGCAAATAATGAAAATTCTCAAATGTCAATCGTAAAGGTTTTAAGAAAACAAATGGAATCCCTATAAAGTTCAACTAGTGCAAGAGCTTAACGAGGACGATCCTGATCCCAGAACAGAGTTCTGTAAGATAATAATGGAGCGGTGTAATATAGATGGCGACTTTTCCAAGTGCATCATTTTTTCAGATGAAGCAACTTTCCACCTTAATGGCACAGTCAATCGCTATAACTATCGATATTGGGCACCTGAAAATCTGCACTGAATGAGCGAGGCGCACATGGAGTTTCCTCAAAAACTCAACGTTTGGACGGGAATTGTTTGGAATAAAATTCTAGAACTATTTTTATAGAAGGTTCATTGACGTGTGACAAGTACCTAAAATTTTTAAGAACCGATTTAATCCCTGCTCTTGCTGTGCTTTATCCGAATAATGAAGATCTGCACCTACCAAGCGATACATTATGGTTTCAACAAGATGGTGCTGGTCGGAATTATTTGAACGAAATTTTTCCTAGCAGATGGATAGGCAGAAGGAAGCTGTTGAGTGGCTTCCGCGATCACCCGACCTAACTCCGTTGGATTTTTTCTTATGGGGCTATGTAAAACGTAAGGTCTACATAAACCGTCCACAGACAATAGAAGAGTTAAGGAAAGAATTTTCACTAAAATAAGATTAATTCAACCTGAAACTCTACGTAGAGTTCGTGAAGAATTTAAATACAGACTTGGACACTGCCTTGCGCAAAATCGAATTCGAACATCTAATTTAATTGTTTTTATTTATTTTGTTATTTTAATTTTTTGTATTTTAAAATGATAGCAATCCCCATAATGAAAAGGTAAATAATCTATCAAAACAGTGACTTACTTGATTTTTATTCGATTTTTGTTTTAATATTTTAAAAGCGATTTTCTCGAAAATTTCAAAATACAGTATCATACTTTTTTATCGTATTTGTTCTTAGAATTTGATGCTCTATCCAAATTCACCATAAAAATTCATTGCTAACGTCATAACTAAAAAGAAAGACAATCTAAAGTAACAATTACAGTAAAATATGTCTTATCTAAAATAACAATTGACGTGTTCGAGGATTTCTTTTTAAAACATTTGCTAAAAGTTCTGTTTCGATAGTTCCAGACTTTACACTCGCACTGTATGACTCTGAGACTTGGATTGCATGCTTCAAAAATATAAATTTTTCGTTGCAGATGAGGAAAGACTTGGAAGACTGATTTTTGTTAAATACCGATGCAGTTCAAGACGTAATATTGTCAGTTGAAACGAATATCTCAGATACTGAAGATTTCATAAGAACGAGTGGATCACCTAGTTGCCGTCCATTTGGATATGAAAAAAAAATGCAAAATGGATCCCCCAGCGCTTGAATGTCGATCAAAGGTATCGCGCCATTTTGAACAAAATAATGATATCTTGAATCATGTTGTTATCATGGATGAAACTTGGGTACATTTCTACGACCCAGAAACAGAACAACGATTGGTGATCTGGATAAGGGTAAAACAATAACCGGGAAATATTATTTTACATTATTGACAAAACAAAAGTAGTGAAAAACAGCGCGGAATGTTAATCATAGGTGTCTTGTTTTTGCAGAATAACGCACCTGTTGCTATTAAATGCAATTCGTGATCTATGGTTCAAACTATTCGAACACTCACAGTTGTCGCTTCCTCGAACTATTCTCTTCCCTCAAAGGAAAACATGTTTGAAAGGACGTACATTTTCTTCTAACCAAGAGGTCATAGAAACTGTGCAGTGCTGGTTTGCAGAGCAAGAAGAAATATTTTTTAAAGGTTTAGAGGCGTTGAGGTAATTTGTGTGTTACATTAAGATGAGACTCTGTAAAGTAAAAAGTATTTTGAGCTTCAAATTTTGCTTGTTCTGTAGTAGACTAAGAGTGTATCAATACTACCAAGGCGGTCTATATTGTTCCAGGCCACGACACTGGGCCTATAAAGTGACCTTTGGAATGGCCTACCACAATCTGGCAACATGGTTGCACCAACCTTTAACAAAAAATTACTACTCCCTGTCAGTGTGATGCATGCCAGTTGAAAAACAATCTATAAAATTACTGCTATTTACGTCACAGGGCGTCACTTCTGCGCAATATTTGATTTAAAAACAATTCCTAATGGGTAGGTACCTCATTTTCCATTGCAAGTAAATTGTTACTAATTTTTACTTCATCTAAAACAGTAATTTCTTCAAAATAACTTGCCTGGTTGCTAGTGATATTGTAGTCAGAACAAGTCTCTTCATCTTATTACCCTTTATATCTGCTCTTTTAAAGTGCGTTTCACACACAACACTAGCTTTTCCAATCCGCCAGTGTTCTAAATGCAAAATGTCTTTCTATCTTTGTATCACCATTCTATTAGATGGACACTTGAACACGTAACAAATGGAGCAACTGATGAAGCGTAAGTTGACTTGCAGTCTGGTACGTAACACTTCAAAGGCATTTTTGGAACTTATATGAACTGCCTTTATAACTTGACCCCTTGAATTTTGAATATTCGCGGCCTATATTTGTTTGCTCCGACTAGCTTTGAAGAGGGTGGGGTATATGGTGTTCGTGGGTTTGCTCAGGGCGTTCAGATTAAAAAAAACGGAAGTCGTAGCCTATAATTTTGAATCAGTAATGTACTCGTTGACCTAAACGTATCGCTAATCCCTTGCCGTCTTAGCGGCGGTATCCTCCGGTGAACGCTTTGGTGCAGGTGGACAAGACTTACATTTGGGTTGTTATATTTAGTATAGAGGGTTTCCCAAATTCGTATGTCGCTTTTGAATGATGGTTTTATTGCTCACCTAGAGTGTAATTTCGGCTAACAAAGCAAGGGCTCCGGGATCAGCCAGAGGCGACGCGGCTTATCTTTCGGCCCTGAGAATGCCCTCGCTAAAGGATGACTTGCCGCCAAAACGTGATGCTACTATCGCTCGCTCTCTGTCCCTCTTGTGGACCCGTAGGCGCACTTTCTATAACCGCCAGCTGAGTTCCAAGAGATATTCCTACGCCCTCGCTATTGTACTCGAGAACCGTTACAAACGCTATCTTGGCTTGGTTGCACCCGCGCAAAATGCACTCACGGCGAACGTTTTAGTTCTTTCGAGTGGTTTACACAAAACAAAAAACTAATGTGGGCCCGCGCGTAATTACTGGCAAGCACAAAGTTTTAGGCGCTGGGTTCGCAGCTGCTTAAATGTTGTCAACTAGCCCGACGACTCGACCGTTCACCTTGCCGCTAGGCACCCGACTAAAGTTTTCCTCCCAAGAAACAACCCTCAGCGCCCCGACCATTGTCAACTCTCACGCGCGCGAGAATCGAAATTCAAATTTTCTAACCGACGCCCGGTTACAGTACCCCCTCCAAATTTTTGAACAGTATCTCATTATTGTGATATTGCGACAGAAATTTGTTACCGTACTTCTCGATTATACTTAAAACTTAACTAAAACTCATGTTTAACCCCTCACCATTATGACTCCCACTTGACTATTGATCACTAATCAACATATTGACTGGGGCAATCTCCCCGGTTTTATACAACTTGAGGTTTATAACATTTAGGTAGTTTTGTATGTATTCGAATTGGGATATTTTAGTGAATATGCATTTGGATAGGTTGCCTCTATAACTTCATATGGTCTCTCGTATAATAGGAAAAATTTCTTTATTTCCCTATCAATGGCCGACGAGTGGTGATGTGTTTTCACCAGTACCATATCTCCTGGATTAAACTTTACTGGTCGACTGACTTTCGCATCATGTCTCTCTTTCCTCTTTTGTGCCTTACTTTTCAATTTAAAGTAGGCTAATATTATCTTAGTATTTGGTAGTTCATCGATTCGGATAATCTAGAAGTGATTCAATTAACTGACTACATCGCTCTGCTTTCATTAGCTCATACGGGGTGAACCCTGTGGACTCATGAATAGTACAATTAATCCAGTTTTCTATCTTGGTTGTATATGCAGGCCAGCTAGAATGCTTGCTGTGGCAAAAGGTTCTAAAGAGCCGTCCTAGTTCACGCATTACTCTCTCTACAATGTTTGACTGTGGGTGGTATACTGTTGAATACTTACCCTGAACTCCCACGTCACCAAGTTCCTTCTTTCACAACTCGCTGGTAAACTGAGTTCCATGGTCTGATACTACTGTTTCTGGTTTCCCTGTCGTTAGCATATAGTCATTAATTATCTTATTCAGTATTGTCCTCGAATTAGCTCTTCGTATTGGATACAATTTAACATACTTGGTAAACACATCTAACATGACGAATATGTATGACACACCTCCTCGGCCTTGGGGTAAGGGTCCGAATAAGTCTATAGATACTAACTCCAAAGGCCTAGACGACATCACATTTCTCATAAGTCCCTCTCGACTACTAGTATCAATTTTGGCCTTCTGGCAAATGTCACATGTTGATATTACTTTCTTTACCTTTCTTTCTAAGTTAGGGATATAACATGCTTCGCTGATTGCTCCTACGCATTTCTTTGTACCAAAATGGCCATAGAGTTGATGATAACAGGATATTATTCCGTGCACCAGGCTGTCAGGGATGCAGACCACCCACCATTCACTGTCATGTTTCCTCCTTCTAAACAATACTTCCTGATTAATTAAATAGTTTCTCTGTAACTCTTCCCGTTTTCCGTTGGCATCATCGCTTAGTTCTCTTCTTATCCAGCCTATGTGCTCGTCCCGCAACTGAGCGGGTTTCAACTGGCTCATGATTTTCACTAATTCTTTGTATCCTTCCGTATTCTTGCCGATCAACCCTACCATTATGGGTTCGTTTTTACGATTTGCCCCTTTTCCATATCGCGACAGAAAGTCGGCAACAACGTTGTTCTTTCCCTTACAATAATCAACTTTGAGCTGAAACCCTTGTAAATATAGTACCCATCTCATCATTCTAGCGTTTAAAGCCTTGCAATTAAATAAGAATGATAGCGCCTTATGGTCAGTCAGCACTACTGTTGGATATCCCAAGACGTAGTTTCTAAATTTTTTGCAGGCGAACACTATTCCTAAAAGCTCCAACTCCGTTACGGTGTAATTCTTTTCTGCAGTTAGCAATGTTCGGCTAGCAAACGTAATATTGATGATTTCTCCAGCTTCGTTAATTTGAAATAGATGAGCTCCTAAAGCATCAATCGAGGCATCGGTGGAAATCCAAAAAGGCTTAGTAAAGTCAGGGTGACCCAGTATTAAGTCGTGCTCGAAGCTATCCCTGATTCGTCTGAAAGCTCGTCCTCTCCCCACTTCCAATGAATATTTTTCTTGAGTAAAGGCGTCAATGTACTAATCGTCTCCGAATGCTTTTCTATAAATATCTGATAGAAATTACAAAATCCCAGAAACGATTGCAGTTCCTTTTTATCCCGTGGTGGTGGACAATTTTTTATAAAGTCAATTTTGGTCGGGTCCATTGTAATGCCATTGGGGCTTATAATATGTTCCAAAAATTTTAGTTGGGGCCGCAAGAAATGACACTTATTGAACTTTACCGTCATGTTTGCCCTTCCCAATTTGGTCAAAATAATGTTTAAATGCTCGCAGTGTTCTAGCAGCGTATTTGACGTAATTAGAATATCATCTACATAAACCGTTGTGAAAGCAGATACTTCAGGCCCCAACACGAGATCCATCCACTTGCTGAAGAACGCTACGGATACATTCAGCCCAAATGGTAACACGGTGAACTGATAATTCTTTCCGTTAACTAGGAACGCAGTATATTTTCTTGAACTTCTGTGTAGTGGCAGTTACTATCAGAGGATCTTGGGCAGAGTATACTTCACTTATGTATTTTTTAAGGTCTTCGTATGTTATTTCGTAATTATCTGGTTGTGTCTGTAGTACATCTTTTAGCGGAGCCAACATCTGTTCCAAATCTTCCATTATATTGGTTTTTTGGGATTTGCTTTTTTCGTGCTTCGATTTTGGTTTTTTCTGGATTGGTTTTATATTCTCGGGTTGTGTGAACGAGTCAGATGGCTGGTGTTCTTGTTCTGTTGTTGTGGCTCCCGCATTGTTGTCACTGGATGTTTCTTCGCTAATTTGGGTGTGTAAACGTTTTCTTTCTTTATTTGCTCAGGGTTTTCTAAAACTGTCATGCTGATTGTTATATTTTGGCATTTGCTAGCCACATGTCCGTCTTGTCCACATTTAAAGCATTTCTGAATATCCTCTTGAATATAGATTCTGTATTTGTCACCTTCAAATGTAATTATAGTTGAATCAGGGATTGTTAAGTCTTAATTTGGTTCTACGTATACAAAACGCCTAAAACTCATTATATGCGCATATGCTGGGTCAGGAATTCCAACCCTAATATTGTAGATTGGTGACATTAGTTTTAGTCCGAAGCCTATTAGGGTTCTTTCTATTTCGGGATTTGGGATTTTGGGACAAATATTAGAGAGGATGATTTTTTTGGAAGGTGTGATCATTTTTCGGATGCTAGCTTGTTGGTCTGCAACAATTATTGTCTTGTGTTCTTGTGTTAGTTTATCTACAAGATGTTCGCTGGAAAGATACATGCAGATGCGCCCATTTCATAACCTAGATGACGCGATTATGTTGTCTGGTTTTATTATTTTCCCAATTGCGTATATGTAGCCCATGATTTTAACGTTTTCTATGGCGCTTACGATAATTGCTTGCTTTTTATTGGGGTATTTAATTGATGGAGTGCTACTAGTGGTTTGTGCGTAGCTGGGCTGGTTTATAGAATTTTGTTTATTTTGTACGTTTTCATGTTGCAAAGAAGATGATTCGATTTGTAAGTTATTCATTTTGACGGAAAACCTCTGTGGCTGGAGGTTTTCTATTTTAATGTTGGGTTTTCTACTTATCTATCGCCCGCGCAAACACGTAATCAGTCGCACAGCACAGCCCGCCGGCTGCGGCCGATTGCCACAAGCCGGCTTCAAATCGTCACAATTTATTTATTATTACAAGTGTACGGTATGTACTCGGATTAATGATTTTTAATTTTAAAGTTCTCAATAAAGCAGCACTGCATAAGAGAGGATCACATCCGCATTCAACTACGTACCGATGTTTACTCGTGCAAAAAGTTGAATTTTCTATATCCTGTTAGGTATTAAGTAGTGAGCCATAAATAATTAATATTTGGTTAAACAAACTTCCACCGAAAAGAATATCTTCACGTGTAGCTTCGATCGTAACACGTTCACTGAGCTGCATTATTTTAGATTTTAACTTTTTAACATTATTTCATAATGCTGAATATCTCGTATTGTGTCATTAACATTTTAAACATCGATCATTAACATTGATACTGAAGTAATAAAGTAGTATTGCGGTCTTTCTGGTATATAATTTAAGTACTAATTGTATTTTCCTCCTAAATATAGTTCCTAGTACGGATAGTAGTATATAATTTTTTAATGAATATCATTTCGTTATAATCCCAATAGAATAAAATCCAACTCGTCCTACGAACTTGTTGTATTTTCAACTTTGGGATTATAACTCATAATATTCATTAAAAAATCGTCGATAATAATATGCGTATTACTTATTTTATTACCCCTGAATATACATTTGAATTGCATAATGTACGTATATCCACCACGAAAACCTGAAAATCACTTTTTCTTTAAATTACAGATTGAGAAAAGTTATTACTTTCAGTATTAAAGATGATAAAAATAAAATAACAATAACAGTATTAGAAAACAGCACAATAATTGATAGTTACGGTAGAATACGAGTGCATTCTGGTATGTAAACTAAAATTTAATATTTTTAGTGTCTCCTGTAAAGCTGATGGAGGGTGGTTTTTGCCGATTCCAAGAAGACATTAAACTAACAAAGCGGGTGGTGTTGAGCATACTTATGTCAAGCAGTTCCTTACTGGCACTAATGGAATGATTGCTTAATACCTGGCTACCTGCCAGAGATACCTTAAAACCAGAAAGAATCGATTTTCCTGGAAAAGTTATTGGACGAACTCTGGACTCTGCCCTGCGAAAATAATACCAATTTGTAATATATGCCATAAAAACATTTATGTAGGTATATGCAATATAGTTATATCTATGAATGTAGACATTTTAACCTTAGTTCGACTTTATACAAATATATGCGCTCTAGACTCACTTCCTCTCGAATTCGTTGTATGAAGAAGTTCAAACGAAATGGCATCATTAATCTGTTGGAAATTAAATTACTCCTAATTGGTTTACAAAATCGCCAGTAAGTGCTTGTAAAGAATAGCAAACGGGAAGATGTTCCACCAAAAGCAAACAAGTTTCGTTTTCTATGCCAGCGACTGAATTGCACTTTTGTGCCCGCATAAAAGCGAACAGCCGTCGATTTCGCTATTTTTCGATATGCATAAAAAACAGGAAACGTACTAGAAACCTCGATTGCTTTTCTAGCAGAATTGCAAGTTGTGTTTCGCAATTATTCTAATGGACGCGAACACCATACGTCAAATTCTTCCTGCAGTGGCGTAACTACCAATTTTGCTCCTCCCACCACCATCTGTAGAATGAGATCCATTAGATTTTAGAAAAAATAGGTATGGTATGCTTCATCCTTAAAGAAAGAACTAAAAATTGTAAAGATAATGGAGCATATTATCATCTTGCTAAGTCGCCTTTTACATAAAAATAAGAAGATAATCATATCAATTTAATAATTCAAGAAAACAGACAAATGAGGTATGATTTTTTGCTACTTACTTTTTCATATACGTATTTTTGACAAGTAAAGCTGCATAAACTTGTAAATTTAAAACTGCGGGTTAATTTTTTCTGAGTGTCGTCGCAGCAATACTAAACTTTAATTATTTTTTTTTCATAATAACTGCCTTGAATTATTTCCGGTGTAAACTTTAAAATTAGTTAGAGAGTAAATTTAAAAAAAATAAAATACTATTATAATATAAAAAGCGAAAAAATACAAAATTTTGCTTATACTAGCACACCGGTTATAGATGGCGAAATCTATATAAATAAAAATCAATTGCCGCATGTAGGTAACATCATCACTGGAGAACAGCTCGACCAATTTGGCTCATTTTGTTTATTATGTTCGTAATTTTCAGGACAAGGTTTGTATAAAATACAATTTTGGGAAAATCCACCGGAAAATTCGGAAAATCAAAAAGATGATTTTGTATGGTATTATTGTATGGAATTTCGTATGTTTTCGTTTCTGAATGGTTTTTCGAAGAGAAAAATGGGAAAATCGGAGTGGAAAACTCGGAAAATTAAGAAAAATCCAATTTTTTTTT
Organism: Agriotes lineatus; assembly: GCA_940337035.1. Classification (NCBI taxonomy): domain Eukaryota; kingdom Metazoa; phylum Arthropoda; class Insecta; order Coleoptera; family Elateridae; genus Agriotes; species Agriotes lineatus. The sequence goes on along the minus strand of OW679199.1, from coordinate 40,622,876 downwards.
CAGGATGGAAAGCCGGAATAGAACAATTGAAAAGCCTTGTTTCAAAACATACACGCATAGGTTCACGTAATATTATGCCCGGGCAACGCCGGGTAGGTCACAGCTATGATGTATACAAAGAATAAGGAAGGGATATTTCGAAATTCAACCCCTAAAGGGGTAAAATGAGGGTTTCAATTTTGTACGGAAAAATAATATTAACTAGACATTTCGACTCGAAATTTCGTAGGAGTACTCCTAAAAACAAATAAGCAAACACGTATTTCGTGATTTTCCGAAAATTAACCCCTTAGGGGGTGAAATGAGGTGAATAAGCCTAAAAATCGATATGGGTGTCATTATTGACGTTGATTGCGAAAATGGCATTTATTTTAAAGTCGTCCAAGACGTTGGACATAACATAAAATTAGAACTTTATAGTGGTGAAACGGGGTTTCAAAGACACATTATTTTTGGGCAGAACAACGTTTGCCGGGTCAGCTAGTAGGTAATAAATAAGGTTAATATTATTTTCCTTTTTAATGTCAACAGCAAAGCGAAATAAATAAATAGTTTTCAATGTTGTCAAATCATATACAATCCGAAATTATATAATATACATTTTTAAAAGCGTAGCTTAGACATTAGTTTTCACTTAAACAAAAAATAGAACACCTTAGTGTATCCAGAGTGCAACACCATCGTAAACAGCTACAAGAAAATTATTTTTTTAAAGAAAATAACCAACGATCAATTTCAAAATAGGATTAATAGTTTGCCAATAGAATAAAGAAGACATTTTACAACACATTCAATCAATTATGAACAAATTTATCTATTTGTCATTAAGGTCAAACACCACATTACTGGTATGTTGGCAATCACTTTCCTGTAGAAAAAGTTATGAGAGTTAGTTTTTATTGAAAATCGATTTTTAGAGAATTGTTTAGTGAGGATTGGAAAATTCTGAATAATTCTACTCTGTCAACTTTTAAATTGTTATCAGATAGTTCCCTTTTCTTTATTTTGATACTAAAATAATAGGTTATTGTCACCAACTAACTCTAGTATTATACAATGGTGGGTAAAAGTATGGAAACGCCTATATTGTAATGGTATGATGCCTACAGTAATTCTGGTTGCATTGCTAACGTACGAAAACTAAAGAAAGATTCAAATAGGCCCAGAATTGGTATTCTATTTATTGCAACAATAAGTCACTAGTAAACATTGATAATTACATAAGACATGATTAGCAATAACAGTATCCGTAGGGTTGCGTTCAGCTTATTTTTCAATATTTGTGCTCGGTATGGCGAATGTAGCTAATTTATGATGACTGACAGCTTAGTTGTATAACGTCAAGACACGACAATGAATTTTCTTAAGTGCAGTGGTGCTTCGAAGCGTTACAAAAGTTTATACAGCGTTTAGTATTTATATCATTATGGCAATAATCGATAACGCAGCTGAAGGGTTAGAAAGTAGTGTAAGAAAGCACGGAAATGCAAAGAGCATTTGAAAAGCAACCTGAGAAATAAAGAAGACTGTAATAAAGTGCTAATAACTTGTCAAACAGTATTTATTAAACTAAAAGTGAGAAAATGCAACCAAAGTGCAGTTAAAGTGTTCCAAAATGACATTTAAGAAAAACAATTTTAGTAGTTAAGGAATAGATTGTAAAAATTTACTTAAAACAATTGTTAACGTGTTGCTATGGAGACCCAGTTGGTCAGTTGTTATTGTTCATTAGGGAAGCCAAGCCAAAAGCTTTCTACCAGCTGTCGAGTTTTATTTATTCGCCAGTGTGCAGAGCCCAGTTGTGCTTAATTTCATAAAGTTTCTAAATGCAGTGTTTGACTTCGAAGCAATATTTTGGCAAATTTTGAAGCTGTGGGAAGCAGATGGCAGTGTGCAGTATTTAGAAGAGTTCTTGTTTGTGGTCTACAAGGCAGCACCAACATGGTTTGTGTTACTTGGTTATAATTAACCTAGTCTGTATTTATACGTTTTAGAATACTATAAATGTAAACTTGCTTGCAATATTATTCGAGTTTGTGTTTTGAGGTGCACCTGATTTTTGTGTATATTAACTACACGACATAATACGTAACCAATTACAAAGTTATTTACAAAATAGTTTCAAACTCCCTTAATTTCTGTACATAAGTCAAGTTTCCTTAAAAACCTTACAAATTCTAATGAAAATGCCTCTCTTTTGCTTAGTAATTTCACTTCAATCGATTATCCTCCGTCTAAGTCCTTGAATGTTATTTACTGGTGTCAAAATGAGACCACTGCACGAAATAGTCTATTTCTTTTTGTTTCCATGGCGTGCCTTATTTTTGCCTATGAAAAAGTGTCTTTTTATTAATATAACCAAACAATCGAACAATTCTAATCGGTCCACTACAATAATATTAATAAATTTTTTTTAATCGGCAGTGAAGAACTCGAAATCGTTATAAAACTACGAGAAATCGACATTGAAGTAATCCATTGTTTTACGACTTTTTGTAGGTGGTGGGGGTGACAGATAAACGTCAACCAACGTCGACATAACTTACAAAACCTGGTAAATGTTTTCACGATTTCTCCAGTAAAAGAACGTGGTGTACCCTTCGGCACTGAATTTGTTTTTATACCTCAAGTCGCTTATTTGCCTTGGCCTTACGGGCCTCGGCAACTAAACTCACATTCGTGATAAAAATTAAACTCAGCCCCAAGTAGACAAATAACTATTTTTTGTTTATTCCATTTAAATATGCTTTTTAAAATTTGGTTTATTGGCATAATTCAGATGCTATTAATATAAGGAAGACCAAGACTAACAATTCTGAGCAATTCTACTTAGTCAGAATATTACTAGATTTTTTAAATTATACGTAATTAGCTTTTGAAAGAATTACTTAAGTGCCTCGTTATTATCATCTTAAAGGAGACTAAGAATATTTGAACAATATAATCAGACCTATACAAATCACACAATGCTGTACATATCCCTTTACCACAGTGGATCATGTCAACCCACTATACCTTTTGAAAGCAAACATATATGCTTCTGCATCTCCTAGTAAAATAGACATGATCGGTGTAGTTCGAAGAAGTCGTCAACTTAAAAGTTGGATTTTTTATTACCACTGCGGAGTTTTTAAGAACTCCTCTGTATCGGAGGCTCTAAACATATCACATAAGTTTTATATGTTTTTCTTGTGACATAAATATCATCATGATAATCCCAGAACGTTAACACATGCTCGCGTGGTTGTAGTCGTAGTTTTCTAGTTTCGCAAGTATGTACATACTTAAATAAAATTCGAGAATCGAGATTCTCGAATTTGAGATCGAGAATCAACTTTAGAGAATTTTCAAGATTTGCAATGCTGACGTCCATTTTAAAGATGGTAGAGTGTAGTTAATGGCGCAGTTATCATCGGAGTCGGTGGATAGATTGAATTTTTTTTTTAAATCGACACCTGGTATTTTTGAATCGTTCTTGACTCGCGAAGAAGTGATCGCATTTCTCGTAACTTTTCCCATTTACTTTTTTTGCAAAATTGCATTTCTGTTTTACAATAAAAAATGTCTGAGAAAGATAATCATCAATATATCACAGTTTTTTAGCAATTCAGAAATGTGGAGGAAAAGCTTCCCAACTACATAATATTTCTAATCCTCTAAATGTTCTTGGCGATTACAGCATTGATATACAAGCAGAAGCAGACCAATGATTATTTTCAAATGTCTGGGTATAATTACATTAATGGTTCTGATTGAAGAGAGTGTAGTAACACAGAAAAAAAGTATGTAGCTTTTTTTTGGGGGCGAGACACCACTAGATGATTTGTGTAGATGGTCAGACATAAAATTGCTTGGACAATAATTGCTATTTCAATTACTGAATTACTTAGCCACTTTTCGGTGAATCTTATAAGCGGATGGATATTTGATGTGATGCAGTAGCTAAAGCTCCCAAATTAAAAAATAAATAAAATTGGTAAACCCTGTAAATCAAGTTGATTTTTCAGGTGATAATTGTTTATATCCTGTTGTATTTTTTGCATTAAAGTAAATAATGCCATACAAATTTGATACAAAAAGAAACTCTGATACTGAATCTCTACATGGCAAGTTGTTGGAGTACAACACCATTTTAACAGTACATGTGTTTCTTATACTTTTAAAGAATTGAATCGTACATCAAAGTATTTCCAATCACAAAATTTGGATTTCGTCTAGCGTGGGTTTATGGTGAGCACAGCAAAAAATAAGTTGAAAAAATAACAATGGGGAGAGTGTTGTGAGCTAATGCTCACCGTTTTATAGCATCTACAAATTCCAACCTATAAGCTTTAGATGTGGACATTTCTATGGAAGAAGAACTAGTTGACACAAGGTCTGCATTGCAGGATGTATAGAGCGTTTCGTTTATGTTGATGAAGAAATGATCAATTAATGTTTCTGTGCTTTTTGTTATATGTGTAGGATTTACAATTACAGGTGCAAGGCCGAAAATTGACATTGATAACAACTCCTCCTTTTGTTTCGCATTTTCCTTGAGATTTATATTGAAATCCCCACACACTACTAATTGTTTCGATTTATTTGATGCTAGAGTTAGTCAGTCAAACAAAGGTTGATCTGTAAATACTGGTAATAGTAATTTGATTATTTTTGACTACAACATATTCAAAATACTTTTCAATTACTGGTATTTCTAATTTGATTTTAGTAAAAATGATATTATTACGGACCAACACTAATACTTCACCACGTTCGATATTGGGTCTTGGGTAACACGCACACAAGTATGTTAAACAGAATAATTGGGATCTATCCTACCTCAACTAATGCTTTGATATACGCTTAGTGTTATCTTTATTGGGTAAATTTTCTTTGAATAAGAAACTACTTTGCTTTTGTCCTCATCCAAGATATCGTCTTAGGTTTATTTCTAATCTGCTTAACCACATCTTGCTATGTAATTTTTATCCTTAATCACTATTTTGTTCTAAGAAAAGTAAGTCTTTCTGTCTCCTGGTCGTGCCATCTACAGTTGAAATTCACGTTGAATTTCTACGAAAACGTTGACATTTTGAAATATACAAAGCTAACGTAATTTCTGAAACAAAATAGTGTGGGATATCAACCTAAGAAGGGCAACGTCTTCAGTAGATAAAGGCTATATTCAAAATACAATACAAAATAAAATTAAGATTGCAAAAGAGATTGCTGTTGGAGAGGGATCTTCAAGTTCCTTACGCACAACAGTTTTTTATGTGGATTTATCGAAACAATTCTGAAGCTCCTTCTATTTACCGCCCACAGTTGTTAAAGCAGAATTCTGATGCTCCTTTTGTCCATGGCGTAACATTTTTAGATTTTCAGTCCTGTACTATTAATGTTAACATTTCAACGTGAATGCAATTTGATCGTTGATCCATATGTGTGATTTTGTATAGTTTCCAAATTAAACTTTTTTGGATGATGTTGTTGCTATGACAATGTTGCCGTATTTGTATACGGCAAAGTAGAATTTTTGCAGTATAAATACCGCAAAGTGTAACTTTCTAATTAATAAATTTTACGGCAAAGCAGCACTTTCAATGGTACCATAATAGTTATTTATGTTACAAGATCGGAAAATGCCTTATGAATTTACGAGTTTAGATGTTTACTGACGAGGCGAGGAACGATCCGAGGCGGGAGTTTCTAAACGAGTAATTTAATAATATTTTACGGCCGTGTATCGTACAATGTATTTCATACTATTTTATAAATCGGGCTAATGACTTTAAAAACTATACATTTTAAGGGATATCATCAGAATGATATCTACTCGATTTGGGTCAAGTCGCCTTTACATCGGTCATTCATAGTAAGAGTAACATGTTTTTGTCCATTTATTTTCTGCCAAAAAAATAGACGTTGCATCTTCTTCGACAGACGTGAATATGGAAACATTTTTACCCAAAAGCACCGAAGCAATGGGAAAATCCATTAGAAGCAAATCCTCAACAAGATACGACGTAGAAAAACCGGTCAACGAACAGATAATGTTGGAGTAATTTTTAGATGCGGTAAGGAACTATTGCAATTAAAAAATATATCCCTATTTTGCTATAACACATTTTATATTTTTAGTCAAACAGCGCAAGTCTATGATTCAAGTACTCAGTGTTAAAATCAACGTTACTGGTTAACGAAAACACAGGGATCTCAAAATTTTTAAAACTGACAGCTTTCCTGAAAAAGCAATCGGTAGGACATCAACCCATACAGAGCAAAGTTTTTGCTCGAGAAAAAATAAATAGAGAAGGAAAGAAAAAGGTAGCTAGAAAGATCCAGGGTGGCGAAAATTTTGTATAAACTCTTCAGCAAAATTCCACAGCAACACAGTATCAACACCGGTTACTAAGAGAGAGCATCGCTATCGGCCATCAATCATTACCATAGCACCATAGCCATAAATATGAACTAAGCATAAGGTTTATTATTGTTCTTTTTTTCAATAAATGTATTAAGTTATGAAAATGTATGAGATGTTTAGTATCAAAAGATAAGAAGCTTAGCAACACTTTCCGGCCTTGTGATATAATGTTCCACTTTCCGGACTGAAATTAATGACGTAAAGTTGTATTTTCCGGACAGTATGAAATAAATATAATTTTTTATCGATTGTAGAAAAAATCTTGAATGTAATATGTGCTAAATATGTTTTTAAAGCACAAGACGTGTTGTCCAACCTCGACCTACGGTCTTGGTGGACAATATTCCTGTCTAGTGCTTTAAAAACATCCATTTAGTCACTTATTACATAAATTGCTATTATGGAATTTAAATACTTAAGAAGTTAGAATATTTCAATTCTTTCCAATGTTTAACTACTTTTTATTTCTCCAAATATATTTCTAATAAATACAATTATGAAGAGGTCACAATGCCATGCCCCATCAGATGTGAATTTTGAAGATCTGGTCCTGGTGAAAGCAAATGCAATGTTATTATTATTGTTAAACAATTTTAAAATGTTTACTGTCTTCTACGAAATAATATACAGTCTTAAATGTAGTAAGTAACCGGGGTCGGTAGCTCAGTGGTAAGCATCCTGACTACTGATCTAAGGGTCGCGAGTTCGATTCCCGGTCCCGGTGGCATATACGTAATCTGCAGACGCATAAGGTATTATGACAACTGTTCAGCTACAATCGGTAATTGATTAATATGGAGCCAATGAAAGTTTATGTAAAGTGCAGACACAGAAGGGGCATTAGACGTCTGCAGTTTACTCAGTGGTTTCGCTTTGACATGCTATATCTTGTTTTCCGCGTAGTCAAAGAACTAGTTGTTAGTTCGTGAAAAGACTATTTAAAGTGCCGCAAGAAGTAAATGTTATTTTTTCCACAAATATAAAAATAATTAAATTTACATTATGTATTGCAAAAACTACAAATTAATTTAGAATCTGGCCGTTTTATTTATTCATTGCCATAGCAACGCGCACTTTCATCTGTAGAGTGAAATAAAGAGCTACTTTATAAACGCAAAGCTATCTAATAAAGCACTATTTTATAACGCAGTCTAACATAAAGTAATTTTTATTCTCGTAAAACTACCACTCTAGCAAAAAATCACTTTTTGTACAACTGTCATTAAAAACGACATTTTTATTCCAGGTAACTACACTTATATACGTCAAACTTAAATATTATGAGAGAGCACCTTAAAAGTAAACACTTTTAACATGTGTTAAAAATACTACTTAGTAAACCAATATTTGTCAGGTAACTAAGGAAAATCAATAATTTTCAGTTGTTCGACAGCTCGTTATTTAAAAAAAAACTAGTAAGGCTTTCTGTATTCTAATCAAATGTCAAAACTAACATGATTATTTTGAAAAATTTCTCCCACGGCTTGCTATATTATAATCAATCAATAAAAGCTACATTTAGTCCATAAAAATAATTTTGCTGATTTTTAGTGACATGAAAATCATACTTTTTTCACGAATTTGCAGTTTTATTAACGATGGCGAAGTCCGAATGTATCAAGCAAATAAGTAAAAAAGTTGCCTTCATACGTGTTCTACACATTATTTTTTTTGCATAGTGATCGCTGGTAACTCGAAATTTGGCCGAAAAGCAGTAATATTACAAACATGCAGTAACGCGAGAAAATTCTTATTTCAAAATTAGTAATAAAGTAATAATAATAGTCTCTATTTATCAACTCAAGATACAATAAATAAGAAAAAATAGTGGTCACGGTGCTTGCGTAAAGTGCAGACGTATTATAATTCAACACGTCTGCAGTTTACTTCTGTTTTGATTGGCTGTACCACTTCGGAATAAACGATGTGATGGGTTATACCTTATGCGTCCCGGTGAGGTTTTCAAAAATAAAAAATGCAGATGAAAGCCTCTACAGAATGCCATCATTCGGAAGTGATGTAAAAGCGTGGGTCCCATGTTACTACGATGTGTAGCATGTAAAAGATCCCTTGCTAGGGTTGGAACTCCTTAGTATAGGCAAAATTCGAAGTAAGACTTTGACCATATGACCCAAGCAGTCGGTGTCTAAGGTACCTGGTACTCTGCATGCCTAGACCTTGTACATTAACAAACAAACAAACAAATGTAGTAAGTAATCATGAGAATATAATTCCTTAAATTTTGAGCCAATCATCATCTCTTACATTTAAAATATTGGCCAATAGGACCTTCTGTCATACTGACAATAAAGCGACTCGCGATTTTGGATTTGGTACGAGCTAACTTGGTTTTGTTTCACGTGTCAAATGAACTAATTTAGAAATGTCAGCTAATTTTTCGAGGTTAGGTCGTACGTTTTAAGCATAAAAAGCTACAAAAAGTGATGTCGGACAAACATTGATCATTAGCATTGATACTGAGGTAATAAAATATTATTACGCTCCCTCTTTTATATAGTTTAAATCATTATATTCTCCTTCTAAATATAATTCGTAGTATGCCTACTAATATATAATTTTTTAAGAATATCATTTCGTTATAATTCCAGTGCATGAAAATACGAGTCCGTAGGATTTGGAATTATAACTTATTATAACTCATAATATTCATAAAACAATTATCGATAATATGCATACTACTTATTAGATTGTCACTGAAAATTTTCGAACTCGATATTTTTGTGAAAATACCTGCTTTCGTGTCGTCTTATTCAGAAATAATGGTTTTCGAAGTCTCTACATCCCAGATGCTTTAATCGATCGGCTTAAGAATTTAAATCTACGTTTTAATATAAATGTGAAGGTTTCAGTGAATTTTGGCTAAATCGGCCAACTGGAAGTGGTACTTTACTTTTACGCTATGATAGAAGATAATATATTATTTAATTCTCTACAATATTTTTGTTTAAAATGTTTTTTATAAGAAGTATCGCTTTTGAAAAAATAAATTACACAATAAAAGAAAATCGCGTAGATAGTTTTTTTATTTTGGATATTTTATTGTAAAATAAATACCTATTTGAAACTATTTATTGTTTACATGTTTTTATCTTGGTTGAGATGCTGTTTTATGTGTTATAGCAAAGATGTGAAGAAAGTGTTACATAAATACGAAAAATTAGAGACTGTTTTAAAGTGATATCTGTTTAGCTATGAACGTATTTTGTTGCTTTTAATATTTAACCTATATTTCTTTCAAAAACAACACAAGTAATAAAGTGTTTAGTTTTCTGCCTTCGAATCACTATGTAATATAGAATAATGCTAGGTGGAAACAACACACAGTCGGTTGAATCAGTAACGATAACCAATTCCAAAAATACTGCTATATATAGGATGATTCAAAAATGGCCCATTTTCTCTGGAGGGGTTGTTGCGGACTACTAGCAGAGTACGGGAAAAATTAAAAAAAAAATCTTTACAATCATTCCCCTGAAATATTAACAGCTGAAGATGCAATTTGAAATAAGCTATTTACCAATATTTATTAAAAATTCAACGATTTTATTATTGTTATTAATCATCCCAATTCAAAAACCTGACAGTTTCATCAAACTTACCTAAAATTTTAGTTTTCAAAACTTCACTTTTTGGTGCCTAGTTTTGAAAACTAAAATGTTAGGTAAGTTTGATGAAACTGTCAGTTTTTTTAATTGTGTTGTTTAATAACAATAATAATCTTCGATTCAAACGTTTTTTTAAAATATTGGTAAACAGCTTATTTCAAAATGCATCTTCAGCTGTTAATATTTCAGAGGAATGATTGTAAAGATTTTTTAATGATTTTTCCCGTACTCCGCCAGTAGTCCCCAACAACCCCTCCAGAGGAAATGCGCCATTTTTGAATCACCCTGAATATACTGCTTCACAAATGAACTGGACCATTTGCATATATTGGTGCAATTTTTAAAAATATTTTCTAAAAGGGCAGTCATGGCATTTTTGGTAACATTTCATGATTGTGTCACTATAAAAAGCATTTCTTTTCATAATTTGGTTCAAATAAAACCAAGTCCATTAATATAATATTATCACTTGAAAATTTTGAATTTTTCCCAAATGTTGATAGCACATTGCATACAAAGTATGCCAAATCGTTGCCAAACATTTTCAAACGTTCCGAGGACACTAAAAAAACTATTAATTTCCTTTTTTTGTTCTTACCCATTATTTTTGTTGAATATCGTTTTTTATAATTTTATTATTATTTTTAAATCATTTTGTTAAAGCTTGAATTGGTATTTGAGGACAGTGAAATTAAGTATGCATAATATGAGTATACTATAACACAAAAACTGTTATATATATACAGGGTGATTCTTGACTTATATGCATAAATGATAGTTCGTGAGAGTGGTGGTTTAATAAAATATAAAATTATTGCATTCACCTTAAATTGTATCTGTCACTCTCCGTCACTAGTTGTCAAATTGGAGCTTATTTTATTCGTAAGAAAATTATGGCACCTAACTGCACCAACGCAGAACTGATGGACATGGTATTAACGTATGTCCCATAAGTTTTGAGAAAAAAGTCCCTTGTAGCTTCTTCTTCTTTTACCAGCATTATAACCCTGGGTGGGTTTTTGCTTGCTCAGTAACCTTCTTTCAGGTTTTTCTATCTGCACAGAGTGTATTCCCGTTTGTTATGTTCATCTGCTTGAGGTCATTTACGATTTCTTCCTTCCATTTTTTGTATGGTCTTCCTCTGTTTCGTGTTCTTATCGGGTTTCACTCAGTTATTTCGTAAATGGCGTTTCTCTTGTTGAATCTTCAAATGTGACCGAACCACCTAATCCTTTTAGACTATAAATCTTATAATTTTTTCCTTCTGTATTATGTCCTCTATTTCGCGATTTGTTCTTCTTCTTATAAGATCTTCTTCTTTTTATAATCTTCCTCTCCATTCTCAGTAGTAATTCTTCTTCTTTTTTTGTCGTTACCCATCTTTCCGAGCCGTATGTGATTATGGGACGTATAACTGTTTTGTATACTCGTAACTCGGTTTTCTTACTTAAGATTTTAGAACTCTTTAGTCTCTTATATTTAAAGTACGTTTTGTTTCCTAGTTGAATTCTTCTGATGATTTATTTACTACAATGGTTTGAGGTGTTTCTTTCTGATCCAAGTTATGTAAATTTCTGTACAAGTTCAAGATCGAAGTTCCCTATTTGTATGATTTTTTCATTTACGTCTCTTTTTTTGTAAATTTCATATATTTTGTTTTTGTTTGATTTATTTGTAACCCTATTTTTCTGGCTTCCTGGTTTAGTGTTGTTTCTATTATCTTTCTGTCAGTACTAATGATGGCGATATCTTCAGCATAACTTAATAGCTGTATTCTGCCAGTGGTTATAGATCCTTGTAGGTTGAGTATTATTTTTATTGACTCAAGTGCTAGGTTGAACAGTTGTGCGCATAGTCTCTCCTTGTATCTCTCCGGATTTAATTTTAAATTTGCTGGATATGGAGTTTTGTATTTTAACCTTCGCTTGCGTGTCTTCGAGTGTTAAGTTAATTAGGTTTACTATTTTTTGAGGAATTTTGAGTTCTTGCAGTATTCTCAATAGCTCTTGTAGACTTAGGCTATCAAACGCTTGTTGAAAATCAACGAAATCGCAGTGCATATCTATGTTATATTCATGTGACTTTTCTGCAATTTGTCGAATTATATGTATACAATCAACGGTAGATCTACTTTCTCTGAATCCGTTGTGATAGTCTCCTATTATAATTTCGTATTGTTTTTTTTATCCTGTTACTTATGAGTGATGTAAGCATTTTATATGTCACGTTTTATAGGGTTATTGGCCTGGAGTTTTTGCACAGATATTTATCGCCTTTCTTAAAAACGGGGGTAATTATTCTAAGTTTCCATTCCTCAGGTAGTATTTCTTTTTGCCATATTATTCGCACTAGATGACGTAATCTCGCTATTAGGTTATTTCCACCGTTTTTAATTTTTTCAGGCACTATTCCGTCGGGCCCAGGTGCTTTATTGTTTTTCAGCTTTGTTATGACATTATTTATTTCGTCTTCCGTGGGTAATTCTTCATTCGTGTTGTTAGTTGATTGCCTGAGAACTTGTAATTTTAGTGTTTACTCATCTTTGTTCATGGTTTTTTCGTAGTATTCTTTTCATCTCTCGAGTATGTCGTTTGTTTCTTCCATTAGGGTTCCTTGCTTATTCTTGAACGATCTTGAGGTTGTATTTTTATATTCAGTTTCTTGTTTTAGTATCTTATTGAATTTTCTAGAGTTGTGTCCCATATTGTAATTTTCTATTTCTTTAATTTTGTAGTCCATGTTTTCACGCTTCTGACTTCTGATTACTCTGTTCGCTTCAATTTTTTTGGAGTTATATTCTTGCTTATTATTTTCCGAGGGGTTATTTAGATAATTCTTCCAGAGTTTATTTTTTTCTCCAACCATGTTTTTGCATTCATCATCATACCAATCATTTATTTTCTTTTTATCTTTCCCTATATTGGTTTCCATACTTTTAGTTGCTGCTTCGGTTATTATTGTCCCTTCTTGTTGTGGGTCCTCAGTTATAGGTTTTTGTTCTAGTTCGTTGTTTATTGCGTTAATGTATTTATTCATTTTTGTTCATTATTTTGTTTGTTCGATTTCTCATTGTAGTCATGATAAGAAAATGGTTCGATCCGCAGTTAAAACTCCTTACATTTAATATGTTTTTTGCTCGTTGTTTAGATATTAATATGTGGTCAATTTGCGTAAGTTTCCTGTTTTCTGGACTCATCCACGTTCCACAATGTATTTTCTTTCGTTCGAATTGCGTACTGCCTATTATTAAATTATTAGCGGTGGCGAGTTGACATACTCTTTGGCCGTTGTTGTTTGTTCTTTCATGGAGTGTATATTCTCCTGTGATTCTTCTGAAGTGAGTTTCTTTTCCTATTTGGGCATTTAGGTCGCCAAGTATCGTATTTAGGAATTTTGTCTACCGTTTTCTGCAGCAGTTCATAAAAGCTGTCTTTCTCTTCCTCATCACTGTCTTCGAATGGTGCTTAAACATTTATTATGGAGGTGTTGTAGAATTTGCCTTTGACTCTTAGTTACTTATTCTTTCGTTAACTTTTTCGTAAGATAATATTGCCTCTCTAATTTTATTAAGTACTACTATGAACCCTGTGCTTTTGTATCCTTGTTTTATCGCGCCTCCGTAGTAAAATGTATACTCTTTTCTTTTTATTTCTCCTTCACCATTCCATCGTACTTCTTCAACTGCTATTATTTCTATTTGCGCTTTACTTAGTTGTTGCGCTATTTCGTTAAGTTTACCGGCTTGTAGCATCTTTCGTATATTCCAGGTACCTATCTTAATTTTTTTGTTTTTTTCTTGTTTTTTACTTTTCTTTTTATCTTTTTCCAGATTAGAGCTTTCTTGGCCGGAAGTTCTGCTTGTGTAGGTAAGCTGGCCGCTCTTACTCTGTGGCGTGTTTCCGTTAACTGCTATGCTTTATTCTTTTGTTGATTGTTCCTACTTGGGGTTTCGTAATTTCCTCGAATTGATGTGGATGCAAGCTTTTGGAGAAAATCGCGTGTTTACTCTTGGGATTTTTCAGTATTTTTTTCGATTATTTTCCAGTTCAATACCTCTAAAATGGGTTTCTTTTGTTTTTTTCCAATTTTTTTTATTAACACCTATTTTAAATAGAACACGCGTATATTATTACATTTTTAAATTCACCTTAAAATTTTAGAGAAAAAGTGTCTCTTCATCTAACGCTCTATTTTGTACGGTTTCCGTAGAATTTTGTAATTTTAGAAAAAAAGTTGACAAATGCTTAAAAATTAAAAAATAAAATTTTTGGCTATTATAAGATTACTGTAAAAGGAAGTTGTGTGCGTATATCACACCAGATTTTCCGTTTTTCATAATTTATTATGATTTTGCTTCCATTTTGATTATTGGTTTTCTTTTTCGTCTCCCCTTTTATTTCTGTATCAGCGGATCTTTCACTTGTTGTTCTCTTAGATATTTTTTTTTTCTTCGGAATCGGTTTGCGATTTTTCGTTCGACAGTACTTCGTTGTTTTGAAGCACATCTAATGTGTAAATCTCGCCATTGATAAGTAATTTCGTATCTCTTAGTTTTGCGTTAAGGTTCTTTTCTCTGGCCTCTCTGAGGTGTACTTTTAGTTCTTTGCGTGTTTCGTGTTCTTCTTGCGTGTATTCGTCGTTTATCCATATTTCTGCGTTTTTCAGTTTATAAACATTTCTAAGGATCTCCATTTTCTTGTTTTTTGTAGTTAAAGCCATAAGGATTGGTCTAGTTTTGTTTTCTTGTGCCGTGCCGAATCTGAAGCTAAAATCGACTTCGTAGGTAAAGGTTGATTTCTAATTTCTTACAAATTTTGATTATTTTTTGCTCTCTTTCTGCATTCGTTTCATTAATGCTGTCTTGTATTCCGTACCAAATGAAATTTCGTTGGATATTTTGTTTTTGTTGGTCATTGACCTTATCTTTTAATTTTCTATTTTCTGTTAAAATATCTTTGTATTGTGTGTTTGTTGTCTCTATTTTTTCCTTCAGCTCACACATTTGTGTTTGTATCTGTGCAAACATCTGTTTTATCGCTTGCATATCTGAATTATCGGTGTCCATTTTTGAGGTTATATTTAGGTTTCTTGATTTTCTTAGTTTTTCCTTTCGATTTCAGTTGAGTTCCACTTTTATGTTTTAACTGTGATACTTTAATCGGTTGTCCACTGAATGTACCTGCTTTTAATCTGGTTGGCGTTGAAGAACTAGCCCATTATCCGTAGTTGTAGCTGTAGAAATAATTACTTGTAGTTGAATTAATATAAAATTGAAGCAATATAAAATATAGCTGTTAATATTTTTAAAACTTATGGGACATACGTTAATACCATGTCCATGAGTTCTGCGTTGGTGAAGTTAGGTGCCATAATTTTTTACGAATAAAAGAAACAATTTGGACAACCCATAATGTCCAGTTCATTTGTTGAGCAGTATATTTACGAAGTTACAGTTTTTATCTTTTCTTGTAAAATTTGAGTAATTTTGTGAATTCTACTGTTTTTGAAATCACTTTTTCAATTTAATAAACAATTGTAGCCAGGTGGAATTTGTCATATAACGGAATTTCGCGAGTACTTTTTCTAAAAGATTTTTTATTTTACTTTACAATTTTCTGGAATAAACTTTCGTTTAGTATCTTAGACGTTGTTGAGATTCAGCACAGGGGTGCTTCGGGATAGCCAATTCCGCCGGTATCTTCCTGCCAAAAACCCAGAAACCGACCAGGAAGCTTCGCAGCGTTCGAGAAGAACCCGTGCTGCACGCTGTTCTTTATCAGCGAGTGCAGCACGGCCCTCTCTTGCTTGTCCCCACCAGCACCTGTGCAACCTGGAGTCCGAGCACCTTCGTGATTGTGGCCAGTCAGTCCAAGCTCTTGGTGCAACGCGTTGGTTCCGATGACCGCGTAGCGTTTCATAATCGCGTTGATGGTGCCGTGGTGTGTGCTGTGTGAGTGCCCTATAGCGTTGTGATAATGACTGTTACCTACACGGGGGAAGTCCCCAACGGGAGTACCTTCGGCTGTTTTTGGAAGATTCTGTGCAAGTGAGTGTCCCTTGCGCTTGGGCTTCTGGAGCCGGCGAAGGCGCGTTGGTTTTGCTTTAGACAACACCGCTTTGTATTAAGGTTTTTCTCAGATAATTTGGAAAAACAGTACAACAAAAGTTCGCACTTGTAGCTATCAATTTGACTTTTGTGTATAGGAGCGTGGTGTCTTATGCTACTCCAAATATTACCAGAAATAAGGCAAAATCTGAAGTTCTAAAGTAGATGTTGCAATAGAACTTTGTCTGAAGGTTAATATGGAAAAGATGGTCGTTTTGCTAATCTATGTGTCGTGCTTTTAGTTATCAATTAGAAATTAGGTAACAAAGTTGAATTATTACCTATAAGAACAGTTCTGGAGTCGTTGGTTGCGAAACTTTTAAATATTGGTCGCTGGAAGCAAATTTCTAGAGGCTAAATTGAAGAAAAAACAGTCGTTCTTCAGTCTACTGGTTGCATTTATAATATTTAGAAATTCTCAGTTTTCTATGGGAAGTACCTGAAGTAAGATGGTTCTAGAGTGCCTTTATAAATTTTGAAATTTTTGGAAACTTCCTGGAAATGGTCATTTGCTTAATCCATTGATTGTACTTCTCTGGTGAATTAGAAATTTGCAACTTTGCTTTCTATAAGCTTTAACTAATTCACGTTTATCCATATGTTCACCATGCAGACTTTATTGGCAAAAACAGGGCAATCCATAGTTGTGTTGGAATCTTTGTGTAGCCAAGTAAGTATTTAAATTGCACACGCTATATGTAATATACATAAGAAAATAGCTTTAAAAAGCGACTCTACAAATAAGCTGCTATCTATGATGTAAACACTTTAAATAGGCTCAATATTTTATTGGTTCGTTAATATTTCAAGCTATCCATACGCACTTATTAGGCATTCAAAATTAATTATACAACATAAATAAATTAAAGACTTGGCAACGTTAAAGGTTTATTTGGGAAGCTGTGAAATTACTAATCGAATTACGAAATGGGACATATTAATTAATAATGAGCGTCTGTAAATTTGATTGCTGTGAAAACCGCAACTATTAAAATGCCTGGCGTGATACTGATGTCTGCACATAATAATGACTAATGACTGTTTTTATTGCTTGTTCAAAATTAGCTTTCTAAGAGTCATTTTTGTATAAAAATTGCCACCCAAATAGGTTCCAAAACAACGTAAACCTGCATTTCTTAAAAATAATAATGTACCCATTGAGTGAACCCAGGAAACGAGACACATATAGCTCAAATGTTTTGTATAGTATCTATTAGATTTATAAATTTGTTGTTCACTTCTTTACGCGTTCTTGGTCTCTAGGACGTCAGAAATTTGTTATTAAATAGCAAATTTTTAAAAATTAGTTTCAAGTTTTGTGATCGCTACAAATTCTATTATAATAAAGTGCGACCAGTCGAATAAGATCCAATCTCCTCGAATCTTTCTAAAATTATAAACATGGATTGCTTGAAAATTTCCCGTCCAGCTATAAAACAATGGTGGTTAAAATTTCTATTGTTCAGAGGGATGATTTTCAAATAATGTGCTAGTGAAGTGGGTCGAATGGTCGCACTTTACAATAAAATTAAGGGCGAGCACGACCCTACACAACGTTAATAGACCCATGCTTTCAGCATCATATCAATCTAATCTGGTTTAAAATCTTCCAAGTTTCTTCGAGTTCATTTGATCCTTTCACTGTTATATGCCCCATTAATGGTTATTTCATAAGGATATGACGTGAAAATTGTTTGGCAGAAAAAATGTTACACCTAGGAGCTAGTATTTTTTATTTTCCCATGTATGGTGATAGTAGCTTCGTTGCGAGCTTCAATTAACGATTCCAATCCTTAAATTAATTAAAGCGTTTCGTAACAGCTCTATTTTGATTATTGTTTGTACCTATCTACAGATTTCAAGGTTACTAAAAAAATGATTTATTATGGATGATCCGGCTTAGGTAGGTAACGCTGCTGAGGCAAGTTTATATAACCCATATGTTTCTTCTACGTCGTCTAGGAATTTTTCAAGCGATAGCTCTGAGGCCAGTCCTCTCACCATATTCAAATACTGTTAGAATTGGATTCTCCAATAGTTTTGGCTGCTGGAAAACTGTAAAATGTACAGATAAAGAGCCAACTAGATTTTAAAGGTAGCAATTTAAAGAAATGTTCTCAATATTTGTAAAATGCAAGTTCAAGGTTGTATCTTGAAAGTAGCTTCCGGACTTATAAAAGCACATTTAACACAGAAATTGAGTTGGCGCCTTTCACTTTCTATTGAATTCCTAAATGCTATTACACTTGAAACAAAGAATGACAAAGTGCATTAAGCAAGTCCTTGGCTATGGGTAATAGCGGGAAAACACTTTTCCCTTTCAGAATTATTTTCCATATGGTGATTTTTGTGTGTGGTTTCGTTATCAAGATTATTGTTGGATTTGGACGTATGATATCAAAGTAGTAAAATTGTTAAAATACGGAAACTATAATTACATTACGTACATAATGAAATAATTTGCTGTCATCACGCTGACTACGAAAAAATAAATTCCAGTTCATATTTGACAAATGCGTTTTTTGTTACGCAATTTTTAGAGCAGCTAAAATTTGTCGTCGTTTCCATTTGAAGTTGTAAGCAGTGATGTAGAACTTGGTATAACAAACAGAATGTTTTGAAAGCAAAATTTTAGCTGCAATAAACCTAATCGCTTGCCAGTTTTAGAGCGTGGTAAAAATTATACTGCGTTAATGGCCTTTAAAGCATAAACGTCAGGTCAATCGGTATTGAGTTTGAAGTGACCTTGAATTTTGGAACCATCTACTGCATTGCCTTTCTTGTAGAATGTAGCATCCACCAGTTCTGTTTATCATAATACTTTAGGTATTTGAGCTATTACATTCCATAATTTCACTGTGTTTAAAAACAGTGTGATACTAAGTTCCCAGTAAGATTTCTACTGTTTAATAGTGCGACTAGTCTTGTAAACTATTAAAGTGTACAAAATAATAAGATAATAATCTGAGAATATACAATACCAGCTGCGAAACAAGGTATCAGTGCTCCGGGACGACGTCAGCACAAGTAGGTCGAATTTGCCAATTATTGAATTTACTCCGCCTCTAGCCTCGAGCTAAGAATCAATCATTGGCCAAAGCGCTACGGCCTTGTTTTTCAGCCGGTATTGGGATAGGAACCATGTCCACCTTTTATCAATAGTTGCATGCATAGAGAAAGTGACTGCGAAATTCAAGTTTAGATCAATAATCAAATTTATCGATTGATTGGAAATGAAACGCCATATAAATCTGTGCAATGCTGGTGCTGATATATATTAATAATCTCATGGTGCACCTTTAAAAACCAATGTTGAAAACAAACAAAAATCGATGTCAGTAGCGTCGACAGTGTTTACTGAATTATGTTTGTCATAAGACCTTCATTAATTTATATTAATATTTAACGAAATATTTGGCTGCAAAACATTTTATTTTGTGTTCATTTTTGATGTTGTAGTTGTAGTGGATGCGAAAATTATTGCTATTTTCCGGGAAGCAATTCTAATTGATGGTCTTTGTGGTAGATGATCTTTAAAAATGCTTATAGTTGATACTTACTTAGTGAACGTTGAATACATTTGTTACTCCTTAGAAAAATGATGAAATAGTAGTAATAGTTCTAATTTTATCAGTATTGAACCTGGTACATTTACTGTATATCAAACGTCAATTTGAGTTTAATAAATTTATTTACACAAACATAATCAACGTTTGAAACCTAGGAATTGCACCAAATATCTATAAGAAAATGAACAAACACGCCCATTGATTACTGATTTATTTCCATTCATGAAGATGCTTATATTTCTTGTTAGTAGTTACACTATTTAACCGATTTCTGTGCTAAGCATGATTATCACACGTAACCACTTTCCACTTGACGTTGTTAAAACGGTTAAGAAAACAAAACTGAATCTGTTCGTAAAAAACATGTACATTTTGAACGTTAAGTTAAGTGTTATTTGAAGATATGAAATGGAAAAATGGTTTCTATTTACTAAATAAAGTTTGAATTCCCCAAGAAATGATTTTTTTCGTTTGTTATAGCTCTTGGTTATTTCCATTTTAAAAATTCCACAGTGCATAGTTGCAGATAACGAGTACGGTAAATAAATATGTGTTAGCGTGCTAATTGTGGGAATTATTTAAAAAATTTTACACTAACTTTGTTGCGATTCTATTGGCTGAATGCGTGCAACACTAAAACATAGCTATTACTATTAAAGGGCATCCCAGATATCATTTGTGGATTTTTTAATTGATAAAAGTGGAAGGGGTATATGTTAAACCATATTATTAAGCATTGAACAGTCTGCTCAGAAAGTTAATGGAATATCCGCTACTCACCGTGTTTCGGAGGGCACAACCAGGGCCGGCCCTAGCCTTTTTTGGCGCTATAGGCAAATATATAAAAATACGCCCCATATTTGTACATAGTTAAAAAAACAAGAAAAATTTAATTCGTTGCATAAATAGGCATTTATTTTAGGTTATAAAAATTGTGGCAGAAATAACTCTTTTTTATTATAAACAATATAAGAACAACATAAGAAATGAGTGTTGTCAAGGTATTACTCATAATATAAACACAATTCAAAAGCTACTAAATATTGCAGTATAATTCCAATGGACTGTAATGCTTTATGAAAATACTTGCTTCCTGTCTCTCTACTCCCGGTCGTGAAAAAATAGTATATACACGACAGGAGAGAACATCATATTTTCTACGGCGTATTTGTAGCTCGCGGGCTTTGCCCTTCGACGTCAAACTTACACCTTGGAAAAAAATCTCTCCCTTGGTGTATAACCTAATAATGTACTATTACAGTAGCGGCTTTTGATGTACTTTATGTAATTGTCTTCAGTGACTATTATTCACAAGTGAATAAAAAGTCTCATAGACTACTACTAATTCCATAACAGTGACAATTGACAGCTTCCACCGCTTTAAAATTTTATTGTACAAAAGCAGTAAGATAAATCGTCGTATATCCCACGTGAGTGAAATGCCATTACACACTCATGAGAATTGCCACACTTACGCAAACGTGCTCGTGTGTCAAATAAAAATCTCACTCGCGTATAATGACTTTTTCAGTCACATATATAACTTACTAATAGTTCTTCATTTTCAATATCGGGAGATCTTTGGATATCTGTGGGCAATCTTAAGGATATCTGAGAAGTCTTGAAGATATCTGAGGAAATCTTCAGGATATCTGAGAGAATCTTGAGGATATCTGAAGAAATCTTGGGGGTATCTGAGGAAATCTTGAGGATATCTCAGGGAATCTTGAGGATATCTGAGAAAATCTTGAGGATATCTGAGGGAATCTTGGCGATATCTAAAGAAATCTTGAGGTTATCTGAAGAAATATTCAGGATATCTGAGGAAATATCGATGTAGCTTGTCACTACGCTAGGGTAACGCTAATTGATAATGCGCACCTCGCGCAGTTACATTTTAGTGGCAGAGAACCTGTGTCAGCGTTTGCCTGTCCGTTGTATGGTGCGTTCCTGACCAGAGCATTTTTAACATATACAAGCGGAGGACAATTGCCCTATTCTGTATTTGAAATGCCCCCTGTTGATGTTGCAAAACCATCCCTTAAAATTTAAGTAGCCGATAACCGGTTGTGATTTATTAAAGTACATTAATAGATAAAGCGACTGCAGTCCTTAGCAATACGAAAAAAGAAAACAATAAAATATTTTCCGGTTTTTACGCAGACTCATACCAACGAACATTATTACTTGTTGGAAAAGGATCGATAGAGACCAAGGAACACTATATTCGCAGAGACAAAAAACATTATACCGACTTGACGGGACATGTTTTAAAATAACCGATTTTCGAGGTTCGATGACAGCGTAAAATGTGACAGGATACTATGGTGTTATTCTAAAAGTTGAGTTTACATTGTACCCGATTTTTTTGCGGCAACCGTACCTTGCTATCAATATGGTTGCATTTGAAAACATAAGTTTCGTCCCAAAAACCACTTTGAAAAACATTTGTTTGCTCATAAATAACATGATTTAAGATTTTCGACGCGATTTTGATTTTGACCACTGAACTAAACTTGAGTTCAGTGATCTGAACCGCCATGGCACACTTACATTGAAAAATTGAAATTAAATTTAAAAGTTTCATATTTGAAATGTTACGTAGGTATCATTGGATTCAGAAAATTATATAAAATCCAAAATTTTTATAATATATGGGTGTTCCACTTGAAAATCAAAAGTTGATCACTTCTACTGAAATTGGAAGTGGCAAAATTGTATTTATATCTTAAAAAGTGCCGCTTATTGAATACATAGGCTGAGCAAAGCTTCAAAAAGTATGTTAAAAAATAAAGAAAAAAGGGGTGTATCATGATCGTGTTACACCTGGTATAGGTACAGGAGACGTAATTTCTTTGCAAATTTTAAAATCCGATTCCCTCCGTTTAATCGTTATTTCCAGAAAATTAAAATGTAAACGGAACACTTTTTACACTATTAAATTGTTTTTGCATTACTCGTCTTAAAATACACAATTATTGCCCTATTTTTGGGTTGTGAAGTCAATTATTATAGACCAGTGGTGTGTTATGTTATGATTTTTTTGTTTAAGAAACATCATAGTGACTTGATTGACCCGATTCTACCTTTTTCAAAAACTGGATAATGGATTCCTGAGCGCTTCTAATTCTTTGAACTTCCCTGTCTTTTTTTCGGTATTGGGAGACAGATAGTTTTATTTTTGTCGCAATGTCAGTGTGAAAAGGAGAGATAGTGGCTTTTTTTAAATTGTATCAAATATATTATGGTGGTTGCATATCAAGACATACAGTTTGTTTGTGAAAATTATAGTCCCTAAGTATGACATTATTTATAGAATGATAAAAATACTTAATTATTATTAAAAGTATCAAGATCAATTTAAACGTAAAAAAGAACAGTATGATTATTCAAAGGTTTATTTAGTAAACTTGCGGATTACAATTCAAATCCAGTCGAACAATTCAAATTAAGAAACAGAAAGGTTCTAACATAGGATTTAAACATTGCTTGAATTAAGATGGAATCCTAAAGTCGTATAATTATTGAAGAAGTCATTCAATATGTCAGGGATAAATAAATGTACTAGAACGTAATCTAGGAGTGTTAAATTAAAAAAAAAATGTATGAGATATATTACTATGGAAAAATTATTATTAAATCGATTTTTTTATTCGTGTAGACCTATTTTGTGAAAGTTAAACATAAAATCCCTTTTATGTGGTGAATTTTAAGTGAATTTTAAATAAAAGATATAATGGATTTATGAAGAAGGAAATGTATGGTAGGGGTACAAGAAAAAGTTAAACTGCGGTAATATGCAAAATAGCCTTTTCTGCAATTGGGTGCTGTACTGAGTTTATTGTTCGTTGGTTGCATCATGTAAATTCGATAAAAGGCAATTCATTTATTGGTAGTGGACCTTGTCAAGCTTCTTGTTGGAGTGCACTTCTTTTGAATGGGATAAAAGGCATTTCCGACCCTGGTAGTAAACGTGGACATCTTCGAGCTTCGTGTTGGAGGAAACATCTTATAAACTGGATAAAAGGCGTTTCAGTTACTGGTAGTGGACCTCATCGAGCTTCTTGTTGGAGGTTGTGGATATCTTGCGAGATTTGGAAAAGAGGCATTACAGTCACTGTTACTGGTGTTTGGTTGCATTTATACTTGGGTTGATGCGCAGTTGGAAAATTTCTGTAAGCAGACGGAATACGCTTGGTTGAGTGAAGAGGCAGATTGAAGTGTTTGGAGAGGTGACTACTGCAGGTATTTAGGTATAGAGCTTAAAGTAAAAGGTTATAATAAAGTGAATAAGATAATTAAAAGGAACTACATACTTACATTTTTCATGTTTATCAAATGATAATAATTGTAACAAATATGCTGTCGACTGACTTTCCACTTTCATAGTTTTAACGTTGACAGTTATAAAACTGTCATATAATTTTTGAAGTAAGTTTTCATTTTACAAAACGACTTTTCAATTGTAATAATTTTGGATAATGCATGAACCTAACCTGAGTTTAGAGAGATTGTTCTGCTGGAGCTAGAAATATTTAATAGAACGAATAATCAATAATTTTATATACAAGGGCATATATTTTACTTAAATTCATCTCAAATAGAAATCTGTTATAATCTAAAAAATAAAATCATACAGTCTTATATAGTCTTTAATCTACCCGAGCTGGTTAAATTCAATAAACTAGATAGTATCAGTAAAGTCAAAGTAAAGGGATATAGCAATATATATTAGTTAGGGAATGTTATAGTTTCAACAACCTGTAATTGTAATTCCTATAATCGCATGTAATTACCGAAGCAATACTTCCACTCACGTGTTACGGAGTGTACTCCGAAAAATTCTGTACTGTTTTCGAATATTACGTGAATAAATATACAAATGGAACGCCTTGTACAACTTTTATATTACATGTTATGAATATGAAACGATTATCCAGAAGTTATGCTGAGTGTCGAATTTGAATAGAACTAAAGTTAAATCGTGGCTTTATAGGTATCAGGAGGGCATACACACATAAAAGGAATGTAAGTTACTTACCGTATGGTTATAATAAATGTCTTGAACTTGGAAGAACGACAATTGTCTGACAACCCTTACATTCTTTGGCAATCGTTGGCTCCCATAAGTAATCCTTCCCCATTCCATCAAAGATGACAAAGATGTCCTAAAATCCACTATATTTATGTCCGTGGCCTTGGTATATGGGAAAATAAAGATTTTCATGAGTTGAATCGTCCAACTATATAAACATAAATATTTTTATCTCTTAAAAACTCGCTGACGTATTTACTCAGATCTGTTATTTCGGTAGTATCTTCTTGGCAATTTGCATGGAGCAATTTAGCCAACAATAAATTCACAACAAATCATGTGACGTAAGAAATTTGCCTGAAATGTGTGCTTTTGAAAAAGTAGTTGAACGAATTCAGAAAGATAAAATCTAGTTTTTACTATGGGGCTACAAAAGCCGCCATTGAATGATTGCAGCAACGACCTTTTAAACCCGATAAAGCTTCAGCTCGCATAACGTCAGTATCTGGCACGGGTTATATTTCAGGTGAACTGCCAGGCGCTCACAATATCCATATAGATAATTATTTTATTGCATAAGACCTTGATAACCGCTCGTTTCCTGTTGAATACGTTGTACTGGTTTCTTTGAAGGCGCGCTTTTGCTATGAACAGCTAGGTGAATGTGTTGAAAATTTTCCATCCAATAAATGGTGTTTGATCCGCGCTGCCCGACAACTTTTGAGATTATCTTCGGTGCACTCTTTAATTAAAACGGGCACTTTCTAGTAAAATTGCCGCAATTAGGTGCCCAAAAAAGAGGGAAATTGAAAGCTATTAGCAGTGCGCATTTTTATTGATTTTGTTAGCGGCGAAAGGATTTTTTTATTTCCTTAATTTCAGACCGCTTGCGTAGATCTAAACGGAAACGTGTTGCTTTGCATGTGGGCGTTTTGCTTCTGAAATGTAAGCTAAAACTATCATGTTGATTTTACCTTTGAGATATGTTGAACAACGTAATATCAATATAAAGATAAGTGTTCAAGCTAGTTTATTAAATACACCAAGTTCTAGATAGCGTCGAAGAACAAAACAGTAAATATTTACGTTTTACTTGTAAACTCTAGACATACGTCAATTGAAGAGAATCTAAACATTCCAGCCTAATGAATTTCCTGATTTAAGGGATTTTCAATTTAAATTTGGCTGTAGTATTTACTGGCGACTACAGATGGCGCCTGGCCCAATTGCTGTTTAACCCTGTAGGATTTCTCAAAGCTGTGAAATGATAAAATAAACTTCCGGAAATTATTTTTCTAACCAGGACACGTGTAAGGTGACATCCTTATAGATGTTTTAGTTGTAAAGTTTTTCCTGCCCTATTCAATCCTGTCCAGGCTAATTCGAATCGTCGGCAATGATGTGATCGTGAGTAAAGATTGGGAAAATGGTTCTTACAGCTGCTAAATAAAAACAACATGGGCGCCAGTTGCCATACAGCGACAACCAGCAGACTAAACAAACCTGACTTACTGTCGAAGGTTTCTATCTCACACACGCCAGTTAAGAAAGATGAAAAGGTATCTGTAGATCGTCTAAATAAAATGCCAGAAATTTAAATTATAAAAGTGAAATAACAACGGTCAATACTATACATTAAAAACAGTTGAAAACAACTACAGCTAATAAGATTTCATAAAAATTGATATCACACAGTAACATCAAGTTTGTTATCTTCCGAACTCAACCTAGAAGTGAAATTATTAGTATATCAAGAAAACAACTACAGTTAATAAGATTTCATCAAAATTGATATGACACAGTAACATCAAGTTTGTTATCATCCGAACTCAATCTAGAAGTGAAATTATTAGTAAAGCTGATAATTATTTGCACTCAAAAGTACGAAAATATGCGCATATATATGCATACATTTTTTCAGTATATGCACCCAAAGTTATAATATATGCACATAATATGCTCTAATTTTTTTGAAAACAAGTAGGAGTATTCCAAATAATGTAAACATTTCAATTATTTTGTATGAGTATATTTATTTCTCTAATTTTTATTAAAAGACGTCATTCATTTTAATGTTTGACTGACTATGTAAACATGGACTGCCAACACCAACTTCACGTTGTAAGCAACATAAAAATGAGATTTCCCCTAACGCCACCAGACTGTTATTCACCCAACACTCTTGAAATGGATTTTGTGTTTGCCAATTCCTTATACATTGCTTCTATGGGAAAATGAGGGTTGCTGGCAGTCTATGTTTATATAGTCAAAGATTTTAACAGGGAATTCCCGTTTCCTCTGCTCATTTCGATACGCATACTGCACTCCAACGGCAGAAAGTGAAAGTATATATCTCAGTTGTACATAAAATTTTTATTAATAAATTTAATAAAATAGTAAATTTTACAAAAATAATTCAAAAAGTTCTTCATATATTACAAATTATTGCTAAATATAACCAAATATGCAAAATTCATAAAATATGCAAAATATGCAAAATTAAACTTGGCTTAAACGATTTGTTTTCACATAATTAGTATACGTATGCAAAAAGTTTTGCCGGCATATCAATTATACAAAATATGCATTTGCCATATAATATCAGCTTTAATTATTAGTATATCAACATTACAAAAAGCTCGCCATATTTGAACAACCTATAATTTAAAATAAACTCGGAAAGTTAGTAGTATGTATATATTAAAAAATACGCGGGGTTCGTTGTACTCAAAATGAAGGCAGCCAATTATTATAAATAAATATGAAAATAAAACAACTCTCAAAACCATTCCCCGTCACCAAGGGATTGCGACAGGGCTGCTGCATCTCTCCCACCCTATTCAAGATCTATATAAAAAAGCATTAGAGCAATGGAAAAGAAAATGCTCAGGAATGGGGATACAACTAGAAGATACAACAGTATATACATTACAATTCGCCGACGATCAAGCTGTATTAGCTGGAGATAAAGATGACTTAGAGTACATGGCGCGCAAGTTAAAAGAGACATATGAAGAATGGAGTCTTGCAATGAATTTACAAAAAACAAAATACTTATGTGTTGGAGCAGATGTCGGTAAATTAAAATTAGAGGGATCAGACAAAATAGAGGTATGTGACGAATATAAGTACCTAGGAACAATATTTGATAAAACTGGGACAGATGAAAAAGATATCAGATCAAGAATAACACTAGGGCGAAAGGCAATAGCTTGTCTAAATGGAATTTTATGGAGTAAACAAATAACGAGAAGAATAAAGTACAACATATACGATACAATGATAAAAAGCAGTTTACTCTATGGATCCGAAACATGGCGAATTACTGAAAGAACGACAGAGATTAGAGGCAACAGAAATGGATGCTCTAAGAAGATCCGCTGGGGTTTCCCGAAGAGAAAGAATTCGAAATGAAGAAATACGAGATCAGATGGGAGTACAAGGCACGATCATGAAAGACGTAGAACGTCGTCAGCTAATATGGTATGGCCATGTTCAACGAATGGCCGAAGGGAGGCTACCCAAGGAAGCTATGCAATGGATACCACGAAAACGCCGAAAAAGGGGACGTCCAAGGAAAAACTGGAACGAAGGAATTAGAAAAGCGATGAGTGACCGGAACCTCAATGATGGACAATGGGCAAATCGCAGAGATTGGAATCTAGGTATCGGACAACGTCGACGAACGTTTTAAACCGATACACATACATACATAAAAATAAAACACCCTTCGTGAAATTCTGAAATGGCAATTCAAAAGCTAAATTATTGAATTATCAAATATACCTTGTCACAACAAAATCATAACGTGAAATAGAATGCCGGGTTATATAATCAAATGATCCGAAAATCTAAGTTAGCCCTACGATAAACTCTGAGTTCTTTCTGTGGCATGATAATATTATAATTCATGCTGTTTAATAGGTACTTCGCCACCCTACAAACTTTATCAATAATTTTTTTATAATTTAAATCTTGTGGAGTCGGGAACTACCCATTAAACAGCATGAAAGATAACCGCCAATTAAATTAGTCTCAAAAATGTAATTCGCGCACGCGCCACTGATCACAAAAGCCCTTAGATAACGAAGCGCATACATAATTATATAGAATTAACGGTGTATCAAAAAAAATGTCTGCTGAACGCCATGGGCGCAGATTAAATATGTAAGTCCCGTATGCCACCTTCTCCCTCTCTCTCTGTCTCTGTCTCTGTCTCTAATTGTTACCCCATTACGTCATTACTGAGGATTGCGGTCTTGTACGTTTTTTACTATTTCTTCCATTCTTCACGATTTTCGGATTTTCTGCGAGATATGCAAAATGTAGTATTTGTAGCTTTTTGAACTTGGTGTGACCATCCTGTGGGTGATCGTCTCCTTGGTCTGCGCCTTGGCACGTCGGCAATGATGATTAGTCAACGCATGGTGGAAAGAAAATATATAAATAAAAAAATAGTTACAATTGATATTCAAGAAATGTAGCATTTGTATTTTGTGTGTGCTTCTGCACAGTCATTGCTGAAGTGTCCAATTCAGTACATTATTTAACAATTAACGAAGGAAATTATTAATACTTCTTAACTGCATTTGCCCCATAGACCTATTCGTTTATTTTTTTTAATTTATCAATATTTTAACTACTGTGTTTGAGGCCGTTCAGAACGAAGATCAATCTAGCTTTAAGAAACACATGCGAGTTTGTGTTTTTAGCTTGTTGCTTCACTCACACGTAAATAAATAAAATACTGATTGAGCTTTGCAACTTCGCACACCTTTTTTATACAGTCCTGTCTTTTGTCTGTTCCTTGGAATTTGGTAAGCTTGAGCCATTTGGTTTTCCAGACAATGAGCAATCACGACATCGAAGGATTATTATGTCCGCGAGCTGTTGGTAAGGCTTTAAGAACCCGAGATGTCGACATTCTTTAAGGTATTACGGTGTCTTTGAGTTGATTGGAAGGCTTTTCCTACATATTCATTGAAATACCAGAGTCGTTTCAACTGATGCTACTTAAATTGATTTTAAACACATATAGTCACAATGTAGATATTTCATATTTCTTATCTAGCAATTATATTTACCATGAAGAAGGTCGGAAAAAAAATATTCAGTCGGCAGATTTTTATTTGCAAACTCGCCTGTGCGAAAACAGTTTTATAATTTATTTGCAATTATTTTCTAGCTTTCGAATAAAAGTTATTGCGTTACTAAAGTAGCCTGACAAGAATCACAGCTCTCGTTTAAAAAAAATGGGCGTTATTAATATGTTGATAGTTTATTAATACCAACTGCATCTCATATCCACTGTATTGGCACATTTTTAAGTTACACTTATAACCAGTTCTGAGTCAATAGCAGACTTCAGGCACTCTAAATTCTAAACGAAATTTACTTAATATGATGAATCGAATGCACGGGCATTTTTTAAATTCAGACTAGTTGGGCAATCTACAAAAAATGTTATCTGTTTCTTTATCGCCGAAGGCTGGTAAAACTGAAGATAACACAGGTGCATAAGATTTTTGACAGATGCAGCAAGTATGTTGTTTGTGTTTGGGCAGATAAGAATCCATTTTATGGAAAATTTCCTTTCGTGTCTTCAGTTAAAAAACTCGTCGAGGCAACATTACAAACGTCGCGTTTCGTTGACAAAATTGTGTTTAGGTACATGGTGTCACAACGGCTTTTCAATTATTATCGTTAATGATGTAAATCACGCAATTCGCAGATAATTTTTACGATTTGGATGTGTCGTTGGAGACAAGTCTAGTGAGTAGTTTTTGTTGCAATATTTTGAAACCAGAATTGCCCTCGTATTATACATTTAACTACAACTCGCTTTGAGGAGCAAGGTTGTCCTTTATGGTCATGTATATGGAATGCAGTATTCCTGTTTATTTTAAAAATTATCAGATATACCTACTGATTTGGGGATATATAAGCAAAGCAAACATGAATAATATAGTAACCACTGGATTATTGCACGCTTCAAGTTGCTAGCAAAATAAAAACATTGCCACTTTCATTAATCAAGATTTTTTAATGTACCATAAAACTCGCATGTTCGCACTAGAATAGTTCTATAAATTATGAAGGGACCAATCGCAATAAGTTCTGTAATTAATGTACTACAATTGTACCAGTTTTATGGCTGTCCTTCTAGCAAACCATGAAGTTGCATATCGAAAGCCAATTGCGTAACTGCGTGAAATTGGATACTTTAAAGATGCATTTTCAATTGTTAATCGTGTGAACCATATACATTTGTATTACATAGTTAATTATCTTCTTGTAGAAAAGCCACAGCTGTAATCCCTGGTGGATAATTCAAGGCCAATATCCACCGATTCTCACAAGAACCCCATTTTATTAAATCGAGTTAAATAGTTGGCTACAATTCGTTTCCAATTTAAAAGTGAAATTAAATTCATTTGTTGTTTTAAAATATGTCGTAAATGTTGTTAATTGGTTTAAATCCTTGAAAAGTTTAAACCTGAAGCGTCTTCCGTATCGTTGCAATTTTTCGTCAAGATTTCCATGACATAATGTGTAATTAAAATCGTTATGTAATATTTATTTACCAAAACAAAAACAGTGGTGTAATTGTGAGGATAATATCGAATTATCCTTCAAACCCTCTATGATTACAAAGCTCAAATGAATAGGTACATCCATGTTTTGTCTAAAACGCACCTGAATTGCCCAGTGCACGGTATCCAAATTTAGTTAATTGCTGTCCTAAGCAATTATTGTTCAATTAGACTGTGTTACGTTGAGCAGCTGAGGGATCAACAAACGCCCACTGTAGCTATTAATATTAACTAATGGTTTTGAAAGTGTAAACGATGTGACTTTCAATTATCCGTTCAGCTATTAAATTAATATTGTTTGGAAATCCTAATTACACACTAATCGGCTGTTTTGAACATGTCGTTAGGACTCTCGCTCTCCTAGCATCATATTTCAACCTTCAACCAAAAATGGAATTGTTATAAAAACAATTGAAGCCAATGAAATAAATAGCTGCCTATGGAGATAGTAAGCCATGAACCACGATGTTTAATGGCAGTCAATGTATATACAATACTTGGAGCATTGTTTGCATTTTGCAGGTTTATTAATATCAATTCTGCATTTCTGATATCACTACTTTAAGTCAGTTATCTTTGCGATCAGTTTTTTTTAATCTGGCTTAAATCACATTTAAGAGCGTTAGTAATGAAACGGAACATAACAAAACAGGCTCATTAGTTTTGGACATCCTCACACCAGGCGCTTGATTCTTAAGTAGTTATTTTAATTCTTCTTCAATTCGAGGCACCCCATCAAACCTCAGCGTCCGTGAGGGAAGTATTTCTCTTTCCAGCTGTAATTGCAAGTTAGTCGTTATTGTAAGGAGGATTCGGCAATTTAGTAAATATTATTTAATCCTTGTGATTGGAGGTAATTAGCACAGCAAAAGTACGCCCGCCTGCACAGTCTGTGTTTAGGCAGCAATTAAGGCTGCTAACCGATGAGTCCATGGAAATAATTTGGCAAATCTCTATAGTATGCGTTTAATTAACAGTAATGGGCACTCTAAATGGTTAAATTGCAAGTTGGCAAAGAACAAAAAATAGTGTTGCGAAATAATTGGCGACTTGCTGAATTCGATTTAAATGATCGAAACAATTGACGTAACCTATTTCGCGATTGCGACATTGGCATTCACTTTATGTAATCGTGAGTAATCCGTGAAGGTTCATCGTATGCAAATGCACCTGAATGCAAGTAAAAAAGGTCATATTTGTGTGTTAATTAATAAAATGAGAAAGTTTTAAACTAATAATATTAACTATTATGTTTGAAACTGAGAATTTGAGATTTACCATGGGAATCTAGAATATGTTTCCAAGAATTCTTATTTAAGTAGTTTGGAATTTGAATTCGAAACTAGCTATTCTAACGTATACATACAGAATTCTGTATTTTAAGCTGCACTTTTTACTTGGGAAGTCGGAATTTCAAACTTAAGACCGCGAATTCTAGATTTTCCATTGGAATCTAGAATGTGATCATGAGACTTCTGATTATTTCATTTGAAACTCGACGCTCTGATCATATAGTTTGAAACTCTACGTCGAGACCAGGTATTCTAACCTATAAATATGCACTTGGTTTCATTGAAATCGACTATATCTAAAAAGTCAAGTAGTTGGCTTTTTAACTTTTTTTTGCTAGCGTAAATAAGGTGTTACTTAATATTCTAGTTATTAGTAGTTGGCACTTCGAGTAGCTAGGTAACTATAAATACAAGTTTACACATCCAAAAATTAAGTGTAGTCGATTTCAATGAAACCAAATGTACATTGTATTTGACACCGCGCTTCTTACGTACCAAATGAAAATTTCAAGTTTGAAAGTGAGAACTCTAGATTTACCATTGGCAACTAGACAATTATCTTAAGAATTCTGAATGAATAAACTAACTGAAAAAATTAAGCGATTTAAAAAAATACTGCTAAAAACACTAAAGTTTTCAGAATTTAAATTACTACAATACTAATTACCAGATATCTTGACCAAGTAAGCTTTAATGTTGCTATTTGCTTTTACAATACTATCCCTTATATTTTTTTCCGCAATTTAGTTTGAAAATCGACGTCGCGACTTGATATCTTAACTTATAAAGAGTTACCTTAACTTGTAATTCCGCTTTCTACTTACAAAGTCAGAATTTCAAGTTTCAACCTATGAATTTTAAATTTACCATCGAAATGTATATGATTCTAATATTTCTAATAATTCTAATGATATAGTTTGATAATTGATGAAGACCTACAACGTATCCCACAAATAATGCGTTACTATTTCACCACCTTGTAGAATATGATTTTATGAATTCCAACTTAATTACATATTTTGGAAATTTAGCTTGGAGAGCAAGTATCCTAATTTATATAAATAAGTATAGAAATCTAAATTTGAAACTCGAGATTTCAAATTTAAAACAGAATTCCAGAGTTACTATTGCAATCTAGAATATGATTCACAGCATTATGATTTAATTAGTTTGTAGTTTGACTTGAAGACTAGGTATTTTAACCTATACGTATAAATTTTGAATTGGATACACTGATTTCTACTAACGAAGTCAGAATTTGAAGTTTGAAACTGAACATTCTAGATTTACCATGGTGCCTAGCATATGATTTTATGAATTTCAATTTAATTACGTAGTTTGAATATTGCCTTTCAGACTAGATATCCTAAACTATACGTAAATATAGAATTTTGAATTTGAAACTCCGGTTTTTCCTTACGAGTTTGAATTCCAAGTTTGAAGCTGAAACTTTTAGATTTACCATGTTGTCTAGCATATGATTTTATGAATTCCAACTTCATTACATATTTTGGAAATTTAGCTTGGAGAGCAAGTATCCTAACCTATATAAATAAGTATAGAAATCTAAATTTGAAACTCGGGATTTTACTTACGAAGTCAACATTACAAATTTAAAACAGAATTCCAGAGTTACTATTGCAATCTAGAATATGATTCATAGAATTATGATTTAATTAGTTTGTAGTTTGACTTGAAGACTAGGTATTTTAACCTATACGTAGATATAAATATAGAATTTTGAATTGGATACACTGATTTCTACTAACGAAGTCAGAATTTGAAGTTTGAAACTGAACATTCTAGATATCCTAACCTATACGTAAATATATAATTTTGAATTTAAAACTCCAGTTTTTACTTACGAGTCTGAATTTCAAGTTTGAAACTGAAAATTTTAGATCGACCATGGTGTCTAGCAAATGATTTTATGAATTCCAATTTAATTACCTAGTTTGAAAATTGGCTTTGAGACTAGATATCCTAACCTATACGAGTCAGAATTTCAAGTTTGAAACTGAGAATTCTAGATTTACCATTGGAATCTTGAATATGATTTTAAAAATTCTTGTTATATAGTTTGAAACTCGACGTCAAGGCTAAGTATTCTAACCTATGTATTTGAAACTGCGTTTTTTACTTACGAAGTCAGATTTTCCAATTTCAAACTGATAATTCTAGATTTACCATTAGGAATGTAAAATATGATTCTAAGAATTGAATTGATTTGTTTTAAAATTTGGCAGAAGACTAGGTATTTTAATCTATGAACTTAGAGTTTGGATTGGAATCTGCGTCAGAATTTCCAGACCGAAATTAAGCATTCTGGTTTTTCCAGGTGAATTTCAAATATAGTTTTAGGAATTCTGATTTAAATAGTTTGATTAGACTAAATATTCCAAATTTATAAGTGCAGAACTTGTTCTCGAAGCTGAGTTTCTACTTCCGAATTCAAATTTTCAAGTCTGAAATTAAGAATTCTTACTTTTCCAACGGAATGTAGGGCATCATTCGTAACAATTCTCATATGTGCAGTATAAATATAGACTAAATCTTGATAAATCCAAAATTTCTGAATTTTAAATTTGAATTTCAAATCAGAATTTGGTTAACTTAGTATATTTGCAGAATGTAAGTCCAAAACAAGAAATTTAGCAATAAGAATTTTGTAGTAGGATCATCATGCATGAAGTCTAAGTTCCATGCCGCTATTTTGACTTGCCAAGTTGAAATTTGAAATTTAGAATCGTGAAATACTATGTGAATTAAAGTAGGTCGCAACGAGGAAACTACAATTTTTTACATGCCCAGTAATAATTACTATTTTTAATCTACCACTTAATAACGTGTTATTCCACAATTATAACTTACTATTAATGGAAATTTGGACTTTAAACCTGAAAATACAAAGTTCACATTTGAATCTGCAAACTTAAAACGACAATTTAATCTATAAAATTGTAATGCTCATCTGTAAGCGTAAAATTCCAACTCGGGAATTAATTTTAGCTTAAAATCGCCCGTTGAGTAATTTCGTTATCTACCAAGCAGGTGTTTTAATCCTTGAACATTTCTCCAAGTGTGATTCCGCATCTTTATATTTATGTTACCAACTAGTCCCTTAAATGTACATAATTAAGAGAGAATATTACTAATTACAGGTCAAGTTAGAAAATGATTTATTATTATTATCCAGATAGAAAAATTTGTTTGTGTTTGTGCCATAAAGCGTCACGTGTTTGATTTTGCAGGCGCCTAAGTTGTATTAAATTCGGACATGGCAGATTGCCTACATTTACAATGTATTTGGAAAGTCTTTGTTCGATTTGTCTAAAAATTTCGAATGTGGTAGACAAATTATGGTAGAAACCTATAATAAAGGGTACTATTTGGATGCAGTTCTTCTATGCTGCAATGACGTGCTGTGGTCATATTTTATTTATATGTAATAAGATGAGCTAGCTGTAGACTTTATTCTAATAAAAATGTAAAATACTCTGTTCAAAAGATGGCAAACGGTTACTGAAAGTATTAAGCAAACTTCTAATGCAACTGCAGTAGCAAAACTGAATTTACAATAATGAGCAGTGTGCATGATTCGCATATTTTGCAGCTTTGATAGAAGGTGACTAATATGGCGTTTTACTAATTACATTGCAATGAGTTTTATACCAAACCAGTGATAGTTGCGGTTAGCCACTATCAGTGCGTGGAAGCGTTTTTCACTCAGAATAAGCTGAGACAGACACGTGATTCCTACTTAGAATTATAGTGTGTAATTATGTGAATGTCATATAACTGTTTATGTAACACCTGCAATTGTTTAATTAAAGGCATGATCGCAGCCTCGGGCGAGTAGCATTTGCTGGAAGTTTATTTCTTGTCACGTGTGGCAATTGTATGCAGCGTTTTCTCTGCTTATGGCATGCGCTGGAATTAATTTAGAGTTTGATTTATGGCAGACGGGGTTTGCGGCTAAAATCAGCCAGACGGTGATTGCAAGGTTTGAAGTATTTTTCTGGATTGGCTCCGTCTACTGTGCATTTCTAGACAAAATTTTCCATGTCATTGAACGTTTTGTTTGACCTACATATTTTACTTTGCAATCAGCACTAAGTGATATACAAGACTTTCAAAAGATATATCTAGAAGTAGTTTTATGAGGGTGGTACCAGCCACAAAATTATTTTATATATGTTATATATGTTCTAAGCTAGATATTTTAGCTTCTAAATGAGACGCATACTACGAATATCATGGGAGGATAGAACATCAAAAGTATACGCTCTTAGCAGTATGCAAAAGCAAAAAGAACCAATTCTTCCTATGGAAAAAAAGAAAAACATGTATCTAAAGCACGAATATGGTAAAAGTTATGGTTAAAAAATATACCCAGATATTCTGCTATTTCTTCAAAGTTTTGTTTAAGGAATCTATCGATAATACACCACTTTCTATCTTTTTGTTGTCGAGTGTCTGGGGGTTTCATCTTGCTTTTGGTCTTTCTTCCAGTGCTAATTTTATTAATAGTTCTGAGTGAGCTTCAGAAACATGTTATTGTCAATTGTTTCTCTTGTTTCCATCAATTTTGTGACGATCTAGCATCTAGATGTCACACTCATCAAATTTAGTCGTTTAGTATTCTGTCTCACTGCATTACAGCTGGAAAAATTCTGATTTTAACAGCGTTGATTAGCTTAGCTGTTAAGTTATACTCCGCCGATCAGGTGCAAGTTAGAATAGAAAACCATCTCGCAGCATCATTCAGTGTTGACACGCGGGGGGTGGGACATGGACGCATCCTCTCTATAATTTTCTTTAACATATATGTAGAAGGGATAATACCCACTTGAATTATAAGTGACTTGCTTATATGGATAGACGTAGTCAGCAAGGAAGTACACTGGAACACAAACACGTCTAAACTCCAAACGATGATTATAGACGGGGCTAATGAACATCTAGGTAATCACAGAAGAATCTGTCTAGGAGCTAAGATTACAAACACTGGTGAATGCCAGGGTGAGATTAGGACAGGTGAGTATAAAATACACGAAGATCTGTGTATTAAGAATATTTTTCACATAACATGCGTCTAAAAGTTAAACCCGCAAAGTGGCAGGAAGCCTTCGAAATGTTTGTTTGGTGAAAATTGTTAAGAGTTTCATGGACAAAGACAGCGACGTACAAATGTGCTATACTAAATGAAGTAAATAACACAGAAAATCTAAGCACCACAATAAAATCAATTCTAAAATACTTTGGCCATATCAAGAGACTAGGAAACGATTGCCTTGCCCTGGAGGATGTTCACATACGAGAGATCAAGTAAGAATCTTGACAGACACAGCAGTATACCAATGTTTCCATGACGCTTTTGATAGAGGAATGAAGAAAAGCGATTAAAAACTGCACAATGTAATGCTGTCACGATGTTCCGAAACGTGCAGACTGAACACAACGAAGATTCTGTTTTGCATTAATATTGAGCGTTACAGTACAAACCTAAATAAAAAAGGAATCAAGGAAGTCGTATGAAATGATGTTAAAAGACTCGAAAGAAGCAAAATAACCTAAACCAGGAAACTATAAGAAAATGAAGACAAGGCGATTAGTATAGTATTTCAACACAGAATATTTTTTATTGTATTTGTCGTATACGAGGAAAAAATCGAAATCAAGATTTTTGTGGCAATAATCGGTGTGAACAATAGAGATATCTAAAATTTGGAAATCGAGAGGAGGCGGTTTTCCAGCCACAGGCTTTTCAATACGTGACCCTTGGTGGGTCAGTGGTTTACGCCCCTACAGCCGCGGTCACAGTTCGGGCGAGAGTTCGACTCCCGGCTCGGGTGTTCTAGTTTCACTTAGCTGAGGTAGTCTTGAAGTGACGCACACGCCCCCTAAAGCAATGCAGGGGAGAACGGCAAAACGGAAAAAATGGTTTTTCAAAATAGATATCTTTTGGAAATATATACTGTTTTATTCTACTAGATCAGGAACAATAAATAAAGTACAAATTCCATTTCAATGGGTACTCCAGCTGCATGGCCAGTTTTAATTACTTTAGCAGCATGATTATCTGTGCGTACTATAATAAAAAAATCTCGCGTCATAATTCATTATGCAAAGGCTTTTTATGCCCGCGCTGCCTACAGCAACCGCAAAACAATAAGCTCTTGACAAGCAATCGCATCTGTATTCTAGCGCAGGTAATGGTTCCTTATGCTCTATTAGGAGTTGCAGCATTGAGCTGCACATTTCCTGGTTACTGATAAAATTAAAGCGGCCTGTAATTTAATGGGAGCGACTTTTAACGGCCACCTGTGACGGAGAATAGTGTGCAGCAAGTTCTACAAATGCGTCGAGTTGTTTGGATTCGGTTTTGCGTGAGTGGCACAGTCCACGTAATTTATTTGCGTGGCTGACTCGTAATTACGAAAGCAGCACACCGGCCACAGAGCAAAAATGTTAGACTGCAAGACTCGTTGTAATTTTCGCGGCATTGTAGAAACATGCTTTGTTTTCTTGTGGGTATCAGAATAAGGACACCGTTTTAATTACAATTCCTTATAGTTAGTCGGTATGCTTGGAATTGTATCAGGTCTTTTACGGGGTAAAATTTGTTTAAAAAATTTTGTCTGTTAAAAATAAAGAAAATATTTGCAGAAAACTGAAAAATTGCTCGTTTAAACTTTGTTAGACTTTTGACATAGTTTTAGTTTACACAACGTCCACGTCGTAAGCGAATGCGGTCCTGACTGCGATACTGACACTTAGCATTGTGAGATCGGAACAAATTTGAAATTGGGGACTTCTTAGATAATTTTTTTTATTAATCGATGCTACCACACTACATTCCATTCACGGGCAGTTTATTTCCCTAGCATCACATATTATGATTATTCTTACCGATTTCTGTATTGAATTCTTACCAGGAAAATAATCATACCTCTATAATAATGCAGAACGCTACATGCCGTGTTAAACGAGCAAAAGTACCATGGTTGCATTCGATGTTTACTATTTTCGGGTTTTTGTAAACAAATTTCCCATTACTTTTAATAGCAATATTAACACAGAAAACAATTACTTATTATTATTGGTTGTGTTTTTTAAAACTACGAACACAAGTACATTTCATTCAATGATAAGGAGGGTTTATTATTGCCTTGCTGAATTAGCCCAAACGCTGGGTTTAACGCACCCTTAGAAATCGATTTTCCGAGATCACCGCCCGATGTAAGTTCGGGTGGAATTCGTGCCAGGAAGAACTGCACGCATCTCATACTAACGCGCGAAGTTTTAAATGCGGCATGTGCCGCGGGCTACAGCTAGTTTTAATAATAATTTAGATTTTAAATTCTGAGGAATCTACCCAGTTGCAAAAACTGCAGTTTATCCAGAACCCCTACTAAAGAAATTCTTAGGATAAAAAAATGGTTAGTTTGGCGTACTCTTAGCGAATGGGAAATATTTAGATACGGAGTAGATATTGAAAGACCATGGAAGTAATGGGGTGGGGAGGATACTTCAGTTGCGCTTCTTCCCATCCAGACACAGAATTACGGACCCTTATTCGAAGCCTAGAGTTAGCCTTATTAATGATCTTAAATCCGTGGTTGCTCGGAAAATGTTTCGGCTACGACTTGGATTTGAACTTCGGTCCGTCAGTACCTGGTCTTTATATTAAAAAACAGTGAAAAATTATGAGAAATAGCGGTTTGATGTCTTACATTATGCATATTGTAAAAAAGGTGGGAACGTCTGTTAATTAATCGAACAAGAATGATGTATAGTCCTTGACGAAATCGCATACTTATTTTTAAATTTAGGTCAAGTGACCTATTCAAACAGTAAATTATAATAATCCGTTTTATTATTATTGCAACAAGAAATATATGTAAAGTAATTGTATATAACGAATGATATTAATCGCCTCAATGCTTTAGATTTTACATATTGTTCGAAAAGGGAACAATTCACCTTCGAACCTTAATGTTAAGGACAAAGTGACTTTTGACTAATAGAACCATTTAATTGTATATTCTGCTAAAGAAGTAAGCTGACATTTGTAGCTGTGTTAGAGCCGAGTTAGTACAAAACAGTATCTAATTTTGGTTCATTTTTAGAATGTTTTAGCATTACCACTCACAGAAAAAAGATCCTATACTATTTTGATTTTTAAAAATTATCCACTGATATCTTGCCGTGTTACAGGATTGTGTTAGCGAAAAGTAACAACTTTAAATATGACAGCCAATAATTATTCTCAAATCATGCAATTTACATAAACAGTATTAATTTTTCTTTATTTTTTTAATTTATTTTTCAATTCTGATGGCCGGCCCAATGCTTATTTTATAAATAAATATGTATTTATGAAACTATTAAAATATTTACGTAAGTATTAGCTGTAAAATAAACGTGTTGGAAAGGTATTATAGCTTGTATTGTATATAAATGATGACAACAATCGCCAAAGGACGAATTGTATTAACAGAGATTAGCTCCAGACATCTGTTTTAAATAATCGCGTTGGTAGTAATTATCTGATCGTAAATAATTGATTGCAATGACACAATGCGTGTGTAAAGTTATGACGTCAAATAAAAATTACAGACGCATTAATGACCGCCAGCGATCACCAGCAAATAATAATAGAAAGGAGAAGTATTTTAAAATATCTATTTATTACGATGTAGGTATTACTTATACTATTGCATGCTCACTGCTTGCTTAAAGTGGAAATGACAGCGTGGAAGTTACAATTAAACTGAAATAGTTATTTTTCTTCCTCTATTTTTAGTTTAAAAATTTGCTGCTGAAGGGATTTAACTTGACTACT
This sequence comes from Agriotes lineatus, assembly GCA_940337035.1. Lineage (NCBI taxonomy): Eukaryota > Metazoa > Arthropoda > Insecta > Coleoptera > Elateridae > Agriotes > Agriotes lineatus. The sequence continues at coordinate 40,581,398 of OW679199.1, read as the reverse complement.
CGATGGAGGGTAAAAACTGGCCCTCAAATAATAATTTTTATGTAACTGCTGATCTTAGTTTAAGTAAGGAACTCTAAAATCTGAAGATTTGTGTCGAATGAAAAGTAAATAGCTACATACGTGATCCAAGACTTACCTGCAACAAATGGTTATGTCACAAGCAAATTGAAATTTTGGCGCCAGTTGATTGCTACGTTGGACACCAATGTACTTATATAATTTCAGCGAAACAAAATAATGATAGTCGTTATCAATTAGACAGCTAAATATTGTGAGATACCTGTATACGCTTTAGTTTCTTTATGAGGTAAACCCCCATAATTTTTTGATCAGTTTTTCTTCGACGGTTCACAAACTATTATGTCACCAGTATTTGTTCGTTTAGAAGTACATTTATATAAGGATATTTCGTCAAGGGGCGTGTGTGAAATATAATTTTCCATTTATTGGGTGCTAGGGCCAACAAACTAAAAAATACAGATGTAATTCCCTTTACTCCTAAATGCAACTACGTACTTAGGTCGAAATTCCTCCATATTTGGTTTAATATTGCATTGATCTTGATCAAAACAATCACAATTAATGAAGCGTTTGGAAAAAGAGCATTACTATGATATCATCCATCTATGCATTCTAAACTTTAACTTCTTCCTTTAAAAATACATACATATTTAATTTAAAGGGACGCATCACATTTATAAAATAATCTAAAGATTATGCAGTAGAAATACTAACTTAAAATATCTAGAATTGTCTTAATCCAAGGAAGTAATAAAGCGACCTGTAGGGATATGGTGATGCGAAGAAAAAATAAAGGTTTGAGTTTATATGTGGCACTTGTTATGAGGAGTTTACAATTTTTAAGTAACAGCGAATTTTGAGGAAATAAACATTAGGTATTTTGTATAGTAGTTCTAACTGATTGAACTATTAGCACCAGGGATAGATGTACGTATATGTATTGTAATGGTATAATGCCTACATCAATTCTGGTTGCATTGAAAAAGTACGAAAACTATGGAAACATTCAAATAGGGCCATAATTGGTATTCTATTTATTGCAAGTCACTGGTAAACATTGATAATTCAATAAGACATGATCAGCAATAACGGTAATTTAATTAACAGAGGCTAGTATTTGAATGAAACAGTATCGGCAGGGTTGCGTTTAGCTTATTTTTAATGATTTGTGCTCGTTGTGGCAAATGCATCTCATTTATGATGACTACCAGGTTAATTTTGTAACGTTAAGACAATTTTGCTCAATTGGAGACCATGGAGGCAGAAAAGACCAACTGGAAGACCTCAAACGCGTTGGTCGGATGATATGAAGAAAACGAGTGGTTTCAACTGGCAGAACATAGCGCAGAATAGATCGAGGTGGAATGATGTTAAGGAGGCCTATGTCCACAAATGGACTGAGGAAGGTTGAGAAGAAGAAGAAGAAGACATGATAGTGATTTTACTAAAGTACAGACGTGTATCGAAGCGTTACAAAAGTTTTATGCAGCGGTTATGTATTCATATCATGATGCCAGCAATCAATAACGCAGCTAAAGGGTTAACAAAGCAGTGTAAGGAAGCAAAGGAATGCAAAGAGCATGTGAAAAGCAACCTGAATATGATAGAAGACTACAATACAGTGCTAAATAACTTTCAAACCAGTATTTATAAACTAATACTGCATAAAAGCAATCAAAGTGTGGTTAAAGTGCTCCAGAATGACATTTAGCAAAAACAATTTAGTATTTAAGGAAAAACATTGCAAAAGCTTTCTTGAAAACAATTGTTAACTTGTTGCTACGATACCTAGATGTTCAATTATCATTGTTTATTAGGAAAGCCAAGCCAGAAGCTGTTGATAGTATTGGCTCCCCAGTTTTAATCGATTTTGAACATTAAAAGTTACAATTTGTGCCAGTCGTTAGTTTTTATTTAATCGCCAGTGTGCAGAGTCCATATGTGCTTGATTCCATAAAGTTATAAAGCGCAGTACCAGAGGAAATTGATCCGGAAGCTTCGCCCATGTGTTCGACTTTGGAGCTATATTTCGGGAGGCTGCGGCAAGCAGATAGCAGTGTGCAGCGTGTAGTGGGGCCCTTGCTTGGGACAAATAAGAAGACATCAGCAGCGGAAAACACTCCACTGGACACAGATCCACTTTTGAAGGCCTATACCAAAAGGCAGAGAACTCAGAGAGGTTTACAGCAATGTGGAGCAGCTGGTGCAGACATCGTTCATGGTCCAGAGATAGCTAGCAGCCGCAGGGAGCGTTCCAGAAGGAAATTACAGGCTAGCGTCCCTTGGTTTTGCAGTAGATGGACATGGATTCGTAAAGTAGGAAGTAAAACAGTTGCCAGTTGGTGTCACCTATGACGTAATATAGGTTAGCCCAAACTACTTAAGTTGTTTACCTGAGGTGAATTTATTAATTGTCGGTCGATTTGCGTTCGTTACCTCTGTGTACATTCAATTTTAGGGGTTATCTGTCACTCGTTTGCTATACTAGATTAAAAATTATACAAGAATTTTTAATAAGCCCTGAGAATCAGCAAAATTCAGATTAGAATTCATTGTAATATTTATTTTATTTATTTCAATTTCCAAGTACATAGGAGAATATACAATATACATAATACAGTGGGAAATTTATAAATAGAAAGCAAGGTTTTCACTAACCTAGAACGAAATAATGGAATATGTGGAATATGAATGACGATGTTTGTTTATTTTTGTGTTTATATACTTTTTTATATCTTGGTCGCCTAATACTAACCACCATAGATCATTGATATAGTTATTGCTGTTGGAGATAAAGGTATCTTTTTGAAGATCTTGCTATAAGAGCTTTCAATCGATTTTAAATTATCTTAACTGCATGGGCATATCTGAGGGCCGACCAGTTCATAGGAGACGGCAAGGGTTCTTTTACAAAAGCTTAAATCAAATAAAATTACAAAGGGCGCCAATGATTTGTTTAAATGATTCACTAAGGCTGCGTAAGTTTCCAGAGACTCCCTAACTATGATGACAAGGAAAAGTTTTATTTTTACAACTAGCAGCAATTGACCTTGGCGTGAAGGCTAAAAGGCTAGATTACCTCCGGCAAAGGGTCGTAAAGTATCCACAGTGGCTCGATGCAACAGAACAGCTGCGAAATGAAACCTTCGCAGACGATAAGCAAATCGGATCTCGGAACTCTTAATTACAGGCGCAGAGTGACACCACGCTACGTGAGGGGGGCAGCAACCGTATTGGTATTGGTTCAAATGAAGTCAGAGTATAAAGTGGTTCCACGAGAAGTTGAAACCATCGACGTAGGAGAAACAGCTGAAAATTCCACGAACGTTAGAACGGCCTCCAAAAGGAAAGAGCGGATAGGACTGACCATGTGACGACTTACTCCATAGTTACAATACTCAGCCAAACTATGTAATCCGTCACCATAACGTGGAAATAATTTACCAATAACATAGCCTTCAAACCAAATTTCCAAACTCGAAGTTGCACGAGGCACACGAAAACCATGCAAATGAAAACGGCGACTCAGATTCTTAGATTTGACGCAGTCCCTAATTGGATGAATATTTCAATATCTGCTTTTATTCGGTTATTTTGAAGGCCATCTTCGTTCTCAGCGAACGGCAAAGCAAATAAGGGCAAATATACGATATCTTCTCCAATTTGTGTTCTTACTCCTTTTCTTTCAATTTCCGTGTTTTGTAACAAGGGAGATATAATAGAAATATATTATATATACATTGAATACTTTTTTTGATACCGTTCTTGAAGAAAAACTTATCTTCTATCGATTAACATTTATTATAAAATGTATTGTTCTTCTTTACCTTTTTAGTAAAGTATGCAGTTCCGCCCATCAGAAACAGTTGATATCTTTATCTTTAATCAGCTTGTTTGATTGCTTGCTTACTTTGTTTTTGTCATTAAGCTTCTTTAGTTTTGAGTATTTGCCAATTTACAAGCCTCATAAGCTAAAACCATTGATGATATTGCTGATTACATGTTCTTCAGCAAGTAATATAATCTTCTAGTGCACGTTGTATCAGCATGATGTAATTATCTGTATCTTTATATAGGTTTATTAACACATTTTCCTCTTCATTTTGATGGAGATGTTTCGTTTCTTCTTCTGCTTGGAACTGAAGGTATTATTACGTTCATTTTGACGTCAGCACTTGTTTCTGTTTTTTATTCTAATTTCAGCCCTAATGATCTTTTTTACTTTTAGATTCTCTAACAGCAGCTTAATTTCAATGCTTTCTTAAAGGGTATAGTTTTATCTGCTACTATTAACGTTGAGTTTAGTGGCCGTTATGTTTCTTTTGGATTCCCTCATTCTCTCTTTTCAAAAGAGATTATGTTGCCTGATTTTTTTAAACCGCTCTAAAAGTGGAGTTTAATTAGCTCTAACAGTTTAATTTTTACCTCCTTTGAAATGAGTATTGACTTTCATTGTTGAGGTTGGTATTAGATATGCCTATATTTCGCTAGTGATTTCTGGTGTATTTACTCAACTGGAATCCCTGCAATTTATCTTCTTAGGTAGTGTCTCTGGTCCCTCAACTGTGACATTACTTGCAATGCTAGTTTCCGTTGTTATGTTATTTGGTTTCTCTAATTGTATCTGTGCATTAGATGTCGTACTGTCCTAACTCTTTAGGCGTTCTGTGAGAACGCTTGTTGCGTAACTCCCTTCTGCGGTCATATTTTGTAGGGTTACTTTGCGCCACTGTGGTGCTGAGACTGTTTATCGATATACACCATCGACTACCGAATTTTATGAAGGATTTATAATTAAATAGTTGCTTTATTTTTGTTATTTTCCCAATCCTTATTGCTGGTTACGTTTTTGGATCGGATTTGGAAACAATTTTGTGGGTTTAGACGGAAATTCGTTTTGTGGGTAAGTTTCAGTCATTGAGCACTGGTTGGTCAATTCGTTCTTATTCATTTTCAACCCTTTTTAAATGATTTTCCATAAGTCAGTACCTCTATATTGCTCTATCTTGAGATTGTAGTTGGACCGCTAAATCGATTTAAACCTGAAGTTTTTCCGGAAGCTCTTCACTTCTGTATGCGAATTGTGCCTTATGTTTTCAGGGAATTTTTTGTTTTCGTTCTCTGTTATATTGTTTTTACCTAATCCAATTAAATTATATATGTTACGCTGTGAACGCTACATCTTCATGTTGTGGATTTGATCTAGGGTTCACTTCAATTACTTATCGACCTTTTCTTTAACGATTAGAGCTTTCAAGTTGTATTCCGGCACGCGGAGCTGCCCTCCTATATGTGCCTACATTTACTGAAATAAATACTCCGTTAAGTATGCCGTATTTATGTGTTTTCCCTTGTTGCAGAACAGGTTATAGCTTATCAAAGAGCTTGCTTCTGCCAAATTTATTGTTGATGTATCTCCCTTCAATGTAAGTTGCGCGAGTTCTTAACCAATAAAGTTGGTCGCGCCCTTATCTTTTCAATTATTTTAGTGTTAACCCACTCCTCCGGAGTATCGCAACTGGCCAGTTGGACGTATTTGTTCCGGACTGTCTTGGATATTCACAGCTCGCTATTCTCCTTATATTGAAGTGGTTAAACATTTTAAATGCATCTATAAAAATAAAAATATTGTAACTTGCAAATACAAGGAATGCAATGGTTGTAGGTGGCAAGAATGTTGATTATTTACATATTTGGTTATGTGGAAGTATAAGACTTCTTGTGGCTTGGAGAATTTTGACCTTGGCAGTGACGTGGCCATTTCGAACTTGACGTACTTTCCATCGAGCAAACAACTATTAGTAGCAAAAAACACAAAAAGGGGCATGTTCTTTAATAGTATGCAACGTACATAATTAACGGCTGCAACACCTAACACCTTTTGGGGAATGGTGGAACAGGGCCCGTTTGCGGTTTCAAAGCCAACCGCTCTGAAATCAAGACGTCACCAACGAAAGCTTTTCGCTTTTCAAGTTCATTTCCAGCATCCAGTCGGAAGCCGCTCGTTCGGTCGCAGTCTTGCGGCCCACGTGTGCTTTTTCTAATTAGGAAGAAATTTATGCAAATTGTTGCCCAAAACTGAGGCACATACGCGAGGAGCCGAATTGTAATTAATGGCACGCAGGTGGAACTGGTTCTGGCAGCAAAAGGAAAACTTTGGCGCGACCTTTGAAGGCTGTTCCAGCAGACCGTTGGTGTAGCCTTCGGGTGCAGCACTAATTTGAGGTTTCCAAGAATGGCTTAATTGAATACCTGGGGATTTAATTTAAGCTATTTTTGGCCGTGTGCTTCAATGGGAATTTTTGATTTATTGCCCTTGTGCTGGCCAGTGCTGGTTTAGAACGATCGCTTTCTTCTTCTTGTAAAACCACGAAGTATGATTTTTCTGACGCGGAGTTAATTGGGTAACATAAAAATCCGGCTTTAGATGGATTTGTCTTTGAAGTGGATCAGCTGACTTTACCGATATACAATTTTAATATTTCCTTGAGAATATATTGAAATATTATCAGTGTAGTATTGTTTAGCAATCGTTGTGATAATGAAGCAGTTAATATAATTTATATAGGTATCATTTTTATGGCTACAAAATTTTATAGTAGAAAGAAGATGAAAGTTATTGAATAATGAGCATAAATCATTCATTACACGCATGATGTATAACTTTTATTGGACTACTGGAACCAATTCTGAATTGTTTGTCTCGTCCGCATCAGACTAATGTGTGGGGTTATTTTCTTCTAATATTGTGGGACCTTTGATGCTGAAAAAACTTGAAGTAGTCGGAATAGTGTAAATTACACGTATTTGAAATAACATAGTATGGAATTTGTGACCTTTGTTAAAAAGTAGATATGTCTCGGTTGGGCGTGGTTCCTGATAAGAGGGAAGAACAATAACATTGTGATTTGAAAAAATGTTCATCGAAATGCCAAAACGGGGTCACAATAGTTGGTCTTATCAATCAGAATCAAAGGTAGCAGATGAAGTGCGTCATTCAGTATGTCGAGTAGCAGAAATATGCGTTTGAAGTAAACTAGCACATAATTTGTTTCGGAATTATGCAAGCAGGTCTGCGAGGAATACAAATAAATCGAGTTTTGAGATTGGCTGATTTTAAATTGCAAATAACACCTCATTAGCAAAATCAATTGCGTGCCAACTACGATATTTTTAAATTAGAACAATCTTTCAATCAAATCCTAAATGAGTGGAATTTGATTTAATTCCAGCAGTTATTGTTATTAATTGAGTCCAACTGAACTGATATACGCAAGTTAATCCCTATAGAACTGAACTTTTTTCTTTTACTAATTATAAAAAATTCTATTCAAAGGACAATAGCCATATCGCCACTTTGTACAGCCTTACCAAAATGCCAAGTTTGCCACCGCACAGCTGCTATGAGTTTTATTCAGCCATATCCAAATGGGACACATGGCAAATACCATTTTTTCTCTAGTGGAAACTTTATAAACAGAAATGCTCTGGTCACGTTTGCCAACCCCACCCATGTTTTCGGTAAAAATATTGTTTTATTAGATGGGGTTGCCCTAGACAACTTTGTTCTTCTTTTGTATCTTAACATTTTGAATGCAGTTAACAGATGGTGCATTGGTTACAACAATGACAACGTTTGTTTGCCTTGTTAGCTCTTAAATACACCGGTCGTAGTTACAAACGATCACTATCCGCCAATATACGGGAAGCTGGCCTGCACCTGCGGTGCTCTCGGGCTGAAACTGACTTCAAATAACATTTAAGAAACGCCAATTTACTTACACAAATATATTGACTTTAAACACATATAAAATAGTAAAGAAAGCCATAAAATGAATGGTCATTGCTAACGCACACAGTGTTAATTAATGACATCAAACCAACATGCGATATAGCTTAGTTCTATGCGTATTTAACAGTCAAATCAAGTAGTGTTGTTATGACCGCCATTTATAATTAAACGATATTAAAAGGAAACCCGACGATATGTGAACTTCAAATCGCACAAAAACGGCTCCTGTCTAAACACTGACTCAGCTCGCGGTAATCCGCTGAGCCTTGCGATGTAATTTGATACTCCAGATATGCGTTGACGCTTGACGTTACATGCTGCACCTTTAGTAATTGCGTGCAGGTAAGCGATGTACTAATTTCCAAATTGGGACAGGCCTCTTCTCGTAGCTTAAATGAGTTGACCGTTGTTCTAAGTCGTATGCTGAAATGGACAGCTTTGTGGATCGTGGATGCTTGTAGCTGGTATTTTACTTGCTGTCTTCAGGACTCGCGTATTATGTCGAGGCTTTTTGGAAGCCCCAAGCCCTTGCCGTAGCAGCTTTTCTGCAGAATCCAACACTGGATGCGCTCAGAGTCGTTCACCCCATGTAGCTCGAGACAAAGTCCGCTGACTAATAAACAGTGCCCCACGAAAGATGTTTAAGTTGGACATCCTCGTGAGCGCCGCTGAACACACATACTTAAGCTCTACATGCACAGGGTCATTTCCGCGCGCATTTGTTACGCTAGATTAGAACGTTTACTTTGATTAACAATAAACAAGTTTGTACATACTGGCTTATTAAAACATGAAAATAAACCGTCCAGGTAAGGGAGCGATATTCTCGTTTTAATCATTCGTTGCTTTCGAAAACTAATTATAGCCTCGAGACTTTTTTGCTTCTAAATTTGTCTTTTTTTTTTTTTTTTTTAATTTATTTGAACCGGATCAGCACTTTCTTATGCTATACACAGTTGTTTTACAATAATTTACAATATGACTGTATATAAATAGCTTTGGAGGACTAAACCTCTGTAACTAATATGAATTACAGCGCTAAAATATCTAAGTTGTTTTATATAATACGTCAATCAACGGTAGTACTATTAGTCTGTAAGTCTTGGGGCAATTTTCTTTTCAGTCTTACATGTATGTTTTTTTTCCCAAGGTTATAATGCACTGCACTTGGACACAGGTTAATGTTCACAAAAAATTTAGTTCTCACTTTGTTTATGTGTTCAAGGATGGTTGGTATGCCCAGTTCGTGGTGGAGTTGACTATTACGCACAAACCATGGGGAATTTGCTGCTATGCGTAAAATTTTATTCTGCATAACCTGTAGCTTGTTTAAGTTTGTTTTTGTTGTGTTACACCACACTGAGCACGCGTAAGTTAGAATTGGCCTCAAGATTGATTTATACATTAAAAGGGCACAGTCTAGGTGCAGGTGAGATTTTCGATTTAGCAGAGGATATAGAAGCATTAATCTTGCGTGACACTCGTTAAGTTTTTTATTAATGTGGTATCCCCATCCCAATCTGGTATCTAAGTATACACCAAGATATTTGACAGCGGAGTCTCTAGGATCCCATTGGAATTCTTTCTGATTTACATATATCTTGGGTAAATTTCCTATTTTTCTGAGTGTGAACACTTTTATTTGGCATTTTGTTACATTAATAAATATTTTCCATTTGCTAAGCCAACTATTGATGTTATTTAGCGCGTTTTGTTGTTCATTTACGGCAATTGCGAGATTTTCATTCTGTGTTGCAATTGCAGTGTCATCTGCAAACATCGCTAGTGTAGAGTTCATCATAACAGGTATATCATAGACGTATATGTTGAATAATATGGGACCTATAATGCTTCCCTGTGGAACGCCACAATTAATTGGTTTTATTTGGGAGACAGCTGAGTTAACTCTAACTGCGAACGTTCTTTTACTAATAAATGATACAATGATCTTGGTAAGATAGTCTGGTATTTCAAGCTTGATCAATTTATATTGTAGGCCGGCTAACCAAACTTTGTCAAAGGCGTTCTGGAGGTCTATGAATGACACTATCGTGTATTGTTTGTCTTCAAATCCTTTCTCTATAAGTTCTGTCAATCGCAGTAGCTGTTGTGTCGTGGAATGATTTTTCCTAAATCCAAACTGATGGTTAGGTATAATATTTTGTTCCGTTAGCGTTGTTTCTAATCTCGAGTAAATTACTTTTTCCAGCAGTTTTGAGACTACCGATAGAAGGCTGATTGGTCGATAACTTTCAGGTTTGTGTTTGTTTCTTCCTGGCTTTAGAAATGGTAGTACGTAGGCATGCTTCCATATATTCGGAAAGTACCCCAATCTAAGACATGCATTAAATACATTTACAAGATAGACTACACCCTTTTTTGTAAGGTGTTTCAGAATGTTGTTTGTAATCAAGTCCGGCCCAGGTGACTTTTTTATTGACAGCTTTGCTATATAGGATTGTACTTCTCTTGGCGAGGTCGGGTAGATGTGGAGTGGGTATCGATAGTTATAGTTTTCAATAGTATCATTCACCTCTTGCGTAAAATCGTGGTTGTTGTTTATATCCGTAGTAAACACGTCTTCGAGATGGGATGCAATAACATTGGCTTTTTCCTCATCTGATGTATAGTTAATGTTATTTCTAGTTAAAGGATGTATTTGGTTAGGTTGTCTTAATATTCTTTTTGTTGCCTGCCACATAGTTGCGTCTCGTGGTTGTAGTTCTTCTATGTATTTATTATACATGAAATATCGGTGCTTGTCAAGTTCTGTTTTGACTTTGTGTGTGAGCTGATTCATTTGTGTTCTGAGATGAGGTTGACGTAGTCTTTGCCATTCTCTCCTGGCTCTGTTTTTCAGTTTTATTAATTTTAATATCTCTAGCGGCGGTTGTGTGTTGCTGGTGTTCTTTTTTCTTTTCCAGGGTGTTACTGCTGGTATAACGCTTGTTTTTATAGCTTCCGTATATTGGATTACTGCTCTATCCACGTCTTCCGTTGTTTGAATCTTAGTTGGAATATTAATGTTTTTATCTAATTCATGTTCAAAAACTTTCCAGTCAATTTTTCCATTTATTAGTTTAGGTAGGACTGGCGCGAGTTTTGCCGTACTAAAGAATGATATAATGATTGGTTGATGATCGGAGTCCAATTCTGTGAGAACTGTTTGAAATATAGGTTTTCTGAAATTCTTGTGTAGCACTATATCTAATATATCAGGCTGATGTTCGTGTCTATATGGATAATGCGTAGGTTCATTGGGAGCTGATATTTGTATGCCATGATCTACGATAATTTTGTTTAGTTTTACACCATTCGGGTTGTTTACTCTGCACCCCCAATCTGAATGCTTACAATTTAAATCGCCAATTAGTAATGTGGGTTCGTTGTCCTGAAAAATCTTTAAGATGTCTTCCTCCATGATTTTTTTATTAGGTTGTTTGTAGGCTGAGCACAGTTTTAGGTGCGTATTATTTTCCAGTATTAATCTGATCGATATCCCTTCCAGATTTACTAGATTTTGGTTATTTAATGGATAATGGGTAAGTTGTCGTTTTACTATTATAGCGACTCCTCCAGAGGCAAAATTCGTTTCTCTATCTTGCCTGTAGACTTGATAACCTGCTACTTTAAATGGTTCAGAGTTGATTAGATGAGTCTCCGAGATAAATGCGATGTCTATGTTGTGTGTAGCTAAGAAAGCTAGAAAAGCTGGTCTGTTTGCCTTTAAGCCATTGGCGTTCCAGTTTAGTAATGTTATATTATTGATGATTCGTTGATTATTTGGATACATGTTGGAGTAATATTGGAATTAATGGTGTAATAATTGGTATAATTTTGTCAATATGTGGTAAGAGTAGCTCAAAAAGTTTATTTATTACTGTAGTAAGTAGATTTGTATTTTCTTGTGTGTCGGTTGATGAGTTAGTGTTGTCAGTTCTTGGTAATCGTGGAAAAGCTTTATTGTAATCATGTGCCTGTTGTTGTTTATCTTCTTCGTTATTTCCCGAAGAGGGTGTTCTGGTATTCCTTATCCGGTTCCAAGCTGTGGGTTGATTGTCCTGTTGTAAGCTACGGCTAATTTTTAGAAAATAACTACACCCCTTGTAGTTTGCTGGGTGTGTCCCTCCGCAGTTTACGCATTGAGGAGGTTGTTGCGAAGTTTTTGAGCAGTTCGTATACAAATGATTGCCAGTGCACTTGGCGCACCGCGGTTGCGTTCGGCAGTAGTTCCGGGTATGTCCGTATTGTTGACAGTTTTTGCATTGAGGGATATCCTTGGCCTTCCTTCGTGGTTCTACTTCTACTATACAGTACAGTATTTTTGTTAGCTTAAAGATATCTTTGCTTACGTCTGTGTTTTCTAACTCGATCGCACACAGTGGTATCGGACGTTTATCTCTGTTGTAAAGCCGTACTACTTTTTTAATTGGGTATTTTAATCTTTCTAATTCGTTTTTTATTTCTTCATCAGTTAACGAAACTGGTATATTACGAATTATGGCCGACAGAGTATTTACCTCTGGATCCCTAAATGTGTGGTAACCTATTTTATTATCGTCTAAAGACTTAGTCACTTTTCGGTAGTCTACTATCGCGGTAAGATTAATTCTCAGTTGATTTCCTTTTTGTGTTACAGTAAATTCCTCTGTAGTTTGCTCTTTCAGGTCATTAATAATTTCCTGATATTTTATTATTGATGCATTGTGCAAAAAGATAGGAGGAATTTTTACCTTTATTGTTGTGGGTACAGGTGTGTTTGAAGGTTGTCCGGTTGTATCCATTTGGGATATTGCTTCTGATACCTTATCTTGCGCTGCATTATTTTGTGCTTTGCTTATATGGTCCGGTGAGATATAAAACTTGTTTGTTGTTATAAGATGATTAGGCTCAAATAAGTATTTTTTGTTCATTGTTACTGGTGGTGAAAGTTCTGCAGAATTCCGCTTATTAGTCATTATCTAATAATTAGAACCCCTCCGCAGGGGTTCAGTTAATGTAGTGTCACTGATTATTATTCACGTTAATTATATTTACGAATACACGTTTTAACAGAATTTTATTTCGTATAAAAGAAGTACTTAATTCGACGATCAATCGCAATCACTCAAACGTTGTTCACTCGATCGATGCTCGGTTCGAACTCTAAATTTGTCTGTAGACATGACAGTTTAGAATTATATTCTCTCACACCGTGCCTGTACCTTTAAATTTCTTATGTTCACTTCCCTAAGTAACCAGAGTGAAGTGAAGAAATTATCAAAAAATAAATAGAATGAGTTATTTTCCCCGAAAGACTTGTCAGCATATTGAAGCATAACACGCTCTAAGCCGTAACTTCTTAAATCTTTTTGATAATGTCGTAAAATATGCTTCATATAGTTGAAACCGTAACAAACGTCTTAATCTTGTTGTTTCCGTCCAAATGTATATCTTTGCTGTTTGCAGGAATGTCGTCCAAAGCTTTATGTATAAAATGAGAATCTAGTTTATTAAAAATTGGTCGCATTTTGGTATATCTATCTATGGGAATGATTATTATTGCAGTAATGCAGACCTTTCATAAATAATTTAAACCGGTCTCTTGCTATAGCCCCACAAACAAGTTGTTAAAATCGTCCACGGCTTCTATATCTCGTTTACGTTTAAAATTCTATTTTTTTGCTTCTCCTTCAACCGTGTCTTTTTTTCGCTTATAGCTTCCGTTACTTTGTCTGGATGTTCTTTTCTCTCTCTTCGCCTTATCGCCTCTCGGATATCAGCTTTCCGAGAGTCCACATTCCCGTTTTTCCTTTTATCTTACTTCGATTAAAGTTTAACACACAAAAAATATACAAAGGAGTAATCGGAAATGGTTTTTCCGAAGGTGGCATTACTTGAGAACGTGGCTGTACATGTTGTTAATACAGGAAAAGTCGATATTGCTCTATGTTGCTTATTTCAAACCAACTTAGATGAGTTTAATCAGTTTATTTGTATTGTTGCTTATGAAAAGTAGGAAATTTGACAACTTCAGAATATACTTCTCACGTCTCTATCCCTAACTTGCCAATTAATAATTCAACACTTTCCGAATTAATAACCATTTTACTTTATTTTAGAAAGCTTCTAGAATCTCTAAGGTTAGTATTCTGTGGTTTAAGGCGAACGCTAATGTTCAATCTAGAAAACTGAAGTCACTATGTAATTTATTTATTGGTTCGTAGTGTCGGATCTACGGCATAGGCGTAGCCCTCCTTCTACACATATGTGATTTTTTAAAAAGTAACTAAGCAACAGAACAGTACCCCTCCATTTTAATTTTGTTTTTTCTTATTGCACCTACAGCCTTTTGTTGTTTAAAAAATATTTTCGTATTTTGTTGAATGCTGATATTATTGCTTTTGTCATTGTCAGTCTTTTACATCTTTAAATTCTTTACTAAAATAACACGAAAAGCGTAAATGTACATCTGTTGAAACTTTGGATGCTGCTGGTCCACGAGTGTTGATGATAAGACGCTGAGTATTTCGAAATAATAACAGTGTATGAAATAATCATTTTTTTTTTGTTTAAGCAAAATTAATAAACAAATACATATATACAAATACACATATAGAGTGTGCGACTAAAACAACTTTAAGCACTAACAAATACGCGACCTGATATTTCGACAGGCTTTGCTAACAAACGGGTTGAAAGTGACGGAGTTCAACAAGCAGACACTCTGCGCCGGAGGTTGCAAACCGAAAGCTGGTGATTGCACTGAATGACCGAACGCTTCTCTGGCGCTTCCGTGTAGTTTATATAGCCTTCCCATTTGCGTGTTGTTTATGACTCGAAAGTGCAATTATTCATTGTGCCCAGTTTCTAAGCCAGGGCATCAGAATTTCATTTATTAACCTTTTGCTGCAACAGAATTTCTCATAGGCTAAGTGTTATGTCACTATTTTTCGGACGGCTTGCGCCACCTTGAGTGCTTTATTAAACACTTTTTCATCTGCGGGCGGCCAACTGGAATGCCCTGCTTTTACGCAGCCATCTCTTGTTACCCAAAATGGGCTGAGTGCCTATCTACTGCGACGTCACGGATCCCCTGCGGTTTACAGTGCCGAGGTCCAATTGCGTGCCCTTTTACACTGAAGTGGCGGATGTAATTTGTCACTCGCGATGCTAATTGGTCAGTTTACAACACTAGGTACTCGTTGCGCGTAGCGTGACATCTCAAATTAGTGCCCCGGTAGGCTGTACAGCTTTTTTAATTGAAAGTTTTACTTTTATCATCGCCTGAGCTGCATTTGCACACTTTTCCAAAGGTGATTTATGGAAGTTACATGTCGTGGTGATCCTTCTTCTACAACACCTAAAGGTTCTAATTCCCCTACAAAGAAACCGCCTTGTTAGCCTCTTTTCGGTTTAAAGAGGTTACTACCCAGATATTCCTTCAAAAGTAGAATAGCACAGTTTAAAGGGTGTACAAAATATTTATACATTAAGAAAACGATTAGAATAGTTACGTAGGTACATGATAAAACAGCATAGCAATTTCCTTGAGATTGCCGAACAGAATTTAATTTTAAATCGACGCGAAGTGAAGCAGATAATATGTAAACAAAGCAACTCTACTAGTTTTCCTTCTTCTTCTTCTACTCTTCTCTAAGCGTTACCTTTACTTTTGTACCATTTAACCAACAGTTTTCTTTTCGTGTGAGATGTTTTGGTAAGCCAACTTTTCAAGAACTATTTTAGATTCAGCATTTATAAAATGAAAAACTTGGAATTCCTTGTTATTCCAGTTCGTATTTATGTTTGTTTATATTTAAACTTTGGAAGACACTTTGATTGATAGACAGTAGAACGACTATAACACTACAGGTAGTTGATTTTTAGGAAAATCATTGTTTTACTCATTTCGGGCGATCAGTGTTACCTTTAAATTTGCAAATTTCCATTTTTAGATTTGGAGAACACGTAAAAGACGGTAGAGTTTAAACGTTTTAATGATTTTAATAGAATTTAATTTTAAATCGGCCAAAGGGGAAAAGGATTCCTAGATAAAGCAGTACAAACACCAACGATTCATTCTATCAGGTACAAGTGAATTTGGTTATAGCTGCGCACTAGCCAGTAATTTAAATTCAACATTTGTAAAACGAGAACTTAAAATTCATGCATACCTCGATTATTGAGTCACCTATTTTGAAATTTTAATCAATTTTAGTTTGAGATAATTTTGTCACCATTTTTGATTAGATACTAGCGTTGCTTCACGAGGAGAAATATTGGAATTAATTCTATAAACCTGCTCACACCTGACTAATGAATATCCGATAATGAGGGAAGGTTGGGAAAGCAAAACCAGGAATGTTTCTTACATAAATTTATAAAGCCACGCTAAGGCAGACCGTCGTTAGATGTGGGAGTTGATTGTAAACAGGATCGCAAATTCCGAATGGATGGAACATGGCGTGGTTCTAACTGTAATCCGCCAGTGTAAACAGCTGTTGCCATATTTTTGCAGGACCTTGTTACCTTGCCCGAATATAATTACGCAATTACTGTGTCATGTCCAGCCACTCCCGCCTTGAATTAAGTGCATTCGGAGCGGCCTAAAGCGCACAAAGAAATTCCTGCACAAGGAAATGTTGCGCGAAGACGGCCTTAGAGCTGAATTAATTATTGTTAATGTCAGACGCCTGGCTTTTTCAGCTCTAATGGAGCTGTTCAGTGAATTCTTCGGAAGGTAACGGTAGCTGCGACCTCCGCGAGGATGGAGCTCGGAGGCATTAAACTCCCGCGAAAAGTCGTGCCTGCAATAGAACTCGGTTTCACTTTCACCGCGTGCTTTTGCAAAATCAGAACGGCGGTTACAAAATCCTCTTGTGCTTTGCCGGGATGTAATCGGCCGAGTTTAATTGTATTTATGGCCGCGGAAGCTCTATTGAAAATCGGGGTTTGTGATTTAATGTTTTCGTTTGTTGTTCGTGCAGTTGCACGACGCGATGAACTCTGCAGGGCAACAGAAAATGTAGTGGAAAAATCTGAAACCTGCAATATCTTATATCCAATTACCCGAAGAAGAAGTTTCATATAGTCATCTTCATCTAGGTCCCAGGTGGTGTAGCTTGAACAAGCGTCCACGTACGATCAGTAGAGTTAAGCATTGCTCTTTCTGGTAAGAACTTGGACGCTGCTTCTCTCGGCGCCTCGTGGTACGGCTGCCACGGAAATAGTTGGTCCCGGATGTCATAATAACATCATGACAGTCGTTAGTGGGTGGGGTTGGAAGTCCCCATTAAATGTACAGCGACGCCTATAACTAGGCTATAACGGCTGTTAGCTGAGTACTAAATAAAATAAAAAATTTAAAAATCTAACTGTAACAATGAAAGTCCATGAAATTGGGGCTTTACCAACACCAGCAGTAATTACAAATCCATGGCCCACTTATTGCCTATACCTTCATTTTTCAACATTTTCTCAATTAGTAATTTCCTGTAGGGCAGGCTCTCCCTCTGAAAAAGCGAACTGGCAGTCAAACATCAAACTATCTAAACAGATCATAAATAAAAAGCTCGAAGCATGTATTAATTGAGGATGGAAGATAATCATTATCTTCATATAATTGTAGCACTAATAATGAAAGCCCATGAAAATGGGGTTTTACCCACACAATCAATAATTACAAATCCATGGCCCACTTATTGCCTCTACCTTCATTTTTCAACATTGTGGCAGTTAGTAATTTCCTGTAGGGCAGGCTCTACCTCTGAAAAAGCAAACTGGCAGTTTTCAAACATCCTATCCAAACATAACATAAATAATAAGCTTGGAGCATGTATTAATTGAGAATGGAAGATGTTCATTATCTTCATGTAACTGTAGCACCAATAATGAAAGCGCATGAAAATGGGGTTTTACCAACAGAATCAATAATTAGTTAGTTAGTAATTTTCTGTAGGGTATGTTCTACCTCTGGAAAAACGAACTGGCAGTTTTCAAACATCGAACTATCCAAACGGAACACAAATAATAAGCTTGGAGCGTGTACTAATTGAGGATGAAATATTGGGTCACCTCAGTGGCTCGCACACAAAATTTCAAGGTTTCACCTTTAGCAGTCGATCAGACGACCAATAAACCAGAGATTATACAAACGTAAAAGTCTGCCTACGCTTTTCGATGGGTTATAAATAGATTTAACATTTCTGTGGAAAAGTTGTCGCTGGATGTCGGAAAGTTGTTCATCTTTTCGCCCGAAATCGGAACTGTAGTAACAAAACATTACAAAACTTATAAGATTATGCTGTTTCCAACGGAAAATGCCCGCAATAGCTTAGTTCCGAGCAATTATAATGGCTTTGCATAGTAAAACCTGTTGCTAATCTTTAATTTCATCTTGTTTGTCATGTTGCGCTTGTGTGACCAGATTAATAACGATTAATTTGCTGGAAATAGCAACAACATTCCGGTTTTTGAAAACGCTCGGTCAACAGAAAAACAAGAACAAACTGCTACATTTTGTTCCTGTTTTTCTGCGTTCGCTTAAACCTATGGACTGTGCGAAACCAGTATAGTTGAATGATATACATTTTATTTTGATGCATTTAAAATTTTTAAAGGAGGGACCGAATCACTTTACCATTGCTACTAGAAACGGCACAATGTAATCGTTTAAAGTTGAATATTACACTACTAGACACGAGTTTCGTGACATTTCATTAAAACATCTTGACTTCTATCTGGTCAAGTGATGTTAGTTCATCTCCATATCCTGTACAACAAAGGTAGCATTATAGAACTCATTGTGCTAAAATCAAATGCCTTTATTAAGTATGTTAGCGAAGAAGCTATTACCATAACTGTTTTCAATTGATTATAAAAAAGGAATCTTCTGTATTTAAAAATATTATCTACTAGAAACCAGTTTCTTGTCATTTTACTAAAACATGTTAACTTCTATCTCCTCAAATGATGTTAGACTATCTTCCTTACCTTCCACAATAAGGGTATTATCATCGATCTCCAATCAGTTAAATCAAATATCTTTATCAAGCGTGTTAGTAAAGAAGTTGTTCCATAACTGTTCTCGGTGGATTATAAATAAGGAGAAAAAGGAAAACCTTTATTAGTACTATTAGTACTAAAATGGTAAAAACCGAACTACTTTTATCAAGGGTGTTGATCAAGAAGTAGGTACCTGAATGACCTGTAACACAAAACAAGAGATAAAGAAGCCTACAACCAAAAGGGGCTCATAGAATTCCCAAAGAAAGCACCTTTCTCTAAGTCGTTACAAAAGATACTGATCACGGATTTGTTTTCATTGGTCTAAAAAGAGAGAAGAACGGAAGATTTATTAGAATTTTCTGGATACTTACATACTTGCTAAATCTCTACTAAAACTAGACTATACTCAGTTCTTTCAATAGGTTAAAACACACCACCGTTATCAGGAGCGTTGTGTAAAGAAGCAGTTTGTATTGTTTTAATTGGCCTATAAAAGAAATGAATGGATATTTATTAACATATTCTGGATATTGAATCCTTTGCCAATTCCAACAACCAAAGGGGACTCATAGAAATTCAAAACACCTTTGTCCAAGCTGTTAGTAAAGATACTGATCACACGTTGGTTTACATTGACCCCAAAAGGGAGAAAATGGAAGATATTTATGCTAATAAATATTCTGGATACCGAATACATAATACCTAAATCTCTACAACTACAATAAACTTACAGAACTTTAATTTATCGAAACACACCAGCTTTATCAACGGTGTTGGTAAAGAAACCCTTGCAGGTTTGTTTTAACTGGCCTATAAAGAAGAGGAAGAGATGAAGACGTTTATTAACATATTCTGAATACTGAACCCGTTGCATAACCAAATTGAGCTCATAGAGCTAAAAAAATAGCCACCTTCGTCCAGGTCGTTAGTAATTATATTGATCACCAGTTTGTTGCCATTGGTCTAAAAAGAGAGAAGAATGGAAGAGATTCAATGTGTTAAAATTAACCACCTTCATTAAGGGCATTGGAAAATATCGTTCACCAAGTGTTTTTCAATTGCTATATAAAAGAGAGCAAGAGATGACGACGCTTATTGATATATTCTGCGTACTAAACCCTACAACGCAAGGGGGCTCATAGAATTGCGAAACAAACAATTTTTGTTCAACGTGTTAGTAAAGAAACTGCTCATGGGTTTATTTCCATTGGGAAGAGCTTTATTAGCATTTTTTGGGTAACGAATACATACTTCGTAAATCTCTACTAGATTAGACTCGAGAAACTTGAACGGGTTAAAGCAAACCACCTTTATCAAGGGTGTCGTAAAGAAACATTTCAGTAAGTTTGTTTCAATTTGCGTCTAAAACACAGGAAGAAATGAAGGCACTAAATGGCATCTTCTGGATCTCAACCCCTTGCAAATGGTTACAACCAAAGGGGGTTCATCCAATTCCAAAACAAACCAGTTTTATTCAAGTTGTTGATAAAGATACTGAACACGGGTTTGTTCCCATTGGCCTAAAAAGGGATTAGAATGAAAAGCTTTATTTGCAACTTCTGAATACTGAATAGATGGTTCGTAATCTCTACAACTAGATTAGTCTCAAAGAACGTCAAAGGTTTAAAACAGCGATTCTCAACCAGTGGGGAGATAT
This sequence comes from Agriotes lineatus, assembly GCA_940337035.1. Taxonomy (NCBI): domain Eukaryota; kingdom Metazoa; phylum Arthropoda; class Insecta; order Coleoptera; family Elateridae; genus Agriotes; species Agriotes lineatus. The sequence continues at coordinate 40,560,939 of OW679199.1, read as the reverse complement.
CTCGAAGGAGAGTGCGTAAAAATTAACAAATACAGTAAAAAATCTATTGAATAAAAAAGAACCAGATAATATAAAATAAATTAGATTCTAATAATAAAATAAAATGCTACCCCTGTATGTAGATAGGTACATATCAGTAGGTATTTAAAAACTTAGTTTAGAACAACGGTGAATTTAACAATTAATAATTAATTCTTCAGTTATTTGTAAATAATAACTTTTGTGATACATTTTCGGAAAGTGTAAAATTATTAAATATTTTGTGTAGATTACCCATGACGACATTGACAGTTGAAAGCGAGCGTTGCTTCTGTGGTTTATAAAATTTTCGTTTTTTACATTCGGTAGTGAGCTTAAGAGCTTCTGCACCCTGAATACATATTTCTTAAATCTCTACAACTAGATGAGACTTAAATAACTTCAATGGGTTAAAACAAACCACCCTTATGAAGTGTGCTAATAAAGAAACTTTTTTTTAATTTGAGGAATAGATGAAGACGGTTATTAACATATTCTGGATACTAAATACTGAAAATGTGTAACTACAACTAGATTAGACTCAAAGAACTGCAATGAGTTAAAACAATAATATTTACCAAGGCAATTGGTAAATAAACAGTTCAACAGGTTTGTTTCAATGAACCTATAAAACAAATGAGGGAGTAAAGACGGTTATTAATAAATGATGGATATTGAATCAAAGGAAGCTCATGGAATTCAAAAACAAACCATCTTTGTTCGTGTTGTTGTAAAGATACTGAGCGTGGATTTGTTACCATTGGCCTAAAAGGTGAGAAGAATGGAAGAGATTTATTGGCATATTATGGATACTGAATACATATTTAGCAGATCTCTACAACTAGATTATACTCAAAATACTTCAATGGATTAAAAAAATCCACCTTGATCAAGGGAGTGAGTAAATGAACAGTTCAACAGGTTTGTTTTAATTGGCCTACAAAAAGAGGAAGATATGAGGACGTTTATTAACGTATTCTAGGTACTGAACGCTTTATACATTTCTACAACCAAAGGGGGCTCATAGAATTCCGCAACAACCGCGTTTATTCCAAGTTGTTAGTGACGAGACTGATCACGTGTTTGTTTCCATTGACTTAAAACTTCGTTGTTCTCTGAATGATGTCATTTTTGGCAGTGGTTTGTTATGATATGTTTTATCGGACTTTTTCCACTGTCTAGGGTGTTTATCACACGACGTTTCGGGAGTTTTATATACTCCCGTTTTCAGGTGTTCCTGGTTAGTCCTGAGGACTGATGTTGTACGTCTTTATACCTAAACTTGTGCCTACACCGGGGTTTGAACCCGGGACCGCCGATCGCTGTGATTACTAGTCTGTCACTCTTACCACGCTGGTGGCCTAGTGGTAAGAATGAAAGAGTAGTAATCACAGCGATCAGCGGTCCCGGGTTCAAACCCCGGGGTAGGCACGAGTACAATATCAGTCCTTCTCAGGACTAACCAGGAACACCTGAAGACGAGAGGATCAAAAACTCCCGAAACGTCGTGTGATAAACACCCTAGACAGTGGAAAAAGTCGGATTAAACATATCTTAAAACTTCATACTTCGTAAATCTGTCTAACTAGATTAGACTCAAAGAACTGCAATGTGCTAAAACTAATCATCGTTATTAAGGGTATTAGAAAAGGTGCAGTTTAAAAGGTTTGTTTAAATTGCTCTATAAAAGAGACAAAGATAAGAAGACGCTTATTAAGATATTCTAGATACTGAACGCTTTGTAAATTTCTACAAGCAAAGTGGGCTCATAGAATTCCAATGGGTTCAAACAAACCACGTTTAGAAAATGCATTAGTAAGGAGATTTTTGTCGGCTTTTTTGCTATTGGACTGAAAAGGGAGCATTTTATGTATACTGAATACACTTCGTAAGTCCCTAAAACTAGATTAGGCTCGAAGAACTTCAATGGTTTTAATAAAACCACCTTTATCAAAGGTGTTGGCAAAGAAACAGTTCAGCAGAATTTCAGTGAGTTAGAGCAAAGCATAAATATGTAGCCCAACATACCAAAAGCTACCCATGTTAGTCCTATTTATTCTTCTGGTTATTTCCTGGGTTTGGTTATCTCTACTAATCTTATCCTCGTGACCTAGGCATCTATAGGATGACACCTGTTCTGATAGGACACCTTCTATCGATATACCTGAACTGGGTACTAGGTTTGTCATAAATTGTGATTTTGAAAAATTGATGAAGGATATTAGCAAACCAACTTATATATTTCCTAAATATCGAACCAATCATAATTTTCAAACTACAATGGGGTCTAGTTGTAAAATGTCTTATATCAACTGCTTCTGCTAGAAGATTGTTTTCTTTGCAAGTATTAAGTTTAAGACTGGCTACTAAAAGGCAAATTTGCTTTTGAACATCCTAACAGTAGTGGGGCTAATCAAAAATGTTGTGAGTGTGTGACCAAATTCTCACAACGAACAACACATGTTTATATAGAGTTGCGTTTAATACGAAGAACAGCAGATAGTTGATAGCTTTTCCTTGTTTTACATGATTTGACAAACTGTATACGTAGAAGCCTAACTTCTTTCTATTTTATGAGATATTAACAATCTTTGGTCAATAGAGTTAGATATGTAGGTACCTGGAAATGGTTATTTAATTATTTATTTATTCGAGTCTGACCCATACAAAAACAGTTTATTTATGACAAAACACAGTAAGTCAACAGATACGGCTGTTATTAAGAAGTTATGCTGAAATTAATCGTTGTATGATTTTTTTATGAGAGTCGACTATAAATTGTTAGAAATTTATTGAGGTGCAATGGAAAAGCTATTAAAGAACCAATTCCTTCTTGTTCTAGACGTTGGATTATTAACCTCCAATTTCTCTTTCCAACATTTACGTGAACATTCATAACTGTTATTTTCAGGAATGGTTTTTGGTTCATATCACTCTTGTATTTTGTAATTCAAGTTACTATTTTATATTATCGTTTTGAATATGACAAACTCTATGAAGTGAGCTTAAAGATAACATACATTTTATTGGTATCATATTTAGGAGTCTTTACTGTTACGTGCACTTCTCATTTTTCGTTCCTTCCGAATATTACGCCAGCGATTTAATAATTGTTGTCAAGGTTTTCTGGTTTTTATAGATGTGCCTCAGGGTTCTTATAACATTCTGACCAAAGTTTCAAAAGTTGCTGAAAAAAATCTTTAACAACATTGCAATTTAAGATTTTGTTGTTAAGAGAAACATTTTGCTAATTTTTAGACTTAGCTAGTAGGCCGGTTTTTATTTTAAAAAAGTAGGAAAAAGTCGAGTTCTAATTAAATAGGGTAATTAGCGAAGCTCGGGTGATTCGCTATATACCATTATAACAGCGCCTTATTCAACGAAGCACCTTGGTTCAGTAGTAGAATGCTCGCCTGCCACGCGGGCGGCCAGAGTTCGATTCCCGGCCGATGTATCTTTTTTTTTTAATTTAGAATAGTGAATCTCTCTTAAATTAGCGAACCGAAGCGTAGCTCCGATGGTTCACTTGTATTTAATAAAAAAAAACTCTTAATAAATATATCTGCCTAACCAGCACAGCGACAGTAGTAAAAGTGACATTTGTAGTTTATCCATTTTTAATCTAGAAGGCAATTTATACTATTAGTTATGTAATATAACTAATTTTAGAAGTTAATAGTCCATTATCGGTTTATTATTCTGGTCGTAGTGAAGCAAGCTGTTAATTATGAATAATTTGTTTTTCTTTTGTTGCCCTGTGTATTCCTTATAAATTGCGTGAATATTGTTATGATAGAGTGCACTAATTTCTTTTTATAAACCATTACACACATTGGGGTATGATCATCCTTTACTATTTATATTTGGCTGTTCGAATAGAGAAATTCCAATTATTTTGCAAGATTCTAAGAACATATACAGCCATAACATTATTAATGAAATGTTTCCAAATGGATAATAGAATCTAATTCGGAAATAGTTGAAAATACTCAGCTTGAGTTAAGCAATGGTAAAATTGGTGATTTTAGGAGAGCGCTCCATGCCATTTAGCGATAATTAAGGTTCAGTAACCAGCAGGATTTCAAGATAAATTTGTTGTTACATTTGCAGCGCAGGTTTAGTTTTAGTACCAACTTTTGGATGTTCCTGAAATTGAAAACTGCCAATAACATTGATATCTCATATTAAACCTTCAAATCATCTTATTAAGTTACACATAAAACATGTGGGTACTGTCTATATTCAACAACGTGGGAGTTGTTAAGATAATTCCAAGTAGAACAATAAGGGCCATATAAAATGAATTTTTATGACAGTAAAAGGCACAAAAATAGATGGCTCTGATAGGGAATGTAGTTTTTTAAAAGTTCTGAAGTTTTACCAGTAGTTCAATACATACTGTTTCTAATCTTCGCTAATGTTTTTGCAATAGCAATTTTAATTGCAGTTCTTAACTTTAATTTCTTATAAAATTTGCTCCATGACCTTGAATATGACAACCAGAAATTCACATAAAGGTTTTACCAATGTTAAATTGACTGTCTTACGTAAATAGCTCACCCAACTAGTTGCTTTCTAACACCAAGAAGTATTCCTGGTTCGATTCCGATCGGGCAATAACTAGCCTTGAGCATTACAACGGTTTTATTTTCATAGGTCTTCTATGCACTCGCTTTTAAACGTTTTCGGCCAGATGGCGCTGACAATTGCCGATAAGTTTCTAGCTCAAGGTGCTTCAAATATTTAATGTATGTATGTGGAATACTGCCGTGCATAAGCTAATTATTTCGGTTGCTCTTTACTATTGATATTTTTATGTGCCTTGCCGAAGGCTAACGTAAACACAGCGTAAACTTCTATTTCTGCACGCCTCTCCCTGTTGTAAGCAGATAATTAGCATGACATGCGTCCAGTGAAAGGTCAAAGTTGTGACTTACACCACGCTCCTGGTCACTACAGCTTTGTTTCAGCAATTTTTCAGATTTCTTCAAAATTAAACAGTCGAAAGTTGAAGGAGAGATTGCAGTTAATTAGAAGAAATTGTTGCAAATTTAACCTTTGTATAATCATAAGATAAAGCGATGGCCTTAGAACTATTTTCCCAATTAAAACGTGGGGGAAGTGTTGCATTTATTGCAATTATTACGAAAGATTGCATCTGGCCTTTGCAAGCGTGCGTGCTGCACTCATAAACTGGATGCCCAGATTTCGCCTTCAGATACTGGCTATTGCCAAGCTCGGTACTTTCTATTGTTATTTACATCAAGATAGGCAATTTTGAATTGGCTACAGATTTTTTGCCCTGCAATATGGTTTTGTGGCAGCTCTCACTTTATGAGTGCAGAAAAAGTTCGCGTAATGCAACGCCGCCGAGCTCACCGCGAATGCGTTTGCGTGAAGCGTACTCTATTTACAAACACTTTTTTCAATTTAGGTAACGAATCTGACGATCATCAGTTACAACTTTGGGTTGCTAAAGATTGTTATGTGAAATGTTAAGAGCATTCTTGTAAAAAAATTGGAGCAGAACTAGAATTGTTAGATGAAACCTCGGTTTATGACTTAAATACTTTACCAATGTATGAAGTGACACCCAAGTTTAGAATTTTTGTAAATTAGTGATATCATCACCGTGATACGATGGGTATAGTAGCTTTAGATGCTACAGATTTTCTGGCCAGCATTTTCAACGAGTTACTGAAATGAAAAAGGTATTGAATAAGGTAGCAATGGAAGATCTAAAACGAGGCAATTGGAAATCAAAGATTGGCTGCTGTGAGGAGTTTTACAAATGGGGATTAAAGATAAACATCAGCCAGACAGAGGAGAAGAAAAAAATGGTATCAGATAATCACGTCACAAACCATTGTAGTAGTTTTATATATCTAGGATAACTAATCTCGGTCGATGGCATGGTAGAAGTTCTTAACAGCAAAATTAGGCTAGAAACAGCAACAAGAGCCCTACATGTATAATTTGGAATAGCGTCGTGAAAAGCAATGTATTATTATATGGTGATGAGATAACAAGAAAAATAATAGACCGGATAAAAACAGTAAAACTGAATTTCTTCAGATGATACTTTCAAAAGACCAAGTTAGACAAATGGAGAATGGCAAGAATATGGCAGGAAGTGAATACTAAATCATCTAATTGGATACACAAACGGTGCAGGTACGTAGAAAGAATATGGTAGGAGTGTACGGACCGCTGCATATATTCCGGTAGTCACCTAAATGAAGAAGAAGGGGAAGAAGACTGAATTTTAAGTGGAAATATACGGTACCCCCCACCCAAGAAAAGCGCCCTTCCGTGCTTTCCAAGAATACTTCGATACTCAGCATCACTCCGTTTCGCTAATACAATGAAATGCTATGAACCAGTTATTTATCAAAAAAACAAAAAAAAAACTTTTTTGCCGACGACCATAGCTCAAAAGTTGATGTTGCCTTCATTTTCGGAGGACCTATCGTATGAAAACGATCCAAGACTTCAGGAAGGTTCCTGGCGACCGGAATCGTGTACACATACGAACATACATCCCCCGCACAGCACGTTTACTCACCCCCCAATACGGGGGATTGACCTAATGGGCTGGGATCTTCACCAAAAGATCCGCACCGCCGCGCCGAGACGGAGATTTGATATAGTGGGTTTATTAGTCAGTTGACTCGAATTTTAGAGATATTTGACTCAGAGTGGTTTTCAATATGAGGGAATTTCAATACTTCGTACACTTCGTGTCGAAGTAAAACCGAAGACCGAGATCTCCAAGAGCTAGATTCAACAATAATTGTCAATTGTGAAGGTAGAAGACCACGAACTCGTAAGGAATAAGCGTCGTAAAGAAGAAGAAAAGAAACGGATAACGACCTGGTACCTGATCAGCTATTGATATTCACATAAACCTGTTTAAAGCAATATGTGATTCTGGAGAGATCCAAGACGATTGGCTAAGTCAATCTTGATTCTCATTCCACAGCAGAACAAACGAACTCTTCTACAAGGCATGGGAAAAGAAGAAGAAATATTAACCATGATTAAAGAAAGGGCATTTTAGTACTTTGGTTATTTATTTATGCTTCTTCTTCTTCTTGCTCTTGTACTACGCCAGTGGCTTGCTCCAATCCAAAAAGTTGTGGTTCTATGAGCCCTGTTTGTTCATAAGCCGGGTAAATGGCCAGCCCAATCTGTCAAAATTGAGGATGAGTTCCCCTGTGAGGGGTTAACGACTAACACAGGTACTAGCGTCGTAGCCGCAGAGCGTAGGATAATTAAAATCCCTGTCTCAATGGCGGAACTTTATTGAAAGGTGCCTGGGTTTCAGGAATACTTTTGGAGACCGAACAATAACAAGTGTGAAATACGATTTTCTCGACTGATCCTACGGTACCTCAATTAACGATAACGAAAAACGGAACCCCAAGGGTTAGGCGCTACAGAAGTTCTAATTGTCGGGAAGTAACATAAGTGCCTTTACGACCGTAAAATCTCCCCGGAAGGCTATAGTATCATGAAAATGGAAACACGTAAGCCTCACCAGCCACACACACGTGCGATTTGCTTGATTTCCGTCAACCTTCGTCAAAGAGAGAGCCAATGGGCGTGACCCTGCGAAAAAACGCCCGCTCCACAACAGCCTTCCTGCTTGGGGACCGGTGCAGGACTGAATAATTAAGCACTTCAGACGTCGGTTGCCTGCGTCGCGTTTCTAGCAGAATTTTCTTTTTCTATAAGATATTGAAGATTTAGTACAGTTTAATTAATAATTATCGGAAATGAAAAATAAAACAACTTTAAACTTTCGAAATAATTTGATTTCACTATGAATATTAAAACTAATTAATTTTGAATATTAGATAATGTTTTGCATAATTTTTACGTTTTGCTTCAGCGTCCAACCGTCCAATTAGACACCCCACAATGCAGTAGATATACTGCTTAAGCACCATGAAATATTACCCTGACTTAGTTGGTCGTTCTTGGTGTTAATAACATAAATGCAGTTCCAGCGAATCCAACTAATTAATTTTATGACATGCAGCTCCCGCATGTTATGAATACAGACGCAAGCCTTGATTCATTGTTCTTATCGCCTGAAATGTTACTTAATTACCGACATTCACTCTGTTGCGATGCCATTATTGTTTGATAATATAAAAACTTTGGTGACTTAACTCACAAGGTTGGGTCTGTGGGCTGCATTTACGAATCGGCGTAATTAAAAAAAAACAATACCAGACTTGCAGCTTGTTTATGAGCAGTCACATTAAAGCATTGCAGATTTCGTATTTCAATTAGTTTTGTGTTTTGGCGAACAGTTCTGCAATAACGTTCAAGAGTTTATTGACAAACATGGTCTTCCCTAGTTGTCAGATGGGTATCATAAACGCGCGAGAGAGTTCTTAGAATCTCTTATATACTCTTCGCGATATATTCACCTTCACTAATTTAATCTTATATAGCAGCTGGATAGCGACATGGATATTTTTAATTACGTCATCACATTTCTTTTAAGTAGATGCAGGATTAATGCTCAGAAATGATAAGTTTGTTTTGCTCATAATTATTTCCGTAGACGCCGCGCCGCAGAGATTGATTATATTAATATGTTTGATTTAATTTAATAATAAAAACAGCTTAATTGTAATCAAAGTGCTGCGTAGATATTTCTAACAATTTTATTAGAAAACAAGGATGAATCATGTAGATTATGATTATTAAAGCAATTAATTTATAAAGCTAGTCAGCAATAGCATACAGGCCAGTTAGTCTCTACTGTTGTTTCTTGCGGTTGATATTAACATAGCAATTTTGCTGTAAATTAAATGGAACAATAGTGCTACATCTTATGTGGCTTCGCCGATTTGATTGCTTGATAATTATGTAACTCCACGAGTTAATGTTGCCTTAGGTAAGCGTAACCCATGAACTCATGATGTCATCCCAGGGTAGTCACATTAAAAAATCGCATGGCTGAAAAAGTATGAGACTCTTACTAGTATAGAATGGAAGCAATTGCAAAATGACATGAAGGACAAGTCGGACAATACCTCAAGAGACAGCACGAAAGAAAAGAGAATTGTTTAATCAAGAATGCCCAACTGCATTGAAGGGTAGGACTATTGCAAGGGAAAAAATATTGAAGACCAATTCTGAAGAGAAGGTATCAAGAGCACTTAAGGAAAGCAACAAATAGCGAAGTTACAAAGAACAACACTAAAAGGTTTGACAGAGAAGTCCTACAATAGGAAAATAGAAACTTTTATTAAGACGTAAAAAGGTCCAAAAAGGGGAAAATATCATCAAACAACGTAGTGTAAAGATAAGAAAGGGAATTTGGAAGGAGACGAAACAGATAATAGAAAGAAGGGGCCATAATTCATACTTATGTTCCTAACTACAATAACTAAACTAACTACCGTTCTTTAACAGATTGAAATTTCGCCCACCCGTAATCTTCGATCTTTCCCGCAAACTCCTGAAATGCACGCCACCATTGTGCCTCAGGCATGAGGCAGCGACGTCCTTTAGATCTCTCCGCCATCTCAGCTTCGTTGCCTCTGTGATGCACCACCAGCTGGCACTCGAAGAACCCGTGTTAAGTCCTAGTCTTCGCCGCAGTCGCCTGTGTGTCCTGTCAATATACAAGGAGAGGAAATAAACACGATACGATACTCTGGTGATATAGCACTTGTTAGCAACACTGAAGCAGAATTGCAATTAAGAACAATCGAATGAAAATCCTTCTTCTTCCTCCTCTTATTATAGGCCCCCTGAGACTTGAGCATGTTGCTTGCTCGGCCATCCGTTCTCTTTGAATGAAAATTAACACCAAGAAAATTAAGGTAATGATGTGCGGGAAGAGGGAAATAATTGTAATTATACATTTAGATGGAATCACACTATAATAGGCACTGTAAGGGGGCAATGGTATGTGTATAAAATACAATGTCTTTATATTTGGAAAATAAAACATAATTTGGAGTAGAAATTGTTACTGACTTGTTTACATGTACATAACTAAAACTTAGTGTTACCATATCAACCCATTGCTATGTAGTGCAATGAACACAGGTCACTAAAGTACACCCGTTCTGTTATCTTGGTGCCGGCAGTAGGTATCGTGGTGGGAGCGGGTCCTAACTCTTAAACTAAAATACTCGGGGATAAGGCGGAAAATGCATTTGTTATTGTTGAGAGCGCCCCCTAGTGTTGAAAATGTACGATGTAATGAAAATTTCACTGGGGAAACCTGGAGATGGGAAATGTGTACGGTGCTCAACTCTTGGATTTGGGCCTTACCTCATGTCTGAATCTTTCGAAATGCTTACTTAGCTGCAAAATATGCTAAACTGCAGTGTGCTTTACAAATGTAAGTAATACAGGAAAGAACTCTGTTAAGATAATAGTTACAAGTTACAATACTAGCAGTCCAGTGAGACAAATGTCTCATTTAATAAAACAAAAAAGACCGTTTTGCAAATAGAACGCGTATTCACCACACGTACGTATATGACGTCATTGTTGGTAGCAAACTACCAGTCGCATTCGCCTTGATAAAATTTGCCTAGAATCTAACCTAAAAAGTTAGGATTATGATATAATTAAGATAATAATTAGTGTTAGAGACTGAAATTCGGTTCCTGACCATTCCTAACATATAACTTTAATAACTTTTTTCTCTATCTCTTACGGTTTGGCTGCTGAAACAGCGTCCCAGACGGACACGTCTATTAGATAAAGGATACGGTTCGGCAGCATGAAGTATCAATTTTAAATCAAGCCGTATTCATCAATGGCTGATCTTTTAATTGAATATTAAACAACGAGTCTTAGACGAAATATGGCAATTTTATTTTCTATAAGTTACATTTAATTTTTTGAAATAGAGGAGGTATTGGATCTCCTCTATTTAAATTAATGTGGCGGCAAAACTCACGTTGAGATGCTACAATCATAATTCGTGTAAGTAAGCTTCCATAAAAAAAGCACGTTGAATATCTGCAACTAAGCTGACGTTTCTGTTGAACGCGCTTGACCATTTTATATTTTCCTATCTTCAATTATTTCTGAATGGGAGCAGTTTGATAGAGGCTACTTGATTCCGCCGATCCCTGTATTACATTTGCACGGGCCAGGCTAGCAGCTGCGACCGCAACAAAGTATTTCCCAAAACAAATCCTCAGGATTTTACTTGTGTGGTTATCAGTAACATTAGCCGACGATGTCGGCAATAGAATCCCACATGGGAAAATTACATTGCTGTAGAGCTGAAGGTGTTACCGCATTAAGATCGGGAAATGCCCAAGAACATATTTTACAACATGCAACTTATTTGCTAAAAAAATAATTTACATTATTATACCATTGTCTAGAGCATGACCTTTTTGGGGATGACATGGGTAAAAATGTCTGCTTATATTTTTCAAACCCAGTCACAAGTATGTGGCATAGGGTAAAAAAATGCCTCAAATTCCTGATGCTTAAATCTTTAATTATTTATTACATGGTGAGATTTTTAACAGATTAAAGTTTGACTTCCTTGTAACATATGCATGCTAAACTTGGCATTGTAACTCACCTGTGAAGGAGGTAATAAACTTCGATATCGCTGTAAAAACTAAAAATTTGAAAACACTAATATTTGTTCTACGTTGTACAAAATTAACTTAGTAAGCAAAAATTCCTTAACTCGTTTTTCAACCATTCTAATTACGAAACTGGGCAATAGGGAAGCATGAGATTTATATTTATGATCAACTCAGCAAATTTATCCTTTAACTATACCTGGTTCTTTTTCAACAAATCGTTATGTTGAAAGATGCAGTTTACACTTGCCACTCTAACTTAATAATCCCAAATATTAATGTATTATGTATTATCGGTAACCTCATTTTACCTTGCAGTGTAGAGGCTGGTGCTTTATGCGCTTGCTTATGGCGGTACAATGCTCAACTTGCCCCGGATTCGTGATACAAAGTTGGAGCGCACCTTTTGTGCTTGCACAGCAACCATTGTGTGAGGTGTGTGTCATGGTGATGTGTTGACCATGTTACTCTATCTCTTAGGTCTGTGGTTCTGAGTAGAGCAGTTAATTTGGTGCCCAACTGCGAATGGTCTCACCGAGCCCGATTCCAATTGCCAAAGCTGCGGAAAAATTCCGGCCCCCGCGGGATTCGAACCGAGGACTTGCTTATTGCAAGCCTGGCGCGTACCCAACTGCGCTACGCGGCTTCTTCCCAAATATTAATAATATTTAAAATTGTAATCATATTGCAATTATTACGTAACTGTAAAACCGCAAAAGAAATGTCCCCCTATGTTTCAGAGATTATGGCTCAGTTGTGTCACGCTGGTATACAAAACATTCAATTAAATTAATGAGATTTAAACAAATGACTCATTGATGGATCTTTTGTGGTCAGATAGTCAACATCTCATAAAATACTAAAGTCGAGCGCATTTGCCATGTATAGATAATAAAATTCCAATTACTGATTGTAAGGTAATTTTCCACGACTTGGTTTTCCAGGACAGGTTTTTATTGTAAAGCAGCTGCTTCATTTGCATTTCAATCGGCTTGGAGGCACACTTCGATATAGTTAAAGACTTAACGCGTTAATTGTTCTTGTTTGTTCTGAGGCGATTTCCTAACACTAAAGCACGTTTAAAACAGAAATAACCTATTAATTAGATAAGAATGTGTGTAGATAGCAATTCGGACAATTTACTGTTAAATAGAGCGTAAGCTCTGCTGCAAGCTTACCATAAATGCTCAAATTTCAAACATTTTATTACCGATATGATTTAACTAAATGGGCTAAATTGGCTTGTTCGGAATGTAACCTAAATATGATAACCTTAATTTTTCCCATAACGATTTTCATTGGAAAATTATAATTATTGCCTTAGCAACTGCCAATTTTCGTTGCCCGGATTTTGCCCTTGCCATCGTCTCAGCCTTCGCCACCGAAGTCGCCCATCTACCTTCAGTAAGGATTTCAAGAATATTGGGACCAATAGGTCGATCAACTTTCGCATATCGACTAACACAGCAGACAATGACAAAGGTTCCCGATGAATTAATAAATTGCTGATCTAAATTAGACTAAAATTAGTTGTTTGTTTTTCAAACAAATTAATTTAGTCATTAGAAATCCCCAAGTCCCACAAGGATTCATACTATAGCCTGTGTTATGTAGTGTATCCATCATATTCTGCTTAGATTGGAGAACAATTAGGAATATTTTATAAATTTATTTGAATGCCAGGGGCGATCATTACATTCAGTACTACTTTTACAGTCATCGAATTTTGTGTGTATTTTATCTTTAAATTGACCTTAGCATAGTTTGTGCCGACTCGCTAACAAAATTTGAGCAGTGGTTCAGCCTCGCAGAGCGGCTCTGCTGTAATTTATTATGCAGTCGTACAGACATAGTGGGCGATGCATTATGCAAATGTCCCAGGGTGTGCAGCATAAGTACAACTTTCCTTTAAGTACCTAAAGTCGAGGTCATGCCGTAGTTGAATAGCTCCACAATGCAGGAAATTTGCTTGCTTTGGCCTATGACTCTGATCTGATGTTTCAAAGCTTCCTTATATTTCTATCTATTAATAGCTTGTGTATGTTAAAGCACGATTAGAGCAGTTCGGAACTTTCTATGTGACAGCAATAATTAATTGTCCACGTGCCACGGCGGCCACATGTGGGCTTTAATTAACTGAAAATCGGATTATTATCTAACTTGGAAATTTTGTAATGCTGTTATGAGCAGTGAGAATATTTGAATGATTACTGTTACAAGTACAAAACTTGTAAAAAAGAAAGAAAAATCGATCTTATATACACATATAAAGCTAATAGATATAATTAATAAGGAGTAGATACATTGCTTGAATGTATAAACGAAAGAAATGTATTTTTCCAAGGCGCGCAACTTGATCATAAAATAGTGTAAGATGTTAATTATGTTCTAGGTGTTTGCAGAAAGATACCTACCTAATTATGTATATGGGGATTGCCTATTCATAAAAGAGATGGTTATTTATTCTGAACAACCTCCACAAATAATTCTTCAAGATAAACATTAACAACTATACCTTCATGTCTTCCAAAATGTATAAACAGTTGAAAGATCTCCAATTTCTATTATAAGTACGCATTTCTTCTGCAATATTTAAAACTTTATCCAAATCTAGTTTGATGTTTTGACAGTAGTTACTGATTGTCAGCAACCTGTAACGATACGTTGGTTACGCCCCTATGTCGGAACGTAAAACTTAAATAAGACGTTTGGTGCTCGTTAGTATTTTAATAATTGTTTACCACATTAGCTCATTATGCATGAAACCCGACACGCTATAAGCTGCAAACATTTCCTGTAGGTAGTAAATTACCTCGCAATCGGGCCATGAGAGGTGCTGAGTGCCCTTGAAGTAGACTCGTCCTAGATTGTGTCACCAAACTTTGACGGCGCGACGCGTGGAGATTTGTCACACACATGGGAAACCCCTGGCTGCACTCTAGTGTCGCAAGGACAGCCGACGTCACGTATCCACAACTGACGAGTAAACGTAACTACTGTCCAAGTTGTATACTCACTCGGTACTCGATGAAAGTGGCGTTTGCTGCACTCAAACGTATACAGCAAACTCAAAACTGTGTAAAGCCTTAGCCGCTTCCATTAGTTCCGCGGCAGGCGGGCCGCCTAAAGACAGGTAGCTTTGGGCAACGCCCGCAAGCAACTGATGTTCCCCGCGAACCCACGGTGGTCAAAAGATTTCGATGGGTCGCATGTAAATACAAACTGGCTATAACTGTAACCATAAAAATAAACCATCCATGCAAGTGAACTAGATTCCCGTTTCACACCTATATATCTCTGAAAGATATTTACCTTGAAGACGATCATAAAGAGATGCTCATACCAGACTGCTATAACGAGATGCAGTATATTTAGCATGTTGTTAGTACTTCAAGACAATGGAGTTTCAAGAAATGAGGTTAGAAGTGCCCATATATTCCGTTTTTTTGAAAATACTTAGTAACCTATAATACATATTGTCTTTTCTCAAATACAATTTGATATTTTAGTGGCAGTACTGATTGTGAGCAACGTCTATAAATAATGTATCTTCAACATTATGTCATAGGCGATTTATGTTGAAAGCTCTTGAAAAGAAGAAATTGTAAGAAATTTAATCAACAAGGGCTAACCCGTTCTTTCCACATTTGAAAACTACTTAATGATGTACATTGGGATAGTTCCTTCATAAAGAAATTTGTTATCGACAGTAGTTGTCGATTCTGCATAACCTCTACAAATAGTTCTTTAAGATAAGCATAAACTGGTACATTGTATTGGCCACGATGGAAAATGATTCAAAGAAAAGAACCCAATCATCACTTAACAACACCTTTCTTTCGTGCTATGTATTTGAATTTTAGATTACCTTTTCTAGAACTGGCGTAGTGACTACTTCCTAAGAATATCTCTACATAGTTGCATGATCCAAAATTATTATATTCAACATAATCATAAAAAGTATTATTCATGTAATTAGTGCTTTAAAATAAAGGATTTTGATGGAATCAAATTAGACTTCTTTTATATCTTCCCAAACGAAATTTGACACTTCACAGAAGTTGCAGATGCTGAGAAACTTTTTTAAATAGTTGTCTTCTGGTCATAAAGAGATCCAGTATCAATGATGATCAAATCCTCAAATAATTGAGTTTCCAGAAATCCAACTGCAGGTGCTCACTTCTTCAGAAAATATTTAAAAAGTTCTTAGTAAGCTATAGTGTGGGTGGTCTTTATCCAAATGTAGTTTCGTATTTTGGCAGTAGTACTTGACTGTGGGCAACTTGTATAAATATCGGAAGATCTGTATCTAATAAAAAGATGTTGTTGTTGGTTATGAACAAGGTCTGGGCATGTGGTGTTGGTAGTACTTTATAACAAAGGAGTTTCAGGATATACTTAGTAACCTATAACGATTGTATTTTCCCAAATGCTACTTCATAGGTTGGTAGAAATTACCTATTTATTGTGAGCAACCTCTATAAGTAATGTATCTTCAAGTATTTTCAAAATAATGTAATACGAAATTGATGTTGAAAATGCTCCAAAAAGAAGGAAGTTTTAAGAAATGTAATTAACAAGGGCTTACTCTTTTATTCCAAATTTTAAAACTACCTAATGGTTTACATGGAGATTGTATTTCTTTAGGAAATTTGCTATTGTCAGTAATTGTTGATTCTGAACAACTTCTAGAAATAGTTCTTCAAGATAGCTTTTAGCCTGTACACTGTATTGCTAATGCCGTAAACGACTAAAAAAGGAATTTTCAGAAATGTAATTATTAATTAATAGCAGTTCCCTTTTTTGCTAATCAATTGGCTTTTGGATTACCTTTTCCTAAATGAAGTATGATATTGTGCTATTACTTCTTTGCAATCTCCCTATGTAGTTCAATGATCTTCACACAATCATAGACAGATGCCAAATATGTGTTTTAATATAAAGGCCTTTCAAGAAATCTTTTTTAAAAAGGGTTCCTTTATGTCTTCCCAAATGAAATTTTATATTTTGGGGAAGTTGTTATTACTGGGAAACTCTTATAAATAGTAGTTCTAAGATATTTATCTTCAGGATCATTATAAAGAAGTTTTTGTTTGCTATAAACAAGGCGTAGTCATGTGGCGGAGTACCAGATACCTCAGATACCGACTGCTATCAAGCGATACAATATATCTATCATGTTGTTAGTATTTAAAAACAAAGTGGTTTCATGAAATCCAGTTACAAGTTTTCTCATCTTATACAAACATTTCCAAAATACTTAGTAACCCATAATATGTAGTCTGTTCCCAAAATCAATTCGATACTTTGGCAAAAGTTATTGACTGCGAGCAACCCTTTGAGTAGTTGCACGATTTGTATCTTCAAGATCATCTTTAATTAATAAATACAATATGCCAGTCTTGTTATAAGTGCTGAAGAAAAGGAGTTTAAAGAAATCCAATTCAAGGCCCCATTCGTGGAATATTTTCCCTAATATGATAGTTTGAGAGCTGATTTTCATTCTATGAACTGCTATAATTAGGTTTAAGATTATAAAGAGATGTAATATAGAGTCATTCAAAAACCGCATTTAAAAAATGCACTTAACAAAGACCCTGCTCTCCAATAAATGTTTTTGAAGTATGTACTACTATATTATCTACAGCGCGGACTGCCTTTTCTCAAATGTAAATTATCTTCCCCACTAGCTTATTTACTTACTCTTCTCCCATGATACCTAACGGTGTTGGGGAATTTAGCATCTTCCTATATTTTTTTCTGTCCGTAGCTAGTGTCTTAATTTATTGTGTCGCTTTTTATTTTTTCTTGCTGCTTCTTGAATGTTGTCCTCCCAAGTTATCATATATAATCCAGTTTTAAAATACGTAATAATTTATTTGTTTGATTGTTTGCTCCTAATAGCAAGCGAGGAACCTACTATTAATTTTTTTATTTGAAAGAACTAGATATAGAATTATACACATTTTAATAACTAAGATAATTTTAAATGCAATTTGCCAGGTAGTAGCAATCGGATATAGAAAAAGGGGAAGAATAGGTTGCACAATATGACATTTATTTACTTGTAGCACTCATTGGTTGATTTATAAACCAGAGCATACAAAAGGCTCCTCTACAACCTAACTTAACACGAAGAAAACAGAACGGATATTTTTGGGGAAAACTATGCTCTCAAGAAATTCTTTAATATATAAATGTGCAGACAGTGACACCATTCAAGTTGTAGTGCACCACTGACAGTTTATAACGAAAGGACAGAACTATTGACGGTATTGAGTATGTCAGGGCCAACTAAATAATCGTTATGTTTGCAATAATTATAAGTGAGCAATGGCATAGGAAGAACAAATGGAAAGATAGATCAATATCTATTAGACCATTAGGTCTCCACATGATTTGGGATTTGACGAATATAAAATAGAAAAATTGCAGTTAGAGAAGAGATCCTTTTAAGTATTAATACTTAAAACACGAATCATCTTCCTTAAATATTATATCTTCGTTATTCCTCTCTTAGCTCAACTTAAAGTAGCCACATACCTTCTCACGCTCACTTAAAGTCTCACCTGCTGAAGAGTATCAAATAGCTGATTGCCAAAATAATTGCTTGGCTCTAAAAAAGTAAATTTTGCACGACCAAACGTGGCTCTCGGATTCGCTCATCGCCTCCTGACATTTATTAATTGGTGCCGAACGAGCGAAAAGTAACCCAAATACGCGGTGGTCGCTGGATCAGATAATCGTCCAAGGATAGAATCTGACCTTCTAGGCATTAAACGTGATTTCGGCCGACCTGGCAGGTGTTGTAGGTGTTGCCACGAAATTTCTAACTCGACCCGTAATCTCTTTTTCAAATGCCGCTGAGCAGGAAGTGCAATGGTTAACATAAACTGGACGGTTTGTAGCCAAATGGCGAGTTCCAGCCTGATGGGAATGTTGGTCACTGCCATGCAGCAATCGACAGGTGATTTTCATGGGTGTAACGTCCGGCCGTATGTTGTAACATATATTCGTACATGTTAATGAATACTCAGCGTGATTGCTAATGGACTGGAGGAATGTTGTCGATATCTTTCCAAGAATAGCTTTTAATGTGCGTGTAATGTTTACACCTGCGTTGCGTATGCAGAATGGATCCTGGATTCTGGCTGAATATTAAAAATCTGAGAAAAGTTCAAAAATAGTCCACTAGACAACTATCAGCCTTAGTTTTCTACAACCTGGAAGAGCTGACCCAGGACAGACAATAAATGTATTTTAATGATTGTGGCGATGGACAGTACTTTCTCTATAGCTACACTATGCCTGATGAACATGGCAGTGTTTGATACAGGAAGCGCTGTTCGTTGAAAAATGAACAAAAATATCTCTAATTTAGCAACGGTGAAATATCAAGTCCTTAACGGAATTGAGACTTTCCTGCTCTAATCCTGTGTGCCGCAACATCCTCGTTGATTTCGCAATAGGGGCTCTAATTGATACCCAATTAAGCCGATCAATTAATATATGGACAATTTTGCGCCACCTGTGCCGAAAAGTGGCCTAGCTGGTTGATGCTATTTTTTCATTTTGCTATTGTATAAAATTAATTTAAAAAACAGAGATGTAATCGGCAGCGTTACAAAGTCTGCTAAGGTTTATTTATGGACTATAAAAGTATCCGATATATTATAGTAATGAAAGTATAGGCCTGTAAGTATGAACATTCTTCTTCTTTTTCTCGCTCAGCATGTTTCATCCATTCCAATACTGGATATATGTCTTTTCAAGACTTCCATTTTTCTCGTATTTGAGCTTTCCTAATTCATTGTGGACCTGCTGCTTTTGTAATATCCTCCCTTCATCTTGTCCTTGGTCGTCCCACGCTTCTTTTTCCCATTCGTGGCCTCCAAATTGTGACTTTTTTGCACTATCTATTATCATCCCTACGGAGCATATGTCCTATCCAACGAAATTTCTGACTAGCTATTCGCTCAGGGGCGTCCGTAACTCCAGTTCTTCTTGTTTTTCTGTCAGCTAATCTAAAACCTAGCATTGATCGAAGTATGAACATTAGAGTTTTGAATTAAAAGTATCATCCATCCATTTGGTTAGTAGTCGCAATAGATTGTAAATTCGATATCCCAGAGACATGTGTTATTTGTGTCAAGGGCACGTAAACATTCCTCTCATGCACATAGTTGTAAAAAAAGGAGAACACGCAAGAGCTGGTGGTAACAGTGATCACTTAAGAGTAAAGATTTTATTAAGACATTTAAACGTTAATTGATATTTACCATATATGCAATAAAAGTACCATAGTTCTTCCTGCCATTCGACTCAAGTCGTTTTGAAAAAATCCAAGAAATACTTAATATCCTAGAATGGTATCCTGAAACTGCTCTGTTTGAACCAGGGTACAGCAATTGTATATGCTGAATTGGTAGATTTTAGTTCGCTTTGAAGTATCCTTCTCAAGATGTGTGAACACATTGTTGCAGCACAGACCTTTAGTTTGGTACAAAGAACGCACTTTCAACCTTGAACAACACTACTAGATCTGTTATCGATTGAAATTTCAATTCTTTGACGAATTGTTTTCCTTAGGGTTACATAGAAACGATATTAAAATATATATACAGGAATACTTCTGTGTTGCACATAGCAACACATTTTAAAGGTTATGTAAATAAACTAAAATTAAATTATCTAGGATATTTCATTATTCAAGAAAAAAATACAATAAAATGATAGATAACATTGCGGTTCTCAATTTTCTACATAAATAGTAAAACTGGGCTAGTTAGTACCAAGAAATAGTTTAGCTAGTATGAAGTACATTTTCTTAATGACTCAGTTTTCATTTTTTTTTCTCGAAGCAGCCTTGATTGTTTGCATTTTGACATATGCGCGTCCCATATACTTCACCATTCATCAATCACTTCTTCTAGTTTTACCCGTCCGTCTGGTTTGTAGATATACAATTCATCTTCACTTTTTGGTTTGGTCCTTCCACAGTTTCCAGTCAATTGCTTTCCTTCCCTATAGTTTTGCTCTATTTGATCGACATTTTCGTGCCTTTTTAAATAATTTTATTCAAGACTGTTATTTTCATATGATACCGAAGTTAGGTGATATTCTACGGTAATATTTACTCTAGACGCAGTTCTCTAGTGTAAGAATGGAATTTAAGCGTTGTTTAATTACTTGTACTACGCTGGGGTGGTATGATATCGCTTGATCCATGAAAAATATTCAAACATTACAAATCCTGCCAATTAAATTTTTTATATCTACCATATATTTTTCTTATCTTCATCGTTTTGCTAGAAATAAATATTGTTTAACTTATAACTATTGTGGCATCTGTAACAAGTGCTGGTATTCATATACAATTTGGAAGTGGGAAATTGATTGGCAAAAAGAACATAAACTTAATAGATATAGTAACAGTACAGAAAAAAATAATAAATAACAAACATCCAGTTTCGAGGATTTACAAGAAGCAATTTTTCAAAAGACCACCAGAGCGGCCCCATCCCAGGAGAACGATCGACATCACATGTAGAAATAAAGAACTGAAGCTCAACAGTAAGTTAATATTATAAAACCTGGGTGAGAACAATTATGACCATGTGTAAGGGATATAAGAAGAAACACTCCAATAGGAGACACATGGGAAGTGGTAGACAGAACTATTCAGGCCACGAGACCATGGAAAAGGTGACGATATTGTTGAACAATGTCATTACAAGAACTAGCTGGACAATTGTTTAAGAAATAAACTAACTATTATTTCTATCTTAGGTCGATACTGTTCGAATAATTATTGTCGTACATATGTTTTCTATAGCTCTATAGAAATTCAGAAGGGTGCAGATCAGGGGTGTGTGCTTGTTCTACACTATTTAACATCTACTCGGGAAGAATTTTTCAAAGGATGCAAAGGATCATAGTGTCGGCGGGTTAAAGATAATTTCTGAAATAATAATATTAGATTTGTTGATGACACTGTAGTGATCGCAAGTAGTATTTATATAATCGCAGCCGAATAGAAAGAGCTCGATCGGCATTTGTAAAGATGAGAAGTCTATTTGTTAGCAGAGATCTGGGCCTGCCCCTAAAAATTTGCTATATTTTGCTATATTTTCTCGGTTTTATTTTATGGAGTGGAAGCCTGGACACTCACTGATGTGTTACTCAGGAAATTAGAAGTATTTGAGATGTGGTTGTATCGTCGCATTCTCTGTATATCATGGACCGACCAATCGACCATTTCTCAAACGATGAAGTATAGATGCGGATGGAAAACAATACAGAAGTTGCATTTACCATCAAACAATGGAATTTCCAGTATTTTTCCACGTCACGAGGAACAATAAATATCGTATACGAGTACAACTAATACTGCAGGGCAAGGTGGAAGACAGAAGTAAGGAGTCTATTTGTACTCGTTAATTTTCTTTTTCATTGTTTCTCTAATAGTTCATCCTTCTGAACCGTAACATAGTACAGATATCACCAGGGCTTTACCAATTCTGATTTTTTCTAGATTCGTCTATTACACCAGAACGGATTCAACCTCGAAATATACTTCTCTCGAGGTTTGAATCCATTCCGGAGCATATATACATAATACACACATATTACATAATAGAGGTGGTAAGTTACAGCCTAGCCTGAGCTCTTTAGATGTAATTATTGATTCTTGTTGTTGTTACATAATTCTTTTGTTAAATCTATTCATTTTCGTTATTTTTTCGTAAATAATTTACATCTGTAAATGAAGTCGTCGGCTTTTTGAAGGTCAGTAAAAGTCAAATGGGCATCTTTTCTTCTTTCGATCTTTTTAAATCTAATAGTTGCTATAATGAAAGCGAATTATGTGTATAAGAGCGACCTGGCACGAATTAACCCACTTTGATGGTCTTCTATTTTATCTCCTATCTTCCCTTGAGTTTTGAGCCTGCAAAAGTTCTCCAAATAACATACTTAAGCTACTCATTTCACTCAATTGCCTCTAACGGTTTGAATCTCGCCCCCTTTTTGTAAATATGGTTACCGTATGAGAAGTCCTCCACTTCATTGAAATTCACAACATTTATCCGTGAGGTAACTGATTCGACCCGTTCACATTATTCCTCCATGTTTAAGAAGCTGTATCTCTATCACTTGGGCGAGGCGATAGTGCACTTTTCCTTTGACTTAATCTGTGTTCTGTGCAACTACTATTGTTTTCTGTTATTCAATGGAATCTTTAAGAATTTCTGGTGGATTTCCTGTTAGCAGCTTCATGTAGCAAGCAAATCGCTTATGTCAACAATATCGAATTTATTGGTGACAAACTAGAATAATACAGCCCAAGATAGAGCTGAATGGCGACAAATCCTTGGGGAGACCAAGGTCTACCTGTGGTTTGCTTTAAGGTACCCACGTTGGGCGTCAAATTGTCATACGGGTTGAAGCCCCATCAACTAGGCATCAAATTGTATTGGATCTTTTAGAAGCCCCTTCGTTTGCGGTCAAATTGGAATGGAGCTGTTCCGACCGCTACACTTTTATAAATTAATTTTGCCAGCCAGCTCAATAGCAATGGCATCTCGTATTTTAATTGCCTCCGTCGTGCTTATGGAATGCCCTTTTTGTAATGAACTCAGTAATTGACCTGAGCTCATGCTGAGCTGAAAAGGTTAGGTCCAAAAATCTAATAAAATAAATGTCAATTTGTTTATACACCAGTAAACAACAAGCACATATATTTCGCCGTAAAGAAGCAATTCCAAATAATACTAGCGTTACATTATATCATAAAACGTCTGACTATTTCTACTCCGCATTTATACGCACAATATTAAATGGCGCGTCAATAAACTCTTCCTACTACGCATTTAGATAACGAACAAAAAGGCTGCTTCTACTATGAATTTATTTTAACACTGATTAACAGGTAACAGCTGCCTGTATTCCGTAGATGTTCAAGCCCAGTACACACAGACCCAAAACATTAAATCATTTGCAGGCAGCTGCTTCAAACGCAGCCTTTATGCTGACAGCATACTGCGTATACAATGACGTAGTCCAGTTTCAATTAGTTTATATAGTTCGTTGTGTTGTGATATTGTTTACAAACACCATTAAGTAAATGTCCTATGTCTAATTTTGCATAATTCAGTCATGTACAGTCTTACATTATTCTCACTGTATGTTCAGGCGTAGTTCACACTGAATACAGGAAACAGCGCGTGTAAACCCTTTAGCACACTCTAACTCACTTGAACTACTTTTTGGATCCCTCTCAAATGACCAAATCTGGGATGAAATCATCCACCTGCAGTGATGGCCAACTAATGCCAAATGCGCAAGGCTTGGAATTGGCCCTTGCAGGTTTGTGCGACTATGTCTTCGTTACTGCGTCACTCGATGACGTGGCCACTTCCTTTGTTGGCTTCCTGGCCAACTGCAATGTCTGCAGGATTTCAACACCTCTGTACAAGTAACCGGCGACTATTACAACGCTTCCCTGCTTTCGGATTTTCTTAGGAAACGCAGGAACTCTGCCTCTTGCAGGCACTGTGTCCATCTTCAAAACTAGGCCACACAGCAAGCCAGCTTCTGTCGCTATCTCTGCAAAACCCGACCGTTTTCGGCAACTTTACGCCGCATGCGTACAAGCATATGGACGCGGTGTTCACAAAACACGTTGGCGCGTATTTAAAACTTATAACTCTCAACAATGAAGACAGACACACAAATCGGCTGTATATTGAAATGCTGTTCTAAATACACTCAGGCGAGCCAGGTCATTCCGTTACAGGCAGATTGGTCGTTAGTTTTTATTGGAATTTTTCCAGTTTCCGCATATATTTTCGCTTTAAGTTGTATGCGGTGTAAATTTTGATTTACAGTTATATGTTTCAAAAATGTGATATTTTTTTCAGTTTTTATTAATGTACATGTACAATTGCTAGGCTTTATATTCATTTTCTTCTTTAATTATTGAGTGCTTGATATTAGCTGCCGCGGCAACTGTACGTTCTATATTTATATTTACATTCATATAAAATCATCACTATCTGTGTGTAGTTGAAACATAAACTGGTTATGATTAAATTTAAAGCTGTGATTAACCAAAGTTACCATTCATATCTAGAACCTGTTGATTCTGGTAATTTATCTTTCTCTTCGGATACTTTGAACATTATAGCTTTATGCATATAAACACAAAGTAAGAATACAAACCAATGTGAAAATGGGCATCAGTGCGTTTTAAGTCCACACAATTGATTTTTTTTTCGCAAACAATAAGCCCCCTCTATACATATAAAGCTAACATTGTTAAGCGAGAAGGCGGTGAGATTAGAATTTTAAAGCCCATTGTCTTGAGGAGGTTTAATTTTTATCATTTTCTATGAAACAACTTCTCATATTTAAACAATATCAGTACGTGCGAGTTGCAGGATTGAGATAAACTAAACCAGATAGGTCACTGCTTTGCACACGCTCTGATTAAGTGCATTGCTGTGCCGTAAAAATAAGTTTCCTTTTTTACATTAAGCATGACAAACGGACAATTACACCGATTAGCATTACTCATTTCGGTAAGTGTGTGCCGATAATTACGGCAGGCATGTCGCTGTCATTACCCAGCAGCACAGGAAAGGAGCGTACGTTTTAACTGGAAATTTTATGACTTACGAGCACTTGCGATTATTCCTAGAACCTTTTCGTGGCCATTGTTGCAAATGTAATGGGAAAACTGATGTATTACTTAATAAACGTCGGGCAATGAGTAAGTACTATTCTTCCGGTAATTTCAGTTTCACTAAATCTCAGCTTTATTGTAACTGCCAAAGCGTTGTTTTGTTTCATATGTTGCAAAGTTGAATCTTCATAAAGCAAATAGTTTAAGGGGGTGTTGGATCAGAAATTAAATGCTACCAAGACAAAGGTTTTGATAATAGATCGTGTATATAACAACAAATCACAAGTCCATTATATCGCAGCTTAGATAGCGGCGATAGCAAGAGCGGCGACAGTAGAGCTTACAAAAATCTGGAACGCTCACGCAACGAATTAATACCATTGAATTAAGTGTATATAGACGTATCTTGGGTATACCGCGGTCATACGGACCAATCTCTCCATATTACAAGAACTTGATATTGAAACACCACTGTCCACTCAAGTCAGTCCTTCGCTACTTTGGTCACATATCCCGAAGGAAACATTTTATGGAGAGTTTTATTGTACAAGGAAAAATTGAGAGACGTAGATTAAGGGTCTCCTAAAATATGCACTGACAAAGTTGGAGCGCTGACTGAGCATTCTCTGCACGATGCTACAATTATACTTAGCTGACAACAGTCTGGACTACCTCATAAAACTACTAAATCTTTTCGTAGGGTAAAGGACAGAAGAAAAACTTGGGTTTATATTTTGAAAAAAGAGGAAAACTGTCTATCTTTGACACATCATGCGAAATAAAAAGTACAACCTTCTGCAGCTGTTTCTAGAGGGAAGAATAGAAGGAAGAAGAGGCATAGACAGAACGCAGATGTCTTGGGGAAGAAACATCAGACAATGTACTGGAATGAGGACAATCGCAGAGCTTGTCAATACCGCAAGGAACAAGGAGCGATTTAAAAATGTGGTCGCCAACATGGATAGGCATTAGAAGAAGAAGATATGGTCTTCTGTTTTTTTCCTATTGGAAAACCTTTTTCCGTAATTTTCCTTCTTAAGTCACCATTTCTTGTCCACATTCGGAGCTATGCCTCCCCTAAATATTTCCATTGGTAATCACCTTTCTGCTACAGCATTCTTGATGCCAACGTACCATCTTATAAAGGTGTGTCCCATTTTTTTTTTGTTCATTATGTTTACTTCGATTTGGGCAATGTGATTTACCCTTCGCCCTTCGCTACTATTTGCCTATATCTTTCATCTTGGTGATCTAGATTTTTGTAACTGACTCTTTATCTTTCAAGGCTGTTTTACTCTTAGCTTCTATAAATTACGAGTATCTTAACGGGTTCCAATCTTTTAGTACCATAGATTTGGTCGTAATTCTATCCCATAGTCCATAGTCTACACTGTTCCTTCTACACGAATATCTTCAGCTACCTAGCTGTTGCTTTTATTTATTATTTTTAACGTGCAGTTTCAGTTCAGAAAAAAAGGAAACTCCTTCCTTCATACACTCATCAATTATTCACGCTTAAATACAAGGCAATTATTTCTCATCAGGTTAGCACGCGAATTTCTGAAGGGCAAGCGAAGGAAACTGCAGCGGAATTAATTCATCAGTTGCATTCCATCGATCACGTAAATTGGCGGCGGAGCTATGCAAATTGCGTCTCGCCGCCGACACGATCCCAGGATTTACGTAAAAATCCCACCGCTGTTTTCGAGCATCAATAATGATAGCTCCTTAGCATAATTACATTAATTACGGGCAGCAAAATACAGATTCCAGATATGAGCCCCGAGCTCGTAATTAGCGTGTTTACATAAAGCTTTCATCATCATCTACGTCGAGATCTCGGCGGCAAAGTCAATGTCACACACGATTTTATTTTCGGCAAACCAGACGGGAAAAAAGAAAGCCACAATTAAATGTATCAATGCCAGAGCATTGATCGGGGGCCACTTCTCGTTTTGGCTTCGGACTCGATTCACTTTCCAAAGCGAAGTTCTTTGACAACCTGTCAAGCATGCAGAACATGGTTTTGTAATTTTGGGATAATTGTGTATATATAGTAAGAAGAAATATAAAAATGTTGACAAGGATTTATTATGTCCAACAGGAAACTAGATTTCGTAAAAATTTTTCAAGGTTCTGCATCATACATTTTAACTGTTCCTTCAAGATCTTCTACCAATTTTAGGATATTCAACATAGGACAATAGTGGTCTAATAGTAGAGCGTCCTTTTATAGTATATGTAATAGTCTTCTATAACATTGGAAGGCGGGGGCTTCATAAGTATGATACAAATTTTTCCTTTGTGCAACTAACCCATAAAATATTTTTGCAATAGACTTCATGGAAATCCGTACGATATCAAGTTTCAAAAGATCTACTTGAATGAAGTATCTATTTTGAAATTTATTGCACTTGAATTAATTGCAAACGTTCCGTGCGCAGTTGGCAAGAATGTTGTGTGTTCCTATTTGATAATTTCAAGAATGCATTTCGAATCTACCAATAAAGTATCAAACGTCTGGGCATAAATATTTCAATGCGGCGCACTTCTAGTTCTAATTAACCTGCCCGGCGTTACTTTACAACTCGCTGATTAAGAAAACCATAAAAAATAATGAAATCCAATAAATAAAAACGAGAAATGCACTATTGTGATTTCCATTAGCGTTATCGATGTTTTCCATAAACTTCACCTGGAAATGCGATTTGAACGCACAAGATTCAAGGCTAAACTCGTTTCGCAGCGTAACACGGTAGCTACGATGAAATTTTTGCGACTTATTACGAGCTGGGCGTCGACGATCAGCGATTTACATATGTAGAATTTAGTAACAGTTACGGAACACCTGTTGGACAGGCTAATATTGTGTGCAAATTTTGCATTGTGAACGAGAACGCACCTGTTGGCTCCTTTGGACTTCACCACTGAGCCTTAGCGGTTTATTTATGACAAATATGTGGCTTGAGCTTGTTGGTTTTATTGCTAACTCATCTGACTTAGAAAGGTACCTCTAACTGTTGGTATATGTGAGGTTCGTCTTAATTTAAAAAGTGGGAATGAAAACGATTTATATTTTGCTGAAATACTTTCAATCTAAAGTTTATCTCTAAAAATATTAAAGGTTCTCTCATTTTTTGTAGGAGAAACTGATGGATATACATTAAATCTGTTGCACACGCAGGAATAACTACAAGCATTATTGATAAAATTCCAAACAAAAGCAAAAAGGTACACCACTTGAATCAACCATGGTGTTCATTATTCCTTTAAGCAGTCCGTGACACGACTTATTTCCGCATATTCTACTTAACAATTATTCAACTTCAAAATTCATTGTTGCCTTTCAGTGTACCATGCCATTTACATCGACAGTAAAGAAGGTATTAGAGATAAAGAATAAAAAGAGAGACCTGAAAGAAAGGATGACTATTTTGGAAATAGTCGAATGCAGGCTTTCACGGCCGTTGTCCATAAGGGTAGGTTCTTTCGAATTATGCCGTGGTCGTCGATTTAAACTTTAAATCGACGACGACGGCATAACCCGGAAGCACCTACCATTTCTTTAGACATAGTTGAATGTAGAGTTTATTCTATTGCAACTAGAGATAGTTGGGCAAGGTCTGTCATGTTACCTTTATAGGTTAGATTTTCTCATTCTTGGAAGAATAATTAAAAGCAATTGCGTGGTTCGTATATAAAAGTAGTTCATCAGTTTTTCTCTTTCATTTAGATCTGTGATTTGTTTATACCAGTATTTATTCCTTTGGTGTTAATGTCGAGTTGTTCCTTCAATGTTTAGGTATTATTCCCTTTCTTGGCTTCTCTTCTCTATTTTTATACGTATGTGATATATTCTTTCTGCATGTACATTACAATGTGTTTTCACATTACATTAAAATTGTGTAGAACCAAGACAAAGTCTTCGACAATCTGGTCGATATTGAGCTTGATCTTGATCTAATACCAATACCAAGATATGAATAGGTCAAATCTTGATCTTCCTGGTGTTGGTACCCTTGCTTCTACATATGTATTAAAAAAGCTAGTCGAATTTTGGCATCAATATGTAATGTTTAATTCCAGTGTATTTGTGTAATAATTATTTAAATTAGTTACGAAGAATAAAACGAATTTGTGATAGTGTAAGAAGAGCAAGAATTTAATTATAAAATTCTATACAGAACCAAACACCATAAACAAACTTGGAGAAACTGACAAATATTCTGTGATTTCATTGCTGTTTCATCGATATTACCTGCTGTTTCCACATCGCATTATTGAAAATTTGTAAAACCGACCAAGTCTTCGAAAAGTTTGTCGATATTGAGTTTGTTCTTGGTCTCTAATGTCAAAACTAAGACTTGAATAGGCCAAATATTGATCTTGATGGCGATATTAAAATCCTCTTTTTATTATCCATAACATCTTGACAGATGTGTTCTGGCTCATTTTTCATTTTGGATGTTACTGATAGTTCTTCTTACCACGTTTCGCCATCTTTGTTTAATGGAAGCCATATGTGTGCTGAAACTGGTGTTGAGAAGACCCCTCGCTAAATCTATCAATTTTGATAATTGTCGACGTCTTCTGTTTCTATCTGGTTTATCTATAAACATATTGAAATAAGAAGTTGAATTTCCCAGTGTTACATTTTTATTTGTGTAATATTTATTTAAATGAGTGTAAGAAAACTAAAAAGTTGATATTTGAGGTCTTTGTAGAACCAAAGACCATAAACAAAATTAGAGAAGCAGATAACATTTTTTGTGTCTCCATTGTCGTCTCATTGACGTAGCAATTTCTGACGTTTTCACATCGTATTAAAAGTTCGTGAAACCAATGCTTCGATTTTTTTTATATTGAGTTTAGTCTTGGTCTTTCATATCAAGTCCAAGACTTGAATAGGCCAAATCTTGATCTCGATGATCTTGGTGCCCTTGCTTCCATATATTGAAATAGGAAGTCGATTTTTCGCATCAATGTGTAGTGTTTAATTCCAGTGTTTGTGGAATGCTTTGATAAGAGAGTGTAAGAAGACTAAAACTTTTATTATGTAGCTCTGCAGGCTGCTGCAAGATGTTTTTAATTTCTCTTATGGGGTGATATATTGTCCCAAATTGACATTTTTTCTTTAATAACAAATTGCCTATCCTGTCCAATAGCGGAGCTATTAAACAAATTCACTTTTCCTAAAAACCATAGTGATCTCGTACAATAAGTTGAACCAAGTTGTGGGTGGCCCTGATTAGGGCCATCTGTTAAACTGATTGTTAAAGCAGGTGCTTAATTTACCCCTCCTATATGAACACACAAGTAAGACCCTCCTGATATATGACTGCTTTTATGATGTAGTGTTGTTTCGAATAGCTCCAGCGGCGTTGAAAATCCTTTGTTGAAGACGCTGCATGTTTTCTTCGCGATACAAAAGTGGGTTTAGTTGTCCCACCAGGTAGAAATCAAAAGGATTCTGCATGTGCAAAGTTTGATTCCAGTCTTATATTTTTATTTGTGGGATACTTATTTAAAAGAGTAACAAAGACAACAAATTTGATGACCAAGGCCTATACAGAAACAAACACCACAAACAAAATTGGAGAAACAGACAGCATTTTTCGGTGTGGTTATTGCTGCCTCGTCGATATTATACTGTCAATGTTCTCACATCGCAATAGAAGTTTGTGAAGCCAATACCAAGTCTTCGAACAGTTTTTCTCATAATTGATCTTGGCCTTTAACGTCAATTCAATACCAAGACATGAATAGGCCAACTCTTTATCTTGATGATCTTGGTGCTCTTGGTGCCCTTGCTTCCTTCCATATATTGAAATAGGCAGTCGCATCAGTGTGTAATGTTTAATTGCAGTGTTTTTATTTGTGTAATACTTACTCAAGTGAGTGTAAGAAGATCAAGAATTTGATGATTGAGCTTTATACATATAGAACCAAACACTATAAACAAAATTGGAGAAGAAGACATTTTTTGTGTCTTCATTGCTGTCTCATCGATATAGCAATGCCTGATGTTTTCACATCGAATTAAAAATTTGTGAAACTAAGACCAAGTCTTAAAAAAATTAGTTTATATTGAGCTCGATTTTGCCTTTCATATTAAGACCAAGATATGCGCGGGCCAAATCTTTACCTCTATGGCCTTGGTACCCTTGCTTCTACATTTTGAAATGGGAAGTCGAATTTTCGTTCCAAGGTGTAATATATAATTCTAGTGTTATAATTTTATTTATCCACTCCAGTGGGATAAGTAACGCATTACGTCACTCATTTGACACTATTTCAGTTAGGTAATGAAGCTCATTACACCAGTCACTTATGTAATGGTTTCATTACGCAACTGAGTTGTGTAATGACTTCATTACGTAACTGAAATAGTGTCAAATGAATGACATAATGACATTTGCCTACTAAAATATTTTTGAAAATGACAGATCTGACATTTCTCTTAATGCACTTTTCTCAATTTTAGGCAGTCGTAGATAAAATTTTGTACAATACATGTGTGATAATGCACCTTTAATATACTTGTGTGCTTACATAACTCGTGCTACGCACTCGTTTGTAACTTACACACACGTATATTAATGATGCTGTTATCCCACTTGTATAGTAAATAACTATTATCTACAAATGCTTGGATAAGGACTATTATCTAATATTTGTGTAAAATAGTGTAAGAAGACAAATAAAAAGTTAATGCTGGAGTTCAATATAGAACCAACAACATTACCAATATTCTAGAAGCAGACAGAATATTCCAATACTGTTGCGGGTATCAAAAATCCAACATGTTTGAAACTATGTATATAAAAGACGCAGACGTTTCATTTTTAAGTTGATTTATAATTAATAGCGAATTTGTGTAAATATTTGTACTAATCAGAATGCTATAAATTTGTTGCTCTTCTTGTTATAACGAGATATGTACTGACATTTCTCAATCGCACCAAGAAATGATCATGTTTTTAGAGTAAATGTAGAACGCAAAAATCTATTTCTACAAACAAAATCTATAATTTTCGCATCATTATCACAGTTTGTAAAAGTATCAATATACTGAACTAATTTTAGTTCCAGAATAAGCAAACAGAACAATTTCAGAGTTTTTAGAACTTTATACTCACTGACTTGAATCATAATAGACAATTTAAATTTTATTATACCTTACAATAAAACTACTGTTTGTATATATTTTCTAAAATAGAAAAAAAAATATATTGGAGTAGTAATCAAGTTGAAAATACATTTGATATAGTTCACGTGTAGAAAAATCGTTTTGTTCTACCATTGTATACTATAACTTTAAATGTAGAAGTAAACACATTAATCACAGCTTAAATGTAATAGAAACTTCAAGGGCATTTCAAATAAAAGATACTATTGAGGATTGATAAAGGCAACAGATATTGCTATTGGAAATAAGAGTTAAAATGCAGTTAATTTTCACTCCGCGGGACTTAACGACCAATAAAACGCAATTTTATACTGGCTCAATCGCAGTTTTCGATAATCCCGCTAATCAGTGACTATTGTATTTGTCGGAAATAATTACAAATTAACTGTTTGCTGCTAAGCGACTACACTACCAACTGGTAGCTCTGTAAACAGACTTCCTGTAGGTGTCGTGGCTTGGATAAATCTCAAAATATACTTGTTCGTTCTTTGGTTATTTTGTTTGAATGTAAAATAATTTTATAACATAAATGTTGCATTGTCTGAGACCTTTACACGTTTGACAGAACTAAAGTGTTGTTTCAAATTTCCAGTTGTTTAACTAAACATCCCCCCGATAAATTACTGTTTTCGTTGGAAGTATAAGAGTGAAATTATTTAATTAACCAATACATGTCGGCACGATAAAGCTTTGATTTATTTTTGAACATTGTTCGAGTTAATGGCCTCATTAATTAAATGGCCGCTAATTCAAAGAATTAACATGCTAGATGCAATTAGAAAATACTTAAGTGGCAAGAGTTAATCGATTGGGCACTGCTTAACGACAATAGCACGAAGCAGGCGAAATAAACCACCGTCTGGGGAAAGCAGTTCGTGTTTCTAGTTTTAATTAGGAGTCGTAAAATTAGTATTTTTACAAGAAATAATTAATCTCAAACAAATGCCCGAGCCATTGCTACGTGAAAGCAAAATTAATCTCGCTTTGAGACAATGCGACATTCACTCCACAAGTCCTCAGCATAGAAAATCGTGAGATTAACGTTTGAAATTAATCACGTTCATTTGCACATAATCGTCTTTAATCGAATACATCTCAGGAGTGTAATTGTAATTAAGCAATTAAGTCATAATGCTCGTTTAATATAATTTTATTGTGACCTGGGATTTTCCCTCAATTATTATTGTAGGAGCTAGTTCAAGTTTCCTTACAATCATATTCATTTATTATAATACCATGTTCTTTTTATACTTACAGATCGTAACGTTTGTGAAAAATTGTTTTTTAAAATGTTTTAATCACTGAAGAAGACACCAGGTGTCCAAATATATGAATTTTTAAACACTTGTTGGTAATTTTAACATATAACAACAAAAATAGCTGCTGTAATACCTTTTAAAATCGATTTTTGAAAAAATCATCGAGCTACTGTGTACCAACTAATTCAATTATTATATTGGTTTAGTATTAGTTTTATAGCACGTGTTGATCACTCGAAATTAACGAGTGCCTACATACTTGCTATAAGAAGTTTTAATGAGTGTCTGGTTCTCTACTAATTAATTCTATTTCTGTTTGTTGCAGATGGAGAGGCAGCGTGTACAAATTAGTGTGGAGGGAATTAGTAGCCTATTTATTCTTATATTATTCGATAAACCTTGTATATAGGTTCGCACTAAACGACCAGCAGCAAAGGTGAGTTTTGCTTCGCTTTAGCTTAGCTGTAGGTTTTCCAATCATGTCGCCGAAAACGTACACAAGTCGTGGGCGAAACAATCAAAAGTATCGTAATTAGAAATTTCGAACGAGTTGCAAAACTATTAAAAAGTTCTATTGTTACGCGAAATGCACAATAGATACATTTTGTAATTTTATTGGAAACAGTGGGGACACAATCGCCGAGGGCCGTCTTTACACTGCCATACGCGAATTCTTTGAAGCCATTACAAAAGGCACTTTGTGCCGGGTCGAGTTCCATTCAATTCCGCCTTTATTACATGCAATTACTTTCTGTGGAGTAACATATTAATTCACTTCCACATGAAAAGTGCCCGCTTATTAACCTTGACTTTGCGATAGATGTGAAGCTTGCAAGGGACCAAGTTCTGGCTAATATTCAGCTACATTGTATATAAATAAACGACCTTCGGCAGAGTAATGGGTAATGGTGTTAAATAATGATTTGTTTTATGTGGAGATAAAATTACAATAAAAAGTGACCATTCGCTTTGATCTTCCTGGGATGTATTTGTTTGGTTGGCTGAGATATTCTATTTATTTGAAATTTTAAAGCTTTTAAAACAGTGTGTTTATTAATCTTCTATTTGTATTCCTATATGCGATATAAAAACAAACATTTTAGAAATGTACAAAGTTCAAATACAATTTAAGTCAACGATGGCTCTTTAGCGTGAAACTGAAATTAAACAAACATTTTTAGGTATTGATTTTTTATGGCTTTACATTGCGCGCCAATATTTATGTAATAGCTACTGTACT